>CM056492.1:8742164-9424275 GCA_029783415.1 Anisodus acutangulus
GGGCCATAAAATCTCCGACGAAGCTTAAAGCAGGCATCAAGAGCGTTCTACAACACACCCACTAGTGCACCTTCAACTGAAATGCCTCCTATTGCCCCTAGTACGAGACAAGGTTCAGATGCATGGACATTTTTTATAGGGACGTAGAGAATCAAGTAGCTGGATATTTTTTATAGGGACGTAGAGAATCAAGTAGCTAGATGTAAAATTTGTAAAGATGTTTTAAATTTAAAACTGGAAAAGGTCACGGTGGGACGGGGGGGTTAATGAGACACGTAGCAAGGGCTCATCCAGCTAGGTATGCCCAATACGAGGCTTCAAAACCGGGTGCGCAAACGTCCGCTCCATCGGGACAAGGCTCACATACTGATATTGTCTCGGACCAAGTACAGGGTCAAATTAACCCTATGACGGGGGGAATTGTAGGCCCTAAATACAATAAACATAGAGATAGAGAAGCAATAGCAAAATTAGTTATTGTGGAGGGTTTGCTTTTTCATTTCCTTCATCTCCCGATTTTATTTATTACATTAGAGATATGTATAATCCTACTTTTAACGGGTTTCCTAGATCAACTGTTAAAAGAGATGTATTTAAATTCGCACATGAATATCAACAATATTTACGTTATTCATTATATCATTTTAATGGAAAAGTGGCTATCACTTCTGATATAGGCCGTAGTACTAACAGTCATGATTATTTAACGGTGACCTGTCATTGGATAGATTATAAATGGTCTATGCAAAAAACGTATCTTGGCGTATAGATATATAGATGATAGGCACACTGGTATTTTTATTGCAGAAAATATTTATCAAGTGTGCGATTATTACGGAATAACTGATAAAATTATGACTATTACATTAGATAACGCTTCTTCTAACAATTACGCTATTACAATTTTAAAAAATAGTTTAACTCCATCTTTTTCAGATCATTTTCATATAAAATGTGTGTGCCATATATATAACTTAATTGTAAAGGATGGTCTATCACTTTTTGAAGACATTCTTAGTAAAATACAATTTGCTATAAACTTTATTTTTAAAAATAATAGAATACAACGAAGAAAAGAATATAAAAAAACTTATCATGATTGTCAACTACCTTATAGAAAAATTCCAGAAGTAGTACCCACTAGGTGGAATTCTTTATACGAGCAACTACTTGTTGCTTATGACTATAGAAAACCTATAACTTTATTTTTTAACTCTCATAATCAAAATCCAGCTGATATGGTTGTAGATAGCGATTGGAAAAAAAATTTCAAACTTATTGTATTTTTAGAGAAATCTTTTCAAGCAACAAAAGAATTTTTCGGTATATATTATCCTACTATTTCAACTATGTTGTTTTATATAATTCTAATATTTTTACTGCTTAATGAATATATGGATAAACCAGCTTATAACGCAGCTATTAAAAAAATATTTATCAAAATAAAAAAATATTTTATTTCTATTCCCACTGTTTATATTATTGGTGTTGTATTAAATCCGACTATTAAAATAGACGGTACTAAATCACTTATTGAAACTATTTACGATTGTCTAGCAATACTACCACCTCCAATTCCCAAAAATCTAAATCACTCACCACCTATTGAACAAACTAAAGAATAAATGTTGTCTAGCGTAGAAGACGCATGCAAAAAAATATATAGGTTTTACCAACAAGAAAGTGCTAGCAATCTACCAGCTTGCATACCATCTTCTTCTTCAACACAACCTCACAGAAGACATGTTATTTCTGCGGCTAGTACTGAAAGCCTCAGAAATAGAATGTGCGGCCGTACCGCTATTAACCAAATTAGCGAGTTTGATATTTTTGTTTTGCAAGGTTCTGTACCGTACCAAACAGTTCTCAATGAAGAAGGACGTGAAGACGTGCTGAAATACTGGAGGGGGAATGAAAAGACCTTTCTGACACTTTCAATGATGGCCCGAGATGTTTAGAACATTCAAGCGTCATCAACGGTGTCTGAAAGCGCTTTTTCTACCTGCAGATATCAAATAGGAGAGCACAGACACTCATTAGCCGCCGACAGCTTAGAGATTGTGGTATTATTCAGAGATTGAATACGAGCGGAGCGGAGAAGGTACGGTCAACCGGAGATCAACAAAGAAGAAGACGAAAACTATAACGAAATCTTATCCGAAGGTGGTAGAAGCGACGTGGAGCAATTTAACCAACAAATACCAATTCCAACCGAAGAACCACAGGAAATTATCAAGAAACTAGAACAGGTTTTTTTCAAATGTAATTTTTTTAATTGCAATTTTGCTATGTAATTTGCAACTTTTGTACAACACCACAAAGTTGCAATTTTGACAATTGTATTTGTATTACAAAAAAAATCATGTCTATTAAATAATATAAGAGGCACAAAAACAACATTGGGATGTTTTTATTACACTATCTTGTTTAATTATTGAGTTTTTTATGTATATGTTATTAAAAAAAAAACGCCTGGATCCCGATCCCGATCCCGCCAAACCCGACCCGATGGTCCCGAGCCCGGCCCACTGGCCGGCCTTAGAGTAAACCACAACAATTTGATGTCCAAGTATTTCATAGAGAAAACATTATAAAGAAAAGACTAAAAATCCCTCAAAACTGACAAGCACATTATAGTTTTGCCGTACACGCAAGGAAATAAACCAGTTCAAGACATTAAGCACATAAGAGAATTTCACTCACCTACCAGTTCAAGACATTAAGCACATAAGAGAATTTCACTCACCTCATCAGGCGGTAAATGAAAAAGTTGTCGATACTCTTCACTCCTCATAGCTAGCTGATTCTGTTACAAAGTCAAATCTTTCAGCAACCACAACAATGGAAAGTGTTTAAACATAGTCAATAGTGGAAAACTCTTGAAAACTACTCCTTCGGTTTCAAATTGTTTGTCTTACTTTTCTTTTTAGTCCGTTTCAAAAAGAATATCTCTAACCTTTTTTTACAACTCTTTAATCACGAACTTTCCATGGGGCATGTTTAAGACCATAAGATTAAAGGACATTATACAAAAGTTTTCTTTACTTTTTTAAACTCCGTGCCAAGTCAAAACCAGATAAATAAATTAAAACAGAGTAAAAGAGTTCTTCGTTTGCATGCAACAAAATCATAGAAGAAAATTTCTCTGAAGCTATGATCCTATAAAATCCATAATTGCAGGAAAATTCAGTTTTAAATTCAAAAATTGGACTTCAAATGCAATGTCAAAGTATAATTAATTGAAAAAAATCAATTAAAATAGTAACCTGAGCATCAGATAATCGTGAAGGGCTAGCAGTGGAATAAGAGGAAAGATCAAGGGAAGGGCGGCGATTGGGAGCGGTATCAGTATCTAAGGCGGTTTCGAGGCCTCCACGCCGGGAGAGATGCATATGCTGCGATGGCGGAGGCGACGGCGACATAATTTTCTCCGATACGGCAGCAGCCATGGTGGAGACGTGTCGGTTACGTTGACGTTCGTGTTGCTTACCAGATAGAAGGAGACGTGGACCTGTTTCAGTTTTTATGTTGATGTGCCCAATTTGACTTCTTTGCGACCTTTCTCCTCACTACGAGACTAACTAGTCGGCACCACTATATTAGAGTTAGGGAATTAAAGCATATGATTAGTATTAGAGTTAGGTGCGTCAACTAATCAAATTAAAGTATATGACTAGTACAATAAAAGCACGTAGTAAAGTATATATTAAGGATTGTTGTTGAAAAAAAGCATATGATTTTATTATTTAAGAGTACTTAATAAAGTATATATTAAGAATTGTTGACAGCAAATAAAGCGGAGTAAATATATTATATCTTACATACTGACGTATTTGAAGGAATGACACACCAGTATCTCCAACTATTATGAAAAGAAAGTAATGAAAGAATTTAGTATTATAAGTTTCACATTTTCAAGCACGATCAAATTTTGTTCTATATGACTTATGATTTATACTTAAATTTTTTTAAATTGTGCATAAATTGAAATTATTCAAATGTTATCTTCATATCTTGGTACGTTGCCGATATCTTGGTACGTTGCCGAAAAGAATGACCTTATCGTCTGTGACTCGGAGTATTTGGGTGATATCTGTAAGAAATAATCTCTTGATTATTCTCATTGATGAAGATGTATTTATATATAATTTATAATTCTTAATTATGGAAAATCATATTATTACTATAACAATAAATCATAATTATACTTGTACAAGAATCCTACAACTATGATAAATTTGTACAACAAAGTTGGGTGCAATTTGGTTTCGATATCCAGAAATATACACACATGTATATTTTGTCACACCCCCACAGTCATAGTGGGAGGTTGTCGTACGCTGATACTGTTCCTAAAATCTTCAAATAAAACCAAAGGAAGGCCCTTAGTAAATATGTCTGCAATTTAGTACCGCGAAGGGACATGGAGGACGCGTACTTGTCCACGAGCTACCTTTTCTCGAACAAAGTGTATGTCCATCTTGATATCTTTAGTGCGCTGATGTTGGACCAAATTTCTAGAAAGATAGACTGCACTCACATTATCACAGTATACCAAGGTATTCCTCTGAATAGGAATATGTAACTCTAGTAGAAGACTACATAGCCAACATGACTCAGATACCACATTGGCTACCACTCGATATTCGGCCTCCGCACTAGATCGTGATAAAGTAGACTGGCGTTTTGCCGACCAAGAGACCAAGTTATCACCAAGGAACATACAATAATCAGATGTCGAACATCTGGTATCTGGATAGTCACCCCAATTAGCATTTGTATATGATACAAAAGTAGAGACTGAGGACGGATATAAATGCAATCCAAAATCAAGTGTGTCATGTATGTATCGGATAATACGTTTGAGCGCATGCATGTGCTCAATCCGCGGATCATGCATAAATAAACACATTTGTTGTATGACATACGTAATATTTGGTCTTGTGAAAGTCAGATACTGAAGAGCCCCTGCAAGACTACGATATTGGATGGAATTCTCGTATGGTGCTAGACGTAGCACTCAGCTTGGGTTTGGTATCAACCAGAGTAGCAGTAGACTTACACGATGACATGCCAACACTCTTAATAATCTCTGACACATACTTTTTCTGTGATAAAATCATAAAAATAAACCACATGCATGACTAGTGACTGCAATGCCCAAAAATAGCTCAAGGGCCCCAAGTCCTTCATAGCAAATTCTGAACTGAAAAGGGACGTGATAGACTTGCGTAGATTATCAGATGAGGCAGTCAATATTATATCATCAACATATACCAATATGTATGTCATAGATGTACCACGATGATAGATGAACAGAGAATGATCAGATTTGTTGTGAGAAAACCCAACAGTAGACACATAATCTGAAAACCTTTTATACCAAGCCCGTGGGGCCTGCTTAAGCCCATACAAGGACTTTTTCAGCAAACAAACACGATAAGGATAATTGGGGTCCCTAAAACTCAAGGGCTGATGCATGTAAACTGTCTCCTTAAGATCACCGTGTAAGAAAGCATTTTGTACATCCAACTGGTGAATGAGTCATGCTTTCGAGAGAGCTAGACTGAGCACAGTGCGAATGGTTGATGGTTTGACCACCAGACTAAATGTGTCTCCACAATCCACGCCAACCTATTGCTTTTTACCATCACCTACAAGACGGACATTATGCCTCTCAAAAGAACCGTCATAATTTTCTTTACGAGTAAAAATCCACATAGACCGAATAATATTAACACCAGGTGGATGGGGCACCAACTCCCACGTTTTATTTTTAATAAGACCGTTATATTCGTCATCCATGGCCAATTTTCAATTCGGGTCATGAAGGGGAGACACCGGATTACGGGGTAGGGGAGATTTAGTGACATTAGAATTAAGATTAAAATGTTGTTTTGGTTTAAAAATCTCCATTTGGCTACGAGTAACGGGCTCTTGAGGTAGAAGTGGACGGGATTTGGGAAATTATTTGGTTGGCAGCGGACTGGCCTGCAAGCCCAACAAAGGTACGAGAAACTGGAACTGCATCAGAACTGGCAGTGGGCTAAGAAGCTGGGTCAATATCGATATCGGTACTGGGTCGAGACATCGGTCCACTGCTGAGACCATGTGGACCCGACGACGCTGGACCAGGACAATATGGGCTAGTAGGCAGTGGGCCTGCTGGTGGATTCAGTCCACAGGATATTTTGGATAAATGGTGGATAATATACGGTGAGATCCCATCATCCAAAAAATTATACGAACTAGACACGGGACTACTCAATTTAGCAAACAAAAATTGAGACTCCTAAAAAATAACACGACGACTAATTATGATTTTGTTATAGGATAAATCATAATATTTGTAACCACGATGATTAGATGGATAGCCCAAAAACACACAAGCGGCAGAGCGGACTTGAAGTTTGTTAATTGTAGTAGACAAAAAAAATGGATAGCATAAACACCCAAACACTATAAGATGAGAATACGAAGGATCTTTACTGTAAAGAATTTTAAGTGGGGATTGATATGCTATGCCTTTATGAGGGAGGATATTAAGTAGACTTGTAGCCATTTGTAATGCATGATGTCAAAAAGAAGGTGGTAATGACGCATGGACTAGTAAGGTACGGACAATATTGTTTATGAAATGAATTTTTCTCACAGTATTTCCATTTTGGGAGAACGTATGTGGACAAGAAAATTGAAAAGATATGCCATTATTGTCACAAAATTCTCGAAACAGCCCATTAACATATTCCATGCCATTATCACATTGAATAGTTTTTATTTTTCGTTCGAATTTGGTACGGATGAATGCTCTAAAATTTAAGAAGGTGGAAAAAACTTGAGACTTGTTGGATAATGGAAAGGTCCATAGGAAATTAGAATAATCATCAAAAAATAAGACATAATAACGATGACCCAAAGAACTTAAAACGGGAGATGTCAATAAATCACTATGAATAATATCAAAAGACATCAAAGTACGAGAAGTAGAGGCTACAAAAGGTAATCTAACATGTTTCCCTTATGGACAAGATGAACAAAGTGGAGTACTATGCGTACCCTTACAAGCAATAAAAATATTTTTATGTAGAAAAGAAATAATAGATAACCCCGGATGACCCAAACGTGCATGCCACAAGGAAGGAGCAAGAGCAGCAAAGGTAGAAAAAGTGGCTTGACTCGTGGAATGGTGGTGATTGATTAAAGCTCGCCCCTACTATTGTATCTCATTATAGGTATCCCCGTCTTGAAATCCTTCACAAAAAATTCAAAAGGATCAAAATTAACAGAAATCCAATTATCAATGGTGAATTTCCGGACAAACACCAAAATTTTAATTACGTTAGGGGCATGAAGAACATTGTTTAAGACTAGAGGTGGATATGGGGGAGACAAATTCGTATGACCATAACTGCGAATTGGAATTGAGTTGTCATTATCGACAATAAACTACGATTTTTGCTCAAATTGAAATAATATGAGATTATCTCGTGCGAATGTCATATGAGAAGTGACTCCGGTGTCCATGTACCAATTTACATCTGGGGGGTTATTCCAAGTGTGTGCATTGCAGCTTCAATATCCGTGGGTGTCAGGACTGGGACTGGGCCCGCAGCAGTGAAGTCCTGCAAAGGCTAAGGCCTAAGCAGGCCCGCATGCTGCCTCGGCCCAGCAGACCGAGATGAACCATTCTGTGCATGGAAACTAGGCCGTGAAGCAGTCTGGAATTGGGCCTAGTTCCTGAGAAACTGAGAAGGCGGGTACGGGTAGTTGGGCCACTGGCCCTAGCCCACGGCCAGTAGGCCTACGACTGCTGCCAATTGGTCTGTGGCCCACTGTGATGCCCACCGTCATATCCACCGTTACTGCTGCCACGATTACCGTTACCGCCGCGACTACCACCGCGGTTCTTGCCATTATTTTCTCTATTTTGACCCTTTTTGCCTCCACCGGTGTCGCGACTTTGGCTAGCATAGTGGTTGAAAGATTGAGGGTCGTTTGACGTGGCCATCATCATGACGAAATTTGCTCCAGTAGCCGCCTTTTTAGCCAAGCCGGCCTCTTCTAATATGAGCATGAAACGGGCATGGTAGAACTGTGAGAGAGGATTACTTTGACGAAGAAGCGTCTCAACGCCATTATAGGCCTCGGATAGGCCTGCAACCATCTAGAGAACAAGACGATCATTGGTGATGGGCTCAAGAGTGACATCACGAGAATTTTTGTTATCTTGAAATATATCACGCACTCTATTCCAAGTTTCCATTTCCCCGGCGTAGGTTCAATAATCGTCTGCAAGAGGTCAGTAGAAATAGTAGAATAAATCCACTGAAGAACGGCAGCATCAAGGGTTGTCCATAACACATGGTCATCATCGGGGTAGACACGTTCTCCGTATCGGGGATGGTGTGATGAAGGACCTGATGCGAGCGTGCGTGAACTTTAAACAATTCCGTCCACGTCGCGTATTGGACGTTTTCCATCTCACGAATGATAGAGATATGGTTCTTGATGTTGGAGACAGTAAGAGCCGGATGAAACGTGTTCTTTGAGGTAGACATAAGGAATGAACAAGGGAAGAATTAGAGATTTGTTGTTTTCTTGTTTTGGAGAAGAAAAGAAAATTTATGGAGATCGGAGGGACTATGGTCGTCGGCCAATGTCGGGTAGCGGAAGAAATTAATTTTGGGAGAGGAAAAGTTTGCCCTAGACTTCTGATACCATATAAGAAATAATCTCTTAATTATTCTCATTGATGAATATATATTTATATACAATTTACAAATCTCTAATTATGGAAAATTACATTCCTACTATAACAATAAATCCTAATTATACTTGTACAAGAATTCTACAACTATAGTAAATTTGTTCAATAAAGTTGGATGCAATTTGGTTTCGGTTTCCAGAAATATACACACGGGATATTTCTGTTAATATCACCTTATGGCACAGCTAAGACTTTAGTTAGCATGGTGTTTGGTTAAATTAATTAGACTAAATATTTTTCCTTGATAATTCTTCCTAATTGAATGCATTTGATTTAGTCAAGTACGAAGTTCTTTACATGGTTCTGGAACTATATGGAGCATTCTTATTTTAGGTATTAATTCATTATATTTAGATACTTTAGGTTTGTTAGAATTTGTTAAAATTTGTCCCGGCCTTGTTAAGTTTTTTATTTGTATAAATAGCAGCATGTCAGACAAATTCACAATTTTTATAAATTTAATGAGCTTCGTGTTCAACAACAAATGAACCAGTAATTTGTTATATCATTAATTAATAAGTAGTGATTACTAGTTTTATCAAGAAACAATTGCTTTTGAATTTCTATCCATTTTAGGATCAGATATCAAGAAAAACTTAAAAATCATTAGAGATGATAAATGTTGAAAACACCACACATATATATAGTCAGTAGCATAATATTCTTGCTGAGTTATCTTATTATGTCTCACGTAAAGAGATGTCTAAGATTTTTTTTGTAATTGTGATGGTTTCTGATGATTTTGTGGAAATTAATAAGAAGAAAGAGTCTTAAATGAGTCCTCCGGGGCATAGTCCAGTGGCAAAGCCTGGGCGCTATAAGACGCTCTGGCATGAGACAGCGTGGGTTCGATTCCCCGCAAGCACGAAGAAACTCTGCATGTTGGGGAATTTGACCTTGTCTCATTGATCGGTTAGACGCCCCCGAAAACCGCCACCGAGCACATCCCGCGATTTACCTGATAATAGTGTTGAAAGACCGGTGCTATTACCTCCAGTACGTAGTCAGGCGCAAGCATGGAGACCTGGATTATCAAAAAAAAAGAAAAAGAAAAAAGAAAGAAAGAGTCTTAAATGCTTAATGTGGAATTTATTACATGTCCTTTTTCAAATTCCGTTGAATAACGCTATTAAATTATAGTGGTCACGATTACTGCATATGACAAGAAGACCTATTAAAAAAGTAGAAGAATAAATGCAAATTTTTCATGTTAAGTTTAGAAGTATTTTTTGTAATTAATTACAAGTGACTGAATCAAATACTTAATAATGGTGAAATTTAAAGAGCGAACTAAAATTGTTATTTTGTTTTGAGGTGATTTATTAAATATATTAAAATAGAACTCTAATTACATTAAGTAATTAATAAACTTATTCCATTTTCACAACATATCAATAACTTTTTTATAAAACATATACCACCTCCAACAAATCACACAAATTTAAACATTTGGAGATTTTCCTTTTAGTCATTTTCCCTCTCTTCTCTCTTCTTTAGATACATGTTTTTCTCCCACAATTTTTTTCTAGATTCACATTGTCAGTAGCAATACACTACACGAACACTCCCCCCCCCCCCTCCTCAAATAGAAAACAACACTACTGCTAGTAAGATAGCGATCCAGACAAGCGTCAAAGAAAGAAAAGGCTCATACATTAAAAAAAAATGTAAAATTTACTTAATCGTCTTTGAAAATAAAATTCACAAAAAGTCAATTATTCAGTATGTTTACCAACTTCTCTCTACTTCACTATGATTTCTAGAAACTTCAACTCCATGAAGAATTTGGACACACATTTAATATATACACTTAACATATACAAGTTAAAATAAGGAAGTGTCACAGATGTCTATAACATTATTTTCCTTTATATTTTTTATTTAGCGACATAGCATGTTTAAACTTTAAAGGGCTCAACCGATATAAGATGTTGATAGTTCTTTTCATAATCCATTAATAGAAATTGAAAAACTTTGAATTCTATCTTCAACTTTCACTCTAATTCATGTATTAAAATATCTATATAACTTCATAATTTCACAAACTTAATTATGAAAAAGGTAGCATTAATATTAATTTTAATTGCTTGATGATCATAAATTAAAATTGAAATTAAAGTTGTTAATCATACCTAACAATATTAATGTTATGCATTATTGTATATTCTGTATATAATATTGATACACGTGATATAAATTATACATACACATAAAATACAGTTATTTCACTACCACCTGAAACCACCATAACTACCACTCATTCTTCCATTTGACATACACTTGACAAACTGTAAATATTTGTATATCATATGTAAGTCACGTGTATGTCATGCATATAATACTAATACACGTGACATACATAGACAAACACACACGAAATACAATCATTCCGTCGCCACTAAATCACTGCAAAAAAACATCTTACACAACTCATTCCACCATTAGAACGCAAAAATCATTTTCATATAAAGATTGTGAAAAAATGAAGAAGGTTCCGTAAAATTCCTTCATTTGAGTTGTTAACATATATGATCTATAAAACTTATTAGACCATTCAAAATTTTAAGTCCAAACTTGAAAAACATGTTAAAAGACAAAATTATGAAAACGTTAAAGAATTATTTATAAATTATATTATAATAAATATTTTCATATATAAATATTTTAAAAATTGTATATATGCAATGTCGAATTGGTTTTGTTTGGTTTAATTTTTTCTTTAGATAAAATCAAATCAATCAATTATGTCGAATTTTCTTTTTAATACCAAATCACTACTCAAATTATTTTTTTTCGATTTAATTTGAATTATCGATTTGATGGTTTATGGAATTTCTTTATACACCCCTAATTATTGCTTTGGATTGTTTAGATATGCTAGAGAATGTAGAAACCGCTTGAAAAGAGAGAGACTGTGAGGGATTAGTTTTACCAAATTTGGAACCTAAAATCAAGAGATATATTCTCTTAAATTGCTACATTTTGGAATGTCTAGCTATGTTAAATATTAAATAAAAGTGTTTATAGAAATGATAATTAGGGGTCCTATTTAAATTGGGGGGTTTTTCACACAAATGTCCATATTTCGCGGTGGTCATTAATTTTTACCCCTTAAATTTGTGGTCTTTAATTTTTGTCATTCAACATTTTTTGTGTGACATAACTTCAGATTTCAGCCGGCATAGGTAGCGTTTAGCTTCGGCATAGGTAGCGTTTAGCTTCGGCATATGTATCATAACATCCACAAGTTATGTCAGACAAGACAAAACTTTCAACATTTAACATGATCTGAAAAAGCATAACTTTAAATTTCGGCTGGCATAATTAACGTTTAGCTTCGGCATATGTATCATCACATCCACATAAGTTATGCCGGAATAGGCAAAACTTTCAATACTCAATATAATCTGA
Source organism: Anisodus acutangulus (assembly GCA_029783415.1). Classification (NCBI taxonomy): domain Eukaryota; kingdom Viridiplantae; phylum Streptophyta; class Magnoliopsida; order Solanales; family Solanaceae; genus Anisodus; species Anisodus acutangulus. The sequence goes on from CM056492.1 coordinate 8,754,343, forward strand.
AAACTACTATACAACTTATATCGCTAACTTAATTCCTACAGAACTTGTGTCGAGCGAGGCAAAAATTCAATTTTCGAAGGTAAAAACGTTACAAAACTTATGCCTAGCGAAACATATCTGTATATTTTTATTAAATAAACAGTAAGGGCAAAAATTAAAGATCAGTGCGTTTGAAGGATAATCCGTGCAAAAATGATTTAAATCTCCTTGCTACCAGACCGCTCCAACTAGGCCCAAATTAGTTTCAAGAAATTGCACGGTTTTCCATTCAAATGGGCTGGTCTTTAATTTTTGCCTCTCAAATGAAATTTATGCCTTTTAGGGCATAAATTCTTTACGGAATCCGGCACAATTTATATCGGATATGTAAAGAACTTATGCTCAGAAAGGCATAATTTTTATTTAAGGGGAAAAAGTTAAAGACCAGTACATAATAGGATTAAAAGTGCAAATGACCCTATTAGTTTTAAAGTTGTAAAGAAAGGAGGTGGGTTCTTGGGTTGACAGTGATCGACACAATAAGGGGAAGTCATGGGCCTTTAGTCAATTGTCACATGACAGGCATGTGATATCCATGAGTATTTCGACTACTATAAGTTGCAATTGGCACGTGACTGTCTCTCTTTTGCATGGCAGTTGAATAATAGTTGGAAATCAGGAATTCATTTTGTCTTTGGTCCAATGCTGATCTCCAAATCACAATAATTAGAACTCCTTATGGGCTTCTACACCCCATCCACATCCCAAAGTGGACCCTTTGGATTGTGGACCTGTATAATTCATACTCGATGAAACAAAATTTGGGCCTAGAATTGTTGGGCCTGGTCCCACTAATGCATAATTCAGATTCAACATTCAAGTAGGAAATAAGTTTTTTCTCAGTTATTTAAACAAGTAAATTTGCAGAATGTATCATCTTGGAGATTGATAAAATTGAAACGAAATCTGACATTTACTAAGAGACCATAATTTAAATCGTATAAGTACTATGTGAAAAAAGCTAAGACAAAATATATGAAAATACTTATTCAAACCAGATGTGCACAACAAACTTCATTAATTATTAAATAATAAATCGAGGTAACAACGACATGATAATTCATCATAGTTATGCCATAAAGTTCATGTAAATTAATTGTTATTTGTCATGTATTATCTATTAACTTAATGTAAATATATATATACTCTCTCCGTCTAAAAAAGATTGTCTTAGTTTGACTTGACACGAAATTTAAGAAATAAAATAACACTTTTGAAACGTGTGGTCCAAAAAACCTTAGATACTTGTGTGACTTTAAATCATCTCATAAAATTAAATTATTTTTAAATATAGAAATGTGTAAATCTTTTTGGGACAAACTAATAAGGAAAGTAAGTCAATTTTTTTGGAACGTAGAAAGTATATATTATGCATTTTTTATATTTGTCACTATGCAAATTCATGCCACATAATGTTCATTTTGGCTCAACCGTCTTCACGAACTTGACCCTAGGTGACACCATCATTTGAATTTGTGTTATACCTTATAATTATTCACTTTTACTCATTTTGATGTGGAATCACCTAGATATCACGTCCACCTCAATCCTCAAAAGTTTGCTAGCCTAAAATTCATCTCTCAATCGTTCTTTGTAACCCGCCTTTTTTATTGGTTCGACTTCCATCATGGACATCACATACAAGCAAATGAAATGCTCATAATTCAGTGCAAGATTTACAGCTAATGCAAGCAAGGAACAACAGATTATAATAAAGTTTCTTTTTTGGTAGCTCTTGTATGTGGACACCAAACCCAAGTGAGAAAGGAATCATGGAAATGATTATTTACGAGGGATCGAGACTACTATCTCCAGAAATAGTCTGACGTAAGTCGATAAGCTGGATATAAAAAAAATAATAAATAAAAAAAAACCACCACTTTATTTTTCTTTTCCTAATTCCAATACTACAATACTCAGACTTTCAAACTCTTATGTTTGCCTCTTTCCAAAAGCAAGGTGGAATGGGGTTGCCCCACAAATAAAGAATGATTTAACAAATCACTATAGTATATGTGGAATGACTAACTATAGTATATGTTGAAAATTGTTGCTCAAAACAATTCTATATTGAGCTAATCATTATATTCACTATAAGTTTCAGCTTTCATGGGATAGGTGAAGGACCTACTTGATTATCTTCCTCATTATGTTGCCACTTCATTCATCACATTCTCATTCTTCGTTTTATAAATTATAAGTGTATATATATATATGCTTATTTAGATATTTTTTCTGATCTTTTCAAGCAATCTAATGATGATACAAATAAACTTATTGACTTTTTAATTCTCAATGCAATCTTGTCTTAATTTTACGTGAGGATATTTAGTTGAACATGAAATTTAAGAATGCAAAAAGATCTATGAAAACTTTTTATCTAAAACAAGTCACAAAAGTTTTTATGACTATCAATCATCGCATTAAAGATAAAATTAGAAATTTAAAGTTAAATTATTAATAAATATATAAATATATTATTCTTTTTTAATTGAATAAAAAAAAGTCCACGTAAATTGAAATAAATGTAGTAATACTCTCCCTGCAATCACTGCATTGTTTAGAAACAAGTCAATAAGTTTCAAATGTGTCAATAGTGACATTCATTTTTTTCTTTTGCAAAACAATTTTACAATCTTAAATTGTGTTCAGTAATTGATTAATTTTCCCTATGATGTACAAGCCTTTTTGTGAGTGCCAATTGGACAATACTTTATAATGTAGTGTCCATTTGTGGATGATTTCAAATTCACTGTGAATCTAGTATGTTCCTCTTTTTGACCAGTCAATAGTCACAATTGTGAGTTTGTGAGTGGAGGATCAGAACTTCTTGCTTTATCTTTTACAAATATAACAAGGAAGGAGACACCTAATTAAGTTAGTTAGCACTTAGCAGAGACCAGAAAATTAATAATTTTTTTTTAGTTTTTCATTTGGTGTTCGGGCTCCTGAGAGTATCGAACACCGAATGAGAAACCAAAAAAATAAAAAAACCGTGACACTGAGATAATTTCCTATTTGAAGATATATGAGTGAGAAAATAGTAAAAATGGTCCCTCATTTGGATAGGTTTTAAGTAATCTCTTAAATATATTTTGATATACGATTTTGGCATTTTAAATTTGTAAAAGTTGAGCATTTTTTTATCTCTGTTAAATATTTTAAGAACTATATATGTTACATTTGACGAGATTTGTGAAGAAAAAAAATTATTTAGCAGGTTACATTCGGAGGTACAGTATTTGCAATTTTTAGTCTATTTTGGTGTAGCTTTTTGAGGTGCAATTTCTGTTATTCTTGATACATAGTGTAGTTTTTTGTCTTACATTTTAGGCATTGATGGTAGTTTTCCGGCTTTTCTTTATTTTATTTTATTTACCCTTTTTCTCAAATCTAACAGATAAAATTTGTTAAATTTGTTCACTTTTGACAAATTTAAAAAATCAAAATTGCTCCCTAGTATATATTTAAGCGAATACTTTGAACCTAAGACCATTTTTGCCATTTTCTCATATATGGGTAATGAAGCAATATAAATAACCAAATTGTCTTCTTTGTTAATTTTAATACTAATATTTATTGGCACTAACTTTCTCTTAGTTTATTGCCTTACTGTACAAGCAAATAATATGCCCACAAAATTACTTTAAGCATCGCAAATGGAATGTTTATTTATTTATAATGTCCATATATAATTCTCTTGGCATTGTAAGTCCAAAATTAGGTAAAGCTATATGAAAAGAAAATATAGCATTATCTTTTAATATTTCACTAATCACCTTTTTAGTTCTTTATGTTGGAGAATGTAATGTAATTAGCAACTTACATGTGATTAACAGTGTAGTCAAAGTAGCTAGAGACACTACGGCAATATTAGGATTATCATATCAGGAAAAGTACATAAACATTTAAAATAAATTTTAGCCTCTAGAAGTTAAACAATACTAGTACTAGTATAATATTACAAGCTACTAATTGAAACTAATAATTGACCTAAGAATGTTAAACTAAACATAATTCTTTGACTGAAACATACACATAGACATGTGTAGCTTGCAACACAAAATTCAATCCATGGTAGTTGTATTCAAGAAAAATTTATGAAGTTGGCCTTTAGATTTGTGCGTATTATGCGCCATAAATATACCAATTTTCTTTATGCTTCATTCTAATTTAATCAAAGGTACTAGATGAGATAAGTGTCATAATATTTTTTCATATAGGTTATAGGGGAATGAAAAAAAGTCTATATAACTAGATAATCCTAGTTAAAGGATTAGTAAAATTCAAACTTGGGACACATCAGACATACTCCATTCGTCCCAAAATAAGTGTTGTTTTAACAAAAAAGTTGCCTCAAAATAAGTGTCACTTTAGAAATTCAAGACAAAATATAGTAATCGTTTCCAACTATACCTTATATTAAACAACTACTTCTTTTTAATAGTGCTCAATTATCAACAAACATATAATAAATAAGAGTAACTTAGTAATATATACCTTGTATTTGTTGTTTTTCTTCGTGCGAGTAAAATGAGCAAAAACAATACTTATTTTGTAACGAAGGGAGTATATGAGTTCTGAATGTGTTACCAAACACAGAGATTGTTATAGTTACACAGATCATAATTAGAAATATATACATATTTAATTAATTTCTAATATAGGATTTAGCTAATTTTGTGGAATTAAACTAATTAGACTATGAGTAAACTGATTTTTATAATAAAATTTTGCCCTTGAAGACTCGGATTTGATTTTTGGGTTGACTTTCTCGAGCCGAGTTATAATTGTGGCAATATAAATGTCTATGAAGCCGTTTTATGTACCTTGCGTAATTGATAGACTGACTGGGCCACAATCGCCGGACCCTTCTCGATCGCGAAGAAAGTTGCGATATGCCAGTAATTAATTCCAAATCCGAGAATCATTTCCTATGTTCATAATTTGAGATAAGATCATCGTCTAAGTTCGTTTGAGTCATACCTAATATTATAAATTTATAACTTCACCTCTAATGACACTGAAGTATTAATTGTGACCCCTTAACGACAAGTGAAGTACCAACAAAAGATCTTTGGATGTCATATGGATTTATTGAAGACTGTAGTGCCCCGAGAAAAAAAAAAGGTATGATAAATACTTATGTAAATGTCCCAAATAGGTACAAGAGAAAGAATAGGATACTTAGACAAGCACAGAATATATCAGTGACTATTTTTGTCACCAAATTAAAACTGAGCATTCGTTTAATTCGTCGTAACATGGAGTTGCCTACTTGCCTCTGAGACAGTGATTTGACATGCATGCTCACACGTTTTATTTTATTTTTTATATCCATCTTTCCGCCTTACGCGAGACTATTTCTGGAGATAGTAGTCTCGATCCCTCAGCACTACTATCAGTAAATCGCGGAATGTGTCTGAATAACCAGAGTTTGAGAACAGAGCAATTGATATCACCTACAAAGTCCTATCCAGAAGAGAACAAATTGTTTCCACTAAGGTTTGAACCCGCAATCTCCAACTGAATTTTAAATTCTCCTACTTTGCCATCCAACTATGTCCGGAACCTCACACGTGTTTTTCTCCTCCACCTTCTCTGTCTCTCTATCCCTCTTTGTCTCTCTTTTCTTTTTCACTTTATTGTTGTTATTTTCGTCCTTACTCCACTCTTTTTATGTTACTCTAAAATCTAAATCTCAATTCTCAAGTAATAAGAATTTGACCGGAGGTTCAACCACAAATTAAAACAACTTAGTATATATTTCGTCCACAATTTTAATTCATGTGATGGACTCAGATTGAATATACTTTTTAAGAAATAAAATAGGTTATAGATATGTGTATGATTATAAATCATTTCATTCCCGATAAAATAAGAAGTTTAATGTCAAAGAGTTTTCGGATATAAAATACATCATTCTTTTTTAGATATATTAAAAATGAACGTGTATTACATAAATTGAGACAAAGATATCAAGTGATCGGTCCCGTTTTAGCTTGATATTAAGGTATAGTTGATTGATTGACCTTTAAAGTGAACTATTTTATGAAGTTGGGAAAGAACTTGAGATTAAAGATCAAGCTTCTAGTTAAGCAACCAAGAAATGAACCAAATCCAATGACGACCTACGTTCGTTATGGGTTATGAGTGTTCAAGCATTCATTTCAGTAGTAAATTTCAAATTAAATATAGCTGAACACCTAAAATTTTAAAATTTTGAATTTGTTACTAATCAAATTACATGATCGAGAAATACACAAATTTATGAACTAGACTTCAGAACAAATATCTGACCTTTGGTACACACTACTCGGTAATCTCTCCAAAATAGGCTTACCCCCTAGTTGCATGGCTGCAGAGGATGTCATAAACTAGCCAAAGAGGGGACGAAAAACAAAAGTACTAGCACAGCAACATAATATGCTCAGTCTAAACACACATCAAAACATAAAAATACCACGTCTATTTTAATTTATGTGACATAATTTGGCGTGAAGTCTAAATAAAAATATGAGACTTTTGAAACTTATAATCTTAAAATATCATAATATTTGTGCTATTATAAAAGCTTGCCTTTAGGGTAAAATAGGAAGAAACTGAGCATCTAAACCCAAAATTTATACTCTTTTGGAAACTCTTACACGGCATATGAGGGACGAGTACATCATTTTCTAACTCATATCGCTTGGATGCTCGGGCTCTACTGTTGATGATTCGAAACTATTACGGATAATCGAACACAAACATTCAAATTATCATAAGACAATAATTGGAGAATGTGTGTTCATGCTAATGATTCAATAGACAACAAATTTTCATAGCCAAAGGATGCGGTGCATCAGATGAAGTTGCTTCTCCCTTAATCAGAGGTCTCAGTTTCGAGCTCTAGGTATGAATTTTTTTTAGTAGGGAGCGCTTCTCCCAAATAAGCCTTACGCGACACGAATTTGAATTAATCAGGCTCTAATACGGATACTGGACACCGGATGAGAAATCAAAAAGAAAAAAAAAATTCTAGTTTTCCTCATATACTGAAAATCAAAGTTACGTTCTAGTGTGTAATTAATGGAAGCTTGAATATTGAATTGTGTTAATTTTAAGAGCACTTGAGTAAATTTTTTTACAAGTCCATCACCACAAAGTTTGCTTTGACTTCAAGTGTCTCTTAATGAATTGCAATTATGCACTTCAAAAGCTAAAAAGAAGAACAAGATGTTTTGCAACTTCAACAAGTGGTAATTTATTTATTCGTGTTCAACATTGCTATACTATTAATTTAGGGGGTTGAAAAACACCACTAATCCATTGGGATTTCCCAACAAAGTCCTTTTCTTTAGTACCACATGAGAGCTAGTGGTGAGTCATGAGATTAGATTATTAGAATAGTGTTATTATCAATGGGGTCCATATTCCTTTATTGGGGCTAGCTGACCCCCTAATCTCAAAATTAAATTCTTTAAAACTTGTTAAATTTTGGGCTATATCTAACTACATTTTAGGTGTTCGATTACACACCATATAGTTATTTCATGTTGGAAAGAATTGTTAAATTCATAGTATGAAAGTCAAAATATCTTTATGAAAAGCTATATCTTACTACGTTTTAGGTTTTCAATTACACACCAATAGTCATTTCATTTTGGAAAGAATTGTTGAATTCTAGTATGGAGTCGAGTTATCTTTAATTTCATACATTAATTCCTCAATTTCTTTGAGGTAGAACTTAAATGTTTAAATAAACATAAAAGTATCATAAATCTCATTTTTTATAATACAAAAAGGAAATATTAACAAATCATGGTGCAAAAATTATTCTAATCTTTTCAAATGCTACGAGTAATTATATACATTGGCGAAAAATGTACTCCAATGTCTCAATTTATGTGACACTCCTTTCTTTTTAGTCGGTCAAAAAATGACACTTTTCTATATTTAGGACCCTTAATAAGATAATTTATCGTCACACATATATCTATGACTTATTTTAGATCATAAATTTCATTTTTTTTTCATTCTTAAATTTCGTGTCCGGTCAAATACCACCAACAACAACATACCCAGTGTAATCCCACAAACGGGAATGTCAAATCTAATACCATTACATATAAAGAACCTTATTTGTTTTTAAATGATTAAAATCAAAAATTAAAAATATATGATGTGCAATTTGTTAAGATTCTCACATCGCAGATGGAATGAGAACATGGACTCCTTATTTAAACTTGGACAATACTCATACTACAAGCTAACTTTTGGGGTTGAGTTAGACCCAAAATCATATAAGGAGTCCATGTTCTCATTCCATCTCCGACGTGAGACTCTTAACACTCCACTGTACGCCCAGACCTAGTTAATTGAAGCATGTACAATTTAATTTGGGGGGTCCAACATCGACGAATAAAGAATTGGAATGAGTCTGACTCTGATATCATATAAATAATAAATTTTGGGTCTAACTCAATCCTAAAAACTAGCTTGTATGGTGAGAATTATTCAAATATATATAAAGAATTCATGTTTTTATTTCATTTTTGATGTGAGACTCTTGACACAATTTTTGTTGGTCCATGGTAGTATAATGTTAAGGAGGAATTAAAATTAGAGTGGGAAATTTTATTGAAAAGGATGTGGAGTTGGACATGACATAATAGAAAGAATGACTTGTTGGCTTTCACATTTCCCACCCCCTTTCAATTTTCTTCTTCCTTTGAAAAGACGTGTACTCTAAAGAAGGAACAGGTATTGTGTGGATCCCACTAATAGGGCCCACTCCAACGTTGAAGAAAAAAGATGTTGTGGGCCCCACATTTTCTAGTTTCTCCCTTTTCATCACGCCATCAATTAATGCTCTTTCCGGCCGTCGTTGTAAATTGTAATTGCACCTTTTCTTGCTGCCACCACCTATTTTGCTATTTACACTCCACAGTCCTTTTTCTTTTCCAAAATAAAATACGAAATAATATGTACTCTCCCAAATATTATTTGAAAAAGTCAGATAGGTTTTTTATTGTAATATTCTTAGGGCCCGTTGCATATGAATTTTCTTAAAATATTGTTTGGTTATGCATTAGAAAAAAAGTTTTGATTAGATTTTGAAGATGAAAAATCTATTGACTATTTATCTAGTGATTTTTTTCTCTGTTCACAAAATTTTATTTTTGTTTTTTCTCAAATAAAATGCATATTTAAACATAATTTTAATTTTAAATATTACGTTTTCATATATAATTTTAATTTGATGTTCCATATTCGTTGTGAAGCTTAGTAATTTGGATTTACTAGTTTCAGAATTAAGCGTTTCATGCGAACATCGATTTCATTTTCCAGAATTTCAAAAATCTAAATCTCTACTTAAGAATAAAAAAATACATATCATTATGCCCTAATGGTTAATTTGTACTTCCACGGGTTCAAAATATTTATCATGTTTTTCATTCACACGTCTTTTAAGAAAATATTAATTAAGAAGAGCGTTTGACTATTTTATCTTTATTTTTGTTTTAAGATATAATCTCTCTTCATATAATATTTATGTTATAATTGAGATGTTTTTAATTTTCAAGAACAATTATTAAGGATAAAATAGGAAAAAGATAATTAGTTTTATCTTAAACTTCTAAAATGATACTCCTTTCGTGATAATTTATGTGACATCATCTGACTTGACACGAAGTTTAAGAAAGAAAGAAACACTTTTAAAATGTGTTGTCCAAAACAAGTATTATATAAATGTGGAACTGTAAATTATTTCTAAATATAAAAATATAATATTTTTTTAATAGATCAAAAAGAAAATGATGACACATATAAATTGAGATAAACGGAGTAAATATTTTGAGACACATTTTTAACAAGAACGATGAGTATTTTGAGACGGACGGATTAGTTAAGTATGAAGGTGCTTAAATTAACAAACGCAACTGATTAGGAGGGGGCCGGGCTCAATATTTGTGCACCCCTTAACCCAATCTCACCTTTACAAGTTCATAACTGGACTCTCTCCCTCTTTTAAAAATAAAAATAAAAATAAAACATAGAATGACACTTTCACTTTTTTGTGTATAATCAGTTTTCATATGACAGTGAACACATGAGTAAAGCCTTCACAAATATAACACTAGCAAACTTAAAATAAGCTAAAGCCAAAATCAACAAAATCCTCACTGAAACCACAAATCGTTTCTCTGTTCAGCTGTAGTAGAGGAGAGCCATAGCTTCACCATTTAGCTATTATTCAATCACAATTTCTCCCATTAAAAGCAAATGCTCCCACACAGCATAAATCACTCTGTGAGAAGAGAAGAAGTATAGCTGGAGCTCTAGCTAATGGCATTCCAAGGACTTTGGAAAGGAAATAGAAAGACCCATTTGAGGATTTTATAGATCTCTTGCTAAACTGGTAAAAAAAAAAAACTTGATTTGTTTGTTGTTGTGTAAATTTTGAGTCTCTTTCAGCTATGCTAGCATTTTGTGTGGAACCAAGTAGTTCCTCTTTTCTGGGAATTTTTTCCCAGCAATTTAGACTTTAGAGTCAGTGGGTTCGTAGTGGCCACGTTTATAATGTATTACACATTTTAAAAAAATTCACCCAAGCCGAAGCTAGATCTGTACATGGTTCTTCCCTTTTTCTCTCCGTTTATGTGTCGTATTCTTGCTTTGTATATTTCCATGTCGGTGAGTGTGTAAAAAAACAGTAAAATGTGGGAAGTTCCGCTTAGTACTGAGTAGTATTTTACATATTGGGTAGTGGGTGGGTTGGGGCTATGGTTTTGTTAAAAGTTGATTGTCACTCACTTTGGGATTTAAGGTTTTCTATGAGAGCTTCTTGAGTGTTGTCTCATTCTGTAATTAATGGAACTTGTGAAAATTATGGAATATTGAGGTGATTAAAGGTGCACTAAGCTACCCGTGATGGTCTATTGTACGGAATATTGAGGTGATTGTAAAAATAATATTTGCCTAATTGGGTGTTTTTGTATTACATCATGCATGTTTCTTAACAAACTTTCTTTGTTACTTACCACATTACATAGTGCAACTGAGTGTTAAATATGAAGATTTTGTAGTGACTAATGAGGTTGTGTTGGTGAAAATAACCTTTGGTATGTTTCCTTGTTCAACCTGCTGTAGTTTCTTTTATGTGCTAGTGTACCTTTCATCAAAACGGTCTTAGTAGATTTGATTAGTGGTGTAGTAACGTGTAGAAAAGTGTTACTGATTTTTGTACTTTTTGCAGAGTTTTCTTCTGGGGATTTACTTGTGATGATACATAGTATTCGGAGATGGAAAGGATACCTGATGTTAGAGAACCACCAAGGCAGTTCCCTATAGAGGCTAAGGTGACACATACTTTCTCAACCTCCAAGAAGGAGGTTGATATTAAATGCAACATGCAGGGTTTTCGAGATTTCAGCTTGGCTGTTCCAATACAAACATGGAAAGGAAAGACCTCTTATCAGGAGGAAGAGGAACTCATGGTCGATGCTGGTACAATAAAGCGCAGTGACGATTCACTTGAAGATAGTGGCTCTACTTCATTTCATGGGGCGAGTCATCCTCCAGAACCTGTTGATACTGACTTAATGAGACCAGTGTATGTGCCAATTGGTCAGAACAAAAAAAACATGTCTTTGAAGGGTCCTTTCTTAGACGATCTTTCAATCCGTGTGCCAAACGTGAAACCAGGACCGTCTCTTCTTTCACCTGCAGAGAGCTTGGTTGAAGAGCCAAATGATAATCTAGGTGTAACCTCCTCTCCATTTACAGTTCCACGTCCTTCTCAAAACACAGAAACAAGTCTGCCTCCTGATTCCGAAGAGAAAGAATGTATTTGGGATGCATCGCTTCCTCCAAGCGGAAATGTAAGTCCACTTAGTAGCATTGACAGTACTAGTGTCGTGAGATCTATGAGCATTGTCAACAGTTGCACGAGCACGTATAGGAGTGATGGGCTTATGAGCGATGGCATGCTTAGCGTGGACAGAAATTATGAGAGCACAAAAGGGAGCATTCGAGGGGATTCACTCGAAAGTGCTAAAACTAGTCTTAGCAGAGCAAGTGACAGCAGTGGACTTAGTGATGATAGTAATTGGAGTAACATCACTGGTAGTGCCAATAAGCCTCACAAAGGAAATGATCCTAGATGGAAGGCTATTCTCGTGATTCGGGCACGTGATGGTTTATTAGGCATGAGCCACTTTAGGTTACTCAAAAGACTTGGTTGTGGAGACATAGGAAGTGTTTATCTTTCTGAGCTTAGCGGGACTCGCTGTTATTTTGCAATGAAAGTGATGGATAAGGCATCGCTTGCAAGCAGGAAGAAATTGACCCGTGCTCAGACAGAAAGAGAAATCCTGCAGTTATTAGACCACCCCTTCTTGCCAACATTGTACACTCATTTTGAGACTGATCGTTTCTCATGTTTGGTCATGGAATACTGTCCTGGAGGAGATCTGCATACTCTACGACAGCGACAACCTGGGAAGCATTTTTCAGAATATGCCGCTAGGTATGGAATTGACATCCTTATCTAGAATATGGAATTGTTGCCCATTTTCTCTTACTGGCATATAGAGAATGCTGAATATCTGATAAAGTCCTTGAACTATATTTTATTAAGATGAAAAATTATGTTGAAGGAGTGATTTTAAGCTTCCAAAGTGCCCAGTTTGTTAACTGTCTTTTCTGTACTAGGTATAAATTTTGTCCCCTTTGTGCCCCTGCTTGGGTTTTCTTCAAATATGTTAATTCTCTGTTGCATCCTTCATTTTATCTAAAACAAATTTTTTAAAAATTACCAACTATGAGCTAATTTCTCACTTATTTCCTTAATATTTATCACCTAGTTTTGTGTAATTTGAGATTTGGTTTCAAAAGCTGAATAAACTCCATTTTGGTCTCCCTAAAATTTAGAGACTATTCGAGTTAACTCTGGTGTGAGGATCATAGAGCCATAGTTTCTAGCTTGGCACTAAAGAATTCGACTAGGGTATGTTCCAATCTAATCTTTCTCATCTAGTTCAAGGTATCTTGATTTTGTTTAAAACTGAATAAACTATATTCTGGTTGCCCCATAATTAAGGGTTAAATTCAACAATCTTAGGTTTGTTCATGCAATTCAAGTTATTACCTGAACACCTCAAAGAGATTAATGTAGTATCATGGTCTAAAAACTATAACATAGCAAAGAACAGTTATTAAGGTCCGGTTATTAATATTACTAACGGGCTTTGATGCAAGCTTTCTTCCACATTTTCTTCATTTTGGGGTTCAGAATCTTTACCCTCTCATTTATGTTTAAGCTGTTGAGTTCTTTTAGCAAACTTTCCTGTTTCTGCCACAGGTTTTATGCAGCAGAAGTTCTATTGGCACTTGAATATCTACACATGCTTGGTGTAGTGTACAGGGACTTAAAACCTGAAAACGTTCTTGTGCGTGATGATGGCCACATTATGCTTTCAGATTTTGACTTATCCCTAAGATGTGCAGTTTCACCTACGCTCATAAGGACGTCATCTGATGATCCTTCTAAACGAGGAGCTGCATTTTGTGTGCAGCCAGCCTGTATTGAGCCCACAACTGTATGCATTCAACCAGCATGTTTCCTTCCCCGTTTATTTCCTCAAAAGAGCAAGAAAAAATCACCTAAGCCTCGATCTGATTCTGGGTTTCCAGCTAATACAATGCCTGAGCTAGTTGCGGAGCCTACTTCAGCACGGTCAATGTCATTTGTTGGGACTCATGAATATTTGGCCCCCGAGATTATCAAAGGAGAAGGTCATGGCAGTGCAGTTGACTGGTGGACATTTGGTATCTTCCTGCATGAACTACTATACGGAAAGACCCCCTTCAAGGGATCAGGAAACAGGGCAACTCTGTTCAATGTAGTCGGCCAACAGCTCAGATTTCCAGATTCTCCTGCAACCAGTTATGCCAGCCGTGATCTGATACGTGGTTTGCTTGTTAAAGAGCCTCAAAACCGGCTTGGGGTGAAACGAGGAGCAACTGAGATCAAGCAGCATCCTTTCTTCGAAGGTGTTAATTGGGCTCTGATACGTTGCAGTACTCCACCCGAAGTGCCAAGACCCGTGGAGCCAGAGTTCCCCGCGAAGTATGGGCAAGTGAATCCTGTTGGGGTTGGCAATACCAGTAAAAGAATGGTAGGGGCAGATGCAAAGCCTGCGGGTGGTAAATATCTTGACTTTGAGTTCTTTTAGTTTTTAGGATATAGGATTCTTCTACTAGAAATGTATCGGTGCCATTAATTGATCCTTCACCACTGTTTTCTTCTAGTTGTTATTTGTTCTATTGCAATACAGAACTGTGTCTTCACTAAAACTTGTTGCTGTGAAAACTCACTGGCCAAATGGGGTTATCTATTCACAATGAAGTGTGAGAAAGCTGAAATGATGCGAGTCAACTGCACCATTTTGATTGAGATTTCCTCACATCATAACCAATCTACTTTAGTTTTCTTTACCCTTGAATAAAAGGTCATCCCGATGCACGGCGCATACTGTGTTCACGTAGGGTCAACAAAGGGTTGTAATGTAGGCAAATTATCCTGACACAAGCATCTAGAATTTATGACTTACAGGTCACACAAAGTCAATTTTAGTATTTTTTCAAGACTCCCCTCCTTTTCTTTATAATTGAATACAACAAGTACATCTCAATCCCAAACAAATCGGGTCGGCTATATGAATTCTCATTAATCATGTACCTCCATTTAGCTCATCTCATGTCATTATCGTATCAAAATTAGCGTCATGCTACAGTACTAGAGTCCGTTAGAATATTTGCTTTTGGATTGTAGTAGCTTTGTTTTACTGTTTTTGAATAACTTTATTTTTACTGTTAGTAATTGTTAGTTAGAATAATATATTCTTCAGAGATATTCTAGGCTAGGTTAGTTAGTTAAAGATATACTCTGTAGATATATTCTACGCTAATCTATGATTATCTTTTTATTGTTTTTTCCCTATAAATGCAGAGCTAAAGATAGCTAAATAAAATAATTCCCTTTGACTAGATTGCAGTATATTTTTCTCTCTATTATTTCCTACGTTTCTTTGTTAAAAATCAACAGGTATCAGCGCCATTTTCTTCAGGGACATGTGAGAGATGGATTCTGAAAATAGCTTTTCTCAAATAACTCCTCCTGTCTTTGATGGTGAGAATTACCATCTCTGGGCAGTAAAAATGGAGACTTATCTTGAGGCTTTAGATCTTTGGGAGGTCGTGGATAGGGATGACAATTGGGCGGGTGCGGGTACCCCCTCCCCCGCACCAGTACCCACCAGAAAATTTTATACCCGTGGCGGGTATAATTTTCAACATCCATACCCGCCTAGGCGGGTATATTCCTAAATCCACACCCGCTCCACCACCCAAGTGGATATCCGTCACCCGCCAATACCCGCCTGCCATATTTTGTAATCAATTCATTTGTGATCAATTATTGATCAACATGATCCCAAAAATTCAAATTCCAAAAATTATCCCAAAAAATTGAGTGAAGAATCAATATTGTCACGATCTCATTTTCTTTGGGAGGGGGAGGAGAATTTCGGATTTTTTCACCATCAGAATTCTCCATTTTTTTCACCTCTTCCCCCTTACAACAAAGAATCAAGAAAACAAAATTTTCAAGAAAACCCAAAAATTATCCACCCAAATAGCTATATATTACAAATGTAGACAAAATTCATATATTATTTCAGTTATATAAGTTAAAGTTTTTCAACTTTTTCAATTGAACTCGACAAGCCCAATAGGTAAAACTTAACAAATGCACAAAAATTGACCTCACCAAGACAACCCCAAAGCACATCAGCATCTCCTTTAAAGAAAAAGGAAGAGACGTCGAAGTGGTTCGTGAAAAAAGTTTGTGATTTTTTCTTTAAAGAAAAAGGTAGAGACGTCGAGAATGAGAGAGCGAGGAGAGACGGCCTGAAGGGGAACGAGAGAGAGGGAGGCGTGAAGGCGTGAAGGCGTGAAGGACTGAAGAGGCGTAGGATTTTGAGTTTTGTTGGAGAATGAGAGACTTGTCGTGACTTATGGGCTGAAGGCGCGACTTATGGCTGCTAATATTTTGGGCTTGGGGCGGGTATAAGGCGGGTAAACGGTTGGATGCGGGGCGTGTATGACTGCAAATCCACCACTTACCCGCCTACCCGTGACGGGTACAGTTCCAATATCCATACTCGCCAAAGTTATACCCATACCCGCCGCAACTGGGTGGGTGTGGAATTCGCAAAATTATACACACATGCCATCCCTAGTCGTGGAAGAGGACTATGATGTTCTTCCGCTGCCAAATAATCCCACCATGGCCTAGATCAAAAGGCAAAAGGAAAAGAAAATCAGAAAATCAAAGGCGAAAGCAACTTTGTTTGCTGGTGTGTCTGCAATAATTTTTACGAAAATTATGATTCTCAAATCAACAAAAGAAATTTGGGATTATCTGAAGGAAGAATACACAGGAGATGAAAGAATACGGAGCATGAAGGTGTTGAATTTAATAATAAAATTCGAATTGCAAAAGATGAAGGAATCTGAAACCGTCAAAGAGTACTTAGACCGGCTTCTTGGCATTGTGAACAAGGTAAGATTGCTTGGCACTAAATTTAAAGATTCAAGAATTGTTGAAAAATTCTTGTTATGGTGCCTAAAAGATATGAAGTATCTATAACTACCTTGAAAAACACAAAAGATTTGTCCAAGATTACCTTGGCCGAGTTGCTAAATATATTGCATGCACAAGAGCAAAGGAGGCTTATGAGGCAAGGTGATATGGCTGAAGGAGCCTTGACACAAGACTCAAAGCAAGGGTGATAATTCAAAGAAAAATTACCCACCTTGTAAGCATTGTGTAAAAAAAGGTCATCTCTATTTAAATGTTGGAAGAGGCCAGATGCACAGTGCAAGATCTGCAATCAACTTGATCAAAGCAGTGATCTGCAATCAACTTGGTCGAAGCAGTGATCTGCAAAAAACAAATTTTCAAAACATGAAGCAAATGCCCAAGTCGCCAATGAAGAAGAAGACCACTTGTTTGTGGCAACATATTTTTCAACCAAAAAATCTGATTTTTAGATGATTGACAGTGGTTGTACAAACCATATGACAATTTTTTTTTTAAAGAGTTTATGTCTTTGGGAAACAAGAAAGTCAGAATCGGGAATGGTGACTATATTCCTGCAAAAGGAAAATGGACTTTTGCAATCAAAACAGGTTCAGGATACAAAAATAATTACAGATGTTCTTTACGTGCCTGATATTGATCAAAATTTGTTAAGTGTTGTCCACCTAGTGGAAAAATGATTTAAATTGTTATTCAAAGAGAAGTATTATTGAATCTTTGGTGCCACTAAGCAGGAGATTTTACAAGTTAAAATGAGAGGTAAAAAACTTCTCATTTAATCCAACAGAAGATAAACACATGCCAGAATTTGTTGATAATCAAGAGTTGCAACTTGGAGATATGGATCAAGCTAACTACAAGACCAAAGATGAATTGACAGATTTGTTCACGAAGTCAATTCCAGCCAAGTCTAGAATTTGCAGTTCCAAAACCAAGGAGGAGTGTTAGAATATTTACTTTTGGATTGCATTAACTTTGTTTTACTGTTTTTGAATAATTTTATTTTTACTGTTAGTAATTGTTAGTTAGAACAATATATTCTGCAGAGATATTCTAGGCTAGGTTAGTTAGTTAAAAATATACTCTGCAGAAATATTCTAGGCTAGTCTATGTTATCTTTTTACTGTTTTTCCCTATAAATACAGAGCTAAACATAGCTAAATAAAATAATTCTCTTTTATTTTTTTCTGTTATTTCCTACGTTTCTTTGTTAAAAATCAGTAGATTCAAACTGTTAAGAGGGTCCATTTTTAGAAGGAGAATGCAGTTTTTTTTTTTGAAATATAGATCTTGATAACATTTTACACTTTCACTTTGTTACCCACTCAGTTGAGACTTCAACTTTTGTCGTGTATATCTTAAGGTAAGAAATAATAAAGGGAAAAGGTAGAAGAAAAACAAAGAAGAGATTAAAAAAAAGTATTGAGCAGCAGGCCAACAGAATGGGCAATTCGTAGGAATGTCCCTATTTTGGAGTGATTTTAATTTTTATCTCTTAAATTGGTGGTCTTTAAATTTTTCTTTTCGGTACTTTAAATAATAAAAAAGTGGTCAAAAGTGCTCCTAACATCAAAAAAACAAAAAAAGAAATTTGGAATTTTGGGTGCGAACTCAAACAGAAGAAAAAAAACTCGCAAGACAAGATTTTATAAAAATTATGCATATTCGATCAAAGTTGCATAAAAATTATGTCTTAAGGCATATTTCTATATAAATTAAGTTATTATACAGAACTACGTTTTAAGGCATAGTTTCTAAGTAAAGTAAAGCTCTCTAGATTAGCTATAGGTAAAGTTCTCCCAGAGCCGGAGACACAGGTCGCTACTCCTTCAGAAAGAAATGAAGAGAAAGAGGTGCCTAACCTAAAACACTGGTGGAAAAAACTCTTTTTGTTGGTCAAGACCTTTTGTTGAACTAAGTAAGTCAGTTTTCTAAAAGAAGTCGTTTTCCTCTCATGCTCCGGAAGTGACTGTAATAAGCCGAAATCTCACTCAGGGGCCTAAACGACGAGCAAACATTCGAATGTGAGAGCAAGGGATCACCTAAAAACCCTCACCGGATAAAAAAGGATATACCAGATAGAATGCAACCAAGTCCATTTTTGAATGAAAAGGTTAAATCTGCAAAGCAAAATAGGAAAGGGATCGAGCTGACTGATGGCTTAGTTTCTATGTAGTTGCATAGTATTGAAGACATGGTTTTGTAGAAATTAAGACTATGCTTTATCTGGCTAATTCTACAGAACTATGCCGGGTAATTTAAAGACCAACGATTTGAGTGGCAAGAATTAAAGACCAGTCCATATGAAGGAATTCCGCGCAAAAAAAAAAGTTTTCCAATCAACGTTGGGCCACATTGTGAATTAAAATGGACCGTTTGTTGGGCTTCGAGTGGACTTCCTACACGTAACCAAATAAGTATATGTTCATTTTGAGAAATTTTCACGAGAGCCTCCATGTTGTTTAGTTTTTGACAATGTGAAGAAAAATTATGTAAAAATAGTATTCCGTCAGAATTTCTCTTCTTTCTTCATTTTTTTTTATATCCAGTTTCCCGGCTTACGCCAGACTATTCCTGGAGATAGTAGTCCCGGTCTCTCAACACTACTACCAGTAAATCGCGAGATGTGCCTGAATGACTAGGGTTTGAGAACAGAGCAACTGATATCACATACAAGGTCCTACCAAAAAAAGAGCAAATTGCTCCCACCAGAGTTTGAACCCACGCGGCAGGCCTACTTTTAAGTACCCCTCCTTTGCCATCCAGCTATGCTCGGGGACGTCTTCATTCTTCTTCTTCTCATTCTTCCTCTGTCTTCTCCACCTTCTTCTTCTCTTTTAATGTCCCTTTTAATGTCCATCGAAAATTGAAAATTCATTACTTAGTTATAGTTTGAGTTAAATAGGCATTGTTCCATTGAACTTATATTCCTTAATGATTTGGATTAATTTGGTCGGAGAAAATTGAAGAATACGATTGTTAGATTTTGTTGAGGTTGAAAAAATAGTTTGAAGAAAATAAAGTGAGACTATTGATTTTGAAACTTTATATTGATTCTAACCATTGAAAATTGTCATTTAATTGCACGGTTTTTCCTTCAAATGGGATGGTCTTTGATTTTTGTCCCTCAAATGAAACTTATGCCTATTGACGCATAAGTTCTTTAAAGGATTCAACACAAATTGTGTAGGATTTCTTAAAGAACCTATACCCCAATAGACATAAGGTCCATTTGAGGAGCAAACATTAAAGACCAGCTCAAAATAGGGGAAAAGTGCCAATGACCCGAAAATTGTTGAGCTTGATATTAGAAGGTGTTATATCAAATTTGGAGTTGATTTGGACCAACGTTGAAGCAAAAATATATTAGTGAAATTTTTATACAAGTTATGGCGACCCGTCATAATTTTGTGGCTGATTTTGACGATTTGTCAAGATTTACAATTCTAGCGATCCGTATTGGTTTGATAAAAAAAATCCCCGTGTTCTGTTAGGATAATGACAAAGAAAGTTTGTCATCAATTTTAAATTTGTAAATTTTTTAAAAGCTCGATCATGCTTGTTATGAACAATAACTTGTTATTGCAGGTAACTTAACCCGATGCTTGATGTATAGAACTTTAACTCATATACTAAATCATGCACCTAAGCTTTAATGTTGGAATTTTCCCAATGAACAATATTATTCTTATTTTTTTCATTTCCCACTCGGTGGCCGATACCCATATTGAAGCGTGACTATATCAATCCTCCTGTATTTTTTTTTTCTCTTCTTCTTCTTATTTTAATCAGTGGGATTATCCAATAGTTATTTTCAACAGATAAATTGTTTGTTAACTTTTCCAAGCCTCGTGGTTTAATGCCATCTCTAATACTTTTCACATATAAAGTATTTCCTACGCCTTCTAATTCTGTGATGTTGTAAAACAAGATTCTCACATATCCTTCTTTTCTACTTCAGATCTCAAAGCATCCTATAACCAAGAATAAAAATCAACCACACTTTTAAAAAAAAAAAAGGAGTAGAAAAAGTAAATAAATTTTTTCCATCGATATTGCCTTTGAGCCCCACGGATATTTGCTTTTATTAGGTCCATTTCTCCATTCATTATTTTTTGGTCCCCTTTCTATCCAACTCTACTCCAACTTTATCTTGGGCCCCCAACTCCACTTGGAACAAGATGTTCTCAAATACATGTCAAATGCATTCAATTTATATCACACCATTTGATCTTACATAAAAAAAATTAAAAAAGATTTTTTAAAACTTATGGCCTAAAACAATTGTAGACAGTTGTGTCACTATAAATTATCTCATTAAAGATCAAATAAAATTTTCTTTGAGCCGAGGGTCTATGGTAGGGATAAAGTCTGCTTCTACTCTACCCTTTTCAGACCCCCACTATGGAACTATAATGAATATATTTTTATTATTAAATTAAATTATTTATAAATATAAAAAATAACACTTTTTTTTCAGATAGATAACATAAGGAAAGCATTCCACAAGAATTGAGACAAAGGGAGCAATATTTATTACTCTTGACTTGAAAGAAATACAGCTATTGAAAAGGTTTGATGGTGAAATTGAAAAAGATGGGAAAAAAAAAACCAAACCCACTTCACCACTTGGAAACCTATACTTTTATTGGTGACAACTACAGTAAATCATCAAGTGTTTCTTTCTTTTCTTTTCCCCCAAATAAAATTGTTGACCAAACATTATGTTATCTCACTTCTTTATTTTATTATTTGGATTCATTGATTTTTGTAAATTGCTACCTGTGTCACTAGGAGCTTCAGTTCAGTATACTCAGCAATGACTATGAGCATCAGCAGTGGCACCAGATCCAAGAAATATTTCTCAGGAAAATATGAGAAAATAATAGAACCCATTATAAAACGAAGTAAAAAAAAAAACAAGATGACAAATTTATGAACAAACAATTCACACGTTGCTGTTACACTTTTGTTTGGATTACCAATTTAGTAGGCGGATTTCAAGGGCGGACACCCAAGAAAATCATGTCTATCCGACAACCTCATCATATCTTACATATACTTTCATTTTAATACTAATAATAATAATTCACCACCAACCAATACTGTGATGAAATAAATCAAATCTTGTTCTTAGTCAGAGATCTGGAAGTTGAAGGAAAATTAAAGAGCCTGAATCTGAATTAATCGAGTCAGTATTTTCTAATACCAGATGCATAAGGCCAAAAAGGAAATACTACTAATAACAATTTAACCACTTTCCCCTTGTCTCTTTCCGACCATAACCACATCACCCACCAGCACAAGAAACAGTAGAAGGTGCAACTGAAAAGTAGGTTAGTCATACCTGCTAGCTGCTATCCTCCTGTCAGTTTTTGTCATCGTATAGGAGAGAATGTCTTAATTTATATGGTATTATTTTTTTTGTCTCTTCATAAAAAAATATTATCTTCTATATTTAAAAATAATTAATTTTATGAGATAATTTACAGTTACATATTTATATAAGACTTATTTTGAATCACATATTTTAAAAGTGTTTTTTTCTTTCTTAAATTTCATGTCAAGTCAAATGGTGGAACATAAATTAGAATTGAAAATATACAAAATAATTTGTTACCAAAATAGGGATATACACGGTGTGTATACCGTGTATATCATGGTTTTTCACTTGTGATAAAAATATACAAGGATATATACGGTATACAATACCTTGTGTATACCGTGTATATCACGGAAACCTATCACAAGTGAGAAACCGTGATATACACGGTATACACACCGTGTATATCCCTATTTTGGTAACAAATTATTTTGTATTATTTGTATATAATTAGCATTGTACACTTACCATAATTATAGGATTCTTGTACAATTAGAATAGAGTTTTGGGAGTAGAATAGGAATATGATTTATATTATGAAAATTGTAAATTGTATATATACTCTTTCATTAATGAAAATAATCAAAAAATTATTTCTTTCATGGTATCAGAAGTCTAGGACTAAATTACTTCCGCTCCTCTCCCAAATTTAGTCTTGATTCCGCCGTCCCTTCTCGGCCGAGCTTGCATCGAAATTCGTGCTTCCTCTCGGATTTCGTGCTAATTTTACCTCATCTCTTCCCAAACCCTTTGTTCTTTCATTATGTCGACGTCAAAGAACCACTTTCATCCTGCCCTTACTGTTTCTAACATCAAGAACAACATCCTTATTGTTCTTGAGATGGAAAACCTCCATCACATAATTCCTCCCACTACCCCTACTCCCGCGGATGATCCTCAGTTATGGATTACTCTTGATGCTACCGTCCTTCAGTGGATTTATTCCACTATTTCTACCGACCTTTTACAGACGATTATTTAGTTGGACACTATGGCTATGGCTACATGGAATAGATTGCGTGATATATTCCAAGATAACCAACATTCCCACGTTGTCACCCTTGAGCAGGAATTTTCCCAAGTCAGTATTGAAGATTTTTCGAATGTTTAAACTTATTGTAAACGGCTCAAGTAATTGGCAGACCAACTCTGTAACGTTGGAGCGCCCATTACCAATAATCGTTTTGTTCTACAAATGGTTGCACGCCTATCTGAGGCCTATAATGGCGTGGGGACTCTTCTCCGTCAAAGTAATCCACTACCACCTTTTTATAAGTCCGCTCGATGCTCACGTTAGAAGAAGCAGGTTTGACAAAAAAGGCGGCTACCAGCGCTAGTCCCATGGTCATGATGACGTCTTCAGCTAATTCTCAAAGTTTTTTTGATAATTCGGGACAAAACCGTGCTCAGAGTGGAGGCAAGAAAAATCGGAAAAATAATGGCAAAAATTATAGTGGCAATCGTGGTGGTTTCGGTGGTGGTGGAGGCGGCCAGAACAGTTGCAGTGGGCCCCGGTAGGGTGGCAGTGGGCCGCAGGCCAACTGGTCCCAGTCATGGACCCCCTGGCAGTGGGCCTGGGCCGATGGCCAGTGGCCCAACGACCCATATTTTCCAACTTCTCCACCCGCAGGCGGTGGTCGCCTTCGCCACCCGATTCGACATGGTCCAGTGGCTTCCGCAACAATGCTGGGCCGGGGGAGCAAGCAAGTGTGCTTAGGCCTCGGCCTCCACATGCCCGTCATGTTGTGGGCCCCACTCCGACTGACATTGAAGCCGCAATGCATACACTTGGATTGAATCCTCCCGACGCAAATTGGTACATGGGCATCGACGCCACTTTTCACATGATGTCCGACCAAGGTACTCTCTCGTTTTATTCCAATTTGAGCAACAATCGTGGCATAATTGTTGGTAATGGCAACTCAATTCCAATTCGTGATTACGGTCATAAAACTTTGTCTCCCCCTCATCCACCTATTGTCGTAAAAAATGCCCTTTATGCCCCTAACTTAATTAAAAATTTGGTGTCTATCCGTAAATTCACCACCGATAATTGGATTTCTGTTGATTTTGATCCTTTTGGGTTTTTTTGTGAAGGAGTTCAAGATGGGGATACCTCTCATGAGATGTGATAGTATGGGGATCTTTATTCTATCACGCCCGCATCCAGTCTCTCGAGTCAAGCCTTGCCATCTACTTTTGCAGCTCTAGCTCCTTCCTTGTGGCATGCACGTTTGGGTCACCCTGGGTCATCCATTGTTTCTTCCTTGCATAAAAATAATTTTATTTCTTGTAAGGGTACGCGTAATACTCCAATTTGTCAATCTTTTCCTTTAGGAAAACATGTTAGATTACCATTTGTAGCCT
Organism: Anisodus acutangulus; assembly: GCA_029783415.1. Taxonomy (NCBI): domain Eukaryota; kingdom Viridiplantae; phylum Streptophyta; class Magnoliopsida; order Solanales; family Solanaceae; genus Anisodus; species Anisodus acutangulus. Next base: position 8,778,783 of record CM056492.1, read on the forward strand.
ATACTTCTCGTATTTTAATGTCATTTGATATTATTTCATAGTGATTTATGGACATCTCCCGTTTTAAGTTCTGTTGACCATCGTTATTATGTTCTATTTTTGGATGAATATTCTAAATTTTTATGGTCCTTTCCGTCGGTGAAAAAATCTCAAGTTTTTTTCACATTCTTAAAATTGAGAGCATTCATCCGTACCCAATTCGACCGGAAAATTAAAAATATTCAATGTGATAATGGAAAAGAATATGATAATGGGTTATTTCGGGATTTTTGTGACACGAATGACATAGTTTTTTGTTTCTCTTGTCCTCATACTTCCTCACAAAATGGGAAAGCCAAACAAAAATTTTGTAGCATTAATAATATTGTTTGAACTTTATTGGTCCATGCTTCCGTACCCCCTTCCTTTTGGCATCATGCTCTACAAATGACTACTTATCTTCTTAACATACTTCCTACCAAACGTTTGGCATATTCCTCTCCTCTTCAAATCTTATATAATAAGACTTCTTCGTATTCGCATCTTAGGGTCTTTGGGTGCTTATGTTATCCACTATTCCCGTCAACTATAATTAACAAATTTAAAGCCCGTTCTACCCCTTGTGTGTTTTTGAGTTATCCATCTAATCATCGTGGTTACAAGTGTTTTGATTTATCGTCTAATAAAATCATCATTAGTCGACATATTATTTTCGATAAAACCCAATTTCTGTTTGCAAAAATAAGTAGTCCTGAGCCTAGTTCGTACAATTTTTTAGATGACGATGTCTCCCAGTATATTATCCACCATTTATCGGACTTGTCCAGCACCCAAAATCTGCCAACATGCCCATTGCCCGTTGGACCTCCAAGATCGCCGATCTCGCCTGCTTCTTCCGCTACGGGTCTAGCACCTGGGCCAAATATCCACGCTTCGCTCGCTCGCTTCTGGCCCAGCCCGACTTCAGATGTTGGGCCACAAGAGCCCACCGTCGTCCACCCATCACCCCTCCGATTTTATCCCAAAATCTACCCAATTCTCCCTCGAGTCACAGACCGATCACTCGTAGTCAACGGGGTATTTTTAAATCAAAAAGACATTTTAATCTAAATTCTAATGTTCTTAAATACCCCTACCCCGTAACCCAATGTTCACATTAAATGACCCGAATTGAAAATTATCTATGAACGACGAATATGATGCTCTTATTGAAAATAAGACGTGGGAGTTGGTACCCCGTACTTCTGGTGTTAATATTATTCGGTCTATGTGAATGTTTACTCATAAGGATAATTCTTATAGTTCTTTTGTGAGGCATAAGGCTCGTCTTGTAGGTGATGGTAATACTCAATAGGTTGTCGTGAATTGTGGTGGGACGTTTAGTTCGGTGGTCAAACCGGCTATCATTCGCATTGTTCTCAGTCTGGCTCTTTCGAAAGCATGGCCCATTAATCAGTTAGATGTGAAGAATGATTTCTTACATGGTGATCTTAAGGAGACCGTTTACATGCATCAACCCTTGGGTTTTCGAGACCCCAAATATCCTCATCATGTCTGTTTATTGAAGAAGTCCTTGTATGAGCTTAAGCAGGCCCCACGGGCTTGGTATAAGAGATTTGCATACTATGTTTCGACTATTGAGTTTTCTCACAGCAGGTCTGATAATTTACTATTCATATATCATCGTGGTACTTCCATGACTTATATTCTATTATATGTGGATGATATTATCTTGACTGCCTCTACTGATGTTTTGCGCAAGTCTATCATGACCATGCTCAGTTCTGAGTTTGCTATGAAAGACTTGGGGCCCTTGAGTTACTTTTTGGAGATTGTTGTTTCTCGTCATGCATGTGGGTTATTCTTATCACAAAGGAACCATGCCGCTGAGATAATTGAAAGGACTGATATGTCCTTGTGTAAGTATACTTCCACTCCAGCTGATACTAAGCCCAAGCTGGGTGCTGCTACTGGCTCACCTTACGAGGATCCCACTCACTATCACAGTCTTGCTGGAGCTCTACAGTAACTTACTTTTACGAGACCGGATATTACGTATGTCGTACAACAGATGTGTTTGTTTATGCATGATCCTAAGGTGGAGCACATGAATGCGCTCAAACGCATTATCAGATACATCCATGGGACACCTGACTATGGCTTGCATCTATATCCATCATCGACCTTTACACTTGTCTCGTATACCGATACAAAACAACAAGCTACCTTATCACGCTCTAGTGCCGAGACCGAGTATTGAGGGGTAGCCAATGTGGTTTCTGAAATCATGTTGGTTACGTAATCTTCTCTTGGAGCTTCACTTTTCCATTCAAAAAGCTACCTTGCTATATTGTGATAATATTAGTGTCGTTTATCTTTCTGGAAATCCGGTTCAACACCAGCGCACTAAACATATTAAGATGAATATCCATTTTATTCGTGAAAAGGTAGCTCATAGACAAGTACGCGTTTTACATGTTCCTTCCAGGTATCAAATTGCAGACATCTTCACTAAGGGTCTTCCCTCGGTCCTATTTGAAGATTTTAGGGACAATCTCAGCGTACGAAGACTGCCCGCTATGACTGCGGGGGTGTGAAAATATACAAGGATATACATGGTATACAATAACTTGTGTATACCGTGTATATCACGGAAACCCATCACAAGTGGGAAACCGTGATATTCACGGTTTACATACCGTGTATATCCCTATTTTGATAACAAATTATTTTGTATTATTTATATATAATTAATATGATACACTTATCATAATTATAGGATTCTTATACAATTTGAATATGATTTTAAGAATAGAATAAAAATATAATTTATATTTTATAAATTATATACATATTTTTTTATTAATGAAAATAATTAAAAAATTATTTCATTCGAGAATGAAGAGTATATCTGAATATTAATATTTGCTTTACCTGCATGCACGTGCAAAGACAGTGGTGGATGATTTTCTTCATTATATACTCATTGATCCAGTTATACATTTGTATCCTAAGGTAGAAACAGAACCAAAAGATCCAAAAGGGTATCTTCTTACAGCCTAATAATGACGAGTCCGAAACTTAAATGACCAAAAAGAAAATCAACTAAAGTACTTTAGCAAAAAAAATTAGCGCAAACGGATTTAACTGGCCCAAAAGAATTTAACGGACAAAAAGCCGTTAACTTCTTTTGCACACTAAATTCTTGGGCAATACAAGTCTCAATAAATTTAAATGCACATAAACTAAAATTTAGCTTAGTGAGAACATATAGTCTCCTATTACTATATATATTCCCATTCCTGTCTCTTCTTATAATCAAAACAATTAGTTAATATTAATTTTTATATTTGATGCATTTTTGCAATATATATTTATAGCATAAATATACATGATTTTTTAATCCAAGAATTGCATTATTTTCTCTTATAAATTTATGGAATATAAAGGTAACATTTGCATATTACGGGATAAATATTTTTCAGTTGAAAAAAACTCATATATTTATACCATTGTAAAAATCAATATATATTTATGGTATAAAAATATATTTTTTACAAAAAATACCATGTATATTTATGGTCAAAATATAAATTTCCGAAAATATCATGTATATTTATGCTATAAATATATATTGCAAAAATCCACGTATATTTATGGTATAAATATATATTTCCGAAGATATCATGTATATTTATGCTATAAATTTTATATGTATTAAGAAAATAGGAAAAAACATTTAAAAGGAAAGGAACGAATTTTTTTTCCGAATAAAAGGTAAATATTTTGTTCAAAAAAGTAGGAAGAGATTAGTTTGGGATTGATTCACATTCAGAATTCTAGGGGGTTTCCTTTGAAAGTTCACTATTAGTTGCTATGAAATGGAAAATAAATAACGTTGCTACGGTTATGGAATTATTTTCTAACTATTGACTAGCTATAGATTTAAGTTTATGAGGGTTAAAGTTTTTCATGGTAAGAATTTTAATTAAGGAAATTTGAGTTGATTTTATTTATTAAAATTTTCATGGTAAAAGCTTAACTTCTTTTATTATAAAATTAGAAGACTTGAGATTAACTTATTTATGAAAAAAAATTTAGAAAAAAATTAACCTATGAAAAGTTGAATTAACTTTTTTCTTTGAATAAAAAAGTTAACTTCAATTTTTATGGTAAAAGATCAACTTTTTGTAATTAGAAATTTAACTTGAGTTAGCTTGTTTATTAAAATTTTCATGGTAAAAGTTTAACTTTTTAATTTTCATAATAAAATAGAGTTAACTTTCTTGTAATAAAAAAAATTGTGAAAAATTTAACCTATGAAAATTTTAAATATTCTAATTTTAATTTTTCTATCACAAACACAAGTTTTCACGGTAAAAAAATAACTTTTTTAAAATTAAAATTAGGAAAGAGTTAATTTTCTTGTAATAAAAACTCTTGGAAAAAGTTAACTTTTGAAAAGTTAAATATGTTTCATGGTAAAAGTTTTACTCCCCATAAGAGCTTTCATCTTGAAAATTTTAATAAATAAAATTAACTTAAGTCTTCTTAATTAAAATTCTTACCAACTTTACACCTCATAAACTTAAACAAATTTATATTCTAAATTTAGAAGGTAGCTTTTTTTTAATGAATAAATGACATTAAGAGCAATAATTAATTGGGGGGAATGAATAAGTATAGCATTTTTTTACTTGAACCGATGATAAGTATTATGCACAATGGAATGGATAATATGTTTCCACTTAGCTAAATTTTAGGCCATGTGCATTTAGATTTGTTGGGACTTGTATTGCGCAAAAATTTAGTGCGCAAAAGGAGTTAACGACTGTCACTTAGTTAAGTCCTTTTGCGCAAGAATTTATTGCGCGAAAAATATTTTGGTAACTTTTTTTTTCCTGAGATACTTTGTTTGCTTTTTTTTTTTGGGTCATTTAAGTTCCGGACTCTAATAATGACTAAAGGGGATAGAAAGAATAGAAGAAATTTCATCATTGAGTAGAATTATGAAAGATTCCATGGGGACCCAAAATCAATAAAAGCTCAATCCTTTCTTGCCCTTACCCTCAAAATTAAGTGCAAAAAAAGAACCCCACAAGGAGTAAATAAAGCTATCACCTAAGCTTTTGGTAAACTCATTGAATATCCCTGATTTGTGGTCCATTTGAAACAAAAGATAGACACTCTGCTAAAGCACATTACATTATTCACTTTGCACTGATGTTTCACCAGCAGAGTCTCCAACCAGAACTCAGATTTGAACTGCAATGGTCACATAAGCCTATGAGCCAAAGCATTAAAGGACCCTGTCTAGTGCTCTCAAAATTAGACCATGAAATCTACACTACAAAAGAATACACCACAGAAAGAATAGTTTGGTTGAAGAACACTTTTACCACTTAACAGAAGGGAATACATTTATTCATCTGCTGAGAATGTTGACTTCAATGCAATAACAATGCAAATAATTTGCTATACAGAAAATATTCGTCTTCCCACCACTAGATAAACAAAATTGCAAAATTCCACATATCTACAACATAGCAAAATATCAAGGGAAAAAGCCAACTAGCTGAAAGGAGCCTATGACCAAAAATGCCAGCCCTTTCTCTTTCATCTCCTTGCCAAGAACCGAGAAAAAAATAGCCAAAAAAGAAAATAAGTACTAGTATTCAGTCATCTGTAAGTTGTTTCCTACTTAATAGAATAAGAACGGGTGCATACAGCCTCAAAGGCCTCTGTCATCAAGGAAGAAAAGCTGGTCATGGCCTGGAAAACTCCCGGCAACCCCGTCTGAATGTTGTTCAGAGTCATCGCTCTGGTTACATCCACTGCTTTAGAGTGCTTCACCATCTCATCTTCCACACGTCGTTGGCTAGCTGCAAGCTCAGCCTTTTTCTCAGCAAGAGGGTCTCGTGTATCTAAAACATTCCCATTATCAGGTCCAATTTCAGGAAGTCCAATGCCAACCATGGAGTAAGAGTTGTAATACTTCCTTTCAATGCTCCTAACACTTGAAGCCTTTTTCTCAAGCTCTTTTGATGCTGATTCAGTCCGCTTTTTTATCTTCAGCTCCTCCGTTTGTTTCACATAGATCGAATGGACAACGTTTATGAAGCTTTTGATAGCTTCTGATGCAACAGTGTCAGGAATACGGTCAAGCGCTAGCTTCCATTCATCGCAAAACATAAATGAATCTGAAAAGTCCCTGTTGCCATTAGTTGTTGGCTCAGTATTGACAGATACAAGGGTGAGCTTGAACCAACCATGAAGGGAGCGGATAAAGTCCCTTTGAAATTTTATCAGGCGACAGAAACTCGAGTGCCATGCAGATACAGCAGACTCAAGGTCACGTGTTGCCTGCCGATGTAGGTCAGATGTCGATTGACCTTTAGTTGCTCTATTGATGAGGCCACGCACCTGCTGCACAATGTCATTCTGAACTTCATGGAACTGGTTCATGGATTTCCACATGTACATGAATCTGCATCAGTTTATACCAATATCAGTTGAGGACTAGTCAGGGGCAAAACTTAGTAAACAGTGAACACTTCATCATCAGTCCCATGTAAGATATTCCAACTTTCCAAAAATAGTGGTTCCATCATGGCCACAACCTGTCCTGGAGAGGCTGTCAGACTCTAGAAAGATGCTTTGTGGACATGCTTTTCAGGTTCAGGAAGATAGAAGGCGCACATTTAAAGATCCATAAATTTTCAACTACCCACTGAAACAGACAAATATTAACACCAACACATTTTACATGTGAGAGCATGACTTCAGGTGAGACCAATTTTAGGTAGGAGATATGCAACCTATTCAATTCAATTGTAAGGAAATAAGTCTTGAGATGGCACATAATTACTTGGTGATTTAGGGTCTGGAAGTGATTTCAGAAAGAAAAAAATTAACTTGGAAGAAATTCCGGAAAGGATGTATGTAACCAGACTTCTTCAATCTCATAAGGGTAGAAAAGTTGGCTCCATTAAGTTGACGTTTCCTTTAAGCATTATTGCAACATAAGTACTAACCATGTGTCATTTCAACCCATAATCCATGCATGTGTCCGCCAGCAAATAATCTGAATAAAATTGGTTGTCAACAAATTCAAAATCAAGTATGCACCAAACACAAGGACTTACCCATGACAAAGTTCAACAAGCTGTGGGACAAGGTCAGAGTCTCTTAGACCAATAATAGCAGAGGACGTCGTGGAAACAGCCTGTGATGTGACCACCATCAGTGACTGCAACCTATTTATTGAGGCCTTGGTTTTGTCCAACTTGGCTTCGTCATCACCTCTGCCTTCCTGACTCTGTAATGTTGCCAACTTCTTTTCATGCTCAATTTTAACTCCTTCCCTCGCCTACATTTACAGTACTCAGATTAAACAAATATGTGGGGCTAAAGCATCGTGCAAGGAAGTAGTCGCTCAAGTTGGCTAACTTTTCTTCTATTGTTTTTTCCCCAATAGTTTGAACTCAATGTCATCGCAATAACTAAAAAAATAAAATAAAATAAACACATGATGAACTTACAACTGCAAGAGCAAGACACTAGGAAAGTCAAAATCAAATAGATATGAGTCACCAACAAATAGACAAGCAATGAACTGCGTATAGGCAGCAACATGCATATCCATCTCCATTGAACAGTTACAAATCATGTCAAGTAAAGTTCCTGTTTATAAGGAGTTGAAAGGATCTTAAAATTACACGCACTTCCTACGCTACTTCTCCTTTCCATACTAATAACCGCAAAAGTCTTTCAAAATGAGGTTTATATTGTTGAAGATATAATTAAATATAAGTGTCTCTCTAATAACTTGAGCTTTTAGATGATATAATTAATTAAATAAAACTGTGCTCTCTAATAGCTTGAGCTATCAGATGATACATAATCGATTAAATAAAAGTGTTCTCTCTCTAATAGCTTAAACTTAAGCTTTTAGAGAGATGGCCACACACTTCAACATATATGACCAGAATGTAGATTTAAGTTAATTGAATAGGTTAGTTTTAAGGCAGGTAGGGCAACCTGCATGTTCTAAACTAAACTCTAATAATAGCTCCAGTTGTCCTCGTCAAAGTCATATAACTATCTAGGGTACTTCGGTCATTACACCATTGTTGACTAACACTGAGTGGAAACAAGTTAGATACACAAGCTGGATAATCCGAAGAAGTTTGGATACGCATGACCCGTCTGATTTTTACACATTATCTACCATAAAATTTTATAGGACTATCACTATACTAAAATATCAATTTCCCATCACAATAATTGAGTATAGGTTGCCCCATTCTTGATTGAATCAGAGTGGATTTAACTAGAGTTTTTTTATCTTTGCAGACAACCACTTCACCGACTGAGATGATGATTGCAAAAGACCAAGTGGTATAAAAATACAAGAAAGTAAATAGGAGTTTTTGAAGACTAAGAGAACAATCGGGATTGAAAAGAGCACCTTCACTTCCTGATATAGTTTCTTTTCCCAAGCCAAGAGTCGCTCCAAGGTGGAACAAAGACTCTTTTGGCCACCTCCATCAATAGAACTAGGTTCAAAACGATACTTGACAGCCAATGGAGGTTTTGAAGACCATGTGGAGCTTATGGTACTAAATACACCACTTGAATGATACACTGTTTCTGCAATGCACAAAACAAAAAAAGTAAGCCCTAAACAAAGAATCCAAAATTTGCTCAATTATCTCAAGGGGAAGATAAGTCAATGTCAATCAACTCAACCCCAAACTAGTGGTAATAAATGATATGAATCATCTTGATTCATCAAAATTGGACTAATTTGCCATGACTATCAACCTACAACAATTCACATATGTATCCCAGAAAACTTACAATAACCACTAATTGTTATGTTATGATCAAAAGGCACAGGTAAAGCAATAAATCAAATTTTGCAGTCCAAATAAATCAAGAATCCGAAAAAACTCACTCTTCAACTGCTTAAAACTCCTATCAAGCTGAGCTCGACCAGTCTCCAACATCTCAGACACTTGCTCACCAGCAGAAGCAGTTTTATCAAAGTATTCCTTAATGGCAGCAACAATCTCTGCTAAATCCTTGTGCCTCACCACCATACTTCTATCAGATACCATCTCCACTTTCCCATTTCCATTCCCCCAACTCATTGAAGACGACCCTCCATCCTCCGACGACATCTTATCAGATTTCTTCCCTGAGAAATTCTTTGAATTCACATTAATATTAGAACTTTCCTCGTTCTTCACTGAACCAGTTGACCCGAAATTCGACCGGGTTGGCCCAAACCCAGATTTTATCTCATCCTTTTCCTCTTCTTCTTCTTCTTCTTCTTCCTCCCCCGATGAACTCGTAGTGTTGTAATGATCATGATCTTCCCACTCACTACACTGTACCTCTTCTCTCTCAGCTTCACTTTCCCAGTTATTCAAATGGTGAGCTGTATAGTTCTTGCTTTCACCAACCTTTTTATGATTCTTGACTGACCCATTTGCCAAGTTCTCATCTTTAACACTATCAGTATCGAAAAAGTCGAATTTCTTGTTGGGTTTCCCATGTAGAGATTGGTCACTAGGATGATGATGATGGTGAGAGTAGTGTGAATAAGATGTGTTTGATGCCTTATCATCCTCATCATCTTTTGAATTGTTTTTATTGTTGATGCGTTCGAAGTACTCAGAGCTTGGAGGGGAAGGAGGGTAGAAATTTTCCCAGTTCCAAACAGATGAAGCCTGTGAAGGAGTACTCGAATACGTTGAATTTGCTTTAGCATCATATGTATAATTGGAATCCTCATTATATGAATTTAAACTTGACCCAGATAGTATATGTGGTAGCTTCACCGGTTTAATGGGCTGACGGTGATGAGATGACACAGATGAGGAAGAAAGTATATGTGGAAGTTTTGAAGAAGCTATCGTCGGCGATGGCGACAACGGAGAAAACGGCGGCGGTGGTGGTGGTGGGTGGAGAGAAGGAGAAGGGGATGGGATACGAATAGGTGGTGGGTGTGGTGGGGTTTTGACAGTGGTGGTTGAGGAGGAGGTACGGAGGAGGACGGCGGGGGTATGATCGGAAACGGAAAGTGGTTCACCTGCGGCGAAGGTGGAGAGAGCAGAACCGGTGATACGAAGTGAACGGCAGTAATCAGAATGAGCTGAAGCTAAGTTATGACGAGCATAAACAGCTTCTTTCATCAACCGCCGGCGATCTTTACACCGCCGGACAGTGTCCTCGTTATCAAGCTTTGACGCCGTGCAACCCATAACGGAAAAAAGATTAGGTGGGTCTCCACCGCTGACGGCGGTAAAGAAAGTGAGTGTGATGTGGAGTTAAAGAAATGGCGACGGAGATGGACGGAGATGGTGAAGAAGTGCCATTGAGAGTGTTTACACACAGACACACAGTGACTAGAGATACTTCACTTTACTCATCGCTTTCCTTTCTCCACTCAAAAAGTCTTTCAGTACTTGCTTTAAAAATGACTGGCTATGTGTCTTTTTTTTTTTTAAATATTTAAAAGTTTTGAAGCTATTTCAATACTACTATTCTATTTCCGAAAGAAAATTACAACTAACCATTTAAAAAAATTTAAATAGCTGCTCGTCCAATCAGTTAAATTAAAAATAAACAGTAAATTATATATATATATAATTAATATACGATATTTATATATAATTTATGTATAACAATTAGGAAAAATAAATCGTGATTTGGCATGCTATTTATTTAAAGATTTCATCATTTTGTCACCAATAAAATTTTCAATATATTTTTAGTAAAAAATGTAAGTTCTAATAATATTATGTAATTTATGAAAATTTATAAATGATTAAGTAGGTTTCTAGTCATAGATTTCAATAATTTTCACTTTATTATGAATTTATGGAGTTGGAGTTGAAGATAAAATTATATTTGATTATACTTTTTGCAAAGAATGTTTGGAATAATGTTCATGCTACTTAAATATAATATCAAAAGTGAAAAGTAAATTAAAAATAAATTATTGATTATTTTTAAAATTTGAAATATAATTTCAAGTTGAATTTAATTTTTTTATAGTCAAACACTATTTTTCAAATGAAAATATATTTCAAGAAAAATGATTAATTTTTATGGCTAAAGGGATTCTAAAATCAGATGTATTGATCCTCCTAATCTAGACATCTTATTATGTTTATACAAAAAGAGTAATATTTTTAATATTATTTTGATTATATTTGGAATGTTAAGATCTTGATTTAATGTTTCAATAAAAATGGGTCGCTATCCATAAAAGATATGAATTTCCCTAATAGGATTAAAATAGTAGAATCTATAATAATCTTTCATTATTTTTTTAATTAAAGTTTGGTTAGAACAGAGAAAGGCTGCTTTTTGTATTTAGTTTGGATATGGGTGGCAGCTGGCAAAAGTAACAAGAAAGTGTAGGGTTGGAGAGTGTAGAGAGGTAGGTGCTTTGGGATCTTGGAATAGAGGCCACTATTGTTGAATACACAATTGATTTTCTTTTTGGTTGATTGTTGTCCTAATTCTACCATTAATATAGTAAATGTTCTTTTGTTTGATTGTTGTCTTAATTAATTCTATGCTAAAGAACCGCTCGGTGTACAAAATATTTCACATTAACATGATATTTGTAATAATTTCATATTTTTTGTTCTTTAATGTTTGTCACATTTGATATCTCATGAATCAAATTTAGGAAACATTGAATAATTTCTTATGATATTGCTTCCATTTTAATATACAAAGAATAACTATTACGTCTCAACCTCAAATAAATTTAAACAATTATATGAATTTTTAAGATTTAATTTTCATTTCACATTTCTTTCAATTTTAATATAAAAAAGGTGGGAAAAGAATGATTGAGAACTTGATAGATGGATGGAAGTATATATTGTACGCATATATCTAGAGTAGAATTACTAAAATAGTGAAATATGAACAGATGAATTGATAAGGGTGAAATTTTTGGATCATCAACTTTGCACGTTGCAATTAAAATAGAGATCTCGTTGGCATTATGTAGGTAGTTTGAAATTTTACTTGAAGAAAGACACATCACCAACCAAAATTAGTAGCTAAAGAAATCAATAATAGCGATTAATAATCGCCGAGTATAGGGCAATAAGCGAGTAAATTGTCAAGCTTGTCTCAAATCTATAGGAAAAATTGGATTATATTTCTATTCTACACATTGTCCTTTTTTATGACATTAGATAGGAGTTGTGGAGGACACGAATTAAAATATAAGGGTAGTAATTAGTTGAGCATAATCTTATTTATGCTTACAAACTGATAATTGTAGTGTTATTATTGTAGGCCTGCTTAGCCTATTATACTAGTAGACGCAATACTGTTTTATAATCCCATGTCGTTTGATTTATGCTACTATGCGTTCTTTAGTGTACTTTGTTTATCTTATTTACATGCGTTAGTTATTGCTTCTTTTTTCCAGAATACGTTATCATGACTTATTCGCTTTTGTTACCAGCATTTTCATATTGCTTTAAATTTTTTGTCTGTAGCTGACCGTTTTTCTTGCTTTGTTTGTGTTTATGCTTTGTCTTGAACCGAGTGTCTTTCGAAAACGGTCGCTCTACCTAGCAAGGTAGAGGTAAGGTCTACGTACACTCTACCCTCCCCAAACCCACATTGTGAGATTTCACTGGGTATGTTGTTATTGTTATTGTACACATTGTCCTTTATTTGGTGAGAAATTATGATAGTCATTTTCAATTGATTCATGTTTCTAACACTAAATAAAACTTCTTAAATTTTACTTTAAACAACTTGTGCACATCTGATCTCTTTGATGAACAATATTGAATTTTCACCACAAAACTCACTTGCCCTTAACATGACGATAACTAATATTTTTGTATTTAATGTAAAAAATTTAAGTTTAATGAATCATGTACAAGTCACATCTTCTAAAAAGTACAAGGAAATGCTATAATTTAGAGTCTAAACAAGAAACATAAGTGGATTGAGGACCAAATCGATAATTACAGACAAAGGGACATTATAAAAAACAATCATTCATTAAGACAAACACAAAAAGACTAAAACCTAAGGGATGTTGATTAATCATGTTGGTAAACAGTAGAACCCAATTATAATGTCCAAGAGTACTATTAGAAGATCGAGAAATTTTATTTTTCTTTAAATAAGAAAAGTGAAAAGAACAATACATTAGAAACTCTATAAATTAATGCTCTTGGGACCACCAAATTTATTAATTAAAAGAGATATTAATTAATTGATAAATTAATAATTATTAATTTATATATTAATTAATACTTTATCAATTTATAAATAAATTTATAATGAAATACTCAATTTATAAACACCCTTCAATCTTCCACTTTATTATTGTTCAATGTACTATATCAAACGAAGCACCCTTCAATCTCCCACTTTATTTTGCTTCTTGTATTCAATGTACTACTTTATGGATATTAAAAAATATTTCCTATTTAAACACAAGATCAAATCATGCTAACACAAACAATGGATGTCGAACATGTCATGAACTACCCAGAAGAAAATGTAGTTGCACAGTTGTTGACTGATGAAGAAATAATTGAGAACGTTATGAGAACTGATAAAGGTGATGAATATTATGATGAAAGTTCTACAGTAGAGCCCCCTTCGCATAACGAGGCTATTAAAGCGGCAATCACATTGAATAATTTCTTGTTGAGCTATGAGAAAACAACACCAGAAGTTCTTACAATGATAAGAAAAATTAGAGATGAGATTCAATGTGACATTGATTTCAACAAAAAACAAAAGACAATTGAGTCATTTTTCAAGAACTCTTCATAAATATTCATGTATTATGTAGTATATAAGGAAATATTAATTTATATTTTACATGTAGCCTATATGAATAATCAAAAATGTATTATCTTATAATTTTAGCGAATTATTAATTTAGCACGTTATCCCCGAATCGGGACTGACCAAAAATATTATCTAAGAGAGTTTATTAAGTAATCAAGTATTAATTAATAGAGTTTCTACTTTATTTTGGTTCGGGTAGAGTTAAGCTCTAATTAGTGCAAGAAAGGAAACTTCTTTTTAGAGTAACTTTATCTCTCTCTATTCAAAAAAAGAACACAAGATCATATTCTCACATTTGGTCAAAAAGACAATTTCACATTTTAGGGTTTTAAGGGGAGGTGCACCATGAAAACTCACAAAAATTTACATTACCCCCATGCCTCATCAAAATGACCATTCACTAATAAGCAATATGCCAAATTAGTGTAATTTCATTTCATTTTCAACTTTATCAAATACAGAGAGATCTTGGTCTTACAAACTATTCATGGTTCAATTTTATTCCATTTTTATCTAAACCAAAACCAAATCAACTAGGGAGTATATAATTTTGTCGAGGTTACAAATCAAACCAAACTAAATAGAGTCGATTTTCTTCTCTCTTTTTTTTTCATTTTTTTTATTTTTTCCCACATGAAATACAAGTATAATTCTTTCTTCTCTTTTCCTTCCGTTCTTTTATTTGAGCCGAGACTCTTTCAAGAATAGCATTTCCGCTCTACAAAGATATAAGTAAGGTCTGCGTACATCCTATATTTCTCATATCCCACTTATGAGATTACACTGAGTTTGTTATTGTTGTTATATACGATTAAAGATACACTTTATCATATGTTCGTATATGTTTACGAGAATCGAACAAATTTATTGACATATTATCTATTGAACTATTGACATGAGGGAAATTTCACTGTGATAGATGATAATTATTCACATTTTTAAACATATATATTTTCAAACTTTACCTAACATTAGCATTAAACAATAAATAAATCACTCATCAATAACTTGTTAGAATTGAAGAATCGAAAGTTCAAGCTCATGAATATGTTTAAGGAATTCTTTATGTTTACAATTGGATTTCAACCTAATGGTAAATGCTAGAGAATTATTCTTTTATGGTACTTGTTAAGAGAACTTTTTCTAAATATATTAAGGTAAAAAGTTAAAACTTCGTCTTTACTATTAGAGCTTAACCCAAGCTTTATGCTAATACGAAGTACTAAAGAACTCTTTTTTAAACGATTAATGGGGAAATTAAGATTAAAAAACACGAGACCAAAAAGGGAAGAATAAAACAGTGATTCTCATTCTTGGAAGTGTGAATGTTATTTAAAGAAAGAAAGAAAGAAAAGGACATTGGGGAAAGGGAGAGAGCGGTGAAAAGTTTGAAAATATAGAAGGCGTTTGGCCATAGATTCCATTTTTTTTTTTTACTTCATTTAGAATTTGAAGTTGTGATTATTATATGTTTTGCAAATCTATCTCACAAGGTAGGGGTACGGTCTGCGTACACTCTACCCTAAGGATGACCAGTGGGCCGGTCCCGCCCCGACACCACCCCGGTCCCGCCCGACCCCGACTTTTTTTATAAAAAAAAAATTGCGGTATCGGGACTGGACATGGTCTCGTCCCGACCCGTTCTGTCGCGGTCCCGCCCCCGATCCGGCCCAAAACCTCCCTTTGCACAAATAACTGTTGCACCAACGTCCATTTAATGAGACATGTAGCAAGGGCTCATCCAGCTATGTATGCCCAATACGAGGCTTCATAACCGGATGCGCAAATGCCCGCTCTATCGGGACAAGGTTCACATACTGTTCCGGACCAAATGCAGGGTCAAATTAACCCCACGACAGGGGGAATTGTAGGCCCTAATTACAATAAACATAGAGATAGAGAAACAATAACAAAATTAGTTGCTCTGGAGGGTTTGCCCTTTTCATTTCCTTCATCTCCTGATTTTATTTATTACATTATAGAAATGTATAATCTTGCTTTTAACGGTTTTTCTAGATCAACTGTTAAAAGAGATGTATTTAAATTTGCATATGAATATCAACAGTATTTACGTTATTCATTATATCATTTTAATGGCAAAGTGGCTATCACTTATGATATAGGCAGTAGTACTAACGGCCATGATTATTTAACGGTAACCTGTCATTGGATAGATTATAAATGGCCTATGCAAAAACATATCTTAGCGTATAGATATATAGATGATAGACACACTGATACTTTTATTGCAGAAAATATTTATCAAGTGTGCGATTATTACGGAATAACTGGTAAAATTATGACTATTACATTAGATAACGCTTCTTCTAACAATTATGCTATTACAATTTTAAAAAATATTTTAACTCCATCTTTTTCAGATCATTTTCATATAAAATGTGCGTGTTAAATATATAACTTAGTTGTAAATGATGGTCTATCATTTTTTGAAGACATTCTTAGTAAAATACAATTTTCTATAAACTTTATTTTTAAAAATAATAAAATACAACGAAAAAAAGAATATAAAAAAACTTGTCACGATTGCCAACTAACTTATAGAAAAATTCCAGAAGAAGTACCCACTAGGTGAAATTCTTTATACGAGCAACTACTTGTTGCTTATGACTACAGAAAATCTATAACTTTATTTTTTAACTCTCATAATCAAAATCCAACTGATATGGTTGTAGATAGCGATTGGGGAAAAATTTCCGAACTTATTGTATTTCTAGAGAATTTTTTTCAAAACAACAAAAGAATTTTTCGGTATATATTATTATTTCAACTATGTTATTTTATATAGCTCTAATATTTTTACTGCTTAATGAATATATGGATAAACCAACTTATAAGGAAGCTATTAAAAAAATATTTATTAAAATAAAAAAATATTTTATTCCTATTCCCACTATTTATATTATCGGTGATGTATTAAATCCAACTATTAAAATAGACGGTACTAAATCACTTATTGAAACTATTTATGATATTATAGTACTACTACTACTACCACCTCCAAGTCCCAAAAATTCAAATCACCCACCACCTATTGAACAAACTAAAGAAGAAGTGTTGTCTAGCGTAGAAGACGAATGCAAAAAAGTATATAGGTTTTACCAACAAGAAAGTGCTAGCAACCTACAGGCTTCCATACCATCTTCTTATTCTTCAACACAACCTCACAAAAGACATGTTGTTTTTACGGCTAGTATTGAAAGCCTCAGAAATAGAATGTGCGGCCGTAACGCTACTAACCAAATTAGCGAGTTTGATAGTTTTTGCGGGGTTACATCGTACTGCCAGTTCTCAATGAAGAAGGACGTGAAGACTTGTTGAAATACTGGAGGAGGAATGCGAAGACCTTTCCGACATTTTCAATGATGACCCGAGATGTTTTGAACATTCAAGCGTCATCAACGGCGTCTGAAAGCGCTTTTTCTGCCGGCAGATATCAAATAGGAGAACATAGACACTCATTAGCTGGAGACAACTTGGAGATTGTAGTATTATTCAGAGATTGGATACGAGCGGAGCGGAGAAGGTGCGGTCAACCGGAGATCAACGAAGAAGAAGACGAAATCTTATCCGTAGGTGGTGGAAGCGACATGGAGCAATTTGACCAACAAATACCAATTCCAACCGAAGAACCACAGTAAATTATCAAGAAACTAGAACAAGTTTTTTTCAAAATGTAACTTTTTTAATTGCAATTTTACTATGTAATTTGCAACTTTTGAACAACACCACAAAGTTGCAATTTTGACAATTGTATTTGTAGTATAAAAAAAATCATATGTCTATTAAATAATATAAGAGGCACAAAAACAGCCTTGGAATGTTTTTATTACACTATCTTGTTTAATTATTGAGTTTTTTTTTATATATATGTTACTTTTTAAATTAAGTGCAAGAAAAAAAACCGCCCCGATCCCGATTCCGACGGGATCGAAAACGGGAAAGCGGCGAATTCCGCCTGTCCCGCCCCGCCGGTCCTGACACGACTCGTCCCAGCCCGGCCCACTTGCCACCCCTACTCTACCCTTCACATATTCCACTTTATGAGATTCCATTGGGTATGTCGTCGTTGTTGTTGTTGTAAAGAATATTTAAAAGAATGTTCATGCTTGAATGTATTTAAATACAACTTTAAAAGTAAAAAGTGAGTTGAAAAACAAGTTATAAACTGTTTTCAAATTAGAAATATAACATCAAATTATATCTGAAATTTTCATGATCAAATTTTCAAATAAAGTGAAATTATTCTGAAAATGATGTGAGTTTTTTATGGTTAAATGGATCGATAGTGCAAGGTCATTCTTTTTTCCTCTCTTCTCACAAAGTCTTCATTGGACAATGACATCGTATCATCTCACATGATTCTCTTCTCTTTTTCTTCCTCACTTTTACTCTTTTTCTTATCTTATTTTTGCACAAAATTTTCAGATGCTCTTTAGGCATCAGAAAAATGGGAGAAAGGATAAAAGAAGAATAAAAGAAATATTTAAAGAAAGGTGACTAAATTTATACTCTTGGTATGTGGGTTCATTCAATCTAATTCAAAAGCTTGAACCGAAGTCTCGAGCTGGAGAGGAAGTCTAAGCATTAATCATCCTTTCTTTTTATCGAGTCAAGTTAATTTTAGCCGTCAGCAGAATCTATATCACTCAAGGACTTCTGTACTAATTTTAATGCTAAAGTATATGACCATCTCATTAATATACTTTAACATGATATTAGAGTAAATAGGAGTTCTAGATTCGAGTTCCACTGTCAAAACGATTTTTTCACATACGTCTTTGGCTCATGAAAAAAAATTAAGCGTGCACATGATGAAACGTATTAAGAATATAATTAGATAAATAAACCTTTCTTAGCTCTTAAGCGAAGGAAGCATCATCTTATAACCTTAAATTGTTAATTTTACCTATACATTACTACATATAAACGTAGTGGAAAAATATATGACAGAAATAGTTTTATTGATCGATATTAAATAATTATGTGAGGGAAGTCTGTAGTGAAAAGTGTCTAAATTCAGGTTCCACTCCACAGGTCAACAGAGTAAGGCGCATAGGAATACGATGCGACTCTTTAAACTATATAAGGACCACACAGTGTCACATTGCTCACTGTTTTTCAAGTACAAATTCATCTTTGTTTAATACTGGTGTAGCATTATTTATATGTACATATTTTCTAACGGTCGTAAAACTGTTTAGGAACAACAAAGTACAGAAAGAAGCCTCGAAGGTTTCATTCATGCAGTAAACAAAGAGGTCTCTTAAAGCTGCAACACAAATTAGTTAAATGTATATCCTTAAAATGAGGTTCTTAACACTTAGCAGCAACAGCAGCAAATAGAGCCTAGAAAGTAAATAAATAGTACACCAGCAAAGATAGTGTGAAACACTGTCAATTGAGCTGCAATCCATAGAAAATGATGGAACTATAATACTATTCCCCTCCTAAAAAGGTGAACACAAAGGGGGACCTTCGCCCCCCCCCCCCCCCTTCACTTAAATTTATTTGTCAGGATTACATTATTCCAACCTCCACTTGTTGCAACCACCACTTTTTCTTTCTTTGGGCCCTGCTCCCTCCCTCCATCCTCTCTTATTCCAATGCACTCAATGGTCATAATTATTGAAAAACTTACTCTCTATATTTACACCAAACCACATCAATTTACTCCCAATATTTACACCAAACCACATCGATTTACTATGATCGAGTATAAAAGTAAGATAAGAATATGAATTAACTATGCATACTTAAGTGATAACAGTGTATATAAAGACATATCATGTATTCATCTGGTATAAATATTGAATACTTAAGGTTACAACATATTGCCCCTCACTGGTAAAAAGAAAATCCTCAGAAGGTCAGAGGAATAAAGTTTAAAATTGTAATCACTAGACAGTAACTCCAATATCAAGAGTTTAATTAGAGCAAATAGTTATTTTTGCCATAAGCTAGCATAGAGTTCGCCAAGTCAATCCGCACATGCATGGTAACCTCAAAATTGAAGGAACACAAAAAAGAAATACATTTATCTCCCATAGCTATGAATAGTATTTTGAGGTACAAAAGTTGTCATGACAAAGCATTGAGTGCTCGTATCTACCAATTCGGTGGTACAATAGTCAAATTAAATACAAAAGAACAAAAGGATGATGCAAATAGATAAATAAAGAAATAGAAAAGAGGAGACAACCATGCAAGTGTTTCCCCACCCAACAAGGGCCAAAACACAATTGCGTTCTCAAAGGGCCCTACCACGTTTTGCTTTGCCAAACAGCTAGCAACACAGCAACACCAACTGCACCTCAACCGAAGCAAGTTGGGATGGCTATATGAACTCTCACCGGTCATGCCGGACCATTCAAACCTCATTTCAGTCCAATATTATATTAAATTAAAAAATGTCTGCTAAGGATCTTCCCCTTCACGTCAAACAAGTATATGTATAGATGCATTCACACTAATAACCGTTTCTAATACATCTAACTAGGACCCAGAACTGGTGGAGACCCTTTCAGTACTTGGAACCCTTTTGGTCCTGACAAGTTGACAACTAATAACCAGCTTCCATTCGTATTCTGATTACCATCAGAGATTGAAAATAAATGATTGTCTAGATGAGGTCCTCTTTTCATGTGGATGTTGCAATCTAGGCGTCTGTCGTAGGCTGTCTATTAGGGAAACCAAATTCCTTGAACAGACCCTGAAGTATAGATCAAATTAAAGATGGAACACAATTAGTGGAATACTCCTGGAAGTTCAGAACTAGTTACACAGTTTAATGTAGCAGAGATATAAGCATACCATAGCATCGTTGATTGCATATGTAACACAATAGTGCTCCTGCAATTGTGTTTTCAGAAGAAAAAAACCTAATGAAATGATGAATGAAGAGGAGCATCATACAAGATTAATAAAGTATGCTTTTTGCCCAGCATAATCTAAAAAAAAGGACCAGCAACTTGGATAAAAAAAAGTATGCAATCTTTCATTAATAGACAAAGTTGCAAGAAGAAAAATACTGAATAGACTGAATGAACTTCCCCTTTGAGCATAAACTGGTAAAGGATGGGACTAGCAGATTGGACCACAAATGAAAGCTTGGGTACTTGGTTAATGTGCATCACACATCAATACTAGAGAAAGATAGTTTCGGCTCTTATATCTTTTTTTACAAGGTTCGGCTCTTAACCTTTAGCTACTCATCATCTTCATAGAGTTACGAAACCTTCAAAATGTAGGGTCCTTTTACACAATACAATCATATCTTCATATCATAGATCTATCTGAAGCATAAAAAAATCAGCTAAAACCAAAATAAAGTTTCACATATATGTAAATCTTATTTAGTTTTACAATAGAGACAGTATTAACGAATAATTGACAAGATCAGAACCAACTGAAGTTTTGATCTCACTACCTCGGATCATAAAAAACTGCAGTTATTTGGTCTAATTATTTTCTACATTTTTTTTGTTTCTTTATCTTTTTTGGTCTTTCAAAACTCCCTCTAGTCCTTTCTTAACCTACTATCTTTTTCGTCCATCCCAATTTACTTCACCTCTTCTCCTAGATGATAAATTTCGCCAAATCCTAGAATTCAAATTACCACAATACTACTACTTTATATTGTCGTAGCTTTTAATACATGTTTTCAACAAACAATCCCATCCTCTAAATCATTCCAACATAATGAAATATTCCACTTCGTTTGTTTTTCTTTTTTATTTTCAACCTCCAATTTAGTGTACAGGGTCTACATGATGAAAGGAGTATCAAATTTATGTACACGCATTCCCAAATTCTCTCGACATTAAGCACAACTAGTTTACAAGATCCCAATTCCCAAGTTACATAATGCAAATATATTGTTGCAATAGATTAAGCACTTTTTATCAGTCAAAGTCACTTGACCAAAAGGCAGGTCAGAACATGACATAAGAGATAGTACACCTATCTCAGATAATTTTCTTTTCTACTATATCACTAACTTATTTTGATTGGTGAAAAGGAAGTTTCAGATACTACATCACTAACTTCTTTATTGAATAACATAACACTGAAAGGTTGTATTTTGACAAAAGGAGAAGATGTGTGTATGTAAAGCACTGATGGACACTAAAACCAGAAAATAAAAATAAGAATAGAAGTAAAATAAATAGAAAGAGCAGCATGTTGATCCTTTAAGACATAAGGTAAAGAAAAGGCAAGTCTTGGGAAAGGCCAACCGACCAAAATAAAGCAGCCTGCACTTTGTAGTCTTTAAATTGGATATATTTTCTTCTCATCCTTTTCCAATTTCCAAGTTATATCATGGCGTCCTATAGGTACATTATCTAGCAGTTATAGATCGTAATACAATATGATTCCAGATACCAGATGTACTGGTCAGAAACATGCGTTACCAAAAAAAAAAAATAGACAATCCAATCAACGAATCTGGAACAAGAAGTGCTCAACTTTCATGACGGTATAGATAAGGTCACGCCATTCCACGCAAACTCACTGAATATATTTTGCAGTTAAAATCAGAAGTGTGATAGAAACTTACCTGCATCATATACCATTCTTCAAATTCGTCAAATATTTCCAATCTTTCAATCCTGTCGAGAGAATCACATACAAGTATTTGAGGACTGCAATGTTTTTTTGGTGGGGGGGGGGGGGGGAGGGGAGGGCTGCAACAGTTCTAAGTTTTCCAAGCGCAAAGTAGATACAGTGAAAAGGTGCACACAGAAAAATAAAGAATCAGCCTTTATCCTGGGAAAAGGATATTTTAAAATTTCAAAAAGGTATGAATATATTTCATGAAAACCATAGTAGCTTTTATACAATAGAAAGTTTCTAAAAGATATGAAAGCTTCTAATGTGTTTCATAGGGAAATAAAAGCATATTTTGTTTGTTAAATATAAAAAAGAAACAACAGACAATTATATGAGATCAAAATATTAGCATCAGGTAAGCCTAGTATTTAATATTCTCTAAAATGTGTTTATTTTATGGTAGCTTAATATTATGCCATTAAAGACAGTAATCTACGTCTAGAATGTAGCACCTTTATCATTATCTTCAGATGAATCATATCATTCCCTTGTTTATATATATATATATATATATATAAATGTACAAGGGCAATGAAAGCTCATACTAAACCTGCGTCCTTCTTGAGCTTCAATAAAATCACTATAAACCCGTAGCATGTCCCAAGCAACTGCTTTCTGCAACGATCAATAACAAACCATTAGTTATAATTGCATGTGTGCTTTGTCATAAACAATAAATTAGCTAGAGCTAAACCACTGCTAGTATTCAGCAACTGTAATCGTTCAAATTATTAGTAACTGGAAATAGGAAATTAAATGCTTGAGCCTACAACTAATGTAAGTTCAGAAGCAACTAATGAATGCACTTTCTATCTAACCTGCTATAGCTAAATAGTAAATGGATAATGAGATCACTCATTAGCCTTATTTATCTTATTGGATAGTATTCCTATTTTATTTCTTTTGATTAGTAAAAGGTAAATTTTATTTTAAAAAACTGTCAGCCGGTATCAAGATGGTACTGCAGCATTACAAAAGTATCAAACTGGATGCAGATCCCTCAAACCTGAAGGGATTCTAAGAAATCAAGCATCACATCAACTTCAATATCAAAAGAAGCACTACACCACATTATTACGTTCTGAATACATCTATTTTTAACAGAACTGACGTTTTCCTCCCTTCCATAGAAGCACCTTCAATTTCTTTCCAGCCATACTGTCCACATAATAAAGCACAACTAAATCTTTTTCTGCTTTTTTCTTAAAGGTTGCCCTTGCCAGCTGCACAAAGTTTACG
Organism: Anisodus acutangulus; assembly: GCA_029783415.1. Taxonomy (NCBI): domain Eukaryota; kingdom Viridiplantae; phylum Streptophyta; class Magnoliopsida; order Solanales; family Solanaceae; genus Anisodus; species Anisodus acutangulus. Next base: position 8,802,492 of record CM056492.1, read on the forward strand.
TGATGTTGGCAGGCATCACCAATGAATCCCATGTAATTTCAAGAACATACAACATATTTGCCAAATAAAATTGCAATGCAATAGTAAATGATTAACTGTCTCCCCATTTTCTTTACAAAGCAGCACCAGCTGCATAGATTAAAACCCCTTCTTTGCAGATTTTCCTGCGCCAAACATGCTTCATGCATCGCAATCCAACCAAAGCAAGCAACTTTGCTTGGAGCCTCGGTCTTCCAAATAACTTACCAGGGCTACACACTTTTATTCTCTTCCAGGTCCTACTTTACAACGAAGCTAGTCAATAACTATCTTTTAAGCTTTAAGACCTTCAACAAGAAAGGCCAGTTTCAGCTGAAAAGTAAATCTTCTACCATCCCTGATTACAGAAGATGGGGTGACAAGGCAAATGGTTGGAAATACTGCAGGTCCGTATAAAAACTAAAATATACATCCTACACTTGAAACGGAAGGAACAGATATACATAAATAGCGCGCGCGCGTGCGAGAGAGAGAGAAAGTTACAGTGATTTAACATAGGGTTAAGAAGCAGTTTTTGAAAATTGGAAATACCTGCCATCCTTGATCAACAAACAGATTTTCTTTCTCTTGTAAAGTGGGTGTAGCATAAATTCCTAACAGTCCACAGCCTCGGCTCTGAAAAGGGAAAAAAGGCATTATAATTCTGTTCCACGGACATATCAAAGAAAAAAGTCCTTTCTATGGTTGAGCTTATAAAAAACGAGTTAGGGCAGGAGAGCAGAGACAACAAAAATTTGCAAGGGCACATAAGATTTTTATAAATCGTCTAAAACACAGATAACACACTTCCAGCAGATATTGGAACTTCGAAGGCAATTGAATCAGAATTTATCAAGTTTCATATACTTCTCTTTGACTGAAGGGTCGGACAAGTATTTATGGGAAAGCAACAAATTGATTCTAGACAAGGTGATGACCCCTATATTACACAGATGATTTGCGGAGCTTACTTTTTTTTTTTTGATGAAGTAACGAGTTTCATTAAAAAAGAGAGCATCAAGTAGATGCAAAATTACAAAAGGCAATGTTACAAGTTACTAAGCGCAGATTCACAAGTTATCCCTGATGGGACTTCAAATGTAATGCTTTATCTTCTAATACCTACTTTTCATTTGTATTAATATAGATCACATGAATTTCACGAATAAATTCATGCTCTCATTGGAAAAAAAAAATCATGCTTTCATTGGTAAACACATCTGAACTCTCCTACTAATAAAATTGCACAGAAGCAACTCTGCTCCAACTAACAACATTAATACTGTAAAAAAGGAGATCCCATATTCGGAATATAATTTTTTGAGAGAAATTGCAAAATGTGATTATGCATCGTATTTATAAAATTATCAAACATAATAGATGAAGTTAATTGCAATTTTCTCATAGTAAATTGATTTCTGATAAGAGCTCATAGTACAGTGCCTTATCAAAAAGATCTCATAGTACAAAGTTTCACGAACTACAACAACATACCCAGTGTAATCCCACAGGTGGGGTCTGGGGAGAGTAGGACATACGCGGACCTTACCTCTACCTTTGCGGGGTAGAGAGGTGGTTTCCGATAGAGCCTCGGCTCAAAGGAGATGTAACTGACGCAGGAAAGTAGGAAAGAAAAAGAGACAACAAAATAGTACGTATGCAGACCATCAATTGGGGAGGGTAGGACGTACGCAGACCTTAGAGGTTGTTTCCGATAGACCCTAGGCTCAAAGGAGATGTAACTAAGGCAGGAAAATAGGAAAGAAAAAGAGAACAAAATAGTACTGTACAAAGCTCTCCTTCTATTGCAAAGCTCAACTAAAAAGATAAATGCCTCTCATAGACACCATTTTAATTAGAGGTTTAAATAATTTAAACAATTAATATTGGTCATTAACGAACTTCATAATTATTTTCAATAGTTAGTCCTTTTCATACTTCCTCAGAATATAAACTATTAGCAACTCAATCTTATGATGCATACTTGGTTTCCTTTTTATAACATATATAGAAATGGTGGAAAAGCTGGAAAAAAATGTATACATGACACAATATATTAAATTTCAGAATTTTAAACAGCCAAGATTATTAACTAGATTGTGCATATGTGAATTTCGCAAAGCATAGCCATTCCAAGTTTAGATTAAGAAAGAGAGTTGTGGTAGGTTAACTGCCAACATAAGAAAGTCTAACTATGATGAATCCTCTGAAAACTAAATTCGCCAAAATGTGCTCAACCTGAATAGTGAATTGGATACAAGTATTCATATTACCTATCCAACTAATTGGGGTTTAGTGAAGTTGATAATTGATTGAATGAAAGTTGTATTAACTACATAACAGGGTAGAAGAAGAACCAGAGAAAGGGAACAAGTATTCAGAAAACTAACAAGCCTGTCCTGAAAAACATAATAAAACATCTGCAGAGCTACTTTTTATATTTAGTTTGACGAAAGTGTGATATACAGAGTATCTTAGTAGGGCAAGACTAAAATCATCCAGTGACTGTCGACAGCAATATCAATTATTTCTTAAAGGAAAGGACACTGGACTCTGTAACAAGGAAGCTCCTTATTCACATACAGGCACCCATCACCCATGAGCGACAGTCCACAATTATATATCTTCTACGACTTCATATCTCTTCAGCAAGGAATTGGTTATAAAGCAACAGAAACTCTTACAACTTTTGACACACTCTATAGGCACCAAGCTGCCCTGGTTCTAGTCAACATCTATATCACTTGAAATTACTCACCACAATGTAAATTCTGGTCCTTTAAACATAGGAAGACAATGGGCCATGAAACATGCTAATTTTGTGAAAGATAATCAGCAAAGAATACCTCCAAATTCCGAATCATTTGCTGGCCAAAAGCATCATCTGGATGGATCTGTCAATAAGCCACACAGTAGGCAAGCAAGTCACTACAATAAATCAGCAAGGCATCCACAGTACCTTAGGACAGTAGAACAGTAGAACTCAAGTCGAAGGACTAAGGGAGGGATTATGCCTATGAAAGAATACAAGATTTAACTTAATAGTTTCCACAACCTGCTCATACAAGAAAAATATTGCCGTGGAAAAGGTTCTCGCAGCCCATCCAACAATAGCACGACTTGAATCAGGATCCAAATATATAAGAACGCATTCTGCAATTATCAATGTTGGCAAACTGATGATAACATCAGAATGTGGAGTTAACCCTAATCAGGTATGAGATTGGACATGTATAAATGATCAATCTTTTCAGAACATGGGAAGGAGAAAATGGAACAAGATATTTCTAAATAAGAAAAGAGGAGAAATAAAGGAAGATAATGAAAAGAATAAAATTAGTAGTAGTCTAGACTGCAAAAGCACCGAACAGCCAATTAGTCAAGTAAAAAGCAACCAAGAAAAAGTTGTTGGGAGTCCTATATCTGATATCCTTTTATTGTCCAATACATGACTATTAACTACTGCAGTCCTAGTTTAGTCCCTAGATTTTAACTATAAGCAACCTGGATGAATAGTAAGCAATTTTTTTAGTTTAATAGCTCATCACAGTTTTCAAGTTACAAGTCTTTACATGCTACGGGGCATGGTTCTTTGACCACCACACCTGTCAGCTATTAACAACTTCAATCATTCTTTTTTTTTGGGTGTGGGGCGACCTTGCTTAGTCTTCCCATTTTCCATGGGAAAAGGAAAAACTAGGCTCACCTTCTACACCATAGGTATGAATTCCGTATTACATACAGTGGAAATTTTTTACCCGTAAATACAAAAAATCACTTCTTAATTCATCATCAGCTCATACTGAATTTTAAAAGATAATGTCTTGTTCCTGAAATCATTAAGTATATACTAGCCAATAGAATTTACTTAAAAGGGAAATTTCAAGATAACATTGACGTCAAACAAAGCTTTCATCACATCAGATGAGAACAATGACAAATCAGGAATGGAAGTGCAAGTAACTTGTGAAAAGGCAGAAAGATCTAGTACGGATATGCAAAGCTAAATACAAAAAGAGTGATAATAGCATCATCAACGATGACTTGGATGGTTTCTTTTATTACAAGGAAATAAGTGAATAATAAAAATTTACTTAAACTAAGAAAATTCCACAACATTTCTAACATGCAACAATTATTCTTTCCCGACATTCTCTTAGGAACAATATTAAGCTTATCTTCCCTCTTTTGCTTAAGATGTAAACACCTATTTATGACCATTCAGCCTTACAAACTTTATGAAACTGACATTGGCAAACCTACTGTTCACTAAGAATAAACCAAAGTTAAACTTTAAGATAATCAATCATTCAACTATGCCTCAATCTCAAGCTAGTTGGAATTGACTATATCGATTTTGCACTATCATGTCCATTTCATCCCAATACTTAAATTTAATGTAACGCGAACAGAATTAAATATAGCTGATGCATGTTTGGGTTCTTATTTTCATTCTCATTGCATTTATAACTATGTAGGGGTAATCGTTAGAATGATACATTAGGTATCAATCAATCAACTAAGCCTCAATCCCAATCTAGTCGGAGGTTGACTACATGAATCATCTATATGTGTTCCACACTGTCATGCCCATTCCGTCCCAATTCTTAAGCTTTAATAGAATGCAAATAGAAGATAGTTTGATACATGATAATTTAGGTTTCTATCATGGGAATTTCTTGATGCATTTATAATTATGTAGAAGTAATCGCTAGAAGTGTTATTAAAAGCAATCATTGGACCGCTTAAAGAGATGAAATGATGTGAAGTGAGGGGTTATCACTTAACCTATGGAACAACGTGCTTTAGTTAAATGTGCGCTCCAAACATGACTTCAAACCAAGTGAATTAAACATAAAGCAATCAGTTCTTTATATTTCAATTTTGAAGAGTTGGAGTAATATCGACATTATTGTATATTGGATGTTGAAATTAGTTACTGTAATTGCAAGTTGATTATTATAGTACTAAATTCATATATGTTTGATATTTTTCAAATTTTCTGTAATTGTGCACTTCAGTTCAATTAAGTATGTGTTTCCACTTCTTCGTTTTCACTTCAAGCTCCATAGACTATGTTGCTTTTATGCACTTTTCACTTTTAAAAAACACTGATTGTTAGATTGATACATTAGGTTTCAAGGATCAAATTCACCATTAATACACATACCATTATAAGAGAGTTAATTTAGAGGCAGTTAGTCACGACTCACTAATATTGACAAAGACCTAATACATTAAAATCCCATAAGATTACTTGTGCTGCGTTTCTGGAGATTAAAGACAAGATTGTTTAAGGAAAAATAGCAGGGAAGCAATGACATACCTGGGGTCTAAATTTGCTTGGGCTATAATATCATTTAAATTGTCTATGTTGCGCAAATCTACAGGCAGCAATTTGTAATGATCACTATGGACTTCCCCCTTTTCTGCATGAAAGAATAAGATGAGTTATTTGTGCTAGATATTAGTTTTTCTTTTTTGATAATAGTAAATAATATTATTAATAATGGGATGAAAACTCCCATATACAAGAGGTATACCAAAAAGTAGAGAATCTACATCAGCTAGATATTAGTTCATTCTAGCTTTTGCAGAGACGAAATTTCCAAGAAGTTGCACTAAGCATTAAATTTAGCTAACTGGATAATGCGAGTATATCTACTGTTTCTTTTAGAGGTAAAAATATCTATCTATTAGCTAACTGGATATAAAACTTCCTTCACAAATAGTTCCATAGAAGTTTATAGTTACATTCTAGAATCTAAGAGTTTCTGTGTGACATAACATAGCTTCTTTACAACCGCTCTTGCCAGTCATTGCATATTAATGTCCATAAGATTGTAATGTGTAAAAGTCTGGAAACTGACCAAACATATTTTAGTTTTTGACAAAGGATGCAATCAAGTGCAACAAAAGAACCATTATTTTAGTTGGAACTCCTAAATGATTCACTACATTCAGTAGATCCAATTCTGAGTTAGATGTTAGATTTTCCTTTTGGTTATCCTGAGTAATATCCACCGTCATTTTCTACCATCATTAGATCCATTCCCAGAACAAAGGACCTCCAAAAACAGACAAGTTGCACTGGAACCCGCAAACATTAGACCAACATAACATTTAGAGAACTTACAACATTTTGAAAATTTTGGCATGTACATTTGTCTTAATACAGGAACCAGATAATCGTGTATCCATTTTACACCTCCTTTTCTCTTTCTGTCCCTCCTTTTTTTGCATGTTTTTTTTTGGTTTTCTTTCTGTTTTAGTTTCCTTCTGCATAGAAGATTTGTTGTTCATGGGCATCAAGTTTTAATAATTGAAGAAACCAAAAAGATCAAACTATTTATTGAGTTGTATATGGATAGGTAAGTTCTATAGGGTGTTGGTTAGACCGACTATGTTGTATGGGCGGAGTGTTGGCCAGTCAATACTTTGCATATCCAAAAAACGAAAGTTGCGGAGATAAGGATGTTGAGATGGATGTGTGGGCATACAAGGAGAGATATGATTAGAAATAATGATATCTAGGACAGAGTGGGAGTGATCTCGGTGGAGGATAAGATGCAGGAAGCGAGGTTGAGATGGTTCGGGCATGTGCAGAGAAGAGACACAAATATCCCAGTGCGGAGGTGTGAGAGGTTGGCTATTCAGGAGGGGTAGAGGCAGGCCGAAGAAGTATTGGGGAGAGGTGATTAAACGGGATATGGCGCATGTACAACTTACTGAGGACATGACCTTAGATAAGGGGTTGTGGAGGACACAGATTAGGGTAGTAGGTAGTTGAGTGTAGTCCTACTTAAGCTTACAAGCCGGTAGTTTCTGGGTTAGTATTGTAGGCCTGCTTAGCCTATCATACTAGTAGGCACAATATTGTTTTATAGTCCGCTGTCGTTTGATTTCTGCTGCTATATTTCTTTAATGTACTTTGTTTATCTTATTAGCATGCGTTAGTTAATGCTTTTTTTCAGAATGCGCTATCATGACTTATTCGCTTTTGTTACCATCATTTTCCTATTGCTTTAAATTTCTTGTCCGGGTCTGACTGTTTCTCTTGCTTTGCGTGTGCTTATGCTTTGTCTTGAGCCGAGGGTCTTTCGGAAACAACCGATCTACCTACCAAGGTAGAGGTAATGTTTGCGTACAAGCTACCCTCCCCAGACCCCACATTGTGGGATTTCACTGGGTATGTTGTTGTTGTTGATCTGTATATGGATCTTGTAGAGATCACCCCTGGTTATGGACTTGAAGTGCCTTATCAACAACAACATACCCAGTGTAGTCCCACTTGAAGTGCCTTATTATGAAGATATATTTCATCAGCTGTCATTACTCTTTCCATCTTACTAGCATCAAGACATCAAACTTGTGTTACATGAAAGTAACACATACGGGTAAGTCAAGTTTTTTGCTAATTTTTACTGTATTTGAAGAATCTGCACGAAGTAACCATACCCTTTTTCACACTCATTTGACACAGGTATGTCAATGAAATTGAAGGATCCACGTAATATAGCATCAAACAGAAACTACCAATAGTTTTTCGCATGTCCTCCCAGTTTTTATAAAATGAAATATATCTTTATTCATAACTACAGGATTTTCCTTTGATAAGACAAAACTTCAGTGCTGAACACCATGTCGGCGGCAAAAGAATGTTCAAGTAATTTATCTAACCTCAAAGACTCATCCAAGGCAAAAAGTACACCCAGGAGACACTTTACGAGCCACATTTTTTATTCATACAGATCCAACTTACATTAAGAAGATTAAAAATATAATAGATTATAGTTGATTAATCGTATTTAAGAACATTGTGGTAGTTACATCTATTAAATGCTAGACCTATCTATCTCACATTCAAAAACATGTTACCTTGCTAGGGAAATGCAATCAAATGTTTGCCCATGTAATTGAAAGGCAGGGATTACCAAGTTGGCGGTCCACAAGAGAAAAACATTTACAACTTTGCAAGAGCGGAAAGAGTTTATTACCTGAGGAGATTGATGTTGTTTCGCCAACTTTATCCCTCAACTGACTATATGTTTCAATAAGAGCTGCCTTCTTACTTGTTACCTAAAAGACAAATATCTAGAGCTGAGCTCTTTATTTAAGCCAAGAATTTGCTAAAATGCAAAGAATGTCGCAGCCACATGGAAATAAAACAGATCTCATTTATTATATACTATAATACCAAACTTTAAACAAAAGTCAGGGGACTTATTTGAAAATCTCATCTCAGCGAAATCCAGTTCCACGTAAAGACAAGGAGCTTTTCCTTCATCCTACCGAAGACAAATTTAGCTATTACTTCTTCTTTCCAAGGGAAGGAAATTACAGTAACCGTCCAGGGATGTATGAATTTGTATCGGAGAACTACATTAAGCAGCAGGAGCAGTATCAGATAAATTAACATAAAGCAATACTCCGCTTTCATAACATGTCAACCAAATTCAACAAAACTTGCAGATAGCTCAAACCAGACACTCAAATTTCTATGTACTGTATCCCGTCTGAGGCATTGTTAATGAATTGCTCTTAACCTCCATTTTCTCTTGACAACTTCATTTAAAGGCCCCCTAGACAGGGAGGAAACTGATACATATATATAGACATTGTCAGCTTGCCTTAGTCCCAACTCCCAAACTAGTTGGGGTCAGGCAATGAGACAACAACAACAACATACCTAGTATAATGTCATGAGTGGAGTCTAGGGAGGGTAGTGTGTACGCAGACCTTGCCCCTACCTTGGGAGATAGAGAGGTTGTTTCCTATAGATCCTGGGCTCAAGTAAAAGCATTTCAAAGGAGTTTGAAAAAGAAAACGGGAGTGAAGAGGTCGGGCAATGAGACTGGCTACAAAAAGAAAATCTTTTTTGTGAAAAAAATACAAAAGGTGAAATCTTGGCATCCCTCATGTAAAATTTTCAATTATCATGGTAGATATCAAAACAACCCACAAGAAAACTGAAGCACCTGCAACTGAAAAAACATTGTGTCAAAGCCAGCTCCAAGTGACGGTATCTGCTTCCTAATATTGCCATTTCCATCGGCATTCGGCTCAGAATCAAGAAATTGATATAGCATCTTCCGAAGAGCAGCCCAGCGGGCAAATAACCCAACAATTAAGTTGCATATCAATAAAACAACCACAAAATAATAAACACTAAGCACATCACATCACACCACCATGGATTAAGAAGCAAAAAGAGATAACCATACCACGATTAATAATCAGAGCTCGCCTAAGCTGCTTTTTAACAAACAGATGAACATAATCATCTTTCATGTATCTTTTTTTCACGCATGACTTTCATATCACACGAAATATAAACAACTTTAATCGATTAAAACAAAATTATACAATAATTCAGTTCAATTTTCACATCAATTTCCATTACTTTTGCAATTGAGATTATACAGCTGAGCTACGAAGCATTCTATCATACAACTTCATATTTCCAAATTACGCCTAGAAATTTTAACTGACGAAAATAGAAAAGTTACTGTATAGTTGAAGAAAACGGCAGCGTACGTATAATTTGCTGGCGGAAGCGTCGTCGTTGGTGGCTTGGTATGACAAAGTATGCTTTTCTAATTTGGTTGCACAAAATTTTTGAATGAAAAATATTTTTCTCAAAATAAGAGAAAATGTTTTTCCTATAAATTTAAGGAAAAATATTTTTTGGACTCCACCAACATATCCCACCCCCCAACCCCCCTTACGCTACTTCCTACCCTAACTTACCCTACGTATCCCCTGCCTCTACTCCCACCGCACTCCGCCCTGCCTATCCCACACCCCTCCCGTACAATATAGTACCTTACTCACCACTAGGGATGGCAATTGGCGGCGCGCGGTACCTCCCCGCACCCGCATTCGCCAAAAAATTATACCGCTTCACCTACTCACACCCGTGGCGGTACAATTTTCAACATCCATACTCGCTAGGCGGTATATTCCTATACCCGCCACCTACCCGCCACCTACCTACCCGTCCGCCTACCCGCCACCTACCTACCCGTCCGCCTACCCGCCACCTACTCCGCTTGCCACCCGTCCGCCTACCCGCCACCCATTTTTTCACCTCTTCCCCATTGCACAACAAAGAATCAAGAAAATAAAATTTCTAAGAAACCCAAAAAATTATCCACCCAAATAACTATATATTACAAATGTAGACAAAACTCAGATATTATTTTAGCTATATAAGCTAGGCGGGTAGGTAGGCGGGCGGGCGGGCGGGTAGGCGAAGCGGGTAGGCAAGCGGCGAGTAAGCGGGTATGACGCAAATCCACCACCTACCCGCCTACCCGTGACGGTACATTTTCAATACCCATACCCGCCTACTACCCGCCAAAGTTATACCCATTACAATTGGGCGGTGCGATCTTGAGAATCCGCAAAATTATACTCACCTGCCATCCCTACTCACCACTTCCAATTTGAAGTTAAATTCTGAAATTTGAAAAATATCGAAAAGTTATTTTCATTTTTTTCACTTTAAATCACGCACAAAAAATTAAAAATAACTTCAATTTGTATTCATCGCGAAACATAATTTCATTTTTACTTTGAAAACAAAAACTATTTTCTTTTCAAAATTTATGTGGATGAAAATTGCATAGAAGACTTGTTGGGATTCTCTATGGTACTTTATAGAGCAGTACGGGAAGTAATAACTATTACAAATGTTCGAAAGGATAAATAAATGGTCAATCTTCAAAACTGCCGCATGTGTGTTGTGTCTTGAATCTTGATCACCTTGCAAAGCCAATGTTGAGAACTGCCGCAAGTTTGTTGTGTCTTGAATCTTGATAACCTGAAATCAAGAAACAACTAAATCTGGATGGTTACAACGTTGTGTGTTGAGTCGATGATAGCCCTCTATCCTTAAGACAAGATTGCCCCGTATATATATTTTTACGTTAGCGGGCAATAGTCTCCCAAGATAAAACAACACTTTAATCTCAACACTACAAAACCAATAGGTTGAGCCTGTCGAAGAAAACAAATATGACTCGACTTGCTGAAGATATGGAATAGGAAGGAAGAGTTTCTCTCTACTCTTCTCTTTTGTCTCTCTGTATATAGTGTGTCTCTGTAGTGTATATCTTGTGTATAAGTGAGGGTTTGGTCACTGTTTTTCAGTCGAAAATTGCACTGATTTTCGTTGAATATCACTCACTGTTTTGTGCTATTTTGTGGCTGTTTTTCGGGCTTGTTACTTGTTGTTTTTCGTCTCTGTTTGCTGCCTGTTTCTCACTGTATTTTCGTCTATTTTCTAGCACTGAATTGAGCCAAAGAAGGCTCAATATATAGCAAGGAGAAGGGGCTGTACAACTGCCCAAAACATGGCTGTTAATGGCCATTAGGAGGCCATTAAAACAGCCAAGTAAAGGCAGTAAATGGTCATCAAAGGCCGCCTAACCGCCAAGTAATGGGCTGTTAATGGAGGAGTTAATCAGCCAAGTAATGCCTCAAAAAACAGTCCCAACGGTAGGCTTTCTGCCTTCCGTCACCTTCCCAGAAACTTTGGGGACCAAACTGTAAATATTGAAACTTTAGGGACCAAACTGTACATATAAAAGAATTCTGGTCCAAACTGTACATATGAAACTTCAGGGATCAAATTATACATCTGGCAGAGTTCTCTGGTCCAAAAAGATAATATTAGATGTACCCCACACTGCGTGAACCGCGTGAACCCGTGAACCCTAACCCTGAATCGGACGGCAAGCAAGGCGGCAAGGCGTGGGCTTAGCCTTGAACCCAAGCACATCTAGGTTTTCCCTCCTTTAAACACATGGGATACCCCTTGGGGTCCCAAACCCTTTACCAATTAGAGACTTATATAGAGAGCAATTCTTCCTATTCCCACCGATGTGGTAGATTTGTCCCACACCACATTTCCATGTCTCAAACACCTTACTTCGTGGACCAATATCTCTTTCATTTCTCAACGAAATTAGACGATTCTTGGCCCTACGGTCATCTACTCACTTCGTAGATCATGCATGTGTAAATAGACAAGGTCTCCAACATACGGAACACTAGTGTTTAATTCATCAAAGATGGGTGGACGCATCTCCCCGCCAAAGTCTAATTTCCAACAATCCCCTCTATGAAAGAGAGATTGTGGCGCACACACAAGGTGTCTACATTTCAGCAATCTTTCAGCGAAAAGATATTGCATCAGGAGAGGTAGCTTACGCTTTGAACCTTCCCTAGTTGAATACCATCGGACTTACTTACTGCGCGGTGAACGTGATGTCTTGAACCGTCAGTGTTTAGTGTAAGCCAAAACAACGATATCAACACAATAACTCTTCTTATTCATTTTCCTTCTTACGTTTCTGTCCGTTGTGGCCATGGACACACTTGGATTCTTAAGTGTGTTCATTTGAGTCGGTCATCCTCGCACTTAAATAGGTGATCTCCTACAAGGTATCCTGCTATACCCCACTTCACAAGTGTTAGGAATCATTAAAAGTTCCACAACCTTAACCTCAACCGTTTGAGGATCTTTTAAAAGGTTTGGAAGCTTAACATTTACCCACCATGCAGGCATCACTTTAATGTCTATCGCGAGAACAGCTTTGGATTCATGTTTCTGTACAGAAATCATCACCCGAAGTGCTTCTTGCTTCCACCGAAGCGCTCAACTGAACCTTTTGCCGCTTAGTTTTCCCATTGAACCACATTCTTGGGATCTCCAATCAGTATGGTTGGGTTTCCACCGCAAAGGTTCGTATTGTTTGGGTTTTAAGCCCATTCCCCTAGACAGACAGAACACTTGATCTCCGGGTAGTCCCTTAGTTAGTAAACAAGGATGTGACACCCGTGATGATCAACTGCCATACGGTCTTATGTCTCCGACATATCCTAAAAGATATGTCCAGACGCCGTCATCCGTGTCCTTCCTGAAGCCGACCGGCTAGCCACAGTGTATAACTGCTGAAGACACGGGTATCTCCCAATAAGGGACGTCCTCTAAGGAGCCGTGAAGTTACTCAACTTCTTTCATGCTTTGTATAAAGCGATAAACTCTGATTCCATCATGAATCGGCCGATGCAAGTTTGCTTATAGGATTTTCCAAGATCCACCATACACATTTGTTTGTGGCTTTGGTGTTCTTCAGATCTGATGTCCAGTTTGCATCACTGTGTTCTCCTAGAACCGCTGGACATCCAGAATACTATAATCCGTAGATAAGCGAATAACTCAGATATCGTCATATCCGACTTAAAGCCTTCTATTGATCATGTATTAAGATCATCAGTGAACCTTAGTTCAACTGATGCATTAAATAGGACGATACCAGGTCGGTTGTAGTGTGTACAATACATTGAACTACACATGACCTGTGCATATCGCTCATTGTCTATGGGTGCACCATGATTCCAATCAGTTCTATGATTCATATCCATTGGTGGCTTCAACGAGACGGTCAACTATCGACCAGTCCGTTAGATGTCTTAGAAATCCAATTTCTAAGATGTCATCTGTGATACCCATATCTTTCATATCGAGACTTTATTTCAATATGACTTTTACTTTCAGACTGTTGATTCTCCAACTGTTGGCTTTCTAATTTCAGAGTCAATGTTTCTGTGGTCAGATTCATTGTTTCTGTTTTATCTGAAACTTTCAGGACCAAAATGTAAACATTTCAGGGACCAAAATGAAAGTTCAGAAAGAAGCCCAACAGTTCAGCAAACCAACTCTGATCCTCTTCTTCCAACTCTCCGGTTGGGAAGGCTAATTCAACATTCATGCCATGCAAGACTGCAATGGCCCTGGATGTGAAGCTACTCACAGGGGAGCACATCTTACAACCCAAAGGTTCTTTTTCCGGAGGAAGATAAACCATTACGCAAGTATGGTTCTATATGATAGAGTTTATTTCTCTCTTTGTAGCTTCTTTCCAAAGAAGTGTTTTTGGAGATGACATTTATTTGTTAATTGTCCATGGTTCATTCTTAACCATACAAGCTAGAAGGACTGGAACAAGTCTTTGTCCCCTTCTTTGCTCCGTCTCGGTTCAACATCTAGAATCCCTGAGTTCTGCAGATCTGGAATATTAAGTTCCGGATAGCCAGCAACTTTCGAGTCCTGTAGATACGGAACGTCTAGTTCCGGACAGTCAGGCCCTCGCGGGTTCTTGTTAACCTTGAGCAATTACTCCTTTTTCCTTTTTCAAGGAAAGCTATCTTCAAAGAATTCAGTATTCTTTTACACCAAGAGGCGATCATCACTACTGTTATTTGCAGATCCAGTGGATATGCAATCTACAGTCTTAGGTACAACTGGACCTGTTTCAGTGTTCCAACTTTTACCAAGCCACCCCACATAATTTGGGCGTACGACTTTGCGCTTGGCTAACACCGTTGGACTGAGGTGAGAAATGAACAGTCGTTTAATGAACGATGCTTCACATTCTCCCCCTCTATCACTATGAATTTCTCAATCCGTAGACTTAGTTGAGTTTCAACTTCTGCATTGTAGCGCTTATCCGCTTCAACAACTTCATCTTTGCTTTTTAACAAACAAATGATTCCATACGTTGTACCATCATCAATGAAGATCACAACGTACTTGTCTCCCCCCTCTATTTTGTATAAACTTCAAATCACCCAAGTAGGTGTGACTAAGTTCTAGAGGAGCGGTGCTTCTTTCGCTATTCCCTTTGACGGAATTTGGAAAGGTGATTTTGCCTATTCGTCTACCTCACATTCATTTTGAGGGTTTATGTCGACAGAAGGCAACAATCTCAACATCGTTAGCTTTTGAATGACTTGCTATTTAACGTGTCTTAATCTATGATGGCATAGATGCACGGATTACAAATATATCATTCATTTGGCTACAGACGTACTGTACCATTCTTAGTTATTACAGACCTGTTGGACTAGTCTCAAACCAGCTTGACCAACAGCGTCCCTTAAACCAAGTTAGGAACATGTATCACCTCAGCTTAGAGTGATCCCATTCCCTGAAGTCCTATTGAGGACAACCTCTTCAACCCCTTCTACTTTAGAGGTGGCGTTGCTTCACATGAACAACCTCTTGCCCGTGGTTAGGGCGTAACCGGATCATATGTGATCTGGATACTCTGGCCCACTGCAGTTGCTTTGCAGACTGAGTGTCCAACTTCTTTTCTGCCTTTCTTTAGGCCTTCAGATCATTAAGACCTAGAAACTCTGGCCCACCACACTAGGTGTCCATTACTTTTCCTATGAAATGAATTCTCGCCCCACTCCAGTCACCCGGAGGCTTTGTATGACTGAGTGTCCAATATCATCATATCAAAGGAATTTTGGCCCACTCCAGTCGCCCGGAGGCTTTGTATGACTGAGTGTCTAATATCATCCTATTAAGGATCTTCTGCCAAATAGTATGGCAGATCCTACGTCTTTAACTTTTAGACTCCTTCCGTTAAGATTGGTGCCCAAATAATTCTTGGCGCTTACTTAAGAGTGGTAACAGTTTTCGCACAGTTAGTGGATCTTTCTCCATCGTATGTGCGAACATACTTTACTCACCTTTAATAATTACACTTAAAAGAACGGATCTTTTTAAGTTGCTTTACAATCCAATCTTTAAACGGAAAAGAAGATGAGATTAAACTTCTGATTTTTAAAGCGTAAGGAATATAAATTATTTTCATATTCCTCCTTACTTTAATCAATTTTTAATCAGACCTCATTTAATCTTTATTCTTTGACAAGTAAGAAAAACTACTTATCCCAATTTCGGATTCTGGCTCACTTCAGTCACTTCATCAGACTGAGTGTCCATTTCCTTCTTACCATTATTCGGATCTTTTGTCTGAGACAGATATAGGCCTTCTGCTGCAAGATAGAATAACATCTTCAGTCTTCTCCTCTTGTCCCAGTTGACATCCTCAGGCTCTCGTGAGCGCTTGTTCCCACCAGTCTTGGTAGCGGTGACACCATGAACACGTTCATCATCATCACTCTCTTCTACCAGAAAACCATTGCCATATCCAGATTTGGTCACAGAACTTTTGACCGACATCTTTCGAACACTAATAGTATTACAATACAATCTTGTCTTAAATTGGTGGGATTCTCTATGGTACTTTATAGAGCAGTACGGAAAGTAATAACTATTACAAATGTTCGAAAGGATAAATAAATAGTCAATCTTCAAAACTGCCGCATGTGTGTTGTGTCTTGAATCTTGATCACCTTGCAAAGCCAATGTTGAGAACTGCCGCAAGTTTGTTGTGTCTTGAATCTTGATAACCTGAAATCAAGAAACAACTAAATCTGGATGGTTACAACGTTGTGTGTTGAGTCGAGGATAGCCCTCTATCCTTAAGACAAGATTGCCCCAGATATATGTTTTTACGTTAGCGGGCAATAGTCTCCCAAGATAAAACAACACTTTAAGCTCAACACTACAAAGCCAATTGGTTGAGCCTGTCGAAGAAAACAAATATGACTCGACTTGCTGAAGATATGGAATAGGAAGGAAGAGTTTCTCTCTACTCTTCTATTTTGTCTCTCTGTATATAGTGTGTCTCTGTAGTGTATATCTTGTGTATACGTGAGGGTTTGGTCACTGTTTTTCAGTCGAAAATTGCACTGATTTTCGTTGAATATCACTCACTGTTTTGTGCTATTTTGTGGCTGTTTTTCGGGCCTGTTACTTGTTGTTTTTCGTCTCTGTTTGCTGCCTGTTTCTCACTGTATTTTCGTCTATTTTCTAGCACTGAATTGAGCCAAAGAAGGCTCAATATATAGCAAGGAGAAGGGGCTGTACAACTGCCCAAAACATGGCTATTAATGGCCATTAGGAGGCCATTAAAATAGCCAAGTAAAGGCAGTAAATGGCCATTGAAAGGCTGCCCAACTGCCCAAGTAATGGGCTGTTAATGGAGGAGTTAATCAGCCAAGTAATGCCTCAAAAAACAGTCCCAACGGTAGGCTTTCTGCCTTCCGTCACCTTCCCAGAAACTTTGGGGACCAAACTGTAACAGCCCCACAGCCCCACGGAACCCGGAACCCGGAACCCGGAACCCGGAACACGAAACCCGGAACCCGGAATCCGAAACCCGAACCGGACGGGACGGGCGGGCGGCGGCGGCGCGCGTGTGGGCTTAGCCTTGAACCCAAGCACATCTAGGTGTTCCCTCCTTTAAACACATGGGATACCCCTTGGGGTCCCAAACCCTTTACCAATTAGAGACTTATATAGAGAGCAATTCTTCCTATTCCCACCGATGTGATAGATTTGTCCCACACCACATTTCCATGTCTCAAACACCTTACTTCGTGGACCAATATCTCTTTCATTTCTCAACGAAATTAGACGATTCTTGGCCCTACGGTCATCTACTCACTTCGTAGATCATGCATGTGTAAAGAGACAAGGTCTCCAACATACGGAACACTAGTGTTTAATTCATCAAAGATGGGTGGACGCATCTCCCCGCCAAAGGCTAATTTCCAACAAGACTGTCCACCGTTGGCAGTGTAAATGAACAGGGTATCAATTGCACCTTGAGAGACAAAGGCATAACAAAAGGAAGAGTCACTTGCAACAGCTTAATTCTTATCCAATATAGCTATAGTTTTAGCTGTTTTAGTCGACTAAATTGCTAGCATTTACTTATATTTGTAGATGAATGCATAGAAAGGATAGATATGAGAGCGAATTCTGAGTCCAAAAAGAGCTGGTAAATTTGTACATGTTTGAATGAAAATTAAGCTTTTAACAAAAACAATTTCACAATTTTCATGGCCAAACTACCCTTATTATAGAAAAACTAAAAAAAAAAATTGAGTGATTGTGTTTTCCCCCTTTCAAGAATTTTATTAGCTTGTGAAAGCAGATAAAGATGAACCTTAAATTAGTCGGGTTCAATTGAATATATCATTTTCAAGGGGTGTCACTGGTACGGTTCGGTCCATTTGTTTTTTGTAAAAATTATATCATACTAATTTTTTGGTTAATTTATGAATATAACCAAAATTAAACTTTTCAAAACCGTACCGACTATCTCGATTTGTCTTCGGTATCGGTATAATTTGGTTAATTTCCGGTCATTTGTTTTTAAAATGTCAACTTTTATAATATTATAAAAAAAATGTTGATTCATATATAATGGAACGAGTAATCTAACTTTTTGACCTCAAATCTCGGTCCCTAAGCTTTACGTAATCCTTTTTGTTTCTTTCAAAAAATATACTTAGCATAAAGTTATTAAAAGCTATATAAATTAATGGAATAATAATGTAACTAGCAACTAGAAGGTTATAAGGCAGCACAACAACAAACGACAAATAAAAAATAATCATACTTTATTAAGAAAATTCCACTTATAATTTTACATCGGTAATGAACATAAAAAATGAAGTTGTCATTATTTTATATAAAAAAATCAATTAACGAAAAATCAAACAGTGTGATTGTAAACAAAATATGATTCGAAATATAATTATATAGGAGGGAGAGTAAAAGATTAGATTTGACTAAATATCAGAAAATATAAAAGAGAAGAAAAGAAGGAAGAGTAAAAATTTACCTTCGTACAATTGCCTTCTTGTTGAACACATAACAAGTATGTTGAGAAAAAAAACTAAACAAATATAGTTGAGATTTTAGAAGAAATGCATAATCTCAAATTCGAAGCCTTAAACACAAATAACATGTAATTTCTTTGCTTTAGAGTGGTAGGGTAGGTTTTCATATTACTTGTAATACACACAAAAGCCCAAGGCCCAAAGTAAAAAATTTAATGCTTATATATATATATATATATATATATATATATATATATATATATTTGGTTCGATTCTGCATTTTTGGTATCTTTTTTATAAAATAAAAAATTAACCTAATTATTCAATACGATTATAAGTTAAATCTCAATTTTATTTTAAAAAATCTGAAATCAGGTCGGTTAGGTTCAGTTCCGTCGATTTTTAGTACATCTCGAGTCAAAACAAAAACATCGAACTCGCTAACTTGGCTAGTAGTGTTACCACTATACATTCTACTTCTAAAGCTTTCAATACTAGCTGCAAAAACAACATGTCTTTTTTGAGGTTGTGTTGAACAAGAAGAAGATGGTATGAAAGCCGGTTGGTTGCTAGCACTTTCTTGTTGGTAATACCTTTATACTTTTTTGCATTCATCTTGTATGCTAGACAACACTTATTCTTTAGTTTGTTCAATAGGTGGTGGGTCATTTGGATTTTTGGGAGTTGGAGGAGGTAATACTGCTATACAATCATAAATAGTTTCAATAAATGTTTTACAACCGTCTATTTTAATAGTCGGATTTAATACAACACCAATATTATAAATAGTGGGAATAAGAATAAAATATTTTTTAATTTTGATAAACATTTTTAATAAGTGCCTTATAAGCTGATTTTTTCATATATTCACTAAGTAGTAAACATATTAGAGCTATATAAAATAACATAGTTGAAATAGTAGGATAATATATATCGAAAAATTCTTTTGTTGCTTGAAATTTTTTTTCTAGAAATTCAATAAGTTCTGAATTTTTTCCCCAATCGCTATCTACAACCATATTAGTTGGAGTTCGATTATGGGGGTTAAAAAATAAAGTTATAGGTCTTCTATAGTCATAAGCAACAAGTAGTTGCTCGTATAAAGAATTCCACATAGTGACTACTTCTTCGGGAATTTTCGATAAGGTAGTCCGCAATGGTGATAATTTTTTTGTAGTCCGCAATCTTTTGTTGCTTGAAAAAATTTCTCTAGAAATTCAATAAGTTCTGAATTTTTTCCCCAATCGCTATCTACAACCATATTAGTTGGAGTTCGATTATGGGGGTTAAAAAATAAAGTTATAGGTCTTCTATAGTCATAAGCAACAAGTAGTTGCTCGTATAAAGAATTCCACATAGTGACTACTTCTTCGGGAATTTTCGATAAGGTAGTCCGCAATCGTGACAATTTTTTTTATAATATTTTTTTCGTTGTATTCTATTACTTTTAAAAATAAAATTTATAGCAAATTGTATTTTATTAAGAATGTCTGCAAAAAGTGTTAGACCATCATTTATATAAGTTATATATATGACACACACATTTTATATGAAAATGATTTGGAAAAGATGGAGTTAAAAGATCTTTTAAAATTTTAATAGCATAATTATTAGAAGAAGCGTTATCTAATGTAATAGTCATAATTTTATCAGTTATTCCGTAATAATCTCAAACTTGATAAATATTTTTTGAAATAAAAGTATCAGTGTGCCTATCATCTATCTATCTATACGCTAAAATACGTTTTTGCATAGACCATTTATAATCTATCCAATGACAGGTTACCGTTGAATAATCATGGTCGTTAGTACTACGGCCTAGATCAGACGTGATAGATACTTTACCAGAAAAATGATATAAGAAATAACGTAAATACTGTTGATATTCATATGCAAATTTAAATACATCTCTTAACAGTTGATATAGGAAAACCATTAAAAACATGATTATACATATCTCTAATATAATGAATAAAATCATGAGATGAATGAAATGAAAAAGGCAAACCCTCCACAACAACTAATTTTGCTATTGCTTCCCTATCTCTATGTTTATCGTATTTAGGGCCTACAATTCCCCCCGTCATAGGGTTAATTTGACCATTTACTTGGTCCGGGACAATATGTGAACCTTGTGCACTAGTGAGTGTGTCATCTACATTAGTGGGTATGTCATCTAGATCATCTTCTAAATTAAAGTCTTGTTGAGTTCTAGAAAATATTTCATCGTCTAAATCTAATGGTATATCATGAAAAAATTCAGTATCAACCAAATCATTATGTCTAGGAGTAGGATGACTAGAAGAAGTACCCATGCCCTTGTTATCCATACTGGAAGAAGCCTGACCCTTACCCTTACCTGTAATTATACGTTTCAATCCTTCCATTTTAATTAATATCTAAATATGTCTATTGCGTTGGCTAATGACTTAGTCAACTTAATATCATTGAGAATCCGAGTGTTCTCTGAACATACATTCGAGGAATGAATCCTACTCTTGGCTCAACTACCACCTTTAATCCACTTTGTAATGTACCAAATACAAGCCGTATCTCAACCTATAAGGCATTTGAGCTTAGGACGGGATCAAAGTACATTATTTTGGAGACAAAGCGCGTATTGACCTCAAGTCTAAGGACTTCTATCTCCCATACGTTGATCATACTTTAGACAAATATAACAAACAGTTTATCAGCAGGGTATACCAATACTTTCAAAGTATCCATCACGAGTAGCCATTACTCGTAGCAGGTGAGACATACTACATCCTCTAAGGATGTGATGCAGACCACATGTCGACTTATCACATATCATCAATATCCCATTCTCGATGATCATTAGTCGAGGCTATTTAAGAGTTACGTTATAATATTAATATCTCACATTATTAATAACAACGTAATCTCCAGGGATGCATATTATAAAATATTACAAACAATCAATTAATAATTCAATAATTGCAAATGACAAAATATTAATCTCCATTAATAATAATACAAATGTGTATAAAGTACATTTGTCCTAATAAAGATTGTCTCTAGAACATAAATATACTTTTACATATTCCCATTTCTGTTCCTGACAATTCCCTCACCTCCATCTCTGTTTTGATTAACCATATAGCTACCATCAGTATTAAGCTTCCAAGAATCTGCATTTGGTTTGTTCTAAATTTACCATAGTGCTGCTAGTGCTTATAATAGTCTTCTAATTATGAACCACACGACAGATCTTGTTGCAATCCCAGCTTCCTTTCATTTTGCTAAACTTCTTCCCCATGGAGATCTTGACTTGATATACTATATGATAGCCTATGCTGCTTATTGAAACATTCCTTTGCTCATGCTTTCTAGTGCACATGACCTTCCATAACTCCCAGCATATAATGTTGGGAGTAATAAGAAGTAGAAAGTGGTGAGCCTGGTTATTCGGAATAGTCTTCCACCATTGCCACAAGTTGCTAAGTACTGAGGTACACATCAACGTGATACCCATAGGAGTGGATAGACAAAGGGCCGTATCAAATATTTTTCGGAGCCCTTTTCTAATTCGTAAAAGTAGGCCATTAATATAAGTAAATATACGATTTCTAGGCCTAATATGTTTGATTTGAAATCAGAATTTGGGCCTTCACATGCACGCGGGCTAAAACCTGCGAATTATGGACTTTTACAGTAAATTTTAACTAATACTATTTAATAAAAAATAAAAAAATGAACCCTTAAAATTTTTCATTTTCGGGGCCCTGTGCGGACGGCCCTGGATAGACAATTTCATATTTCTGTGGGGCGAGACAGGACAAAACTAAAAAAGGGTGAGGACCGAGAGAGATCGGGACTTAGGGGCCGAACCTAATGGGAATTTTAGGGAAGGCGAGGGAGATCGGGACTTTGCATTGAATTGGTTGGTTGCCTTGGGAATGCTGAAAAAAATGAGATGGAGGGTTATTTATAGTTTAAAAATAGAATCAGTAGTTTAGTAAAATTAGGAGTTAAAATTAGTTGACAACAACTAGTTTTTTAAATTTTGCAATGGATAATTTTTTTAATAAACTGCAAACCTAATAAGACATTGTAATTTATTCGTATTTATATTTTTTTATAACTTATTTAGTTATAACTTATTAAATATTATTTTTATAAGTTATAACTTTAGAGCATTTACGTTTATTTAACTCTAAGTAAGTCTATGAAGTAACTAAGTAAGACAATTCTTAATAAAATTCAAGGCTTAAGCCTTTATTTTTACTTAATAAAACTTTCAAATACAAAATAACACAAATACAAGAAGAACACCTCATCTACGCGATCACCTTTAAGGAAGGGTTCTGTTTGAACTAGGCCTCTAAGTAACTAATTTTAAATTATCAAACTAATACTTGTATTGGTCTATATAACATCTTTGTAATTCTCGTATTACATATGTAGGAGTTACTTCCGGAATTAGCAATGATGCTTGACGATCCATAATATTCATGCCATCATCGCTTTTAGTGCTAGGTATATCGTTGTGTTCTTCTTCTTCTTGAGGGGTTAATTTCGATTGGCCAAAATTTCTTCTTTCTGCATTGATCTAATATCTGAATAGGACATAAATGTATAAGCTGTCTTCTGCTAATGCATGTATGTGGTCTTCGAGTTGTAATCTTGCCGCACAAAAAGCTACCTTCAAAATTAATAATGATGCTTGAATATTTAGTACATCTTGAGTCATTTTTCTAGTAATGGAAATGCATGTCATGCTGCTTCCACCATGATAAAAGTTGCTCCTTGCTGTCCTCGTCTTTAATTTGTTCAAATTCCTAGTTAAGATAAGAATTAATGTCATTTTTATTTTGAGTACTACCAATACCAATGTACTCCTCATCCATTCCTCGTCAAATATTTCCATGTTTACTCTAGACAACCGTTTTGGCGGAGGAAGTACATCTTCATTTCTTTCAAAAGCTCTATAACAATCAAACATATTTCTAGCATGCACATATATGCTACTTTTACACGGTGTAACAATTGGGAGTTGCACCTTCGGGTGTGGTTGAGTTGGTTTGGTGGGTGGCTTCCACACAGGAGGACTGAGATTGAATCCCCCACAATGCCTTCTCAATCTAGCTCGTAGTACGGGATTTACATAGTGCGCTTTATATTTCCTGTGTGGTTTACGAGCGATTGCACATGAGCTGGTTTACCCGGTGTTAAATAGAGCAATATACATATGATATACACTGAATATACAGGAGTGTATATCACATGTATATTGCTAGAAGAAAAGCAACAAAGAAGGTAGCCAAAGACCAAAGAAGAAGGCAGCCCAAAGAAATTTCAAAGAAGAAGGTGACCCAAAGAAATTTCAAATAGTACAAATACAGCCTCAAGATCAGCTGTGGCCCAACTGGGCCTCTCGTCCAGCCCACTGCATATAGTTAGGGCAGAAAATCAGTTACAAATATTGTATATTAAGAAAAGTATATTGTGTGTATATTGTAGGATATTCATTACCATAAATTAGTATTATACACTTACCATAATTCTATAGTTAGAATTATGGTAGAACAAGGTTTTAGGAATAGATTAGGAATAGGATTCTCCTATTTTAACTTGTATATATATCTATTCAATCAATGAAAATAATCAAGGGGATTATTTCTATCATGGTATCAAGAGACTAGGTCTAAACAAAAGTTTTCTTCTCTCAAACTTTTGCCTCCTCTATTGGCCGAGAACCCCCCCCCCTCCCTCGGGTTTTTCTCTCCAAATATCTCGTCTTCCGCTCTCAAAAACCTCTCTTAAATTTATCCTCCTTCATTGTTCTTTCAAATATGTCTAAGAACAATTTTCACCCTGCCCTCACGGTTTCCAATATCAAGCTCAGCGTCCCAATTGTCCTTGAGATGGAAAACGTTCAATATGCATTGTGGGCGGAGTTATTTAAAATTCACGCTATCTCTTACCAAGTTCTTCATCACATAATTCCTCCCGCTAGACCCCTTCCTGCGGAGGATAATGAGGTATGGATTACACTTGATGCTACCGTTCTTCGGTGGATATACGCCACTATTTCAGTGGACCTTCTACAGACGATTATGGAGCCCGATACCACGGCTATGGCTGCATGGAATAGATTGCGTGACATATTCCAAGACAACCAACATTCCCGTATCGTCACACTCGAGCAGGAATTCTCTCGTTCGAATGGACGTATTTCCGAACGTTTCTGCATATTGCAAGAAACTAAAGGAATTGGCGGATCAACTCCGTAATGTTGGCGCACCGGTGACAAATAATCGCCTAGTTCTACTGATTGGTTCGGGCTTTCGGAGACCTATAATGGTGTTGGAACTCTCCTTCGCCAAAGCAACCCTCTTCCCGACTTTCATCAAGCCCGCTCCATGCTGACATTGGAAGAAGCCGGTTTGGCTAAAAAGGCGGCTACCGGAGCAAGCCCAGTTGTCATGGTGGCATCCTCTCCTAGTCCTTCGGGTTTTGTTAATAATTCGGGCCAAAACCATAATAATGGTGGTGGCAAGAATAATCGCAAAAATAACAAAAATCGCGGGGGCAAATGAGGTGGTTTTGGTGGCGGTTCCGGTGAGCAACAAGCAGGCGGTGGGTCCCATTCGGGGTACAGTGGGCCACCACCACCGTGGGCCCAAAGAAGGGGTCGATGGCGATGGCACCCTCCACAGCTGCCACGGCCAATGGTGGCTACCCAAAGAGCCCAATACCCAAGATTGGCGCCCATCGCCGCTGGGCCCAAAGAACGCCCCACAAAGAAGAATGTACCCAGCCCAAAGACGGCCAGGAGTCCTTGGGCCCCGTCCTCCGCAAGCCCATCATGCAGCAGGCCCCACTCAGACTGATATCGAGGCCGCGATGCACACGTTGGGATTAACTCAACCGGACCCAAATTGGTACATGGACACCGGGGCCACTACTCACATGACTTCCGAATCAGGTACTCTCTCATCTTATTATAATTTGAGCACCCCTCGGGGAATAATTGTTGGTAATGGCGATTCAATTCCAATTCTAGGGTATGGTCGAAACGTTGTCTCCTCCCAATCCACCACTTCTCTTGAAAAATACTTTACATGCTCCTAAATTGATTAAAAATTTAGTGTCTGTCCGAAAGTTCACAAATGACAATTACATTTACATTGAATTTGATCCTTTCGGTTTCTCTGTGAAGGATTTCAAGACGGAGTCATCTCATGAGGTGTGATAGTAGGGGGATCTATATCCTATCATGCCCGGTTTCACCATCGAGTCCACCTTGCCATCGCCTTTGCGACCATCTCTCCTTCCATGTGGCATGCTCGTGCAGGTCATCCGGGATCTTCTATTTTATCGACTTTAGATAAAAATAGCTTTATTTCATGTAAGGGTACAAATCGTACTCCAATTTGTCAGTCTTGTTCATTAGGAAAAATTGTTAAGTTGCCATTTGTAGACTCCAATTCTCATACTTCTATGCCATTTGACATTATTCATAGCGACTTATGGACATCTCCTGTTCTTAGTTCAATGGGTCATCGTTATTATGTTCTCTTTTTAGATGATTATTCTAGATTTTTGTGGACGTTTCCAATTGCGAATAAATCACAAGTGTTTTCCGTCTTCATAAAATTTAGAGCGTCCATTCGTACTCAATTCGAAAGAGAAATAAGAAATATTCAATGTGATAATGGGAAAGAATATGACAATAGGGAGTTTTGAGAGTTTTGTGCTACTCATGGGATAAATTTTCGTTTTTCATGTCCTCATACATCTTCACAAAATGGGAAAGCCGAACGCAAAATTCGTTCCATAAATAACATTGTCCGAACTCTCCTAATACATGCCTCCATACCTCCATATTTTTGGCATCATGCTCTACAAATGGCCACATATCTTCTTAACATAATTCCTTCTAAGGGTCTGACATATTCTTCCCCCCTAAAAATACTATATAATAAGAACCCATCTTATTCTCATCTTCGGATTTTTGGGTGCTTGTGTTATCCGTTATTCCCATCCACCACAATTAACAAACTTCAGGCTCGGTCTACTCCGTGTGTATTTTTGGGTTATCCATCAAATCATCGTGGTTATAAGTGTTTTGATTTATCCTCCAAGAAAATCATAATCAATCGCCATGTCATTTTCGATGAAACTCAATTTCCATTTACGAAAGTTCATACTCCCGAACCTAAGTCATATAATTTTTTGGATGACCAAATATCCCCGTATATCATTCGGAATTTTTCGGACATCTCCCGTACCCAAAATCCTCCAATGGCCCATCGCCTACGCCCAACAGTTGCCGCTGCCGCCACACCCGGCTATTCCAAACATCGAACAGTTCCAAAGAATCGGGCGGTCCACCGGCTCGAACTGGTCCGTAAATCGAGTCCACCATTTCCGCTTTGGGCCAAGAGGCCCACCGCTTGGCGCCACCCGTCCCGAGCCCGTAAAATTCCCAAACTTCCCTTAATTCTTCCTCGAGTCCTAGCCCGGTCACTCGTAGACAGCGGGGTCTTATTACACCTAAAAGCCATTTTAATTTACATTCTGATGTCTCTAGATCCCCTTTGCCCGCAATCACGTGTCCGCATTAAATGACCCTAATTGAAAAATTGCTATGGTGATGAATATAATGCTCTTATTGATAATAAGACATGGGAGTTGGTGCCCGATCCATATGGTATTAATATTATCAGGTCTATGTGGATTTTTGCTCATAAGGAGAATTCAGATGGGTCATTTGCTCGACATAAGGCGCGACTTGTTGGTGATGGTAAGACTCAGCAGGTTGGAATTGATTGTGGTGAGACGTTTAGTCCGGTGGTCAAACCGGCTACCATTCGCACTGTGCTTAGCTTGGCTCTTTCAAAGACTTGGCCAATCCATCAGTTGGATGTCAAGAATGCCTTTCTACATGGTGATCTCAAGGAAACAGTCTATATGCATCAGCCGTTGGGTTTCAGGGATCCCAACCGCCCTCATCATGTCTGTTTGTTGAAGAAGTCATTATATGGGCTTAAGTAGTCTCCACGTGCCTGGTATACACGATTTGCTGATTTTGTTTCAACTATTGGGTTCACACACAGCAGGTCAGACAATTCTTTGTTCATCTACCGCCGTGGTTCGTCATTGACCTATATTCTGTTATATGTGGATGATATCATCTTGACTGCCTCCTCCGATGCTTTACGTCAGTCTATCATGGCCATGCTCAGTTCTGAATTTGCTATGAAGGACTTAGGACCGTTGAGTTATTTTTTGGGGATTGCCGTCAAACGTCATTCGGGTGGTTTGTTTCTGTCTCAACAGAAGTATGCGGCTGAGATCATCGAGAGGGCTGGGATGTCATCCTGTAAGTCCACCTCCACGCCAGTTGATGCAAACCCAAAGCTAAGCGCCGCAGCTGGTGCACCATACGAGGACCCGACCCGCTATCGCAGCCTTGCGAGGGCCCTCCAAGATCTTTACCTTTACCAGGCCGGATATTACATATGCGGTTCGGCAGGTGTGTTTTTTCATGCATGATGCCACAGTTGAGCACATGAATGCAATCAAACGCATCATCGGGTATATTCAGGGGACACTAGACTATGGGTTGCACTTGTATCCATCATCTACATCCACACTTGTCTCTTACACGGATCTTTGATTGGGGTGGGTGTCCCGACACCGCACGATCGACTTCCGCCATCTTGTATGTTCCTTGGCAACAACTTGGTCTCCTGGTCACCAAACGTCGTGCAACTCTATCACGCTCAAGTGCCGAGGCGTAATATCGGGGTAGCGAATGTGGTCTCTGAATCATGTTGGCTACGTAATTTGCTTTTGGAGCTTCATTGTCCCATTCAAAAGGGAACCTTGGTATACCGCGATAACATTAGTGCCATCTACCCGTCAGAATCCGGCCAAAGACCAACGCACTAAGCATATCGAAATGGACATTCATTTTGTCCGTGAAAAGGTTGCAAAGGGTCAAGTTCGTGTATGCCATGTCCCGTCTCGTTATCAAATTGCGTATATCTTTACAAAGGGTCTACCAATGGTTCTCTTTGAAGACTTTAGGGACAGCCTCAAGATTCGAAACCGCCCGCTATGATCATGCGGTGTGTTAAATAGAGAAATATACATATGATATACACCGAATATACAGAGTGTATATCACATGTATATTGCTAGAAGAAAAGCAACAAGAAGGTAGCCCAAAGAAATTTCAAAGAAGAAGGGCCCAGCAGCCTCAAAGAAATTTCAAAGAAGAAGGGCAGCCCAAAGAAATTTCAAAGAGTACAAATAGCCTCAAGATCGCTGTGGCCCAATCAAGCCTCTCGTCCAAACAGCTGCATATAGTTAGGGCAGAAAATCAGTTACAAATATTGTATATTAAGAAAAGTATATTGTGTGTATATTGTAGGATATTCATTACCATAAATTAGTATTATACACTTACCATAATTCTATAGTTAGAATTATGGTAGAACAAGGTTTTAGGAATAGATTAGGAATAGGATTCTCCTATTTTAACTTGTATATATATATCTATTCAATCAATGAAAATAATCAAGGGGATTATTTCTATCACCCGGTGCTCACCATAGAGTGTTCACCCGAAGGGCATAGGCTATGGTAGAGGTTGAGGGTTTTCCCGGAATTTCAAAAAAAAAAAAACAATTGGGAGTTCATTTTTTTTAATTCCTAAATTCAAATAAATTTTCTCAACAAGTCCTTTTGCACCTTTTAATCTTAAAGATGGGTCAAATATACAATCAATTAAATAAACATCGGGAATAGAATTTTTAAATTTTTTTTTTGAATCATTTTGTCAAT
Source organism: Anisodus acutangulus (assembly GCA_029783415.1). Taxonomy (NCBI): domain Eukaryota; kingdom Viridiplantae; phylum Streptophyta; class Magnoliopsida; order Solanales; family Solanaceae; genus Anisodus; species Anisodus acutangulus. Next base: position 8,831,889 of record CM056492.1, read on the forward strand.
GACGTCTCATCATCAAAATCCTTTAAATTACCATAAGCTCTTTCTAAGATTTCGTGATCTAATTGACACTCGGGATTAACATCAATAAAATCGTAGTGGGAGCAAATTCAGTTTCATCAGCATGAGTATATTCTTTCACATTTCTAATTCTAATTTTAGATTTACTAGAACTACCATGTTTAGGTTTACCACTACTAGCGCATTTACCGTTATCACTAAAAGGAATAGTGATTACTATCGATTCTCGTTACCCAACATGGCTCGAGTACATGTCAAGCTCAAGGCCTTGGAGCGCTTCACGAGATCAAGGATCAAGCTATAAATGAATGACTACTTTTGTAATTAAGTCGTAAAGCTCATTTGGCCATTTATGTAATAGACTAGTGCTACTATAAATAGTGACTATGTTTACTTTCATAAGATAGCTTTTGGATGATCACTCTTTGGTAAATATTCAGGGTTTTCCCATGTATCTCTTTAGGAACCTTTCCTATATGAATTCCTCGTATGAGTTCTTTCTCCTCTTCCTTGAATTTATTTTATAATTAATTGCCACTTTTAATTATAAAATTGTCCATTCTTCCTTCTAGTTACTTGTTATCCCTTTCTCTCTACTTGTTCTTCATCATCTCGTTACTTTCAATTGCTTCTTCGTATTTGGTTGTTATCAGATAGGTACACCCATAAATTTTTTAGGAGGCATAATTTTTAAAATATAATATAATAAAGTATGTGAGGTAATACTGCGTACAATGATAAACCCTTGTGGTCCGGCCCTTCCCCGAACCCCGCATATAGCGGGAGCTTAGTGCACAGGGCTGCCTTTTTTTTATATATAATATAATAAAGTATGAAAATTGATTAAAATATAATAAATGAAAGCCGAAAATTAAATAAATTAAATGATGGAATGAGTTGTTACACCCCTTACTTTTGTACGTTGAATTCATCATAAGTTAATCGATATAAGTTCAAGAGAGAAATTTTCTTTGAGGTTATAAAGGAAGTAACAAGTTAAACCCTTAGGAGGTTACAAGAATTCAAGAGTCATTAGGCTATTTCGTGCTCGTTACGTTGATTGCGTCGTAAGTGACCTAACGTAAGCCTAGACAAGTTATAATACCCATAGAAGGATAAGTAAGACTTTAGACAAGTGTTAAGAGTGTACCATAAGGTTCAGGGGCCAAACGAATCGAAGGAAACAAGTTCGTCGAAAAGTCGGCTTCACGGACCATGAAAAGTTTTGTGGCCCGTCAAATGGTGGCAGAACCACCGTGAAATGGAAGCAAAATCATCAAATTTTTGGGATGGTTTCGCGGTTCAATTTCATGAGCCGTGATTTAGGCCGTGAAAACCAAGCGATGGCCGACCTTAACATCTTTAAATATGATCCAAGCCTCATTTTCATCCAATTTCAACCCAGATCAGTTCTTTCACTCCCTAAGAGGTCTCGTAACATATTTCTAAGCTCCAAGAGTAAATCCAAAGAGAATCAACTCAAGTTCACCTTGAAAGTGTTGTAAACCACAAGGAAGAGTTTACATGGTGTTGTGTTGTTATTGAGGGCTGTTGTAGGCTTGAAGAAGTTGTTGTTGAAGACTGTCCTGGTCCTTGAAGGTAAGTTTAACTTCCTTTCACCCGTGTTTAAGATAGTTCTTGTATTGGTTAGATTGTAGAAGTAAAGAATCACAAGGTAGGTGCTAGAAGATTGCTTGAAAGTGTTGTGTTCTTGTTGGGGTTGTTTTAGGCTATGTCCAAAGCTTGTGGTGGCTGGAAATTGTATGATATGGCATGATCATGTTGTTGTAGTTTTTGTTATTATAGTCTTCTATGTATGGTACATGTGGGTGTAAAGTTGAGTTGGAAAAAGAGAAGAAAAATTTATGCATCTTAGGTGTTTAATAAAGGTCTAAGTAGATAAATTCTAAGTTGTTGATGTTATAAGATTAAGGAAGAAGGAAATAATAGGAGATTTGAGATGTTGCCAGAAAGTTGAACTCGTTATAGTTTACTATAAGTTTTCCGTTAGCTTGACGATGGTTTTATTACTCTTCTTGTAGATTGAAGTACCACAAATTATACGTACGTCGATGAATGAATCAACAAAGAGGTATCTAAAGGCTATTCCCTTTCTTTTCTTGGCATAATTCTAGTTTCTGAGAGAATCCGAACAAACTTATCGAAAGAAGAACAAAAATTTCTATTCCAACATTAGTATATCACTAATAACATATCATTGTGTGACCCTTATTGGGAGTATATTTCAGTCTATATATTATTGTTATTAAATGTTAAGATAAAGAGTATATACATATTAGAATACTTACCTTCGGGGATATGTTACACTTGCCTTCGGAGATATGTTACACTTGCCTTCGGGGCTATATTACACTTCCCTTTGGGGTTATGTTATTCTCGCCTTCGGGGCTATGTTACACTTGCCTTCGGGAGCTATGTTGTTCGCCTTCAATGCTATGTTATTCTTGCCTTCTGGGCTATAACACTATTGCCTTTGGGGCTATGACACTACTGCTTTCGGGGTTGCGACACTATTGCCTTCGGGGCTATTATATCATTGCATGTGGGGCTATTTTACAGTTTAGTTATTTACACGCCGAATCTAGATAAGGCAGACTATTTTTATAGTGTTGTACAAGTTATAGGAGTCATAGAAAGGTAAGTTTTATTCAGATTATCTTTAACTCTTCAACTTAGATTTAATATTACAACTTTCAGTTATTCAGTTGCCTTATATATTCAGTATATCTAGTTGTACTGACGTCCATCTGTCGGGAACGCTGCATTTCATGCGTGTAGGTTCTGAGAGATAGCTAGAGAGGCCTCATCAGTAAGCACATCAGAGTTCAGCTTGATCAGAAAGCTCCATGTCATACGGAGTTGCCAGGTCCATAGTCCACAGTACTTGTGAGCTATATACTATTTTGATGGGTAGGTCAGGGCCTTGTCTCGACCACAATACAATTGTCATTCTATAGAGGCTTCTAGACATGTACTGTGTTGTCCAGTTTGTATAGTACGACCTTGTAGGCTTGGATGTTGTTTAGAGGTCCGGTTGGTCTTGTCGGCCTTGATTATATATATATATATATATATATATATATATATGGGATGAGTCCTCTGTGTTGATGAGCTTGTTGCTAAATTTTTATTTCATGTAGCCTTGTCGGCCACAATATGAGCTATGTATGTTCAGAATTACAGATGGGTACGTTCGGGCAAGTAAGACACCGGACCCTCCGGTTTGAGGTGTAACACGAGTGTACTAAACGTCTACATAAAATCAGACGTAACTGTAAGTCGTAAATAAACGTTGAAATTGAGACTTAAATATTGAAAGTTGCTTCAAATATTGCTCAATTCACATAAATAGAATTATAGAACTTGGATGTTTGCTAATAACCAAATATATTAATATAAAGATGAGAGAGAATAAGAGAATTGTTGGAAGAATTGTGTGAAAATGAATTAGAATGAAGCCCTATTTATAATTTAGAAATAGGGTCAAAATATAATTTATTAAAGTTTGAGGTTAAAATAAAAATTTAGGGGGGGGGGGGGGAGGTAGGGGCTGTTTTTAGCTCTTTTTTCGAGGGGGGGGGGCGTTCTAACCATTTGGGTCCAAGACAAACTTTTTAATTTAATGCTTCATCAGGGGAATCTTTCTCAAATTCTTGATAGGTTTGTATTCGAACATACGAAAAGAGGCTTTCTTGAAGAGAAGTTGAAGTCTTAAGTTGCCCGCTGGCCCAACGATTATAATTATTTTTTATAAAAATTTGCTGACCAAGTCAGACATGGTGAGACTAGTTAGGGTCCAATCGGAAATTTACTCGGGACATGCCTCGTCTCAATCTCCCTATTCCCACCCCCTCCCCTAAATCGGGTTCGGGCCGGTATCGGTACCGGCCGACCCGACCCATATGACAACCTTAGAACAGAGCATCTATCATAAAGACATTTTGAGACTTAGCTCACATACAGGATAATTTGTGGATTAGATGAGTGAATGAGTACTATAATAAAGATCAACACATTGATGATGTTCCAGTTCTAAAAGAAGTTTATTGGATTATTAGATAGATCATGACTATCAAAAGCACACTCCAATTATTTATCATGCCAGAAGTAAAATCAGGCATGTCTACTTGCAATTATTGAGTGATTCCACTAAAGCCTCTTGAAAGAGTTTAACATTTTATTATGCAACATGCCCAAATTTAAATTCGCGATGTGACTCATGCCTCAAGGTAAGCTCCTAACTATTGATAAACTGATCAAATGAAGTATGGTAATGGATCCTATATGAGTTTTATACCAGAAATATATAAAATCAAGAGATCATTTATTTATAAAATGTGACTTTTCTAAATTGATATGGGCTCGACCGATGAAATGGGCTCAAACGGGCAATATAGTCACAATATAGTCACACTGGATCATGGTCAACACATTTAGAGTAGATTGTTGAAAGCTCTAAAAGGCAGAACACAAGCAACTTAACTCTTTATAAAAACTACTGAATAACTTGTAGACTCTTGAAATTTGTTTTATTTAGAGTCGCTACCTAATTTATAAGAAAAACAAAGAAAATCATTTAAGAATGATTTTTCAAACAGAAGAAAAATCCTAAATAATTAGAGTTCGAGGTAAGGGTTCAAGTGATCTCCCGGGAAAGGTGTTAGACACCCCGGTATTAAGAATCCGCAGAATGCGATTGACCTCGGAGTTTAAAATAATAAAATTACTTTATTTGCTTCAAAATATTTAAAAATTATTATAAATACACTTGCCATTCAAAAATCATTTGCCGCCAAAAAGTAAGCTTTTCACAAACATTTAAAGTAAGAAAACTATTTCTTTTGAAAAAAACTTTATTTTTTGGAATAAATTCCTTTATTTCTTATAAAAAAGGGATAGCAAAGCTAATGTAATCTTTTATAAAATACTTAAAACTTTATGCAAAAGGAACTTAATAAAATTTATGATTTGTGAAAATGAGTCTTTTATTTAATGGAAGGTCTACCAACATTTTTTTGCCCTTTTTCCGAACACTAATTATAAGGACTTTACAAATCATTTTAAGAAGTATTTGAACTTATTCCAAATTTAAATAATATCGTTTTTACTCAAAACTTCATTTCAAGCATAAACCTCTTTTTCCATTTTTTCTTAAAAGGGTAAAAGTTAAACAAAAATCCTCTTTTGTTTAGGAAAGGGCAATTTATCCTCAATTAAAATAACCAATTGCAACTTTATTTAATCTAACTTATATCATAAAACAATTGCGATAATCAAAATTAGGTATTAAAGTGAAAAGCCTTTATTTTGTCGTATCTAAAACTATTTCAACTAGTTTCTAAACTAGGTTCCAACAATATTAAAATTACAAGAAGTACAAATGGATAAGCAATAAATACATAAATAAAGGGATGGCCCACCAGTTAAATATGCTAAATTCGAGTCATTTTCACCTATGATTGAGCCTTCTATTTGCAACTGCTGTCACTATTTCTGCGTTCTAGAGCCCAATGAACTCGTTAGAGAGTTGATGCGTAAAAGAAAGGGAATTAGTAGCTAATCAACACAGTAAGATGGTGAAATCAACAATTGACTATACTAGTGAGTAATTTCATATAACACAAACTGATACAGCCACACAAATAGCATTTCCAGATTTTAAATGCATAAAGCATATGGACCTCTTTTAAAACTAATGGAGACAAGCACTTTCAAGCTCAAACACTAAATGAACTAACTGAAGTTCGCATGTTCAAGAAATAGAAAACAATACTGCTGTCTATACTTCAATGAATCAGAATTAAGATTCTAAAATATGTTACTGTTGCTTAGCAAATTTACTTAAGAATAAACAAGTTGACAAACCAAGAATTTCCTTAGTCTAGACTCTAGATAACCACATTTCATAATCCTTGATTAAAACAAATCACAGAGACTTTAAGTTATTCTCTTTTTTCTTCAAGATTAACATACTAATGATCTCAAATAATAAAAATAGACACAAAGACCTCATTTTTCAGAACATAATCATATCAATACTCCAAAATCCAACCAAAAGTTGTATAAACTAAACACCCATTTTACAAGAAATCTGATAACTGTTGAAACTTGAAACCACACCTAACCAACTTGATTCATCTGGTGTTACCTAGTTTGCATTTAAAAGGATTCAAAGCAGTACATCTTTGTGTCATCAAAACATTCTAAGAGAAAACTGATTTTAAAACATGTATTGAAAATAAAGTATGTAGCATTTTAAGACACTCAAGAGACTTGGTTATATGCAATAAATCAGTTCACACAGGGTGACAAACACATACCATACTTCAATCTGTTAGTGGCTTTTTCAAAGTTAATTTCTTAATTTTAGCATACCAACAACTTCAAATAGGAGCACCAACAAGAAATTAATTGAATTCTAAGGCCACCTAAGTAAAATAAAAGTATAAAACTACCTAATATTTTTCTTGTCTTGTCACTTACAATCCCTAATTTTCCTTTTTGGTTATTGGAGAGAATGGATATCGAACAAAAGCAAGCGGAACACATGAATTACTTTGTGAAAGAAGCATCAACACTCAAGGGTTCTGCCCTAACCAACGTAATTGTGGAAGCCACTTCGCATCCTTCACTCTTCGCTTTCTCCGAGATTCTTTCTGTTCCCAACGTTGTTGAGGTTTCAATTCATCCATCATATTACTGTATTGTGGGTTAGTGGGTTTGTGTCAAATTGTTTATATTTATTGTGTTTTTACCTTTACTGGGTTTCTGGGTATTTACTGTGCACATAGTGTTGTGGTTATGTTATGCTATTGATTGGGCAATATCTCGAATATGATTGCATTTTTCTGATAATTTGATTAGTGGATTTTCTGTCATATTGGATTCACTTGCTTTGTGTGTATTGTGTTCTTTCCTTTATGTCGGTAGAAAATAAAGAATGTGTAGTGTCGAAGAACCCCAAGTTATCGAATATTCAAATGGAATGAGGGTAAATGGAGTGAAATGAATAGTGAAAATTCATATAGCAGACCAGAACTTGTTTGTGATTTAGGTGTGGTGGTTGTTCCTGTTGTATTTGGAAAAAATTATTGGATGTACTAAAATAGGAAAGCTTTGAGTAAACTGGGATGGAGGGATTAATGGACAACAATATGTATTTAGCTACAAACTCTTGCTCAATTCGAGGTTGCACATTGAAAATTAAGTAGTCTATGTATATGTCTTAGATGATGGATAAATAGATGCAAAGTTAGTACTTCATCTTCAGATAAAGTACCAAATGATTTTTTAAGTACAAACGGAATGAGAATCAGGAAATGGAACTAAATAGAATCAAGATACTACAAATTTGAACGATTTACAAAGAGGATAAAGAAGCATTGTGGATGAAGTAGATTGATCATTAATGACTATAATGAGTAGATAACTTGGGTTCATCCTCCCAATTCAATCAAGTTTAGAGCATAAAATCCTAAGCATATTGAGATGGGCATTATACTCAGGTTTTGATTCTCTTTAGAGTTCCTTTATGACAATTAGATATAAATCTGGAAATAAAGGGGAACCGAAGTGTGTTTGGGAAGCCAGGTTAGACAATATCTGGAGTGAGCACTGTATTGTGGTATTTCTTGACTATAAATTTCATTGCGATTCAATGTTGAATCATAAGATTCAGGTTAGATTCATGCACCACAGACTTAAGACTATAGTTGATTCCGATAGAAATAAATCTAGTTGTGAGATTTGAATCTTGAACCATAAGTTTTTTGAAAACTATGGGCATGGAAAGCATTTGTTCAATGCTCTGGGATTATTTTGAGCGCCTGAACTTTCCTGATATGAAAATGCACCTTGATATACTATTTGCAAGTTGTGTAGGTAACTCCGTGTTGCCATGTTGCTGTATATACACTTTAGGATCCCGTTCATATTTGTGGCTAATTGTTTCTTTTTGTTGGAACCTGTACACAGCTTGAAGGAACTGAGAATTCAGTATACCTTGATTTGCTTCGTTTGTTTGCTCATGGGACGTGGAGTGATTACAAAAGTAAGCATACTATCTCTACATCTGATTATTCAGTAACACTTTTTTTTCTTGGTGGGGTGGGTAGCTGATTGGATCTGATTTTCAGGTTTGAGATTTCAACGATGTTCTTTTTGTTGCTATTATGTCATCTTATTGATAATTCTACATCCACCCTGATATCAGATTAAATGCCTTAAATTTTATGATACGGGGAACTTGTACCTTATCAGTTTGAGATATTTTTGAGACAAAGAACATGCTTTTGCTCATCTGTATAATAACTTGAAGATTCTTCTAATCGTTAAAAGACCATTAGTGCAAACGAGGATATTGATATTAACTTCTCATGTTTTGTATCTCCAAAACTGCGTGTCGCTGGCTGGGAAGTCAATAAGGCCATGATTTAGCTGCCTTTTCTATTGCTGCAAATTTTTCAATTTCACGGGTGAGCCACACTGTGACATCCTTAAGTTTGCCAGTGCTCATTGTCACTTACCTTTATGCCAAAATGTTTAATGATTGTGGTAAAACTTCCACTAGAAAGAGGGACTGTATCTATTATTCTTACACATTTACTCTCTCTGGCAAAAGAGAGACAATCTTAGTTTGATTTCCTTTTTGTTGTTCCTAGTACTAAAGGGATGAAATTCATTGGTGATAATTGCTTAAATTACAGATTAGGGAAAATATCTTGTGCTAGTAGCCAATGAACCTATGACTGAACAGGGTTGTCTTTGTAAGGGAAGATGATGTACTCCTGAGTTCTATATTACATGCATTTCAAATTTGTCAGTTTTAGCATGTATGTGGTTTTCCAGGTATTGCTGGCCGTCTTCCTCAGTTGGTGCCTGACCAAGTTCTCAAGTTGAAGCAACTTACTGTGCTTACGCTAGCTGATATTAGCAAGGTACACTACATTCATAAGTGTAATATTAGCCTTTTGGCATTGTAATTTGTCTTATAGCAAAAGTGAGCAATTGATGCGTCCTTGTTAACATTCTTCCTTCAGTTAGTTAATGCTAAAAATGTAAAAGCTTGTAATGTATGGGAAAGCTTGACAGAGCTTTGTGGTGCTTGTTTGATGGAACTCTTGAATTTTGTTTTTGGCATCTGGTCAGGGTAATGGATAGGATCTATTTATTGGTACATGTAAAGCATTGTCATTGGATTGAATCAGTACTGTTAAAGTTGTTTGCTTAGGCCTCCCTTAGTTTGAATGTGTGAGGTGTTGTTTCCTTCCTTTTGTTGTTATGGAACATGTGAGTGTAGTCATCCCAATGATGAATATTCCATTTGGTGATAACTCGAATAATGCTATTCAAGTAAATACTGGATACTTTCTTATACGCTTACCTCGCTCGTTGTCAACAACTCTGTATATCGTACTATTCTTGAGATGTTTCCCAGTGACTTGCATGATTAGAATATCTCTCAAGTTCATTTCTCATAATGGAAAAGAATAAAATTTGGCGTAATGTTTTGTCTTTAACATTCTCTTTTTTTTTTTTTTTTAAATAATGATGTTCATATTGGCTACTTGTTTGACTTCTTTTTCACTCATGTCCTTTGTTATTAGAGTCACTGCCAATGATGACTCTTTTTCTCTTTCCAGGAGCTTCCATATGATCAACTTATGCTTGAGTTGGATGTCACAAATGTGCGTGAACTTGAAGATTTTCTCATAAATGAGTGCATGTATGTGGTGAGTATTAGTTCTCTCTCCCTGGATGATTGTGTTATGAATAGAGATCATTGTACTTTCCACTATTGGAAGTGTCTTGGACTAAAGTTTGTCATAGGAATTTGCTTCTATTGATGTTCTAGGGATAGTTTATAGCCTTCTGGATAGAAGTTCAACTTATTCTTTTAATGCGGTTTCTGTTACCTCATTGGTTATTTGTGGCTTACTTTTGCCTTTTCCTTCCCTTCACTTCTTTCCTTTTTTTGGGGGGGGGGGGGGGGGCTGCTTTGCAACTAATATTTATTTGATGTTTCAGTCTGTTACTAAAAAAATTCACTAATTCCCCATTTTTTCGGAATCCGTGGATAGGGCATAGTTAGAGGAAAGCTGGATCAGTTGAAAAGATGCTTTGAGGTTGGTATGATGTTTTTGCTGTTCCATGAACTCTTGGTTGCAATGGGCTGACGTGGGGTAATTAACTATCTCCAAACAATTATAGGTACAATTTGCTGCAGGAAGGGATCTCAGACCTGGTCAATTGGGGAATATGCTACAGACATTAACTGACTGGTATGTCTATGTTCTTATTTAGATGGCTCTGATTGCCATGTCATTGTATCATACCTTTTTCTCTGAGTTTGAGTATATTATCGAGTTACTTCTTTGTTGGGCTTGGGGTTGAGTTTGTTGACTTTACAATATGATCTTTTCTATTTATACAGCAAACATCTTCTGGTCACGAAAAGCTGTTCTTAAGAGGAGTTGTTGAAGTTTTTGTTCCCTTTCGTGTCTTGATCTCCTTTACTAAATAATGACTTACTGAGCTGCACTTTGCATGTCAGTTTCTAACGATTTCTTTTTTCTCCCCTTCTTAAAAAAAGCAGTCAGTCTAGGTTATAGGAGTAAGATGAGTTACACCTGCATATGGGATCTGACCAGTTTCTTCAGTATAGTATAACGTTGAAGAACACCTCTTATGATTGTCATATTAATAGCTGTGAAGCTGAGACATTGATGCTAACACAGACAACACACAAATATGACAGATGTGGATATTGATCGTAACTGCTGAAAAATAAGGATTTGGCTTTTAGTGGAAACATATCTATGTAATTTCAAGTTGAATTCTCACTTCTCAAAAAATTTCAAGTTGATGTTTTTAAATTTCTCAAAGCAGGATGACACAGATAAAGAAAAGGATACTCTTTGACTTATGAAAACACTCAACACTGGGTTTACCCATCACAAAACAAACGCAAAAAGAAAAGGAAAAAGAACTAAACACTGGATATTTAAATAAGATAAATTGCACAGGAGCGGGGTTTACCCCGTGCGCACCCGAAGGGTAGCGGCTGCGGGTTCCCTTGTCATACAACAACAACAACATACCCAGTGAAATTCCACAATGCGGGTTCCCTTGCCATAAAAAATAATATAAAATAAAATTTTATATTATATGTAATATCGTATCACAAGATGAGAAATAAACAAGTAGATTCTATTAGTAGATTGAATAAGTATTTGATGTAGGAATTCTGTTTTGATTAGTAAGGGAAGGCAACTAGGGGCCTGGGAAGACGTGAGTGTCCACTGGAGGTTGTATTTTGGATTGAAGTAGGGTTTGATTAAGGAAGAAGGCAGAAAACATGAAGTTAGGTTTGAAGACTGAGATTTGAAGAAATAGTAATTTTTTTTGGCGGGGAGGGACTTGTCTTTGGTCGGTTCGTTGTCTTAGTGACGTAGCTTGAAATGATGAAGGAAAGTCAGGCAACATGGCACATGCTGGCATGTGAGACAGAAGCTCAATGATGGACGTGCCAAAAGGGAGGAGGAAAAGTTTGAGGCCTTCTGTCCAGTCAGGAATCTTGGGTGGTTATTCTGCTTCTTGCTGTAAAAGGTGAAAAGTGGAAAGGTGCTCAACTTGACAAGGAAAGAGCCAACACTAACAAATGCATTTGTTAAAAAGGTCAAAAGAAGACAAGGTAGCATGAGGTTCTCGGGGCATGGTGCATTCATGGTTCTTTAATTTGAGCCCACTTCGAGATATGTAGCTAGTTATTATTTGATTGGATCATTTTGCATCTCCCCTTTGGGTTTTTCTGTAACTGAGTTGTGTTCATGTTGAGTTATTTCTTGTGATAAAATTTATCATATTAACCTACTAAAGAGATTGTTGAGTTCGGATTGGTGTTCAGATGTGTCCTTGTGGAGTCCTCACATTCGTTGACTGATTTATTAGTCAAGAATTTGGATAAGTATGAAATCTTGTCGAGCATGTGTCAAAGTCATGATTGACACTAAGTTGTGCTGAGAGTGTTCGACACAAACGTGCCTAGATGGTGCATCTATGTCCACTAGTTTAGGAATATACTCGAGATTTTAACCCATTACTAGTAGCCATTTTGATATAGAAGCATGTTATTCGTTATCTGCTCTAGGTCAAGGTTAGTATCCTGTGAGCCAATCCCGAGACCCATAAGTGATTCAGTCTAGACAATTTTGGAAATGTCATTATGCCAATGTTATTGGACTGCATAAGTTTGTTTGAGCCCTTATACATCCCCAAAACAGTTAGAAAATCTCACCATGCTGTGGGGTCCACAGGATGGAAGAATTCCGTACTAGTTGGTACGTTGGAACACCTCAGTTGTTATTTGCTAACTGATGCTGACTCAGAGGTCAGTGAAAAGGCTGCTTACTTGCCTTCCAGTTACATGTTTTTATAAATATTCATTTACGTTGAAGGGTAGCCTTGGAGTAACTGGTAAAGTTGCTGCCATGTGACCAGGAGGTCATGGGTTCAAGCCTTGGAAACAGCCTCTTGCAGGAATGCAAGGTAAGGCTGCGTACAATAGACCCTTATGGTTCGGCCTTTCCCGGACCCTGCACATAGCGGGAGTTTAGGGCACCGGGTTTCCCTTTATAAATATTCATTTAAGTTCTCTCTCATATGACAGAAAAATCATGTATCATTTAGTAAACTTATCTACCTTGTCAAAAAAAAAAATGAAAAGGAAATCATGTCTAGACGATCATACATTTTATTTGAGCTAATAATGAAGTCTTCCAGCCTAGTTCTTGCCATTTTTTACGACGGTTGCATATAGTTATCTGTTCCTCAATTACTATTTATACTTATTTTCTCTTATTGCAACTATGAACAACACAACTTTTGCAATGTAAATTTGTAACTCCGGCGGTGGAAATTATACGATAATCTGTTTTACCAAGTACAGTCCCACTCAGCTTTCTATACCATAAATCAAATGTAAACTGAATCTGCGGAGTTGTGGTATATCACCGAACTTAGGTGAGGGATAAAATTAGAGCCGTTTGAGATTTTTGTGCAAAGTGTGGTGTTACTGTGGTGAAACCTGGTGTGTGCCGTTTTACAATAGGTCCTTGTGAACTTTGAATGTTTTGCATGCTAATTGTGCGATTTAACTGTAATTTGTAAATTTATTTCATTTTTTGATGAAAACATAGGTTGACTACATCAGACAATCTTCTTGTTTCAATTCAAGAGAAAATCAAATGGGCAGATACAATGAGTGAATTGGACAAGAAGCACCGGAAGGAAGTTGAAGAAAGGGTCGACGAAGTGAAGAAGTCACTCTCATTGAAGGTGAGTAATGTATAGGTTTTCAAGAGATGAGTTCTGTGTTAATTCTAAAAACTATGGTCATAACTTCACAATCAACCAAACCGTATTGAATGGTGGCCATCCTTTCAGCGGATGGGCTTGGTTTAACTGGGTTCTGAGATACCCCTTTTGGGTAGAATGTCTTAATAGTTCACCCATTTGAGTCCCGATGACCCTCAGTTCATGTTTAAGCCTTTCGTTATGTTGAAGACTTACTTTATATTTAAGTACTGGGATATATTTGTCGATCTGTCTTACTTACTCTGTGGCAGAAGCTACCAACTGTAAGCAGGCCGCCGTTGACTTCAGAGGGCATGAGGAGATCTACTCTGAATCTGGTGGAGTGATGGATTATGAGGAAGACCGAGGCCGACCGAAGAGGTAGTAGTAGTATAATATATCCTGGGATTAAACTTTACAGTTACAGAAGCTAGTCATGGTCTGTACATTGACCTGTGAAATATATCATATTAAAAAGCTGATAAAGTCATATGATTGGCTGATCCACAAGTGCAGCCAATGGAGTATAGTGTCTTGGGAAGGGGGGAGTGCTGGGTCACTTCAGTCAATACCAATGCCATTGCAAGAATGCTTCTCGAACTAAAAATTTTGGCAGACGTATGAAACTGCATCTTTCTTTCCATGCTGACTACTAGAAACCCTGAAAGCATTTACTCTCTAATTATAGAATGAGTTTAACTTCTATACACTCGCATAAAAGTATTTTTATACTATCAGGTCAAGTAAGAGGTTACTACAGGTAAGTGTCCATAGAAATGGAAGTTGTAACTTGGAAAATAACGTAGGTACCTGTTAAAACAGGTTAAAATCCTCGAACTTTCTTTGCACTGTCAGTGTATACATAAATATATTTTGGATGTTTCTCATCTGCTGATCTTCGACTTGTAAAATTTGCAGGAGACGACACCCTATTGGTTAAGGTGATTGAGTAGGGCAATGTTAGGACGAATTAGAGGGGCTGCTGGCCATTTTTTTGTTGATGACGTTCCGACCATATATGCTTTTCTGCTTTAGCAGACAGTTTCACCTCTTTAAAGTTTAACCTGCCGTGAATGAAGTTGTAGGCTAAAAACTATTTGATAGCCATATTTTGTGCTGAACTCCATAGTTTTCATCTTGTTTGCCTTTTTTTGAGTTGGTAAGATCTTCAAATATGATGATGCGGCTGAAAACTTACTTATGGAGCTGATTCATTTACATTCATATATGTCGATAAGCTTTCATGATTAGTCCCAAAGTTGTTTTAAGTGATTGCTATGCGGTGCAGGTAATACCCATATTCCTTTACATTCATATAAGTCGGTACAAACGTAGCCAGATGTAGATTTCCAATCAGTCAAATCACCACCAAAATCAGTATTAACTGTTAATACCAAATCATCACTCTTCATAAATAATAAGCTCATTTGCTATGTTGAATTGATATATTATAGAATCCTCTTATAGTTCACAAGGTTTTCCTTGTTGCATAAATCTGCTGACATATCCAACAGAGAATGTAATATCCGGTCTTGTAATCGATAAATATAGTAAATTATTAACTAGAGCTTGATAAACCCTAGGATCTACTAGAAGTGAATATTTTTCACGCCTTAACCTTCTTGTTCATCTCAAGAGGAGTAGAACACTTTTTACTTTGTTTAAACCCAATTCTATCGACAGGTATCCTTCTTGAGGAAAAAAACCTCTTTATTTGTATTTGATCCTTCTAAATCAAGCGTGGCAAGTGGGCAGGTTGAGCGGCATCAAAATGGGCTTAGCGGATCCAAAGTTTATTTGGGCTGAAATAGGCTTAAATGCGGGTCATAACCTAACTTGTCCAAATCTTATTAAGTCTTAATTTTTTTATTTGTTCTTTTTAATTTTGTAAGTACCTAATAAACCTATTTTTTCATTATTATGAATATATCTAACATATCAAATAAAAAAAATCTTTTTGAAACTGTTTTGGCAAGGTTTACATATCAACCCAATTTGGGCGGCACATTAGCCCATTTTTAGATGGGATGGAGAAGAGATGAAATGAGTTGGGTTGATATGGGTTAAGCTAATAAAAAAGTGAGTTATATTATCATGGGCTAATTTTGCCACCAAGCTCTCCCAAATTTTGATGTCAAATCATATGGCAACCTCCTCTTGAAGCCTTGCAACTTCATGTTCATTGTTTCATGTATTATCATGTTACCCACATACAAAAAAGAACGGCTAAATCCATCGACAACCACATGTGATCGTCCGAATTTTTCACCTGAACATCTCAAGTAACCCTTGTTCTATTTAGACACCTGAGGTAGTATTCGACTGTGTCATTTAGACACTTTTTGCTGACCTGACAACTTGGGTGAATTGCACACCAAACATGCGCGTGAAGAGCCCAAAAACTAGATTTTTCCTTTTTATTTCTTCTTCTTCTTCTTCTTCATTCTTTTTCTCTACCATCACAAAGCTTACTCCTTTAGTGGAAGTCGGATTTTTCGACTCTAATCTGTTACCATTGTTATTACTACCATTTTCACCACCACTACTGCTACACCTAATAATCAATCTACCAAAATTCCATTTCAACATTTGCTTCATTTGGATTCTTAAAAAAACCAAATGGGTAATTGATTTTGTTCTTAAAAACAAGATTTCATGTGTTCTTGAAAGAAGTTGTATTTGAAAATTTTATGTTCACCGTTGATTTTCAAATAGAGTGCAATAATTTTGGAGAAAAGTGAATAATTGTCGTGGCCGAACGGGGCATAACATTTTTCGAATTCTGTTGCTTTTGTTATCGTTTTATTGAAGTCTAAAAATGGTGAGTTTGTAGATCCAGAAGCAGAAATGATAGCTCTATCACCAAATACTCTAATGACAACAAATAGATTAGTGCGTGAGATTTGCAACAAAGGTTTTCAAAGAGACCAAAATTTACAGCTCTATAGAAGGGAGGGGGGGGGGGGGTTATGCTAAATAGATTTTTTTAATTGGTCAAAATCTTTTTTTTTAATTATTTAGGTGTGTATAATATGATTGGGTGGGTAGGGTATTTTTTTTCTTTTTTGAAATATTATTTTTCAAAATGTATTTTTAATATTATTATTTGATCAAATGCTACATGTCTTAACTTAATTTATCAGTTTGTCACGTTATCGGCGAGTGTGTTACACACATTTTACATATTTTGCTGATTGTGCAAAAAGTGTCTAAATGACACAGTCGAACCCTACCTCAGATGTCTAAATGGAACAAGGATTACTTGAGATGTTTAGGTGAAAAATTCGGATGACCACACGTGGTCGTCGATGGATTTGCCAAAAAAAAAACCTTATGCAAGTTTCCTTGTTCTTAAGTAAGCTAGGATTCGAATGTGATGCATCATATCAACAAAAGCGAAGACACGGATTTTGTACCATACATGCGCGCGGAGTCTACTTGAGTTTATAACCTTCTTAAGTTTGGAGACATAATCAAGATGTAAGTTAGATACAATACTCGAACAGTTGATCCATATGGATATTGTCGAATTTTCCATAATTTCTAATGGTGGGAGGATGTCAAGACTCAAAACTACACAACTCAAACCGAGATTACTTTCTCACCCGACTGCAAATGTCTTCATAATTTTCACCTGACATGCTATGTTTCTCCTCTCTATTCTCAAGTAAAGGGTGAGTCCCATGCGTCAGTTTGTGGATCACGATCTCACACACTAATCCCTACAGGTGCCTGTAGTAGGCCGGCCGCCCTACCTAAACCAATCATTATATCGGTCACTAGGCCCCATTGCTTGAACGGCTCGGCTTCAAAATAGCCGTGGTTATGCCTACATCTATTTAAAGAAGAATAGTATCAGAGTCAAGACCGGTGCTATCCCCTTCCCCTGCCACACTTCCTTACTCAACAATCAAACAAGCATTTTCCATTCCCCGATCCACTCTCATGCGAACAAGCTAACAGTGGTTTAGGTAAGCTAGGGGCTAAGCGGGAATACCCTACTTTTGTGAGAATCTTCGAGCAATCAGTCTTGCTTTTATCTATCTATGTTGCTATCTGCTTCCCTTTTAGCTCAAAAGATACTTGATAAGTATATTGGTGAATACTTCACTGCACTATTAATTTGTAGAAGATAGGTTTAAAAGTACTTTTGGCATTTGAAACTTCATTTGGATCTTGTGTCGGGGACTATTTCGAGAGATTATTTAACACCAACTACAGAGGTATCTGAATACTAACTAATGGAAGCAAAAATCTAAGAATATTATAGTTTGGTGAATATAAATTTTTCTAAGAGTACTTTTTCCTGAAAATTTTAATTTTCTCCCTTTTTTTTTAAAAAAAATAAGCACTTCTTATTTTCAAGATGATTGGCCAAACAAGCTTAGCATAAGTTTTTATCTTAAAGTTGCACCAAAGTAGTGCAACTGATTAAATGCCAATGCCATTTTTTCTCATGCTTTTATCACGTAACTATTCTTAATTAACATTGAGTTTTCCCTCAACCAAAACTCTAAGAACATAATTTTTTTTTTTTTTTACTAATTATTCACTAAGTTTTAAACCTTTGCAGCCCCAATCCAACACTTGCCCAAATCAGGAGGTGTTTCTTTATCCATTCAAATATTTATTACTACTACTTTTCTTCGATTATGATGTTTGTAGCCTTTTTCAAAAAAATTTCTTCATAGGTACGGACTAGGAAAATGGTGTACCAAAATGTTCCTTTCATTTTACTGTACATGACTTTGACCATGCCAGTATTCTTCCTTCACATGTTGACTTTAGTTATTTTAACAACTCCATATACACGTTATTGGTAAATTATAAAATAAAAAAAGAAACCTAATATAAGACAGGTTAAGTTTTTGCCAGTGTCGTTGAAAAGTCAAGATTAGTTGGAGAATCTATTCTTGTCTCTGCTTGCCTACCCTAAATTTATTTTACATTTCCTTGGTCTCTTCCACACATCGATGGACATGAAAATAGAATGCATTCAAGGGAAAGAGATGCTACATATTACTTCAATAAAATTGTTGTCAGTATTGAAAACATCCTTAATTGCTCGATTCATTCCGTAGTGTGAAATCCGTTATTGAAAAAACAATTCTAGTAACTAATTTACATGTCTCTATTTAATTAAAACAGAAAAAAATGAACTTGTTAGATTCTAGCCAGCAATTGCGTAAGTTTCCAATAAATGGAATTTCTATGTATGTAATTGGTTAAAACAATAGGGTCAACAATTGAAATTAACACATAAGGCAGGGACCCAATCCAATCCTCTTTAAATTATTGTTTTATAAATTTCTTTTGCGTTCGAATCATCACACACAGGGACGTTTTTGGGTGTGAGCTGTGCACAGGGACCCCGAAAAATGGAAATTTTTAGGGGCCTTTTTTTTATTTTTTATTAAGTAAAATTAAACAGAATTTATTGTAAAGATCCATAATTCGCATGTCTTTACATGTCTTAGCTCAATCTAATTATTGAAATCATATATTTACTTATATTAAGAGCTCACTTTTACGAATTAGAACAGGACCCCTAAATGTTTGAGACGGCCCTAATCACACATGTTAAAATCTTTTAGAATTCAACTTTTTTAAATGACTTTTCTCTAAGAATAAGACATACTTACTTCTATATTCGTTTGGATTACGATCTATAAGTATCATTTTAATAAATTGGCCACGTCAAACATGGTTATCCCACTAAATAAAAAAATGCCAGTGTCTTGGAGAAGAAAATAAAACAATTCATTTTGTAAGCAACAGTGAATCAGAAAAGCATTATCTTACCAACTGAAACATTTTACAATGAAAAAAGAATCTTAAACAAGTAATTTACAAATGTGTAAACGTGTTCGTAATCTATAGATTTTAAAACCAAAAAAAAGAACGATATCTCGTTGTCCATTCCGAGAATAATTAATCAATTGTAAAAGAAGAATAAAAAAAAGTTATTGCTCGGAGAAATATATTAGAGCATTTCAAGCACATGTTCTTCAAAAATAACTACTCTGATTGATGGGGTCGTAGCTTCCAAGAAATTCCTATAAGTTACGCTCCTTAATATAATAATTAAAGAAAAAGACCATGTGTTGGATAAAGTAAATATTATTTTAAGTTATATAGTTAAATAGTGGACAATTTGTTGCTCTATAAAATATTAAAATGCAAGATGCAACCTAATCATTCTATTAACGTGTACAGATATTATATTTCTATATTTAGTGTTATATAATTATGATAAATATAAAATTTTATTATATTAGAATTTTACATTATACACATTATATTTATTTATATTAATAACAAAGACATTCTAAGAAAAATTAATACAATCCTACACATTCATTCACACTTCAAACTTCAAAGTACTGATCAGCTCAAAAAGTTCTTCACAGTTCATTGCAGCAAAAGAAAAGAAATCCTTAAAATCCCAAAAAATAAAAATAAAGACAATGTACCAACAAACAACAACAACTATCTCAAATTCTGATCTTTCCATCCTTGAGAACATCAAATTCCATCTTGTTAATGATTCTGATTTTTCACAAATACTTTCAATGTTCGATCCGTTAATTAGTAATGCAGAAATTAATATTGATAGCCCGAACTCGAGTTTGGGTAGCTCTGCATGAGCAAATATTAGCTGGGAAGATATGGTAACTAATAGTTCATGGGAACGAGTCGATAAATTGGAGTAGGAGGAGGAAGCTAAAACGGATCATGTGGTGGCACGTGGTGTGCACGCGCCTGGGTGATTGGAACAGGTATAGGGGTGTTAGGCGGAGGCCGTGGGATAAATTTGCGGCGGAGATTAGAGAAGGCGCTAGGCTTTGGCTAGGAACTTACGAGACACCTGAAGATGCAGCCTTGGCTTATGACCAAGCCGCTTATAAAATTTGTGGCTCTAAGGCTTGGCTAAATTTTCCTCATTTAATCGACTCGAATATACTCGAGCCGGTTAGAGTGGCTCCGAGGCGGCGTTGCTTCTCGCCGGAGCTTTCGTCTTCGTCATTGGTACAAAATGTCCCTCTAAAGAAGAGAAAATTGAATTAGAGGCAAACTTTTGTTGGATATGTAAAGCAGTATGTGAAGTAAATAATATTACAAGTGTTTGAAAGGATAAACAAATAGGTAATTCAGAACTGCCGCAAGCTTGTTGAGTTTTGAATCTTGATAACCTGAAATCAAGAAATACTAAATCTGGATTGTTACAACTGTGGCTGAGTCGAGAGATGGCTCTCTGTCTTTAAGACAAGATTGCCCCGTATATATGCTTTTACATTAACGGGCAATAGTCTCCCAAGATAAAACAACAACTAATCAACACTACAAAGCAAATAGGTTGATTCTGACGAAGAAAACAAAACACGAAACAACTTCCTTTTCCATTCTTCAGCAAGTCATTTCATGTTTCTTTTCTTCGTCAGAATCAACCTATTTGCTTTGTAGTGTTGATTAGTTGTTGTTTTATCTTGGGAGACTATTGCCCGTTAACGTAAAATCATATATACGGGGCAATCTTGTCTTAAATACAGAGAGTCATCTCTCAACTAAGCCACAATTGTAACAATCCAGATTTAATGTTTCTTGATTTCAGGTTATCAACATTCAACACTCAACAAGCTTGCGGCAGTTCTGAATTACCTATTTGTTTATCCTTTCGAACACTTGTAATATTTATTTACTTTCCGTATTGCTTTACATATCCAACAATTTTAAGACAAGATTGTATTATTGTTCGAAAGATGTCAGTCAAAAATTGTGTGAGCAAATCTGGATATGGCTGTGGTTTTCTGGTTGAAGAGAGTTTTGATTATGCTGTTGAAGGTCAACGTGTTCATGGTGTCACCACTTCCTGAGAGTGGTGGGAACAAGCGCCCACGAGAGGCTGGGGATGTCAACTGGGACAAGAGGAGAAGGCTGAAGATGTGGTTCTATCTTGTAGTAGAAGGCCTATATCTGTCCCAGACAAAGGATCCGAATTATGAAGGAGGAAATGGACATTCAGTTCGACGAAGTGACTGAAGTGGGCCAGAATCTGAAATTGGGATAAGTAATTTTTCTTCCTTGTCAAGAATAAGATTAAATGATGTCTGACTAAAAAAAAGGGCTTAAAGTAAGGAGGAATATGAAAATATTTTCACGAAATAATTTATATTCCTTACGCTTTAAAATCAGAAGTTTAATCTCATCTTCCTTCCCGTTTAAAGATTGGATATTGTAAATGACTTAAAAAAATCCGTTCTTTTAAGTGTAATTATTAAAAGTGTGTAAAGTATGTTCGCACATACGAGGGAGAAAGATCCATTGACTGTGCGAAAACTGTTACCACTCTTAAGTAAGCGCCAAGAATTGTTTGGGCACCAATCATAAGGGAAGAAGACTAAAAGCTAAAGACGTTGAGCCTGTCACACTATTTGGAAGAAGACCTTTCATAGGATGATATTGGACACTCAGTCATACAAAGCCTACGGGCGACTGGAGTGGGGCCAAAATTCCTTTGATAGGATGATATTGGACACTCAGTCGTACAAAGCCTACGGGAGACTGGAGTGGGCTAGAATTTCCAGAATCTTAAATGATCTGAAGGCCAGAAGAAAGGCAGAAAAGTAATGGACACCTAGTAAAGTGGGCCAGAGTTTCCAGGTCTTGAATGATCTGAAGGCCAAAAGAAAGGCAGAAAAGAAATTGGACACTCAGTCTGCCAAAGCAACTGGAGCGGGCCAGAGTATCCAGGTCACATATGATCCGGCTACGCCCTAACCACGGGCAAGAGGTTATTCATGTGAAACAACGCCACCTCTAAAGTAGAAGGGGTTGGAGAGGTTGTCCTCAATAGGACTTCAGGGATTGAGATCACTCTGAAATAAGGTGACACATGTCCCAAACTTGGTTTAAGGGACGCTGTTGGTTAAGTTGGTTTGAGACTAGTCCAACAGGTCTGTAATAACTAAGAATGGTACAGTATGTCTGTAGCCAAATGAATGATATATTTGTAATCCGTGTATCTATGCCATCATAGATTAAGACACGTTAAATAGAAAGTCATTCAAAAGCTAACAAAGTTGAGGTTGTTGCCTTCTGTCGACATAAACCCTCAAAATGAATGTGAGGTAGGGGAAGAGGCAAAATCACCTTTCCAAGTTCCGTCGAAGGAATAACGAAAGAAGCACCGCTCCTCTAGAACTTAGTCACACCTATATGGGTGATTTGAAGTTTATACAAAATAGAGGGGGGAGACAAGTACTTTGTGACCTTCATTGATGATGGTACAACGTATTGTATCCTTTGTTTGTTGAAAACCAAAGATGAAGTTGTTGAAGTGGATAAGCGCTACAAAGCAGAAGTTGAAAATCAACTAAGCCTACGGATTGAGGAATTCGTAGTGATAGAGGGGGAGAATGTGAAATATCGTTGATCAAACGGCTGCTCATTACTCACCTCACTCCAACGGTGTTAGCCAAGCGCAAAGCCGTACGCCCAAAATATGTGGGGCAAGACGATCCTTACCGCTAATGCGATTCTTAATAGAACTCCGCATAAGGATAAGGATAACCCTCCGTGTGAAATATGGAAAGGATCTCACATACAAATGTTGTGATGTGGGGTGGCTTGGTGGAAGTTGAAATACCGAAACAGGTAAAGTTGGACCTAAGACTGTAAATTGCATTTTCACTGGATCTGCATATAACAGTAGTGCTTATCGCCTCTTGGTGTCAAAGAATGATGAATTCTTTGAGGATAACTTTTCTTGAGAAGGAAAAAGAAGTAATTACTCGAGGTTAACAAGAACCTGCGAGGGCATGACTGTTCAGAACTAGACGTTCCGTATCTACAGGACTCGGAAGTTGCTGTCTATCCAGAACTTAATCTTCCAGATCTACAGAACTCAGGGATTCTAGATGTTGAACCGAGATGGAGCAAAGAGGGGACAAAGACTTGTTCCAGGCCTTCTAGCTTGTATGGTTGGGAATGAACCATGGACAATTAACAAAGAATCGTCATCTCCAAAAGCGCTGCTTTGGAAAGAAGCTAAAGAGAGAAATGAATTTCATCATATAGAAGCATACTTGTGTAATGGTTGTTCTTCCTCCGGGAAAAGAACCTTTGGGTTGTGGAAAAGAATACTCAGAAGTGAGTACAAAGTAGATGGATCTACTGACGAGTATAAGGCCTCGACTACTTGTACATGTGCTTCCCCGTGAATAGCTTAACATCCAGGGCCATTGCAGTCTTGCGTGGCATGGATGTTGAAACAACCTTCCTAACCGGAGAGTTGGAAGGGGAGAATCAGAGTTGGTTTGCTGGACTATTGGGCTTCTTCCTGAACTTTCATTTTGGTCCCTGAAATATTTACATTTTTGTCGCGCCCGTTTTTTCCACCGCACGAGAGGTCAAAGTGGAGCATGACGTATTCGGTGATTCCTGGGTCAATTGGATTGTGGAGTCGCCACCTAATTATTCTAAGGTGAATTAGGGCACCTAAATGTTTGACTATAAATGCTGCAATAACTCCAATTTTAAGGTCTGCGAAACTAGTGAGATTCTAGGTAAGGGTTCTTTATTATCCTAAAGGGAAGGGGTTAGACATCCTTTAAGATCTGCTAACTTGCGGTTATCCGGTCAAACTCAGGTTAATTATTGCTAAGAGAAAATGCATGTTTAAAAGTATATAGAGTAAAAAGATGTTTGCAAATATTTAGTAAAAGATACATTTGTACCAGTATGCATTTATATGATATTAAAGAAAAATACATGTAAAGTTGAGAAAATATGCATTTGTAATAATTAATAGTAAGGAGAAAAGCGAATAATTTAATGGCAAAGGAGTAAACTTTTGGAAATAATTGATTTTGCAAATTGAAAGGATAAACTTATTTGCATGATTAATGAAGTGAATAAAAGATGACCAAAATAATTTTTTTGAAAATTTTGAATATGCATGACGAGCCTGAAAATAAAATAACTAGCGGAGGGTTTCTAAGTTTGAATTACCCGAACCTACAAGTAAATATACTAGCGACGGGTTTCAAGTTTTAAACTACCCTATGAATTAATTCTAAGTTTGCCTATTCTAAGCATTTCAATAGTTACATTAGTGCGATAAATAATATTACAATACAGAGCGGGGTAAAAGCTGAATTAAAGAAAGTAAAAACAATTAAATAAATAAACTCCGAGGAATATCTGCCTTTATTTACTTTGTTCCCTGCAAGCTATCAAGAACAAACGGTTAGAAACAGTTAAATACAAATAACTTCGGATCCGTGTCCAAAACAGTGAGTGTTTTGATCACGGAGGGCTCAGACTTAAATTTTGAAAAGACCATTCCAATCACGTCGTGGCTGCAAACGTATGACTCGGTGGTCATTTTGAGTGCCTCGCCTACTAAACGTGTTGGTCTCTCGGATGGAAAAGAAAAGATCATTATAATCACGTCGTGGCTGCGAACATATAACTTGTTGGTTATTTTAGTGGCCTCGCCTACTAAACATGTTGATCTCTCGGATGAAATAAAAAGATTTAAGTCTCATTCTTGCCCAGAAGTTATATTTTTCGTCTTTACAACTGTGGAGGCCTCTAAATCGACGGATATTTTTCATCGGCCAGTGTAGTATCGTGTTCAAGTCAGCAAAAATTAAATCAAAGCAGTAAGCAGTAAGCAGAAAACAGAGAGGCAATTTCTGAAAAGGCGCGGTATTTAGTTTAAAATAGTAAAAACAGTAAAACAGTAATCTGAAACCGAGCAGCAAACTGAAACAGAAAAGCAGTGCCCGAACAGACGCGGTATTTATTCAAAACAGTAAAACAAACCAAAATAGAAATCTGAAACTGAGCAGCAAACTGTAACAGGAAAAGCAATGCCCGAACAGACGCGATATTTGGTTTAAAATAGTAAAACAGTAAGATATCCGTTGCACGGATGTTTCAATGCCAAAAAAAGTAAACTGAAACAGAAAGCAATGCCCGAAAGACGCGGCCTCGAATTCAATTTCATTGGCCTAAGTGTAGTATTTGTTCAAATCAGTAAAACGAACAAAAACAGCAAAACAGAAACCGAGAAGCATTTCCTGAAAAGATGCGGCCTCAAATTCAATTTCATTGGCCTAAGTGAGGTATTTAGTTCAAAACAATAAAAAACAAACCAAAATAGCAAACTGAAACCGAGCAGTAATTCCCGAAGATAATGCAGTATCGGTTCAATCAACAAAATAACAAAGAGAATGCAATATTAGTTCAATCAACAAAATAACATGGAATGCAGTATTAGTTCAATCAACAAAATAACAATATAGCCGCGTGACGGATGCTCAAGTGCCAAAGTAACAAACAGTAAACAATTAAAATATGACCCGGATTCTGAAATTTTCGAACCGAAACAGGATTCGGAATGTTCATGAAAACCAGACCCGGATTCTGAACAGTGACCCAAATGGGCGACCCAGTTCTGGAAACAGACCCGGATAGATGACCCAAGAAATGCAACCCGAAGCAGTGATCGGAATTGAAATTAAAATTTAGATTTTTCAGATAACCAACAAATGAGATATAAATGCAATAATCTGGAAATATACCCAAACCGAGTCGATCCGACCCGAGTCAGTGACTCGACCTGAATCTGGTGTCAAACCCGAATCAGATTTCTTCTCAGCAATTTCAAATAACCAACAAGAGATGTAAAGAATGCAAGAATTTGGAAATATACCCAAACCGGGTCGATCTGACCCGGGTCAGTGACCCGACCCAAATCAGGTGTCAAATCCGAATCAGATTTTTCACCAATTTTTCAAATAACCAACAAATAAGATGTAAAATGCAAAATCTAAAAAAAATATCCAAACTCGCTCGACCCGACCCGGGTTGGTGACCCGAATCAGTTTTCTTCTCAGATTTTTTTCCCCAGATAACCAACATGATAGGCAATATATGAATCTGGAAATTATTCGAGCCGGGTCGACCCGACCCGATCGGAACAATGACCCAACCTGAATCCGAAAACAGTGAAGAATAACAAACAAAAGCAAATTTCCGGAATAGGGTTCACGAAGCAAATAGAGGTATTTTAAACCCTAAAATTTAAGAACAAAAACTCACTTCTTCTTCCGGATTTTTTTTTGTTTTCGGACTTGTTTCTTGAACAACAAGGAAGGCAAATGCTTAAAATCAAGAACACAACAAATATTTTATATATGGAATCGGACCTCCAAAAAATCCTCTTTTTTTTGGTTTTCGGTCTTCTTTCGAATAATCCCCCGGTCCTCCTTTTGAAGAACAAAAGGGGGGTTTTTATAGGTCGATTCTCCCTAAAAACCGAGCTTGAATTTCAAAACAAAGGAGCCAAAAATCACGGATTTTAGGTGTGGGTCGCGAATTTTAGGGGGTATGGGTCGAAGGGTTGGTGGCAGGGAGTTGGTGGTGGCAGTGGGTGAGGTGACCGGCATGTGGGGTACGGGTATGGGGGTGTGGGGTGTGCGGCGATTTGGGAGCTTTTAGGGTTCGTTTTTTTTTTTTTTGGGTTTTTGGGTTTTGGGGTTTTGGGGTTAGGTGGGTCGAAAATAAGAAAATGGGGAAATGGGTTTGGGCTTACGGGTTGGGGTCGGTTCGGGTTGGTCGAGAAATGGGAATGGTCGGTTGGGCCTGTTGGGCTCGAGTATGGAATTTCGAAAATGAGGGGGAGTGGCCGATTGGGCCTGGGAAATGGAATTTCGGGTGGGCCGAAATAAGAGAAGGGGGAGTTGAATTGTTTTGGGTTGAGTAGAATTTGTTTTTGGTAGAAATTGTATTTGGGTAGAAATTGTATTTGGGTTGGAATGAATGGGTTATGGGTTCAAAAATATAAAAAGGGGTTTAATATTAAAAATACTTTGAAGAAAAAATAATGTAAATTATTTTAATAAAAAATATAACGATGTGATAATAATATAATATTTGCGATATGTTTAATGCTTGATAAAAAATAGAAATGCGATGCCATTTTTGCGAAAAATAGAATAACATAGAATTTTTGGATAAAACTTATGATTATGATAAAAATGCAAATGACAGTAAAAAATGCGAATAATAATAATAATAATGAGAATAATATATATATATATATATATATATATATAGATATATATGTATATATATATATATGTATATAGATAAAAATTATTTTGAGGTGTTAAAAATATTTAAAATTGCAAATAAATTGGAAAAGACGGGACAAAATTGGGTGTCAACAATTTTGGTCCTGAAAGTTTCAGATAAAACAGAAATAATGAATCTGACCACAGAAACATTGACTCTAAAGTTAGAAAACCAACAGTTGAAGAACCAATAGTCTAAGAGTAGAAGTTATATTGAAACAAAAGATATGGGTATCACAGATGACATCTTAGGAATTGGATTTCTAAGACATCTAACGGACTGGTCTAACTCCAAACTCAGTTGTGAGATAGTTGACAGTCTCGTTGAAGCCACCAATGGATATGAATCATATAACTGATTCGAATCATGGTGCACCCATATACAAGGAGCGATATGCGCAGGTCACGTGTAGCTCAATATATTGTACATACTACAACCGACCTGATATCGGCCTACAAAGTAGATCAGTTGAACTAAGGTTCACTCATGATTTTAATAAATGATCAATAGAAGGCGTTGAATCAGATATGACGTTATATGAAATATTCGCTTTATCTACAGATTATGGTATTTTGGATGTCCAGCGGTTCTGGGAGAACACAGTGATGCAAACTGGACATCAGATGTGAAGAACACCAAATCCACAAGTAAATGTGTATGGTGGGTCTTGAAAAATCCTCTAAGCAAACTTGCATCAGCCGATTCATGATGGAATCAGAGTTTATCGCTTTATACAAAACATGAAAGAAGTTAAGTAACTTCACGACTCCTTAGAGGACATCTCTTATTGGGAGAAACCCGTGCCTTCAACAGTTATACACTGTGGCTAGCCGGTCGGCTTCAGAAAGGACACGGATGACGGCGTCTGGAGTTATCCGTCAGGATCTGTCGGAGACATAAGACAGTATGACAGTTGATCATCACGGGTGTCACTTTCTTGATTACTAATCAAATGATATAGCAGACCCTTTTAACTAAGGAACTATCTGGAGATCAAGTGTTCTGCATGTCTAGGGGAATGAGCTTAAAACCCAAACAATACGAACCTTTGCGGTGGTAACCCAACCATACTGACTGGAGATCCCAAGAATTTGGTTCAATGGGAAAACTAAGCTGCAAAAGGTTCAGTTGAGCGCTTCGGTGGAAGCAAGAGCACTTCGAATGATGATTTCTGTAAGGAAACATGAATCCAAAGATGTTCCCGTGATAGACATTAAAGGTTACCTGTATGGTGGTTAAAGGTTAAGCTTCCAAACCTTTAACGATCCTTAAACGGTTGACGTTAAGGTTGGGGAAACTTTTAATGATTACTAACACTTGTGAAGTGGGGTATAGCAAGATACCTTGTAGGAGATCACCTATTTAAGTGAGAGGACAGGCCTCCTCAAATGAACGCACTTAAGAATCCAAGTGTGTACATGGCCACAACTGACAAAACAATAAGAAGAAAACGAATAAGGAGAGTTATTGTGTTGGTATCATTGTCTTGGCTTACACTAAACACTGACGGTTCAAGACATCACGTTCACCGCGCAGTAAGTAAGTCCGGTGGTATTCAACTAGGGAAAGTTCAAAGCAAAAGCTACCTCTCCTGATGCAATATCTATTTGCTGAAAGTAGGCACCTTGTGTGTGCGCCAAAATCTCTTTCAAGAGGGGATTGTTGGAAATTTGCCTTTGGTGGGGAGGTGCGTCCACCCGTATTTAATGACTTAAACACTAGGGTTCCGTATGTTGGAGGCTTTGTCTCTTCACACGTGCATCATCTACTAAGTAAGTAGATGACCGTAGGGCCAAGAATCGTCAAATTTCATTGAGAAATGAAAGAGATATTGGTCCACGGTCATCTACTCACTTAGTAGATGATGCACGTGTGAAGAGACAAAGCCTCCAACATACGGAATCCTAGTGTTTAAGTCATTAAATACGGGTGAACGCTCCTCCCCACCAAAGGCAAATTTCCAACAAATTTGTGTTAGTCATAAGGGTGTATTGTTAGTTTAAGTTGTTGTAAAGTTGCTCTCATTGTTCTGGTATAATTATAAAAGGGCCGAATTAGGGTCTGGTGCCCATTCAGAATTTAGACTTACAAATACTTTCTTCTCTATTTCAGTTTTAATTTTAAGCTATGAAAAAACTGATAAAATATCGTGTTTTATATCACTCGATCGTGTTTTGAATTAGAGCATTTAAATTCTAGTGATCTAGGATTAAAGTTAAACACAGGGCGGAGCTGGAGACCAAGATACGTATTTAACCGAATCCAATAACTTTGATCCAATTACTATATTTATCTTAAGAAATTCATGTTATAACCACCTTAAATTTCAAACTTCGACTATGCTTCTGATTAAACCATGGTAAAGCTGCGTCATAAATTTTTCCAAACTCGTAATAGTCTCATTTTTGGAGTTTATGTATGAAACTAGTATTAATGTGTCTATTCTTTAGCTCTAGTAATAAAGAAGAGGTGAAATAATTGACATATACTAGTGTGTTTTGCCTCAAAACTGTCAATTTTATTTGGAAGTAAGAGTGTGTTTAGTATGGGATATGAAAGTTTTATTGGGTATTTTTGCTCTATGGTACTTTATAAAGCAGTACGGGAAGTATATAACTATTACAAGTATTCGGAAGGATAAACAAAGATTCAATAATTCATCTAGAAATCTGAAAATTACAATAGAACCACAAAACTGAAATTACAATTTTGTTGAAGACGGAAAAATGGAAACTGGTTTTGCTGAGTCGAGTGTGACACTCTGTCCTTAAGACAATATTGCCCCGTATGTATCCTTTATACGTCCTGGACAATTTGTCTCCCAAGATAAAACAGCAATGGAATACTTGAGCAAAGGAAACTCAAATGCTACCGTGAAGAATATTGAGTAACGAAATGATGCTTGGAAGTTGTAGGAAGAAAACTATTTTGGTTGTGTATTTTCATGAGTTGTATAAACTGTTATTTGTAGTGCTCAACAATGGTGTAAGGGGGTGTTTATATAGGTGAGGGAGGGCTGTTTAACTGCCCCATAACAATCATTATTGGCCAAATAATGGCCATTATGGAGGTAGTAAAGCCACCAAAATAAATGGTGAAAGACCAACGGATTTGGCCATTATAGGAGGAGTAATTCAGCCAAAATAAATGGCTGAATTGAGTGCTTGGGCGTTTCTGCTTTGACCGTCGAAATTCTGACTTTCTGAAAACTTCAGGGACCAAACTGTACATCTGAAACTTCTGGGATCAAACTGTACTTTTGGTAAAGTTCTCTGGCCCAAAAAGATAATATCAGAAGGCTGTGAACCCGGAACCGGACCGGACGGGCGGGCGGCGGCGCGGGTGTGGTCTTTCCTCGAACCGAAGCACATCTAGGTCCTCCCTCCTTTAAACACATGGGATACCCCTTTGGGTCCCAAACCTCAAACCAATTTCGAGTCTTATATACACAACAATTCTTTCTTCCTCTACCGATGAGGGAGAATTGAACACAACACCATACTTTCCATGCTTCAAACACCTCACTTCGTGGACCAATATATCTTTCATTTCTCAATGAAATTTGACGATTCTTGGCCTTACGGTTATCTACGTACTTAGTAGATCATGCATGTGTGAAGAACCGAATTCTCCAACATACGTAACACTAGTGTTTAAGCCGTTAAAGTTGGTCGGTCGCAACTCCCGCCAAAGGCAAATTTCCAACAAGTTTTAGAAATGATTTTATGCAAAAGATGATTTGCAATTGGAGAATCATTACCTTCTAAATCATTTTCTAGTATTTTATTGATATATAACTATACGGATTCGCGCCGTATAGGGTCCAATGCTCATTCGGAGGAAGTGCTTCTTAGCGAAGATTTTTTCATATTCAGGGCTCGAACACGAAACTCTGATCAAGGGAGGGGCAGTCTCATCCACTGTACCACATCCTTTGGTGGTAAGTATGTTTTCTTGTGGATAGAAACGATAATATCATAAAAAAAAAACTTGATAAGAGTCATTACATATATATAACCATACGAGTATTACGTAGGATATATACTCGAATTGCCAAGTCTAACCAAATATTACAGATACTAGTCGAAATGTTTTTTAGTAAAAAACTTATTCCTACTTTATTAGCCATTAATGGTGCAATGATAAACAAAGGCGACACCTGGTAGATTCAAACGTTAGAGTTGGCTAGCTAATAGGTCGTCCCTTCCTTAGCTAATATATCCACTGCTGTATTGCCTTCCCTAAGATTATATACTTGGTTCTCGATTCCCCAGCTAAATGACATTTAACTTGTTAAACGCATAACATTGAAAATAATTTTAAAAATTTAATGTAAAACCGAACTTTGAATACCAAACACCTCTTTTTATAGTTCTATAAATAGTTAAATATAACATGTTTTCTTTATGATGGGATGGAAAGAGAATGGACTTAAAGTTTGTTAATTGTCGTAGACGAAAAAAGTGGATAGCATAAACACTCAAATACCCTAAGATGAGAATGTGAGTGATCTTTATTGTAAAGAATTTTAAGTACCCTAAGATTAGAATGCGAGTGATCTTTATTGTAAAGAATTTTAAGTGGGGATTGATATGCTAAACCTTTGTTAGGGAGAATGCTAAGGAGGTAGGTAGCCATTTGTAATGCATGATGTCAAAAAGGAGGTAATGAAGAATGGGCTAGCAAGGTTCGGACAATATTATTAATGGTATGAATTTTTCTTTCGGCCTTCCCATTTTGTGAGGACGTATGAGGACAAGAAAATCGAAAAGATATGCCATTAGTTTCACAAATTTCCCGAAACGGCCCATTATCATACTCCCTTCCATTATCACATTGAATGTTTTTAATTTTCCGTTCAAATTGGATACGGATGAATGCTCTAAATTTTAAGAAGGTGGAAAAAACTTGAGACTTTTTAGATAAAGGAAAGGTCCACAAAAAAATTAGAATAATCATCCAAGAATAAAACATAATAACGATGGCCCAAAAAACTCAAAACGAAAGATGTCCATAAATCACTATGAATAATGTCAAAATGCATCGACGTACTAGAAGTAGAGGCTACAAACGGTAATCTAACATGTTTTCCTAGAGGACAAAAATGACAAATATGAGTACTACGCGTACTCTTACAATCAATAAAATTATTATTTTTAAGAGAAGAAATAATAGACGACCCCGGATGACCCAAACGTGCATGCTATAAAAAAGGAGCAAGAGCGGCAAACGTTGAAAGTGTGGCTTGACTCATGGAAATAGTGGTGGTTGTGATTGGATAAAGCTCTCCCCTACTATTACATCTCATTAGAGGTATCCCCGTCTTGAAATCCTTCACAGAAAAACCAAAAGGGTCAAAATTAACAGACACCCAATTATCAGTTGAGAATTTTCGGACAGAAATTATATTTTTAATAAAGTGAGGGGCATGAAGAACATTTTTTAAGACGAGATGTGGATGCGAGGGAGATAAATTTGTGTGACCATAACCACGAATTGGAATTGAATGACCATTACCAACAGTTATACCACGATTTGCTCAAATTGAAATAAGACGAGAGATTACCTGGTGCAGATGTCATGTGAGAAGTGGCACCGGTGTCCATATACCAATTTACGTCCAGGGGATTTAATCCAAGTGTATGCATCGCAACCTCGATTTTCGTAAGCATCGGTACTGTTGTTGGGCCCGCAACAGCGAAGGCCTGCTGAGGCTGAGGCCCAAGCAGGCCAGCCTGCTTCCAAGGCCCAGTAGGTTGTTTGGAATTATTTGGCAGAAAACTGGGCCTAGACCAATTCAAATTGGCCCAGTTCGCTGGAGATGCCAAGAAAGGGTAGTTGGGCCACTGGCCACCGGCCCGCCACAAACCGATTGGCCCAAGGGCGTGGCGGTGGTGTTGTGGCCTGGGCCCCATCGCCACCACGTCCCCGCCATCGCCGCCATCGCCCGTCCACCGCCACTGCCACTGCCGTTGTAACGATTTTGGCTAGAATTATCTGTGAACGAGTGAGGGTCATCTAATGTGGCCATCATCATGATGAAATTTGCGCTGGTAGCCGCCTTTTTATCCAAGTCGGCCTCTTCTAATATGAGCATAGAACGGGCCTGATAGAACGGTGGGTGTGGATTACTTTGATGAAGAAGCATCCCAATGCCATTATAGGCCTCGAAAAGCCCTGCAACCATCTGAAGAACAAGACACTCATTGGTAACGGGCGCACCAACGTTCTTGAGTTGATCCGCAAATTCCTTCAGCCTTTTACAATAGGCTGAGACATTCGGAAAATCCTCTATGTTGACAGGGGAAAATTCCTGCTCAAGAGTGACATCACAGGAATTTTTGTTCTATTGGAAAATATCACGCACCCTATTCCAAGTTTCCATCGTCGTGACATCGGGTTCAATAATCGTCTGCAAGAGGTCCGTAGAGATAGTGGAATAAATTCATTAGAGAACGGTATCATCAAAAGTCGTCCATAACGCAGGGTCATCCTCGGGGGTAGGCACCTTCTCCTTGCCTGTTACCGAGGGGATGATGTGATGAAGGACTTGATGCGAGCGTGCGTGAACCTTAAATAATTCTGCCCACATAGCGTATTGGACGTTTTTCATCTCAAGAACAATATGGATGTGGTTCTTGATGTTGGAGACTGTAAGGGCATGATGAAACGCGTTCTTTGAGGTAGACATAATGAAAGAACAAGAGGAGAATTAGGGATTTTGAAAGAAATCAGAAGGAAAAAGAAGTGGTCGTCGGCCGTGTCTCGGAAACCGAGAGAGGGATGCGGAATTGTGGGTTTGGAGAAGGAAAATATTTTCCCTAAACTTCCGATACCATGAAAGAGAATAATCCCTTGATTATTTTCATTAATAAAGAGATATATATACAAATATACAATTCGTAAATATGGAAAATAACTCTACCTTTTCCTACTATAATTCGAATAGCTTTTCCTAATACAAGACTAATACCATAATTACATTTGTACAAGGATTCTACAAATATGGTAAAATAATATACCAAAACCGGCCCTATGATAAACACGGTTTGTCCGTGTATATCGTCTTCTATCAGGGACGACAAAAGAACATTTACCAATAACGTAGGGATCAGAAGTGCTATTATCCTTAAAAGTTTAATTTCCGTCAATGGCAATGGTCTCTAACCATAACTTTATCAGCGAGAATCAGTGTCCGATTCGATCTTCTCTATTCTCTTGCTAAATCTGTGGGAAAGATTAATTATTAGGAAAATATGGTTATGAACCATAAGATCCTTTCTAAATTAATTACTACGACTGAACATGTTTGTGAGACTGAATTTGCAATCTTTTTCTAAAATTAATAATCTATGCCATTCCTTAAAGATGTTCATAAATACAAAGTCATTGCGATTTACACTTTTTTCTTTTCAATCCACCATCTCTTGAAATAAGATATTGAGTGTTTTAAAGATAAATTAATCAATGTACTCAAGGTTCTAACGAACCTTACTTTTCAGAACTTGGATTTGATAAATTCACACGACCTTTGAAATATAAGAGAACCTTCCTTTGATCCATAAAGAGTTATCCCTCCGTCCCAATTTATATGATGTAGTTTGACTGAACACGAAGATTAAGAAATAAGATACATTATTGAATTTTGTGGTCTAAAACAAGCCAAAGATATTTGTGTGGTTATAGATCATCTCGTTAAACATAAAATGTAAAGTTTAAAGTTAAATTATTATTAAATAAAGAAATGTGTCATTCTTTTTTAAACTGACTAAAAAAGAAAGTATTTCATATAAATTGGGACTACATTATAAATTATTAAACCAAAAAAGAACTAAATGTACAAACGTGGGTTTGTGGCTGTACTAAATTCCTATAAGACATGATATTCTGCCCTGACCACTCCTGATGAAAATAATAATTCCTTTATTAAATACTCCGCAGATCCCTTTAGTGTTGTAGTACGAAAATATAACATATTTATCGTTCAACTTTAATTAAAAATAAATTAGACCATGCCATGCAGGTGCTTCAAATGGAACCTTCGTGGCACTTCAAATGGAACCTTCGTGGCACTTCAAATGGAACCCTGTCATGCAGGTGCTTCCTTAGGACAAGTGATACAAGCCATTTACTCATTTACTGCTTTTGATTGACATAAACATATATAGTCACAAGTGGTGCAGCGGATGAAACTGTTCTTTTCTTAATCAGAGGTTTCAGATTTAAATTTTAGATATGAAAATTTTTTGATAGAGAACACTTCCACCAAATGGATCTTATACGACGTGAATCCACATTACTTGGACTCCGATATAATACGCGTATTGAACACCGGATTGAGAAAAAAAAAAGACATAAACATAGTCATTTTAGAATACATATTTAACCATTCAAAATAACCAAACTCTATACAAGTATTTCTATCAGGTGAAATATAGTTATGCTATACCAATCACACTCTGATAACGGTCTGGGAAGTAGGAGAGAAATGCTATTCGGTTGATTTTTTCTATTATCCGGTTGGTTATGTGAGGAACAATAATGTATGAAGAAATTAAGAAAATTGGTTAATTATGTACCCTAAAATCCTTTCTAAATCGTGATTCCCTCTATTTCATTTTATATGATATTATTTCTTTATCCATCTGTTCAAATAAGAATAATACATTTTTATGTATTTAAAATAATCCAGTATTAAACTTCTGATTTTACCCCAGTTTGTAGCCAACATTATATGACAAGTTAAGCTTACACGATTAAAAGATATTATAGCCATATAAATATTAACATGTTAATATCACAAATTTTAAAATTACTTATTTTTTCTTAAATTTCCAGTCAAACTTCTATCACAATAGTTGATACAGAGGGAGTATGATCCTTCCATCCACTTTTACTTGTCGATTATACTTAAACAGATGTTCAGTTTAAAAGATCAAGATATAATTTACCATTTTGTATTTGATTTATCCTTATTATTAAGTACTAATTAATATTTCTAATTCATTTTCCAATATTGACATGACTTATAATAATTAGAGGTGATATAGTAAAATTATTATTTTATTTTTACTTTTTAAGGAGTGTATCAAATTAAATATGGACAAGTAAACATGGAGGGAGTAACATGTTAGTGGAACTTAATTTTACTGTCCCTAATCATGTTACAGGCAAAATCTATGTAATTCTCCAAAATTGAAGTTTACAATGTCCCTAGAGATTAATTAAGTTATTCTAAGATTCTACGTAATTCTTCAAAACCGTTAATAAATTAAAACTAACGCTGCTTTTGCAAACTTGCATTTGCTCAAATATTCTCACAACCTTTGAGATATAAACGAAGCTTCCTTTGAGATCATAAAGAGCTAGCTAGATCGATTATTATAAAACCAAAAAATAAATAAACGTGAATAAAAGAAATAATTCCCTTGATTATTTTCATTACTTGAAAGACTATATATACAAGTTACAAAATAGGAGAATCATATTCCAATTCTATTCTAAAAACCTTATTCTATACATTTATGGTAATACACTAATTATTGTAATACACTACTAATTATATTAGAATATTACCTAAACTAGGATACTAAATATTTACCATAAATTACTTTACATAAACAACCAAAACCGAGAACTATTTTTGGGACCAAATCCGAGACTTAATTACACAATATACACATGTATATTGTGTATATTTAACACACCCCCGCAGTCATAGCGGGCGGTCTTCGAACGCCGAGACTGTCCCTAAAATCTTCAAAAAGGACCGAGGGAAGACCCTTTGTAAAGATGTCTGCAATCTGATATCTTGACGGGACATGGCATACGCGAACGTGACCCCGAGCAACCTTTTCACGGACAAAGTGAATGTCCATTTCGATATGTTTAGTGCATTGGTGCTGAACCGGATTACATGAAAGGTAGATGGCACTAATATTATCGCAATAAACCAAGGTTGCCTTTTGAATAGGACAATGAAGCTCTAAAAGCAAATTACGTAACCAACATGATTCTGAGACCACATTGGCTACCCCTCGATATTCAGCCTCGACACTTGAGCGGGATAGAGTCGCCTGACGCTTCGCAGACTAGGAGACCAAGTTGCTGCCAAGGAACATACAGTAGCCAGACGTAGACCGTCTGGTGTCTAGACAACTACCCCAATCTGCATCAGTGTATGAGACAAGTGTGGATGTCGATGAAGGATACAAATGCAAATCATAGTCCAGTGTACCCTGAATATACCGGATGATGCGTTTGATTGCATTCATGTGCTTAACTCTGGGATCATGCATGAATAAACACACCTGCTGAACAACATATGTAATATCCGGTCTGGTAAAGGTAAGATACTGAAGAGCCCCTGCAAGACTGCGATAGTGGGTCGGATCCTAGTAAGGGACGCCGGCCACGATACCAAGTTTGGGCTTAGTATCAACTGGAGTGGAAATGGACTTACAGGATGACATCCCAGCCCTCTCGATGATCTCAGCCGCATACTTTCTTTGAGACAAAAACAAACCATCTGAATGACGCTTGACGGCAATCCCCAAAAAGTAACTCAAGGGCCCTAAGTCTTTCATAGAAAACTCAGAGCTGAGCATGGTCATGATAGACTGGCGTAAGACATCGGAAGAGGCCGTCAAAATGATATCATCCACATACAACAGAATGTAGGCCAAGGACGAACCACGACGGTAAATGAACAAGGAATTATCTGACCTGCTGTGAGTGAACCCAATTGTCGAAACATAGTCAGCAAACCTCGTATACCAGGCCCGTGGAGACTGCTTAAGCCCATATAAGGACTTCTTCAACAAACAGACATGATGAGGATGTTGGGGATCCCTAAATCCCAAAGGCTGATGCATATAAACTCTGTTTCTTTGAGATCACCATGTAGGAAAACATTCTTTACATCTAATCTAACTGATGAATAGGCCATGTTTTCGAAAGAGCCAAGCTAAGCACAATGTGAATGGTAGCCGGCTTGACCTCTGGACTAAACGTCTCCCCACAATCTATCCCAACCTGCTGAGTCTTACCATCACCCACAAGCCGCGCCTTATGTCGAGCAAATGACCCATCAGAATTCTCCTTATGGGCAAAAATTCACATAGACCTGATAACATTAATACCAGATGGACGGGGTACCAACTCACACGTCTTATTATCAATAAGATCATTATATTCATCAGTCATAGCAATTTTCCAATTCGGGTCGTTTAAGGTAGACACCGGATTACGGGGCAAGGGAGATTTAGAGACATTAGAATGTAAATTAAAATATCTTTTAGGTGTAAAAATACCCCGCTGACTACGAGTGACCGATCTATGACTCGAGGATGAATTGAGTGAATTTTGGAAATTTGTTGGGCTCGGGATGGATCGCCACAGTGATGGGCTCTTGGCCCAAATCAGCGATCTGGGCGACCAGGACGATTCAAAAATTGGGTGGGTAGCCCAATTGCTTTGGGGACCGATCCGATGCTTGGAACCTGTGACGGGATAGTGGGGCCAGCAGGCAGTGGGCCCGCTGGAGAATTTTGGATGCAGGATATATCCGAAAATGGTGAGTAATATACGGGGATATACCATCATCCAAAAAATTATACGAACTCGGCTCGGGAGTATGAACTTTAGTAAAGGGAAATTGAGTTTCATCAAAAATTACATGGCGATTAATGATGATTTTCTTGGAGGATAAATCAAAGCATTTGTAACCATGATGATTAGACGGATAATCCAAAAACACACACGGAGTGGACCGGGCCTGAAGTTTGTTAATTGTGGTGGACGGGAATAACAGATAACATAAGCACCCAAAAACCCGAAGATGAGAATAAGAAGGATTCTTATTATATAAAATTTGAATGGGGGAAGAATATGTCAGACCTTTTGACGAAATTATGTTAAGGAGATATGTTGCCATTTGAAGAGCATGATGCCAAAAATATGGGGGTACGGAAGCATGAAGTAAGAGAGTGCGGACAATGTTATTTATGGAACGAATTTTGCGTTCGGCTTTCCCATTTTGTGATGATGTATGAGGACAAGAAAAATGAAAATTGATCCCATTATTAGCACAGAACTCCCGAAACACCCTATTGTCATACTCTTTTTCATTATCACACAGAATATTTTTTATTTCTCTTTCGAATTGTGTTCTAATGAATGCTCTAAATTTTAGGAAAACGGAAAACACTTGAGATTTATTTGCAATGGGAAACGTCCACAAAAATTTAGAATAATCATCCAAAAAAAGAACATAATATCGACGACCCAAAGAACTTAGAACAAGAGACGTCCATAGGTCACTATGAATAATATCAAGAGGCATTGAAGTATGAGAATTTGAGTCTACAAATGGCAACTTAACAATTTTTTCTAACGAACAAGATTAACAAATTGGAGTACGACTCGTACCCTTACAAGAAATAAAACTATTTTTATCTAAAACTGATAAAATAGAGGATCCCGGATGACCAAGGCGAGCATGCCAC
This sequence comes from Anisodus acutangulus, assembly GCA_029783415.1. Classification (NCBI taxonomy): domain Eukaryota; kingdom Viridiplantae; phylum Streptophyta; class Magnoliopsida; order Solanales; family Solanaceae; genus Anisodus; species Anisodus acutangulus. Next base: position 8,871,932 of record CM056492.1, read on the forward strand.
AAGGAAGGAGAAATGGCTGCAAAGGCTGATGGCAAGGCTTATCTCGATGGACTGAAACCGGGTGTGATAGGATAAAGATCTCCCCTACTATCACACCTCATGAGAGGACTCCCAGTCTTGAAATCCTTCACAGAGAAACCAAAAGGATCAAATTCAATAGAAACGGAATTGTCAGTGGTGAATTTTCGGTCAGACACCAAGTTTTTAATCAATTTGGGGGCATATAAAGTATTTTTCAAGATAAGGGGAGGATTGGGGGGAGATAGAGTTTTATGACCATAACCCTGAATTGGAATCGAGTTACCATTACCGACAATTATACCACGAAGGTTGCTCAAATTTGAATAAGACGAGAGAGTACCTTGATCGGAGGTCATGTGTGTCATTGCGCCGGTGTCCATGTACCAATTTGGGTCCAGTTGCGTCAATCCAAGTGTGCGCATCGCGGCTTCGATATCCGTCTGAGTGGGGCCTGCTGCGTGGTAGGCTTGCGGAGGCCGAGGCCCAAACACCTCTACTTGCGATCTCGGCCCAGTGTGCTGCTGGCTAGAACTCGACCATGCAGAATTGGGCCTGGACCATTGCTGCTGGGTTGGCCACTGCTGCTGGGCCTGCCAATGTTGCTGGGCTGGCCACTGCCGCTGGGAGTGAAATTGGTTGGGCCCAAACTGCTGTTGTGGGGCCCACTGCCACTGCATAGGGGCCCACTGTGGGCCGCAGAACTATTATTGTTGTTGCTGACCACCGCGAGGTCCCCCACCGCCGCCACCATTCTGCGGCTGCCGCCGTGGTTTTTGCCATTTTTTCTTATTTTCACCCTTTTTGCCGCCACCGTTGTTACGGTTTTGGCCCGAGTTATCAACAAAACCCGAAGAACTTGGGAAGGACGCCATCATGACGACAGGACTTGCTCCGGTAGCCGCCTTTTTAGCCAAATCGGATTCTTCCAAAGTAAGCATGGAGCGGCTTGATAAAAGGCGGGAAGAGGGTTGCTTTGATGAAGGAGAGTTCCAACGCCATTATAAGCCTCAGAAAGGCCGGCAACCAATTGTAGAACCAGACGATTATTTGTTATAGGTGCGCCAACATTACAGAGTTGATCCGCCAACTCCTTGAGTTTCTTGCAATATGCAGAGACGTTTGGAAATTCTTCCGTGCAAACTAGAGAGAATTCCTGCTCGAGTGTGACGACACGTGAATGTTGGTTATCTTGGAATATTTCACGCAATCTATTCTAGGTAGCCATAGCCGTGGTATCCGGCTCAATAATCGTTTGTAAAAGGTCAACCGAAATAGTGGAATAAATTCACTGGAGAACGGTAGCATCAAGAGTAATCCATAATTGAGGATCCTCCGCGGGAAGAGGTGTAGCAGGAGGAATGGTGTGATGAATAACTTGATGGGAGATAGAGTCACTTTTAAACAATTTTGTCCACGTCGCATATTGGACGTTTTTCATCTCAAACACAATAGGGATACTGTTCTTGACGTTAGAAACCATGAGGGCAGGATGATGACATATTGAAATAACAAAGGAGGGGAAATTTGGGAATAGTAAGAGAGATTTTGAGAGCGGAAGACAAATTTTGGAAGAGAAAACCCGAGGGGGGGGGGGGTTTCGGCCGAAGGGTACAAAATTTTGGGAGAGAAAATTTTGTTAGACCTAGTCTCTTGATACCATGAAAGAAATAATCCTCTTGATTATTTTCATTACTTGAAAGACTATATATACAAGTTACAAAATAGGAGAATCTTATTCCTATTCTATTCTAAAAACCTTAATCTATACATTTATGGTAATATACTAATTATGGTAATACACTACTAATTATATTATAATATTATCTAAACTAGGATACTAAATATTTACCATAAATTATTTTACATAAACAACTAAAACCGAGAGCTATTTTTGGGACCAAATCCGAGACTTAATATACACAATATACACATGTATATTGTGTATATTTAACAGTGAAACGTGGGTGTTTGCCCTAGAAATAAATAAATAAATTACTACAAGACCCGATCTACATCGACCACTCCTGACCAGAAAAGAATAATCCATTAATTGTCAAATGGAAAATCAATTAATTTATTATTGTACTGAGAAAATATATATATTCATATTCAAATAAAAAGAACCATGCAATGCAGGTGTTTCAAATGGAACCTTCGTGGGATTTCCGACAAACTATTTTAAAAAAGTTGTCTTATAATAATCCCACCAGTTGAGCACATATAAATATTACACGTTCTAAAACCCTCCCATTCTTTCATATAAACCCTAAACTACCCAAAAAAAAAAGGAAAAAAAATGAATCCAGCTGATTTTTCCCTCTTTCAATCTATACAACATCATCTTCTAAATGATTCTGAAATTCCAGAAATATTTTCAGCTATTGATTCAAATAGCCCTAGCTCATCAAGTCTTAGCAATTCCCCTTCTACAGAAAATAATTTTTATTATGGGGAATTAACACCATTAATAAACCCTAGTACTACTTTAGAAGCCACAGAAAAGCCCAAGGAGACCGTGGAGGCGAGTGTGGCACACGCGCCACAAGATTGGAAGCAGTACCGAGGAGTGAGGCGGCGGCCGTGGGGAAAATTCGCGGCGGAGATTAGTGATCCGAATAAGAAAAATGCGAGGTTATGGTTAGGGACTTATCAGACACCGGAGGATGCTGCATTGGCTTATGATCAAGCCGCTTTCAAGATTCGTGGCACGAAAGCTCGGCTCAATTTTCCTCACTTAATCGGCTCTGGCGTGCCCGAGCCGGCTAGAGTGAACCCTAGGCGTCGATCGCACTCGCCGGAGTCATCATAAGAAAATGGAACACTAAGAAAACTATTTGACTGATATATAAGTCTTGTTGCTTGTATACTTTGATTAAGAGTTTGTAATATTATTGGGAAACAAATAAAATAGTTCAAGTCGTGTTAGATTTCGGTAGAGATTGTAAATGATCCTTTTTGTACTTGATACATAGTCATACTAATGTATCCAATTTTATGTGTTACAATTTAGTGAATCACCACAAGTTTTCTTTTAAAGCAAAATTTTAAAAATGTCTGTGGTTTTTACAATATATTGTCAAATTTTAATATATTTTTCTAAAATATGTTTCTAAAGGCTCCCACCCCCTTCCCCCCCCCCCCCAAAAAAAATTTAAATGTATTTTTGGCAGAACTCTTTTTTCACCTCCTCTTACTTTTCGTCTTTCATCTTTTTCAACACTATGCTCTCCTTTAAGGTGTATTCCTGTGTTATAAGACCAACGTATAAATGGTTACAGAGAGCATAATATATAAATTTATATTCAACACGGTAGAATAGTGTAGTTCTCCCATGACCGTTATCACATTAAAACGTTTTAATGGTCTTTTCAAATTGAGTTTTAACATATGCTTGAAATTCAAGAAAGATTGTGTAAACTTGAGACTTATATTTTAGAGGATAAACCCAAAGAAAGTGAGAGAAATCATCCAAAAATACCAAATAATATTTGTGACCCAGTGTTAAATATACACAATATACACACAATATACATATGTATATTGTGTATATTTGGTTCTCGGTTTTTCCACTTGTACCGCATAGAATTAGGTAGTATTTTAGTATCCTAGTTTAGGTAATGTTGTAATGTAATTATTATTGTACACTTACCATAATATTTGTATTACCATAAATGTATAGTTAGTATCCAAGTAGAATAAGGTTTTAGGAGTAGAATAGGAATAAGATTCTCCTATTATGAAAATATGTAACTTGTATATATAGCCTTTCAATCAATGAAAATAATCAAGAGATTATTTCTTTCATGGTATCAGAAGTCTAGGTCTTAAAATCCGCTCTCTAACTTCCTCCAATTTCCGTCGACCTCCCTTGAAATTCCAAGACCTTTGCTCTCGGTTTTTCGTGCCGACGAGAGCCTCCCTCTTCCCAAATTTTCTCCCAAATCCCTCAATCACATATTGTTATATCAATATGTCTACATCCCGGAACATGTTTCATCCTGCCCTTATAGTTTCTAACATCAAGAATAACATCCCTCTTGCTCTTGAAATAGAAAACGTCAAATATGCGACGTGGGCCGAACTTTTCAAAATTCACGCACGATCGCATCAAGTCATCCATCACATAATCCCCGCGGCTCCTGAGGATACGGAAGTGCCAAAACACGAGGATGATCCTAAGTTGTGGACGACTCTTGATGCCACTGTCCTCCAGTTGATATATTCCACAATTTCTACCGACTTTTGCAAATAATTATTGAGCCTGACGCTACGGCACATGCGACTTGGGATAGACTGTGTGATATATTCTAAGATAATCAAAATTCTAGAGCCGTTACTCTTGAGCAGGATTTCTCTCACGTCAATATGGAAGATTTTCCTAACGTTTCGGCTTATTGCAAAAGATAGAAGGAATTGGCGGACCAACTTCACAACGTTGGCGCGCCAGTTTCGAATGATCGTTTGGTCCTCCAAATGGTTTTCGGCCTCTCTGAGGCCTATAATTGTGTTGGAACGCTTCTTCGGCAAAGCAATCCGCTTCCGCAATTTCATCAGGCTCGTTCTATGCTTACACTCGAAAAAGCAAGCATGGCAAAAAGGGTGGCTACCGGTGCTAGTCCCATAGTCATGATGACCGAGTCCACGGTGTATCCAACCGGTTCCAAAAACTCGAGCCAAAACCCCAATAACGGTGGCGGCAAAAAGGGTGGAAACAAGAAAAATAATGGCAAGAACCACGGCGGCAACAACGGCGGCAGCCGACAGAATGGTGGCGGCGGTGGTGGCCCCTGTAGTGGTCAGCAATAACAACAACAGTTCTAGGCCCCACAGTGGACCCCTTTGCCGTGGCAATAGGCCCCACAACCGTAGTTTGGGCCAAGCCATAGTTCGACCCACTGGCAGTGGGCTGCCCAACAACAGTCCAGGCCCACCACGCCCTGGTCCACTTACAGTCAGTCTTCTGGGCTGAGGCAGCAAGCAGGGGTATTTGGGCCTCGGCCCCCGCAGGCCCATCATGCAGCGGCACCCACGTCTACCAACATCGAAGCCGCAATGCACATGCTTGTTTTAAATCCTTCGAACCCAAATTGGTATATGGATACCGGTGCCACTACCCACATGACATTCGATTCAGGTACGCTCTCGTCTTATTCCAATTTGAGCAACCCACGCGGCATAATTGTTGGTAATGATAATTCTATTCCAATTCGTGGTTATGGTCATAAAACTTTATCTCCCCCTCATCCACCTCTTATCTTGAAAAACACCCTACATGCCCCCAAATTGATTAAAAACTTAGTCTGTATCCGTAAATTCACTACTGACAATTCCGTTTCTATTGAATTTGATTCATTTGGTTTCTCTGTGAAGGATTTCAAGACGGGGAGTCCTCTCATGAGGTGTTATAGTAGGGGAGATCTTTATCATATCACACCCAGTTCCGGTCCATCGAGTCAAGCCTTGCCATCCGCATTTGCAGCCCTTTCTCCTTCCTTGTGGCATGCTCGTCTTGGTCATCCGGGATCATCTATTTTGTCGTCATTAGATAAAAATAATTTTATTTCATGTAAGGGTACAAGTAGTACTCCAAATTGCCAGTTTTGTTCTTTAGGAAAAATTGTTAGGTTGCCATTAGACTCAAATCCTCATACTTTAATGTCATTTGATATTATTCATAGCGACTTATGGACGTCTCATGTTCTTAGTTATTTGAGTCATCGGTATTATGTTCTCTTTTTGGATGATTATTCTAATTTTATGGACTTTTCCGATAGCGAAAAAATCTCAAGTTTTTTCCGTCTTCTTAAAATTTAGAGCATTCATTAAAACCCAATTCGAATGAGAAATCAAAAATATTCAGTGTGATAATGGCAAAAAATATGACAATAGGGGTATTTCGGAAATTCTGTGCTAATAATGGGATCAATTTTTATTTTTCTTGTCCTCATACGTCTTCACAAAATGGGAAAGCCGAACGCAAAATTCGTTCCATAAATAATATTGTCCGAACTTTATTAATTCATGCTTCCGTACCCCCGTCTTTTTGGCATCATGTTCTACAAATGGCTACATATCTCCTTAACATAATTCCTTTCAAAGGTTTGACATATTCTTTCCCCTTCAAATTTTATATAATAAGACTCCTTCGTATTCACATCTTCGGGTTTTTGGGTGTTTGTGTTATCCGTTATTCCCGTCCACCACAATTAACAAACTTCAGGCCCGGTCTGCTCCGTGTGTGTTTTTGGGTTTTTCATCTAATCATCGTGGTTACAAATGCTTTAATTTATCCTATAATAAAATCATCATTAATCACCATGTAATTTTTGATGAATCCCAATTTCCATTTGCTAAGGTAAATACTCTCGTGCCTAGTTCGTATAATTTTTTGGATGATAGTATATCCCCGTATATTATTCACCATTTTTCGGACGTATCCCGCTCCCAAAATTTTCCAGCGATGTAATTCTCCCATGACTGTTATCACATTAAAATATTTTAATGGTCTTTTCAAATTGGGTTTTAACATATGCTTGAAATTCAAGAAAGATTGTGTAAACTTGGGACTTATATTTTAGAGGATAAACCCAAAGAAAGTGAGAGAAATCATCCAAAAACACCACATAATATTTGTGGCCCAGTTTGCTAGTAATGGGAGATGTCCATAAATCCGCATGAATATTATCAAAAGGAGAAAACGTTACCCTTAATGAATATTGAAAAGAAAGCCTAACATGCTTTTCTAAAGGACAAGAGTAGCAAACGGGGGTAAATTTACTGTTATTGCATTGAATGAAATTCTGACTTCTAAAAAAATTAAAAATTGGTTCTCCCGGGTGCCCGAGTCTATTGTGCCAAGTGGATGGAGAGATGACAGCTAGAGAGGTTGGTGGATTGACACTTGCACCGGAATTGGATGAGAAAGGATATAGGCCCCACACTATTGCATCTCATAAGAGTTGTCTTGTACGTATGTCCTTTACATAAAAACCAAAAGGGTCAAACTCAATAGATACGAAGTTGTCACTAGCAAACTTTCTAACAGAAATTAAGTTTTTAATGATGTTAGGAGCATATAGGACATTTTTAGGGTAAAGGGTGGGTGAGGTGGTTGTGTTTGAGTGGTGCCATAGCCTTGAATTGGAATGCGATTGCCATTGTCGACCAAAATAAATTGAGGATTATTCAAATTGAATAGGTGAGGGAGATTACCAGAGTTGCGAGTGAGGTGGGATGTGGCATGTGTATCCATGTACCATGCATCGTCGGGTTGTTGGTGATTCATAGTGCTGTAAGCCTGACTCATATCGGTAGAGGTCCTGGGACCGTAAGCCTGCTACTCGGACGTGGAGAAGTGGACCTTGCCACCGCCTCGCTTTCCGTGACCGCATCCCCTTCCGCCTCCTCGGTCACCACGTTGAGGTTGGTGGTCTGTAGGTTGCGGAGGATCGGCGGATGTGTTGGCGGTTGGCGTTACGACAATCGCTAATGCCTGTTGAGTGTGCTCTATCCTGTTTAGCTCGTCTAGTCTCCTCCAACAGCAATTGTGATCGGCCCTTGTTGAAGCTAGGTAGGGGATCAGCTCGTCGCAAGTGTATCGTACTCACTTTTTGATAAACCATTGCTAAGTTGTAAAACCATCTTTATTTCGGAAATCGGAGTGCTAACATTAGACAATTGATCGGCAATCAATATTAGTTGTTTACAATAGTCTGACATGTTGGCAAAGTTCTTAAGACGAGTGTTGGTGAATTGTTCTTCCAAATAGACGGCACATGTATGTTTGTTGTATTAAAATATTTCCTCTAGTCGTGTCCATAATTCGTGAGTCGAGGCACATGTCTTCATAATAGTATGAAGTAGATCCTTGGATATGGTGCCATATATCCATTGTTTGACGATAACATCGAGCCGCTTCCACGTTGGATTGTCGACGTTGGGTGGACGGGGGTTGGTGGCATTGATGTGATCAAGGACATTGTAGGCACAAGCATGTATTTGAAATAATTTGATTTAGATGAGTATTTTCAATCCTCTTGATCAAGAACTAGAGGGATAAAGTCTTTGATATTCGTTACGGCAAAGGCCGGATGAAAGGTGTTAGTAGGGGAAGGAAGAGGATGAGGATGTGTGACGTCGTGGGTGGAGAAGTAGGAAGCGGGAGAGCCATGTGGCTGCCGGAAATAATAAAGGAAAGGTGGGTGGCGACGAAATTTTTTTAGGGTTTGGGGGAGGGGGGTTGCCGTCGGAAAATAAGAAAAGAGGTGAGGGTGGCGACCGAGTATAATTTTAAGGCAGGGAGGGTTTGGCTTTTGATATCATGTAGAATAGTGTAATTCTCCCTTGGTTGGAGGCTTCTCATTTATGCAATATATATAGGTGTTTACAATTACAAACCTAATTGTATAAGGATCTCTACTTTACCTAATTACACTAGAATAATAATTACAGAATATATGAAGAATATTTATTTATTCTCTATCAAACACGTCCATTAACTTCAGGTTTAAATTTTTTCATAGGTCAAATACATAGATTTTTTAGATAATGGGCAGTGGTAGATGTGTAAAATGGGCGGGTGTAGAATTTGTGCAAGTCAAAATGTGTTGATTTAGAAAATAAGCAGATCAATAACCTGCCTGAAGGTTATTTGAGTTAAGATAGGCTAAACAATAAGTCATTGCCCCAATCCGTCCAATATTTATCAAGTTTCAATTTCTTAGTTTTTTTATAGTTTATTTAAATTCCAAACAAAATTTTCCCTTCATTAGGTCTATAAATAACATATTAAATAAAATAAAATTTAAAACTATTTAACGAGGTTTCTTATTGGTCAAAATAGACAGAGTTAATAAATGGGTTGGTTATTAACCCGCTCGTGGAGGCGGGTTTGTGGTTAGTTTTGCTAGCCCTAAGTGGCAATAAAATTTGAAACCAAGAAGATTTTCATGCTCTGTTACTATATAAAGTGTGTAATCATCTCATCTAAAATGTTGTTAGAGAAAATACGTCTCTATTTATTTAATTATGTCATAGAAATTTCTAACTTCGAAGTTCCCGGAAAAGAACTAGACCTTAATAACAAAAGTTACAAGATTCTTTCAGCTAATGATATATTCTTATTATTGTAGGTCACCTCATTAAGAAATTAAAAAAAAAAACAGAATTACCGGGGACATTGTTGAATCGAAAATAAAAAAGCTAAGGTAAATCATAAATGTATGAAAATCCAGATATCAAGGCGGACTTATATGGTACAAAACTATTACTTCTATGAATATTCAGCCGAATTCATTCCCAAGATTAATTTAACAGTGTAAGATCTACTACGTAAAATTTAAGCTCTAATAATTAAATCTGTTTTTTTTTTTGGAAAACTAAAATGAGGCCCGGCCGGATTTGCAGTAGCACGCTCATACTTCATGGGGGTCTTATTACCCCTGGATAAACTTTTAAAGAATTTCTTTGGCATTTATCAAGTGAGCTGGATAACAATTCAAATACGTGTTGAACAAAATACCATAAACAAAGAAGTCCAGTCATTTTCAAGTTATTTATGTACTCTTCGAACAAAACCAAAAATTGTAATTCTCTCCATTCATAATTTTTCTAGTTGATTCTCTTGAAATTTGATCTTGTGAATCACTATATTCTTTCATAATCGAGTCTTGGCTTGTGTCGTGTTGGATTTTGGTTTGATTTTTTCAGATAAATGTCAAAGAAATATTTAAAAAATATATTCAAAGGGTAATAGGAGACCCGTAAAGTATGAGTGTATTCCTGTACATTTGGCCATAGTACATAGGTCATTTTAGTAATTTTCCTTTTTTCATAAGGGAAATAAATATTACTCCCTCCGGATAAAAAAAAGTGTTCACTTAGTCATTTGCATATCCCTTAAAAAAATACCAACTTCTAAGCAAAAATAGGTAATTTGACTAAAATGATCCTAATTAAATAGATATTGAGATTTGATCACCTAACGCTTAATAAGAATAAATATAATTATTTCTTGATTTAGTAAGTAAACGCTATTTTTAAATTAAAAAATAAATATTAAATAGACATTCTTTTTCATTAGAAGAGAGCGTATAATATTATGCATCAAAACAGATATTTTATTTTCAGGGACAACTAATGAAATGTAACATGGCTTTGTCGCCACATATCAAGCTATACTAATTTATTCTCATTTCTCTCTCTCTCGAGAAACATTAATTCATATCTAGAAGCATATATTATTGAAGAATATTCTAAATAATAAGAGTTGATCTGAAAACATATCAAATATAAGTAGGACTCTTCACAGAAGTTCATGAAAATTGTTTATATGTGATGAACAATATAATATAGGTTATATAAGCAATACTAATTAGTTTAGGATAATTTTAAGTAAGTTTTGTCCATAGAATTGTATTATTTTTCTGGTTTAAAGAACTGTTGAGTGTGTGTCTTAGCCCAAGCCTATAGCATTTTGCCCAATAGCTATCAAAAAATTGAGTGGATTTTCATACGGGATGATCTTTAATTTTTGTCCCTCAATTCCCTGGTCTTTTTTTTTACCCTTATTTCTCATTTAATAAAAATGTATGGGTCAAAGTACTCTTTATTCGTGGGTCTACTAAATTAGAGATTCTGGGTTCGAATTCAGCAGAGACAAAAAAGGAAAAAGAATTCGCAAGGCAAAATTTTCATAGAAATTATACTTATTAGGCCAAAATTATATAGAGACTATCCCCTTGCGGCATAGTTTCTATGTAACTAGCCGACAAGACATAATCTTAGTTTTTCAATGAAACTTTGCCTTCAGGCATAGTTACATAAAAACTATGCCCGTTAAGGCATAATCTCTATACAACTTTGACCGAATAGGCATAATTTCTATGAAATCTCGCCTTGCGGTTTTTTTTCTTTTCGACTTTGATGGGATTCGAACCCACAACCTCAGAGATATTTTCGGAGGCATAATTATATAGAAACTATGCCCCTTAAGGCATAATTTCTATACAACTTTAGCCGAATAGGCATATTTTCTAATGAAATATTGGCTGACAATTTTTTTCCTTTTGACTCTGCAGAGATTCAAACTCACAACCTCAAAGTATTTTCGATCATTTTTTTAGGCGAAGTGCAAAAATTAAAGATCATCAATTTGAGGGGCAAAAATAAAAAACCACCCTAAAATAGGGATAATAGTGCGAATTGCCCATAGATGTTACAGATTTGTTAGTTGGGCTATGTCATATTAAGCCCAAACATATGCATATTATGTGAACTTATGTTATGTATTATATCACATATCTTTTTTCTCTCTTTTTTGAGTGTGTGATTTGCCTAAGTTATCAGATAAAATTCTGTTAATCCTTCTATTTTACGCCCCCTTCTCTTTGCCTATGTTGTCACGTGAACTTAATTCTTTAGAATTTTTCCAATATAAATATCTGCAAATCATTCTCTTTGACCCTTTTTATCAGAACGTGCTCCTGGGGCGTCACACATCCCTCTTATGTACTTAGTGCCTCCATAAAGAGATTTGCCTCATCATCATATTGCGAATCTTTACAAATTTGAACCTTAAGCTATATTATTATCAAAATAAAAATGCATGTATCATGAAAACTTGTTCTCGAAGAGAGTAATTCTTAAAGTTACCATATTGCATTTTTAATAATCCAATAACAGCTTTCTTTGTTGTCCAGAGGTTTTAGAATTGGAAACTCCATGCACGAGGGAATAACATTACATATTATTGGTTCGTAAAGTAATTTTCTTAGTTAGACTCCATTGACAATGACTTACCTTAAATTTGACTTCTACAATCTCGTCCGTCATATATAATTTCAATTATACTAATATTAATTGTGTCACATGTGGGAATTTACTAACAACAAATTAATTGCTTTTACTTTCAAAAAATTCTGAACTTGACATGTCAATTTTAAGGTTCTGGTGGTAGTTAACATACTTGTAAGAATTTAACAATAATTAGTTTATTTTTCTCAATTATTCTCTTCCAAAAGTGTGGGTAATATACCACAAATACAATCATAATTAAGGCTAGACATAAGCACAAATCATGATATCTAATCTACCTAGCATATACAATTGATTCTACTATCAATTACACTAATTACTAAATAATTATAATAAATACAACATTTAATATAATTATTCTATCACTCCCCGGAGTCGAAGCGAGAGGTAGATGTATGCTGAGACTGTCCCAAAAAATCTTCAAATAGAATCAGCAGAAGACCTTTAGTAAAAATATATGCAATCTGATAGCGTGATGGGCCATGTAACACACGCACTTGTCTGCGTGAGACCTTTCCACGAACAAAGTGGATATCCAACTCAATATGTTTAGTGCGTTGGTGATTGACCAGATTCCCAGAGAGATAGATGGCACTAACATTATCACAGTATACTAATGTGGCCTTCGGAATTGGGCATTGGAGTTCAAGGAGAAGGTTCCGAAGCCAACATGATTCAGACACAACATTGGCAACACCTCGGTATTCTGCTTCGGCACTGGATCTGGATAAGGTTGCTTGCCTTTTCGAGGACCAAGATACCAAATTATCACCAAGAAATACACCATAACCAGACGTGGAGCGTCTGGTGTCCGGACACCCTCCCCAGTCGACATCTGTATATGCGACAAGTGAAGATCTCGACGATAGATATAAATGTAGGCCATACTCGAGAGTGCCTGAATGTACCGCACAATGCGTTTGAAAGCATGCATATGATCATGGATTATGCATGAAAAGGCACACTTGTTTCACAACATAAGAAATATTTGGTTTGGTGAATGTCAAATACTGCAGGGCCCCTGCCAAGCTGTGGTAGAGTGTCGGATCAGCAAACGATTTGCCGGATAATGCACTCAATTTGGATTTAGTGTCCACTGGAGTTGCCGAAGGTTTACAGGAGGACATGCCATCACATTCAACAATCTCAGCTGCATACTTCTTTTGGGATAGAAATAAACCATCTGCATGACGTGTTACAGCTATACCTAAAAAGTAGTGTAGTGGCCCTAGATCTTTCATTGCAAATTCAGAACCAAGCTATGACATGATGGACTTGCGAAGAGCATCTGATGAGGCAGTTAGTATAATATTATCCACATATAAAAGCAGATAAGCAATATTATTACCATGACGGTAGATAAACAGAGAGTGATCGGAACGGTTGTTGGAAAAACCAATATGTGAGACAAAATCGAAAAACCTCTTGTACCATGTCTTGGGGGCTTGTTTTAGTCTGTATAATGATTTCTTGAGCAGACACACATGATTGAGATATTTAGAGTCCCTATAGCCCAAAGGCTGGTACGTGTAAACAGTTTCATGTAGTTGTTCATGAAGAAAGACATTTTTGACATCTAACTGATGAAGTGGCCATGCCTTTAACAGAGACAGACTAAGGACTATTCTGATAGTTGCCAGTTTAACCACCGGACTGAACGTCTCACCGTAATCCACACCAACCTGGTGCGTCTTCCCATCACCTACAATACGGGCTTTATGCCTCTCAAAAGCACCATCAGAATTTTCTTTGTGACTGAAAATCAACATAGACCGAATTATATTAGCATTAGGGGAACGAGGTACCAATTCCCACGTCCTATTTTTAATAAGAGCATTAAATTCATCGTCCATAACCAATTTCCAATTCGGGTCATTAAGGACAGCCACAGGATTACGAGGCAATGGTAATTTTGGGACGTGAGTAAGTAGGCTATATTTGGTGTTGAGTTTGACAATGCCGCGTTGACTATGGGTGACGGGCCGCTAGGCTGGAAGTGGGGCCAGGTGCTTATTTTCAAATTATGTAAAAATAATTTCTTTATTATTCTTTCCTTTTCGTTCTTGTCTTTTTGCTACAACGATAGGATTAGGGGTAATGTAGCTTTCTAAATAAATTTCAAAAGTTCTATAAGATGCCTTTTGCATTTTCATGTACGGTTAAATAAAAGATAATAATCCTTTCTTCTCTTGTGCAACGGTCAACAAATTGATCGACTGATTGGCTAGTCACTTGAAGGGAAAAAAAAGAACTTGAGTTGCAAATTCAAAATAAATAAATTGGAGTTTAACTAATATATATTCATCGAGAGTATAAATAATTTTGCTTAATCAGATCACATTTATTTGTTATAGCATTACAACTTGCCTTTTATTTAAGATTGCAAATTTCACTCCTTATGTAAAGTTGTAGATCTGCTTTGGATGACATAAAGTAAATATATATATGTGTGTGTGTGAGTGAGTAGTAACCAGCAAAATCTCCATTAAAATGATTGCATCCATCAGAAATAGGAGTATATATTAGTAAAAACTGACAGAAAATTGGTAAGTAAAACACAAAGATCCTAGTAGAATTATTTATTTATATTCAAATTATAACCGCTCCCAAGTTCTAAAGAATCATCTTACAATATTATAACTCCATTCGTTCCATAATAAATTGTGTTTTTAATTTATACGCATCCCTTAAGAAATTATTCACTCCTAAAAAATTATGAATGTTTTTACTAATTTACCTCTAATTAATGTCTAGAAAAGAAAAGTTACTTAATAATTTTTAATTATGTAAATAAGAATAATTTTGAAAGAATAAAGTCAAATTCTTCTTGAAATTCTAAAGCATCATTTATTTTAAAATAAAATAAAAAGACTAAAATATCACGTATTATGGAACAGAATGAGTAAACAAGTTTCCAACTTGGAAAGAGAGAAACTTCCATCCTCGATTAACACATTACTTAGATATTATACTAGTGCAATTAGGACTTTGTGACTACCTTAAAAATAAATGTTCCCTATGAAAGAAAACAAAAAGCACCGTATTAGCATGTGTTGGACAGTTTAGCTACCACAATAGAATTGGATTGACACATCTATGACTTTCAATTTACTCCTCAACACATGCCTTGAAAATATTGAATGTGAACACTTCATTAATTATTAAAATTATCCCCATGTGTACATGGATTATAATATTTCATGCTGACTGTTACAGGAATAAATAAACCATTTACCTTTTTAACGATTCCCCACCTAAAGAAAAAGAAAAGGACATTTGTGAAAAACTACATCTATTTTATTAAAATTAATAATGACCATGAACCCGCAAGGCTGGTTTGAGTTGGTTGCGAGAGTGGTTTCTCACATGGATCGATTTTCCTAACCCCCAACCTTCTTAAGTCCGAGCTCATTGCATCGAGCTTGCCTAGTGCAATTTACATTTTTGTGTGATTTGCAAGCTATGCATAATGAGCAGGTTACCTAGTGCGCACCCCAATAATAACAGCTGCGAGTTTCCCTGAGGTTCCAAAAGTAATGACCATGATGTTTACACATCTATTTTAAATGAATGCAGATAATTGATGCAGAAGTTAGGAAGCAAGTCATCAGGATTCATGCATATCTTTTACGAGCAAAAAAGAAAATATTTTGAAGGTCTCATTGAAAGATGGTGATATACACAGTCAAAATAGTGTATATTATTGGACCGAATTTTGTCTATATTATTATCATAGTTGTAATATTCTTGTACAAGTGTAAGTATGATATTGGTCTTGTATTAGGAAAATGTATTAGAATTATAGTAGGAAAATGTTGAGTTATTTTTCCATATTTAGAAATTGTATATTTATATATATATCTCTTCATTAATTAAAATAATCAAGGGATTATTTCTTTCATGATATCAGCAGTCTAGGGCAAATTTTTTCTTCTCCAAAATCCCTCCTTTCGCTGCCCTACTTGCCATTGGCCGTCGGCCACCTCCTCCTTCCTTCAACTTTTATTTTTTTTCTCTTCCAAAAATCCTTAATTCTCATCTTGTTCTTTCCTCATGTCTTCATCAAAGAATATAATTCATCTTGCCCTTACAATCTCCAAAGTCAAGAACCACATCCCTATCGTTCTTGAGATGGAAAACGTCCAATACAGGACATGGATAGAATTATCTAAAGTTCATGTACGCTCGTATCAAGTCCTTCATCACATCATCCCCTCGGTAACAGGCACGGATAAGGTGCCTACCGCCGATGATGACTCTGCGTTATGGATAACTCTTGATGCTACAGTTCTCCAGTGGATTTATTCCACTATCTCTACGGACCTCTTGCAGACGATTATTGAGCCCGACGCTATGGAAATGGAAACTTGGAATAGGGTGCGTGATATATTCCAAGATAACAAAAATTCTCGTGTTGTCACTCTTGAGCAGGAATTTTCCCATGTCAACATGGAAGATTTTTCGAATGTCTCAGCTTATTGTAAAAGGCTGAAGAAATTGGTAGATCAACTCAAGAACGTTGGTACGCCCGTCACCAATGATCATCTTGTTCTTCAGATGGTTGTAGGCCTATCCGAGGCTAATAATGGCGTTGGGACGCTTTTTCGTAAAAGTAATCCTCTTCCACCGTTCTACCAGGCCGTTCCATGCTCACATTAGAAGAGGCCGGCTTGGCTAAAAAGGTAGCTACCGGAGATAATTCCATCATGATGATGGCCACATCCGATAACCTCACTCATTCTCGAATAATTCTAGCCAAAATCGTAACAACAGTGGCGGCAAAAAGGGTCAAAATAAAAAAATGGTGGCAAGAAGAGCGGTGACGGCTGCGGCAGTGGCGGCAGTGGCAAACGTGGTGGTAGTGGGGCGGCTGGGCTGCAGAACCACTGGCCGCAGCCTTAGGCTAACTGGCCGTGGGGCTGGGCCAGTGGCCCAATGTGCCTTTCCAGCCTTATCTAACAAACTGGGCCAGTTTTCGTAATTCACCGGCCAAACAGCCTGTTGGACCTTGGCAGTAGGGTGGTCTTCTTAGGCCTCGGCCTCAGCAGGCCTTCGTTGTTGCGGGCCCAGCAGCAGTCCCGACACTCACGGATATCGAGGCCACGATTAATACACTTGGATTAAATCCCCCGAACGCAAATTGGTATATGGACACCGGAGCCACTTATCATATGACGTCCGCACAAGGTAATCTCTTGTCTTATTTCAATTTGAGCAATAATCGTGGAATAATTGTTGGTAATGACAATTCAATTCCAATTCGTGGTTATGGTCACACAATTTTTCCCCTCCATATCCACCTCTCGTCCTTAAAAATGTCCTTCATGCCCCTCACTTAATTAAAAATTTGGTGTCTGTCCAAAAATTCACGACTGATAATTGAGTTTCTATTAACTTTAACCCTTTTGGATTTTCTGTGAAGGATTTCACGACAGGGATACCTCTAATGAGATGTAATAGTCGGAGAAAGCTTTATCCAATCACCACCACCACCATTTCCACAAGTCAAGCCACACCTTCAACATTTGCCACTCTTGCTCCTTCTTTGTGGCATGCACGCTTGGGTCATCCGGGGTCGTCTATTATTTCTTCTCTTAAAAATAATAATTTTACTAATTGTAAGAGTATGCGTAGTATTCATATTTGTCCTTCTTGTCCTATAGGGAAACATGTTAGTTTACCATTTGTAGCCTCTACTTCTAGTACGTCGATGTCTTTTGACATTTATTCATAGTGATTTATGTACATCTCCCGTTTTGAGCTATTTGGGCCATCGTTATTATGTTTTATTTTTGGATGATTATTCTAATTTTTTGTGGACTTTTCATTTGTCTAAAAAGTCTCATGTTTTTTTCACATTCTTAAAATTTAGAACTTTCATACGTACCCAATTCGAACGGAAAATTAAAAACATTCATTGTGATAATGGTATGAAATATGATAATGGACCATTTGGGGAATTTTGTGACACTTATGGCATATCTTTTCGATTTTCTTGTCCTCATACGTCATCACAAAATGGGAAGGCTGAAAGAAAAATTTGTACCATTAATAATATTGTCCGCACCTTACTAGCCCATGCTTCCTTACCTCCGTCTTTTTGGCATTATGCGTTGAAAATGACTACTTACCTCCTTAACATACTCCCTATAACGGTTTAGCATATCAATCACCCCTATAAATTCTTTATAATAAGGATTCCTCATATTCTCATCTTAGGGTGTTTGGGTATTTGTGCTATCCGTTTCTCCCGTCCACTAAAATTAACAAACTTCAAGCCCTTTCTACCGCTTGTGTGTTTTTGGATTATCCGTCTAATTATCGTGGTTACAAATATTTTGATTTATCTGCTAATAAAATCATAATTAGTCGCATGTCATTTTTTATGAAACCCAATTTTCGTTTGCTAAATTGTCTAATTTTTATAATTTTTTGGATAATAGACTCTCATCGTATATTCTCTAACAGTGGACCCCACCTTTCCGTGATCCAGTTCTGCCAGCAGGCCCACTACCTGCTGGTCCACATAGTCTCGGTACGATTCCAGAACCCGATCCAGTTTCAGGTTCACGGCCAGCAGGCCCACGCCTGCTGGCCCAAATAATCCTTCCCCAGTCCACTGTTTCCGCCATAAGTTATTGGGCCAACAATCCCACTGCATGATGGCCAGTCCCCTGCTGACCCGACACCTACCCAAATCCTGTCCAATTCTATCATGAGTCAAGGACCCGTTACTCGTAGCCAATGGGGTATTTTTAAGCCAAATCGACATTCAAATCTTAATTCTAATGCCCCTAAATCACCCCTACCACGTAACTTAGTGTCTGCCCTACATGACCCGAACTGAAAAATGGACATGGATGACGAATATAATGCTCTTATTGAAAATAAGGTGTGGGAGTTGGTGCCCCGTTCGCCTGGTGTTAATATTATTCATTCAATATGGACTTTTACTCGTAAAGAAAATTCTGACGGTTCTTTTGAGAGGTATAAAGCCCGTCTTGTAGGTGATGGTAAAACTCAACAGGTTGACGTGGATTGTGGAGAGACATTTAATCTGGTAGTCAACCAGCTACCATTCTCACTGTTCTTAGTCTAGCCATGGCCCATCCATCAGTTGGATGTGAAAAATAGTTTCTTACATGGTGATCTCAATGAGACAATATACATGCATCAGCCCTTGGGTTTCAGAGACCCCAATTATCCTACTCATGTCTGTTTACTTAAGAAGTCCTTATAAGGGCTTAAGCAAGCCCCACAGATTTGGTATAAGAGGTTTGCAGATTATGTGTTTACTATTAGGTTTTCTCACTACAGGTCTGATCATTCTCTGTTCATATATTGTCGTGGTACTTCTCTGGCATACATTCTGTTATATGTGGATGATATTATCTTGACAGCCTCTTCTGATAATCTGCGTAAGTCTATCATGTCCCTTTTCAGTTCAGAATTTGCTATGAAAGACTTGGGGCCCTTGAGTTATTTTTTGGGTATAGCCGTCACTCGTCATGCATGTGGTCTATTTTTATCACAGAGAAAGTGTGCGGCTGAGATTATTGAGAGAGCTGACATGTCATCTTGTAAGCCCACTTCTACTCCGGTTGATACCAAACCGAAGTTGAGTGCTACTTCTAGCACACCATACGATGATCCCACTCACTATCGCAGTCTTGCAGGGGCTCTTCAGTATCTTACTTTCACGAGATATGATATTATTTATGCAGTGCAGCAAATATGTTTATTTATGCATGATCCGAGGGACGAACACATGCATGCTCTCAAACGCATTTGCATTTATATCCATCTTCCGCCTCTACTATTGTGTCTTATACAAATGCTGATTGGGGGTGGATGTCCAGATACCAGACGTTCGACATCTGGTTATTGTATGTTTCTTGGTGATAACTTGGTCTCCTGGTCGGCAAAACGCCAGGCTACTTTATCGCGATCCAGTGCGGAGGCCGAGTATCGAGGGGTAACCAATATGGTGTCCGAGTCATGTTGGTTGCGTAATCTCCTATTAGAGCTTCACTTTCCTATTCAAAAAGCTACATTGGTCTATTGCGATAATGTTAGTGTAGTATATCTCTCTGGGAATCCGGTCCAACATCAGCGCACTAAACACATCGAGATGGATATTCACTTTGTTCGAGAAAAGGTTGCTAGTGGACAAGTACGTGTCTTGCATGTCCCTTCGCGTTACCTAATTGCTGACATCTTTACTAAGTGTCTTCCTTTGGTTTTGTTGTAAGATTTTAGGGACAGTCTCAGCGTACAACGACCGCTTGCTATGACTGCGGAGGTGTGAAAGATGGTGATATATATGGTCAAAACCGTGTATATCATTGGGCCGAATTTTATCTATATTATTATCATAGTTGTAATATTGTTGTACAAGTGTAATTATTGTATTACTCTTGTATTAGAAAAATGTATTAGAATGAAATGAACTTTCAGAATGATATATATATATATATATATATATATATATACTACTACACTATTTTAAAATAAAGAAATCATACTGCATATTATTGTTGAGAAGTATGGGCTACAATAAATGAAACTGATCACTTTGAGCAGAGCATAAATGACAAATGTATACTCTAAATTAAGAGACAACTGATCATTCCATCAGGGATGATTTACAGAATAATTTTGGAGGTGTACGGTCTTAATTTTTTTACCTCCCCAGACCAAAATTTCAAATTTAATCTAGCAATTTTTTTCCTTTGAGCTTAAAAGTTTGTCCATAAGACTAGAAGAGTGAAAAATTTAAGATCACTCGTTTCAAAGATCATTTGATATAATTTTCTGTTCCATTAGTTACCATATACTGACGTACAAAATTATCTTATTACTGTAAGTGTTTTTTTATTTTGTTTGAAAATTGCTTATTTTAGAGAATTAAGATGTTTGATCAAAATTTTCAGAGAAAAATAAGTAATTTTGAGTGATATTAGAAGCTATGTCAGAAGCTAAAAAAATATAATTTTTTCTCAGGACCTTTGGAACCTTGTTCAAGAATAAATTATTATTGCAATATTGACAAAAATATTTTTCAAAAGAATTAATCAAATAGAAACGGTTACTCTCCAAAAATACTTTTTTAAATAAATAGATTTTGAAAGCTTATTCAAACAAGCTATTAGAGTGGTGAATCTTAATGGCATTGATCACACAAAAACATGGAAAATAAATTTGTGATAGATATATACAAAACATAAATAAGGAGTAGTACTCTTTATGTCCCAATTTATGTGGTGGTATTTGGATGTCGAAAGTCACGAATTTTTCTTTACTCTAAATTTTTATATGCCTTTTAAATATTTAAATTGTTATTTATTGTAATTTATAGTATTTTTACGTAGTTTTTAATTATGAAAATTTAAATTAAAAAATTTAAAATTTTATGTTCGAATTCATAATTAAAATTAGAAAATTTAACTCGGGAAATTCAAATTATAAAATTGAGGTAGTAAAAAGTAAAAACTAGCATGATCTGACAGAAAGTTATTTTATGCACTGATGTAATTTCATTTGAAAAAACAACATAATGAGAAGACGAAGAGATTATTAACAACTTCCGTTCTCCGGGTAATATTTTGGGAACGACTATTCTGGTGTTGGAACACTGAATTCTTGTCCATTCAAATAGCTATGGCAAAACGATTTAGCTTTTGCTATGGAGTTTATCACATCTATTTTCCTTTTTCTTGTCCTGTTTTCCGATGAGGTGGTCGATGGCTCGGGCGAGCGCATACGATGCCTCGCTGTTAGTCTAGCCGGCTCGGGCATACCAGAGCCGATTAAGTGAGGAAAATTCAGCCGAGCTTTTGAGCCCCGGATTTTAAAAGCAGCTTGGTCGTAAGCCGATGCTGCATCCTCCGAGGTCTCGTATGTTCCTAGCCACAGCCTCGCGCCTTTCCTATTTGGGTCTCTTATTTCCGCTGCAAATGTACCCCATTGCCTCCGTCTCACTCCTATGTACCGCTTCCAATTTAGCTCACGAGCCACCATAGGCCCCTTTATTTCCTCCTCGGACTCGGACTCGGACTCGGACTTTTCATGGGATTCGATTGAAGGGGAGCTGCCAAAACTTGAACTATGACTATTAGGCAATGCGTAGCTTGAACTCATCGGCGAAAAAATTTCAGGAAAATCGGAATCATTCAGAAGATGTTGTTTTATTGATTCAATGAAATCAAAATCAGACAAAGAGAAGAAGGTTTCATTAGCTGGATTATTCATTTTTTGTTTTAAATCTCTAGATATTTGGATGAATAATTTCTGGTACTTTCACTTAATTACTAGCTAGAGCTAATTCTGGATGAATAGAAAGGTTCATAAACTATGTCTATTTATACGCTAAGGCTATACATGTAACTCTAGCCCCTACATATTATTGTTTTCCAGGAATTTCTCTGAAGTTTCAGTATTTTAAGCACATGTATGTTATGCTTTTTATTTTATTTATTATTCTAACGTCTCAAGATAAATTAATAATGTACTGCAAGATGTTATGCGCATCACGACAAGGACACGTTCATTGCTGAAAATTTCAGAGTAGTGATTTGAACTTTGGAAAATAACTATTCTTTCTATTCCAATTATGTGATGCTCTTCTTTTTAATTTATCTAAGAAAGAATGATATATTTTGTTATATTTAAAATTTATTTTAATTTTTTTATCTACCTTAGTGATATTTATATAAGTATCTATGTCTTATTTTAGATAACAATTTCTTTTATTTAAATTGAGACGGGAAGAGATATCTTGTGTTAGGTACACCAGAACATGTTTTTCAATACGGAAAAGGGTTTAAAATACCTCTCTACTTTCATAAATTGGCTACTTTTATCCTCCGTTAAGGGTTGAAGTTAAATCTACCCCTCTAGTTACAAGATGGTGTTGTTGTGCCTGTGTTCAAAAATCAGGAAAAACAGAAACCAAACGGAAAGACAAAAACCAGAAAAAACAGAAACTGGAAAAATAATACAGAAGTAAGAAAATATCCGAGACCACAGAATTCACTGTGTGTCCTTAAGGAATTTAATCCACTCACTGTACCCGAGGTTATGGATTACTTCCTCCCAGGATAAAACGGATATACCTGTCGCAGGAGTAGCGGTACGTCAAACGCCTTCGACTTCGACGAACTCAAAGTTGGCAATGAAACACAGTAAGACTCGATAGTTTTATTTGTGAAAAAGAATGCAGAATTTTAGATGCAGAAATTTTTGGTTTTTGGTATCTTTAAAATGAGGCATTGCCTTAGTTTATATAGCCTTGAAGGTGCCTCTTCTAATAGGTTGGTATTTGTTCGGAAGGTTGCCTTCCATTTCTCATTCACACCAACTTGGCTAGTTTTATTCATTAACTAGCTTTAACAATCCCCACATGAATGGGGAATGGTTATATGATGAAAAACATGCATGACAAAAAGCGTGTGATTCGTAGCGAGGATTAATCGCATCTGGATAAGTAGATTTCTCTTTGAACTTTCCGTAGTGAACATATGTCGGATATACTCGGTCAATCGGTAGATGTGATATCCTTGAACCGTCGAGCTTTGGTGTATACCTAGACAACCACATGTCACACAATTAACCCTTTAACCGTCTTTGGTTCTCATTGTTTTGTTCGTTTCAGCCATGAACACTGCCTGGTTCATAAGTGCGTAGAGAATTGGCCTTACATAATTCTCCTTGAAGCGGCTTACACTTCACACTTACATAGGTGATTTCTAAATGTGTCATCCCGTAGATACACTATTTGATATACCCCGTACCAAACTTAGGAACCATTAAAAAGCCGCAATGCTTTATCCTGGTACTGAACATTGTCTCATCACGAGAATGGACCAAAGAGTTATTGTGACAATGTTGAACCGTCATTAATGACTTTGTTTGATCTCTTTGAACCTAGATCTTGGGATCTCCAGTCTTCTAGGTAGAGTTACCGTCACGATGACTTGTCCTCGGCCATAGTCTCATTCCCCTTGATGATCTTTCAACTACCTCTCTAGTTAGGCCTTTAGTTAGTGGATCCGACACATTATCTCTTGACTTAACATAGTCAATTGTGATAATTCCACTAGAGAGTAGTTGTCTAACGGTATTATGTCTTCGTCGTATGTGACGAGACTTTCCGTTGTACATAAGGCTCCCGGCTCTTTCTATTGCCGCTTGGCTATCGCAATGTATGCATATAGGAGCCAACGGTTTGGGCCAAAATGAAATATCTTCTAAGAAATTCCGGAGCCATTCAGCTTCTTCACCGGCTTTGTCTAAAGCTATGAACTCAGATTCCATTGTAGAGCGGGCGATACATGTCCTGCTGTGGATGACTTCCAAGACACTGCTCCTCCACCTATGGTAAAAACATATCCACTTGTGGATTTAGTTTCGATTGAACCGGTGATCCACTTGCATCAACTGTATCCTTCAATAATCGCAGGATACTGTTATAATGCAAAGCAAAGTTTTGAGTATGTTTTAAATACCCCAAAACTCGTTTCATTGCCACCAATGTTTTTGGTCGGGATTACTAGTGTAGCGACTTAGTTTACTTATAGCACATGCAATATCGTCGCGTCTGAGTTCATGATATACATCAAACTTCCCAACACTCTGGCATAATCCAATTGAGAATGACTTTCACCTTTATTCTTTGCAAGAGCAAGGTTCATATCAATTGGCGTCTTTGCAACTTTAAAGTCCAAATACTTGAACTTTTCAAGTACCGCTTCAATATAATGAGATTGAGACAATGCTAGACCTTGAGGAGTCTTATGGATTTTAATTCCCAATTAAATCGGCAACTCCTAAGTCTTTCATATCAAACTTACTAGCAAGCATGCGCTTAGTAGCATTTATGTTAGCAATGTCGTTACTCATTATCAACATATCATCCACGCATTACAAACAAACAATGACTACGTGGTTTGGAGTGTTCTTAATGTAGACACATTTATCACACTCATTTATCTTGAATCCATTTGACAAAGATTGTATGGTCAAATTTTGCATGCCACTGTTTGGGTGCTTGTTTTAGTCCGTAAAGAGACTTAACAAGTCGACACACCTTCTTCTCTTTCCCTGGAACTACAAAGCCCTCAAGGTTGTTCCATGTAAATTTCTTCCTCTAACTCTCCATTTAAGAAGGTTTGTTTCACATCCATTTGATGGATTTCAAGACCATACCCGCGCTAACGCTACTAACACCCGAATAGATGTAATCCTCGTTACGGCGAGTATGTATCAAAGTAATCAAGACCTTCTCGTTGTCTAAACCCTTTAACAACTAGTCTTGCCTTATATTTATCAATAGTACCATCAGCTTTCATTTTCCGCTTGAAAATCCATTTGGAACCTAAAGGTTTATTTCCTGGAGGAAGGTCAACCAATTCCCAAGTACGGCTGGTTAAGATGGATTCTAGCTCACTATTGAGTCGCTCTTTCCAAAATTGAGCTTCCGATGAAGACATAGCTTCGTTGAAGGTTCGAGGCTCATTCTCCAACAAAAATGTTAGAAATTCTGGTCCAAATGAAGTAGACGTCCTTTGACGTTTGCTGCGTCTCGGATTTTCCTCATCAGGAATATTTTCCTTTATTTCTTCCCGAGGTCGTTTAGATTCTTTGCTAGACGACTCACATTCCTTTTTATACGGATATATGGTTTCAAAGAAGTCAGCATTATCTGATTCAATCACCGTATTTACCTGAATGTCGGGATTTTCTGATTTGTGAACCAGAAATCAATATGCCTTACTATTTGTGGCATATCCTATGAAAACACAATCAATGGTTTTAGGTCCTATTTTTACCCTTTTGGGTTTAGGAATTTGCACCTTGGCCAAACACCCCCACACTTTGAAGTATCCCAAATTGGGCTTCCTTCCTTTCCACTTTTCGTATGGAATAAATTTTGTTTTGCTATGGGGCACTCGATTGAGTATTCGGCTAGCTGTTAGAATGGCTTCCCCCCACAAGTTCTGGGGTAAACCAGAACTTATTAACAGGGCATTCATCATTTCTTTCAGGGTTCTATTTTTCCTTTCCGCAATTCCGTTTGATTGTGGCGGGTAAGGGGCAGTTGTTTGATGAATTGTGCCAGATTCCAAACATATTTGTTCAAAAGGAGAGTCTTATTCACCGCCTATCACTCCTTATCATTTTAATCTTTTTGTTAAGTTGAGTCTCAACTTCGCTTTGTATTACTGAATGCTTTAATTGCTTAATCTTTACTATTAAGTAAATAAACGTAGCAATACCGCGTACTATCGTCAATAAAAGTTATGAAATACTTCTTTCCACCGCGAGATGGGATTGACTTCATGTCACAAATATCTGTATGGATTAAGTCTAAAGGACTTTAATTCCTTTCAACTGACTTATAAGGATGTTTAACATACTTAGACTCAACACAGATTTGACATTTTGATTGACTACATTCAAACTTAGGCAATACTTCCAAACTAATCATTTTTCGCAAGGTTCTATAATTGGCATGTCCTAAACGTGAATGCCATAAATTATTTGACTCAAGTAAGTAAGACGAAGCAGAAACTTTATTATTATTGGCAACGACCATTACATTCAGTTTGAAAAGGCCCTCTGTGAGGTAACCTTTTCCTATGTACATCTCGTTCTTATTTATTACAACCTTGTCAGAAACAAAAACACACTTAAAACCATTCTTTACTAGAAGTCCGGTAGATACTAGATTTTTCCTAATTTTAGGAACATGACAGACGTTGTTAAGAGTCACCACCTTGCCAGATGTCATCTTCAGCAGATCTTTCCATAACCTTCAATTTTGGCCGTTCAGAATTTCCCATATATATGGTATCGCTTGGGCCCAATGGGAGCATATGAAGCAAAGGCTTCTCTAACAAAGACAAATGTGGCGAGTGGCGCCAGAGTCAATCCACCACTCTTTCGGATTTCCCACTAAGTTGCACTCAGACAACATAGCGCACAAGTCATCAACTTCCTCATTTGTTTCAACCATATTAGCCTGACCCTTCTTCTTTACCTTTTTGAGCACGATACCGCAACTTTGTGTCCGATTTTTCCACAATTGTGGCTTTCCTTGAATTTCTTTTGTTGGGATAGCTCCTTGGTCCCGATGCATTTTTCCTCTTTTTCGACATTAGTTGGGGCAGCTTCAACAATATGTGCTCCCCCTATGGTTGATCTCACATTTGCCTTCTTCTCCCCTGGCTTGTTATCTTCCTCGATTCTCAAACGGACGATGAGATCCTCCAGTGCCATCTCCTTTCGCTTGTGTTTCAAGTAATTTTTGAAGTCCTTCCATGAAGGAGGCAAATTCTATTATCGCCAGCAACTTGAAACGCCCCAGTAATCACCAACCCTTCAGCGAGTAGATCGTGGATGATAACCTGCAACTCTTGAACTTGAGTAAAAACAAACTTGCCATCTACCATTTTGTAGTCCAAAAACTTGGCAGCGATAAATTTCTTTAATCCAAAGATCTTCTGCTTTATATTTCTTTTCCAACGCATCCCATAGATCTTTTGATGTTTTCACATTACTATAGACGTTGTAAAGATCATCCTCCAACCGCTAAGAATATAATTCTTGCACAAAAAATCTGAGTGCTTCCATGCCTCGATTACAACAAAACGTTCATTCTCGTGTGTTGATTCCAAAATCGGAACGACCTCCTTAATAAACTTTGGAGGTTTAAAGTAGTTAAATAGAAGAACATCTTTTGTTGCCATCGTTTGAAATCAATTAGGTGAATTTTCCAGATTCTCTGCCGGGCCGGTCTTTGATTTGATGCAGTGGAGGACAACATTGCTCGTAGAACCAACCATGGGGGCTAGTGTGGCGATGCAGTAGCATTCAAATTTGAGTCATGTCTCCCATTTCGCCGCAAACGAAGCAACAGAAAAAGTTTAATAAACGGTGAAGACTTCAAACCGAATCAGGTTTGACAGCAGCAGAGGTAATACACAATGGTGGAGATTTTATTTCTTCAAACCGAATCAAGGATACAGAAACAGATTTAAAATCCTTCAAAGGAAATGGAGTAAATTGTATGTTGTATACTTGATGAAGTTTTTATATCTTCAAATCAAGTACCCAAATGAGTAGAAAATTATGAAAACTTTAATCTCAAACGGAGTAAAAAAATTCCAAGATTTTAGTCTCCAAACAACATATTAGTTCGTTACACCGAAACAACAAACACCTTTTTTTTTTCCAGTAAATTGTATGTTGTATACTTGATGAAGTTTTTATATCTTCAAATCAAGTACCCAACGGAGTAGAAAGTTATGGAAACTTTAATCTCAACCGGAGTAGAAAATCCGAAGATTTTAGTCTCCAAACAACATACAAGTTCGTTACATCGAAACAACAAACATACACCTTTTTTTTTCCAGTAAATTGTATGTTGTATACTTGATGAAGTTTTTATATCTTCAAATCAAGTACCCAAAGGAGTAGAAAGTTATGAAAACTTTAATCTCAACCGGAGTAGAAAATCCGAAGATTTTAGTCTCCAAACAACATACACTTTTTTTTTTTCCGACAACGTTCTGTAATTGTTAAACAAGAACAAATGAACACAGAAATAATGATTAAATTCCTTAAGGTTGGTGGTGTGCGTGTGTTCAAAAATCAGAAAAAGCGAAACCAAACGGAAAGACAAAAACCAGAAAAAGCGAACTGGAAAAATAATACGTAAGTAAGAAAATATCCGAGACCACAGAATTCATCGTGTGTCCTTAAGGAATTTAATCCCCTCACTGTGCAGAGGTTATGGATTACTTCCTCCCAGGATAAAACGGATATACCTGTCGCAGGAGTAGCGGTACGTCAAACGCCTTCGACTTCGACGAACTCAAAGTTGGCAACGAAACACAGTAAGACTCGATAGTTTTATTTGTGAAAAAGAATGCAGAATTTTAGATGCAGAAATTTTTGGTTTTTGGTATCTTTAAAATGAGGCATTGCCTTAGTTTATATAGCCTTGAAGGTGCCTCTTCGGAATAGGTTGGTGACTGTTCGAAAAGGTTGCCTTCCATTTCTCATTCACACCAACTTGGCTAGTTTTATTCATTAACTAGCTTTAACAGATGGGGCCAGAAATACCCCTCCAGCTAGCAAAGTTTCTAAAAATACCATTCATTTGATAGAAACTCCCAAATAATCCGATTTCAATTGAAATTACTCATCCCCCCTTTTACTCTGACCCGCGACCTACTAAACGAAATTGACCCATACCAAATTAAACCCGAACAGTAATGGCTTTCATTTTCACCAAAAAATCATAACACAAGAACATAGGGGGAAAGGGCTTCGTTGTTGCTGCTTGTCGGCGTCGAGCTCGCCGGTAGGGACTGATTGTTGTTTATAGTTGCTCTGGCAGTGGTGAGGAAGAATGAAGAGGATGGGGTTGTTGTTGTTGCCGTTACGGGTTGGTGGAGACAATGTTTGGCCGGAGAAGGATGGCATTTGGGTGGAAGGGTGGTGGTGTTGCAGAGTTTAAGGAGAGAAGGAAGAGGGAGTGAAGTGGTGTGGTAGAGGTGGCGATGGAGAGAAGTGGGTGAAAATGGGGTAGTTATGCGGTGGTGGCTGGGCGGTCTAGTTGGGTGTGGTGGTGGATGCGATGGAGTTTTGATGGTTTTTCTAGTCGGAGCCGTGGATGAGCGGTGACAGAATATGAGAAGGAGGATGGCGGCAGTTCATTGGAGGAGGGTTTAATTTGGTATAGTTAATTTCGTTTAGTGGGTCACGGGTCGAATTAAAAGAGGGAATGGGTAATTTTAATTGAAATCGGGTTATTTGTGTTGATTTAGCAGTTTCTATCAAATGATGAATATTTTTAAAAACTTTGCTAACGGAAGGGGTATTTTTAACCTTAACTTGTAACGGAAGGATAAATTTAAAGGAGGATAAAAATAGCCAATTTATGAAAGTAGAAGGGTATTTTTTTATTACATAAACTGAATTACAAAAATGTTCATCATCATATATATGAGTAGAAACATTTTTTTATATTCCAACTCTTAATCCTCAAACCTTTATCAGATGCTTCTCCTCGTACATTATTACCATGTCACATAATTTTTTAACTTAACACGCAAATGATCCGAAAGATAGGAAAATATAAGGAAAAATTACATTTACTCTCCTTAAAATCTAAACTATTTACGCGTCCATGCCTCCTCCCAAATTATTTTCATTTAATGGCCCCTGTCCATAATTTTTTTACCCTTTACATTGTCCTTTTATGACAAATTTCTCATTCTTTTTTTTATTTGTGCGTGCATTAATTACATTGTCTTTTTATGACTAGTTTCTCTTTCTTCTTTTTCCTTTTTCTTTTTCTTTTCTTTTTATTTGTATATTAATTACATTGTTCTTTTATGACTAGTTTCTCTTTCTTCCTTTTTACTTGTGTGTTTGCACATGGGCTCTCATGTGACATTTTTTTCATTTTGATATTTGTCCTTTTTCTATTTTGTCCTTATCCTTTTTATTGTTTCTTGTCTTTTTATTTTCTTTGTGAATAAAGATAAACTATTAATTAAGTATTTTTATATTAATAATATTAATATAAAATTGAAAATATGATTCTACTTTTTGTAATTTTTTAATAAAATTTAACTTGCTAAAAATATATTAAATATTAAAATTTAAGCCTAAACTCTATTTATTTTATTTTTTTATAATTTTATTTTGAAGGAATTAATCGGTTGTTTATGATACCTTGTCAGTATATGATATATACCATAATAGTATTATAAAGGATTGAGAATTTTTTTAAGGAATGAATCAGTCCTTTATAATACCATGTCAGTATATGATATATATCATATGAGTATCATAGAATGCTGGTGAGTTTTTATTGAAAGAATGAATCAGTCCTTTGTGATTCTCTGTCAGTATATGATATATACCAGGTTGGTATCATAGAGGACTGAAAGTATTTTATAAGGAATGAACTAGTCTGTATGATACCATGTCAATATATAATATATACCATGTGAGTATCATATATGTTAGTATTTGATATATTATGTGGGTCAGTCATCCATAATACCATGTCAGTATATGATATATATATACAATATGAGTATCACAAAAGATTGAGCTACATTTTTCTTTAAAGGAATGAACTAGTCCTATATGATAACATGTCAACATACGATATATACTACGTGAGTATCATAGAGGATTGAGGATTGTTTTCTTTTTAAAGAATGAACTGGTCCTTTATGATACCATGTGAGTAAATGATATATACCGTATGAGCATCATATTATACTGAATATGTCATCTATGCTACCCTATCAGTATATGATATATACAAGGATAATATCATAGAGGACTCAATATTTTTTTCTTGAAGGAATGAACTGTCATCCCTCTATGATACCTTGCCAGGATCATAGAGGACTGAGTAGTATTTTTTGAAGGACTAAATCAACCTTCTATGATACCCTATAAGTATATGATATATACCATATGGGTATCATAGAAGATTGAGTTGTGTTTTTCTTGAATGAATGAATCAGTCCCCTATGATACTTTGTCAGTATATATATATATATATCAGGTTGGTATCATTGAGGAGAAAGTGTTTTTCTTGAAAGAATGAACTGTCAGTCTTATGTGATACCATGTGGGTATCATAGTATACTGCAACAGTATACTTAAACTGCTATTAAAAAATAAACAAGTAATATAAATTAAAAAAAATGGAAAAGAAAAAAATTAGAATTAAATATAGAATCAAAATTATGGTGAAAAAGAAAATAAAATATAGTATAAAAAATAAATGAACAAAAAGGGAGAAAATGAGGAAAAAAAGAATAAAAAAAAAGAAAAGAAAATATGAAGCAGAGAAATAAAAAAGTAAAGAAGAAAAAAGAGACAAGTAAATAGAAAAGAAGAAAAAAGAGATAATTAAATAGAAAAGAAGAAAAAAAATTTAAAAATAAATGAAAGGAGCTATAATTAAATATGGAATTAGATTATGGTGAGAAAAGAAAATAAAGAATATTATGATTTGAAAAATAAAATGAAACAAAAAAGAAGAAAAAAGATTAAAAAAATAAAGAAAAAAATGAGAGAAAATAGGAGAAAAGAAGTAGAGAAATAATTAAAAAAAAAGATAATTACCTACAAAAACTATAAGAGGTATTAAGAATAAATAATTTTGGGGGTTATAAAAAGAAAAAGAGGCATGCAAGAATAGTTTGGTTTTAGGGGGCATCAATGTAGTTTTCCCAAAATATAATGTTATTCTGATGTAAAGCCCATTCCACAAAAACATGTTTAATTCCCCGTCACAACAAGAAGAAAGACATTTGCCAACAATATTTTTATTGCAATATATTGAATGATATTGCCAAAAAATACTTTTCGCAATAATAAAAATTGTTGTAAGCTATTGCAAAAACCTCTAATGCGAAATTTTTTTGCAACAACAATATGTTAAATTTGTTGCCATTTACGTTTTTAGCAGCAATATATTAATTTTTTATTGTCATTTATTCTTTTATATTGTTATTAAAATTTTGTTATCAATTTTATACTTTCTTGCTGTGTACAAATGCACTAGGAAAACAATACTTCCATTGGTTCATTTTACTTGCATTGTTATGTTGTTTTGTTTTTTACATGTCGCTTAAGAAAATATTAACTAATATATGATAAAATTATTCTTATTTATTCTTATATCTCAATTTAATATTACTCTCTTACCATATTTATAGAATAAGGTCAAAGGTGAAGTAATTAATTATATCTTGATTTTCTAAACTAACAACTATTTTGAATAAGTTATTTTTAGTAAGCACGACACTAAAATGGGCCGAAGGGAGCATCTTTTTGCACTTTTTCTTTTAACTATTTTAGTTCTTGGAATTAGAGGCCGAGCAAGTTTTTGGAGTTAATATGTTCGGAATTTTAGTCTATTTAAGTTAATGAGTTTAGATTAATAAGTAATTTGTACATATTCAATAAATTTTGAAGACACTATTGAGTTTGGACCAAAGTTACTAAGTTTGACCTAACTCGTAACCCGTATTCTAGCTCCGCCACTGCTTGAAACCTCGATAAGTGACAGTCGATTTCTCATTTTCACTTCCGATAGATGGAGTTGTTGAGATTTTAAGGTAAATTAGAAATGAGAAAAAGTACTTTTTGGAGTACACCCAAAAAACACCTTTGGACTGCACCTCTCTATCTCACCCTTTCATTCTCTATAAATTCGGAGGCATTGACATAGATTGTAAATACCGAAATTCATTTTTTTATCCCCTCTAAATTATTCTCTGCATTTGTTTTCAAAACAAAAATAACGTAGAGTCGTGTGATTTGCTACGTTCATTTGAGTTCGCCGAAATTCTGTAATTTGAAGTGCTGCTATTACATAATAGTATTCCGTTCTATCCCGAAAGAAATTAATCCATAACCTTGGGCAACAGTAAGGGGATTAGATCCTTATGTGTGCTTAGAATAATTTTTATTTGTTTATATTCTTATAATGTTTTTGTTTTCCTAATTTTCTGTTTATGAACACATATTACTAACAGGAGCATCATAACATCAACGTGTAACAGAGTTGATAATTCACCAAATATCTGTTAATAAAAGATAAACTGCATCGACTTTAATTATCGGTAACATTTGACTTTAATTTATCTTTTCTTTTATCGACGACTTTAATTGATCGAATATATAAAACTTGTTCAGCAACTTCTTTAAATATTAGTACCTCTGTAGCTCTATGATTGTTAGAGAATACACATCTGCTAATTAAAAAAGAGTACCAGAAAACCTTGATGATTATATAGTTTGCAATTTGTTCTTTTGTACGGCGATGATTCATCGTTGGGAATTTAAAAGTTCTTTTATTAATTGAAATTTGTGAAAACATAATATGGTCCAATTAACTGAAATGACCATATTAATACAATTGAAATTTCTTCATCAATACAATTGCTCAATATCAACTGAAATGACCAATTAATTTCTTCATCAATTCAATTACATTCAACTAACGGGTTGAGTTGGGTTGTCCTCAAAGGTCAACTCTATTTTAACTACTCTAATTTAGTAAATTAGTATTCTTTAAAGTAAGAATATATAGGTGGAGGAGAGGGATGATACCATTTTGCAACAGAAATCTTTTCTATTGCAATGAAAAATATATTATGATTCCATTTTAGATTGTTGAACTTAGCTACTTATCATTTACAAAGAGACAGTCTGGTGAAGGAAAAAAAAGTGCATTTAAGAGGACGATTTAAATTTATAAGGTTTTGAATTGTTAGATTCCACATTAAATCGATCACAATTTGCCTAATTATATACCATTATTGTGTTGGGATCGAAATAACAGGGTGTCACACGCAAGTTAATAATTGCAAATTTTGAACGACGATAAATCAGACAACAAAAAGTATACTAAAATATGCATAATAAATCTAAAATGATTTTGGTCAATTGACTTACATATAAGAAAATTTATAAAAAGCATAAAAACTATTGAGAGAAATTTTCTCCCTAAAAAAGACTTTTTAAACGACTACATTATGAATGTTATTGTGTTGTGTATGAAAAAGAAAAAATATTTTATTTATAGAAGTCTAAAACTTCTCCTACAAGGATTAGTGAAATATGAAATAGATTTTTTCCGCAAAGTAAACCTTTTATATCAAAAAAATTCTTTTAAATTAAAATACAATTATGATAGAATTCAAATAAGATAGAAAATTTAGTACAAACCCTACCTAATATTCAACGATTCAGAATGGCGAAGTCCGCGCACTAGCTAAGGGAATTATATAGTAATATAATATATTTCTCTTGTGAACTAGTTTTTGCAGTAAAAATATCCATTAACAATGACTTGTATGAATTTTACATCTTCAATCTCTGCCATCATAATCAATCAACTATATTATCCTTATTGTGTCACATATGAGAATAATTGTAAGATTGGAATAATTTTTGTTGGAGGTTCTTTTCATTAATCACAATATATATAGTTGTACAATAATTGATTCCTAATACAATAAAAATCATAACTTACCTTAAATGTTTGATTTCTAATACAATAAGAATCCTAAGTTACCTTAAATATACATCTATCATAATTACAAAATATACTGTGAATATTCGGAGAATATTTGCTAATACTCCCCCTCAGTCGGAGCGGGAGGAGACCGAATGCTAAGGCTGGATCGGAAGTCGGTGAAGAGTTGTCTCGGTAGTCCCATTGTGAAAATATTTGCATACTGATAGGAGGAAGGCACGTGTAATATTTTGACCTGACCAAGGGCAACCTTCTCACGCACAAAGTGAATATCCATCTCAATATGCTTGGTCCGCTGATGTTGGACCGGATTGTGAGACATATATATGACAGATATGTTGTCACAGTAGACTATAGACGTCAATCGCAGTGGACACTGGAGCTCCAAAAGAAGATTTCGGAGCCAACAGATCTCAGCAACGACATTAGCAACTCCGCGATACTCTGCTTCAGCACTCGAACAGGATAGCGTGGCCTGCCGCTTGGCGGACCATGAAATAAGATTATCCCCAAGAAATACACAGTAGCCTGAGGTGGAGCGACGTGTGTCCGGGCATCCTGCCCAATCTGCATCCGTGTAGGAGAGTAACTTGGTTGGGGCAGAGGGGTAGAGATGCAGTCCAAAGTCCAGTGTGCCCTTAACGTATCTGATAATACGTTTGAGGGCCGCAAAATGGGACTCTCGAGGGTCGTGCATAAACAGACACACCTGCTGAACGGCACATGCAATATCATCCCTAGTGAATGTAAGATACTTAATGGCACCTGCAAGACTCCGATATAGAGTGGGATAAGAAATTGGCGCACCCTCATTGGCACTGAGCTTGGATTTCAAGTCAACCGGAGTTGGCATAATTTTACAATTTGCCATCTTAGCCCTGTACACTATCTCTTCCGCATATTTGCGCTGACACAAAAATATTGTAGCTGCAGATCTGGTCACAGATTTACCCAAGAAATAACTCAGCTTGCCCAAGTCAGTCATAGCAAATTCAGTTTTGAGTAGAGCAATGATTTCATTCTTCAAACCGTCAGAGGAGGCAGTAAGAACAATGTCATCCACATATAATAGCAAATAAGCAGTGTTGCTACCTCGATGAAAAGTGAAGAGAGAGAGTTATCACACTTGCTACATATAAATTCGATCTGCATAAGATATCTGGCAAAGCGATCATACCAAGCGCGGGATGCCTGTTTCAAGCCATACAATGACTTTCTAAGACGACATAAAAACTGTGGAACTGCCGGATGAACAAGGCCAGGGGGCTAATGCATGTACACAATTTCTTTCAAATCCCCATAAAGAAACACATTCTTGACATCAAGTTGATGAATCGGCCAATGCATGCCCATATCAATACTGAGAACAGTCCGAATAGTAGTCGGTTTAACAACCGGACTGAATGTCTCAACACAATCAATACCCTACTGTTGATTAGTGCCATTAGCAACCAGTCTTGCCTTATACCGCTCCAAGTCACCATTGTCTCTGTACTTGTGACGAAATAACCACATGCACTGGATAACGTTCACACTGTCCGATCTAGGTACCAAATCCCAAGTGTTTTGCTTGGTTAAAACATTAAATTCCTCGCACATGGCCGCATTCCAATTAGGGTCCAGTTTGGCTAGTTTCAGATTTTTTGGAATGGGTGATATGGTTTGTGTGGAGAGGTTAAAGTGAACCTTGGATTTGAAAATCCCGTGTTGAGCATGAGTTTCCATACGATGGGTAGGCAGTGACTGCTGGGCTTCAGTTTCAGAATTCGATTTCGAATTCTAGGAGTCGCCGGTGACGGGTGGTGGAGGTGACTGGTTGGGGTATTGGTTTGTTATCGGTGTCGGTGGGTTAGGTGGCGAGGTGGTGGAGCTTGACAGTACAGGTGTTGGTAGCAGATTTCCGATGTGAGTGTGGATCGGAGATGTGTCGGCGAGAGGGTTTTTGGACAACCTATCGGGAGTTTGGTGGTGGCGGTGGTTGTTCGACCGTGGGAATGGAAGACGGGGACCTCTGTGTTGCACGGACGACATCGGTGATGGTCGCTGGTAGAGGTGAGACAACCGGCACCGACGACGTTGATGCGTGAACAGTGGACGGAAATTGGAACAATGATTTGACTGGTAGGGACAGATCTGTGTCATCAAGAAATGTGTAGTTCGTGTTTTGAAATTTCTGAAGATTGGAAAATGGAAAATACGTCTCGTCAAATGTGACGTGGCGGGAGATAATGATTTTACGAGTGGACAAGTCATAACACAGGTAACCCCTATGATTAGACGCGAGCCCAACAAAGACACATGACGTAGTTCGTGGTGCTAATTTGTGAGGGGCAGTGGAGGCTAGATTGGGGTAGCATAGGCAATCGAAAATTCTGAATTGGTCATAGGACGGGATCCTACGGTATAGAACTTTGGTGGGGGTCTTGTTTTGAAGAGTGTTAGTGGGTAAAATATTAAGAAGAGATTCTACCATTTTAACAGCATAGACCCAAAAAGGCGGTGGAAGAATAGCATGAAACAAAAGGGTGCGAACCATGTTATTGATGGTACGTATAATTCGTTCAGCCTTTCCGTTTTAGGAGGAAGCATAGGGACAGGAAAAATGGAAAACCATGCCTTGTTTAGAGCAGAAAGTGTGAAATGCCGAATTATTAAATTCACGTCCGTTATCACATTGGAAAGATTGATAGATTTTTCAAACTGTGTTTTAATAAATTTTTGAAATTCGAGGAACTTGGCAAAGACTTCAGATTTGAATTTCAGTGGGTAAATTCAGACAAAATGTGAAAAATCATCTAAGAATACTAGATAAAATATGTGACACAAAGAGCTAACAACCGGAGATGTCCATAAATCAGCATGAACAATATCAAAAGGAGAAAAAGTAACATTATTGGATGACATAAATGGAAGACGGGTATGCTTGCCAAGCGGGCAAGAAAAATAGTGTTGGGAAAGTTTCTCATTATTACATTGAATACGCTTGGTAGTCCTAAGAAAATTAAAAATAGGGTCTCCGGGGTGTCCGAGTCTGTTGTGCCAAGTTGATGGAGAGATAGCCGCAAGGGATAGAGGTGATTGCGGTCTGACAACGGAAGATTGAGTGAAGGGGTAGAGGTCTCCCACACTATTGCAGCGCGTAGGATATTTTTCCCGTATTGAGATCCTTCACAGAAAAACCAAAAGGGTCAAATTCGACAGACACAGAATTATTGCGAGTGAATTTTCTAACAAAGATTAAGTTTTTAATGATGTTAGGGGTGTAAAGGACGTGATTGAGGGAGAAAGGAGGGTGGGGATGTTTGGTATGTGTGTTACCATAACCTTCAATTGGAATGCGGTGACCATTGCCAACAGTAATAAATTGAGGACACTGAAGCCGAAGCATTTGAGATAAATTACCTGATGACCGGGTGAGGTGAGATGTGGCTCCGGCGTCCATCTACCAATTAGCGTCGGGCTGTTGAAGGTTCACGGTGTTGAAGGCCTGGCCCAAATCGGTGGGGCCAGGCTGCTGACTTGCGGGTGTGGATGAGCGGCAACCAAATGGGCCTGTTGTATGGGTTGGTGGGCCTGTTGGTTGGCTGGGGCAGAGTTCAAGATACCTGGCTTCCAACCTTGCTGGAATTGGGCCCCTGATGTTGGGTAGGGGCATGTAGGCGAGACCCAATTCTCGGTATTGGGCCAAAAGGGTTGTCCAGTCCATTGAAAGTAGGGAGTAGGGGCTGGGCCTAACTGTTGGTTTCTTTGGCCCTTGCCGTGACCCTTCCCTTTGTTGTTGCTACCACGGCCTCTACCGCCACGTCCTCCATTGCGGGACTACTGCTGGTTGTCTACCGGTGGTGGCTGGGTGGTGTTGGTCGTCGGTGGTGCCGAGTTTTCAATGGCTAATGCCTTCTGATTGTGCTCATCTTGTTTAGTTCGGCGGGTCTCTTCCAACAAAAGTTATGAACGCGCCTTGTTGAAACTTGATAGTGGGTCGACCTGTTGAATCATTATCGCCAAGTGTATCATATTCACCTTTCGGTAAACCAGCAACTAGTTGAAGTACCATCTTGGTTTCTGAAACAGATGTCCCTACGTTGGAAAGTTGGTCGGCTATGAGTTTCAGTTGTTTACAATATTCGGACATGTTGGTAAAATTCTCGAGACGTGTATTGTTAAATTGTTATTCCAAATACACGACCCGAGTATTTTTATTATCTTGAAAAAATTCTTCTAACCGTACCCAGAGTTCACGTGCCGTAGCACCTATTTTCATGATAGTACACAACAAATCCTTTGAGATGGTGTCGTATATCCACTGTTTGACGATGGCGTCAAGGCGACGCCATGTCAAGTCTGCAACATCGGTGGGACGAGGAACAATATCATCAATATGATCTAGCACATTGTACGCACAGGCATGAATATAGAACAGTTCTATCCACATGTAATATTGATAGTCTTCTTGGTCAAGAATTATAGGGATAAAATTCTTGATGTTGGTAACGGCAAATGCCGGATGAAAAGAAGACGATGAACGTTGAGGGGGGTTGTCAAAAGTGTCAGTGGAAGAACCAGAATTGGTGGGGGAAGTAGGGCGAGACATGGTGGCAATGGTGTTGCCGTCGGCCGAGAAGAAGAGAAATTGGGTGGTCGGCCGAGAGAAGGGATTACAGTTTGACTTTTGATACCATGTAAGATTGGAATAATTTCTCTTGGGAATTCCTTTCATTAATCACAATATATATAGTTGTACAGAGGTTGATTCCTAATACAATAAGAATCCCAACTTACCTTAAATGGTTGATTCCTAATATAATAAAAATCTTAAATTACCTTAAATATATATTTATTATAATTATAAAATATACTGTGAATATTCGCTAATAATAATATCAATTAATGAAGTCTTGCTGTTTAGAAAACTCTGAAGTTGACATGTCAAATTTAAAGTCAAGGATGGTAGTTAACATAATAATGTGCACGTGGCTTCCTTTGTCTTATGGAATATGTAAATTAAGAACGTTCTTAACTTCTTTTCGTATTATATAAAAGTACCTTCTTTAATTTTCTTTTTGATGACGATAGAAATTAGGAGTGCCGTCGCTCTCTAAATAATTTCATTAGGTTCTATAGGGTGCCAAGTACATTGTCCTGGGTGGTTACATAAAAAATATATTTCCCCCGGTATTGTCGTTCAACTATCAACAAATTGATTGTGTGATTAATCAATCATTTAAAAAGACAACGTTGCATATGCAAATAATTAAATAATAATTTAATTATATTACATATAATGAAATTCTAAGATAGGAGGGTGACTTTTGATATTTTTTTAATAAAGTCATTCACCCGGACTTTCACCTCCTGTGATAGTGGGGGTGGTGGTATTGACCCTTACCTCTTATATTATTGTTGAATTGAGGTGATATAATAAAGAAGAAATAACAATATTATTGGTCTCCAGGATGATGCCGGGAATTGGAGTATGGAGTCCAGAAGAAATTAGAGATATTATTATCACATTTGGTCATAATCTCTAAACCCACCCATTCACATTACTCCAATAGATTGATCTAGCATAAGACACGCTGAAAAGAAAAGACTTGGATACTTTGCTTAAGGAAATAACAGAGCACGAAATTAAGGAAGTTGTACACTCTTTTAAACCTCTTGAAGTAGCTGATCCATTTGAAAAAACGTACGGTGCACTAAGCTCCCGCTATACGCAGGGTTCGGAGAAGGGCCGGACCACAATGATCTATTATACGCAGTCTTACCTTACATTACTGCAAGAGACTATTTCCACAGATTGAACCCATGACCTCCTATTCACATAATATCAATTTTACCAGTTATTTCAAAGCTCACTTTCCGCTATCCATGTGAGAGAATTTGAATATTAAACCCAAAATTTTAAGATAATGGATAGAGTAACCCACGACCATTTAAACTTACACAATGGATGAAGGATAAGTGTATTTTTTAACACCCTTCCACGCGTATATCCCGGTTCTTGAGTTGCACGTGAACTAAACTAATTATTATCTTTTTTTTCCGTCCCTTTCTTTTAGAAGTTTTAAGAGTGGACCTGATGTAGAGAAAAATATTAGGCTCAACATGTTGTAGAGTGGCGTGGGGTTGGGAGGAGAGTTAGCTCTCAACAGGATAAGAAGTGGGCAAGGAGCAAAGTTTGCGGTCAATGAGGTGAATTGAGAGAAGCCGAAAGCACTAGAAAATGAAGAGCGAATGAGGTTGCGCGAATGAGCTTATCAAAGTTTAATTTGTTGGATATAATGCAGTACGGAAAATAAATAAATATTACAAGTGTTCGAAAGGATGAACAAACAACCAATATTCAAAACTGCCGTAAGCTTGTTGAGTCTTGAATCTTGATAACCGGAAATCAAGAAACACTAAATCTGGATTGTTACAACTGTGGCTGAGTCGAAAAATGGCTCTCTGTCTTTAAGACAAGATTACCCCGTATATATGCTTTTACATTTGCGGGCAATAGTCTCCCAAGATAAAACAACTAATCAACACTACAAAGCAAATAGGTTGATTCTGACGAAGAAAACAAACACGAAATATTTTCTATTTATAAAATTTGCTTCCAGTCTCTGGAGATAGAGATGGATTAAAAAAAGGGTATTTCCTTTTTGTTTTGTTGCTTATTTTGAATTGAGACTAGAAATACATAACATTTACTTTGTGACAATTATATCTTATAAAATTATTATTCATTTTCATTTTCACAATGAAGATTTCTACGCAAAGGCTCAATACTAAAATTGTTTATCCTAATATTTACCAGTGAAGATGTTTTTTCTTTTTATTTTAAATTTATGGGTATTATGTTGTCATGTATTCCTTTTTAACTTTGCTATAGAAGTTGGATATAAAAAAGGAACTAAATTATAAATCTAATAAAGTTTTATATAACCGCGTGAAGCGCTAATAGATTTACCAGTAAGATATAAAATTAGGAGAGGTTAAACTTGTTGTCCATCAAAGTTGGAGTGCTGGTCGAATTTTACGACACGCTTGAACGGTCCAAATGGTAACTGATAAATCCTAAATTAATTAAAAGAATAAGTTATGAGATAATATATATATATATATATAAAAAAAAATTAGAAGCTGAATATTAGGATGCAAGTCTTTGCTTGAGTTAGTTGCTCAAATATGTTTGGATTCCATGAATTCAATTTTTGACATTGAGAAGACTATAATTATTCAAGCTTTGATTTCCTGAGGTGTTCTCCACGTATTTGGCTTAGATTTCAGCCTAGTATCTAAGCGTGACCCAAATGTGTGAAGCCACGTTAAAGTGTCATATAATGCAATGTTTATTAGTAAAACAAAAAAAAATTACATTGATGTGATGTAAACATTAATACCATGATTACTTGATGCACATTTCTAAGTACGTTTAGGGGTTTAAATTCTCTATATGTCTATCGTATTGTTATTTCCATTTTTCTTCTAGAATTGGGCCCACACGACTATGCGCATGTCTCATGTATATTCTTGCATTTTAGGTACTTTCTTCTATATAATATATAGTCAACGATTCAATTGTTTCCAACATATTCTCTTCACGGAGTATAGAAGTATGTGTATGTTTAAAAAAAAAATACTATTTTCTTATTTTAAAAAATAAGTTTAATGATAAGCCCTATAAGTTAAATTTGTCAAATTTAAATCTTGAATTCATCTCTTCCTAATGTAGAACTATCTAAAGGTATAAATCCTTTCAATATAAATTGTATATTTACCTATTTGTGAGTGTGCAGTCATCTTCTTGATATCTATCGCCTTTCCTTCATTGATTTGATTTTTTGTCTCTCGAATGTCCAACTGATCAGTAACGAACGATTGGGGATTTCGAAGATCCGATCTTTTCACATGCAATCCTCGATGATATCGAATATGTCCCGGCTATATACCACTTTTAAATTAGACAATTCAGGTTTAATTTACCACGTCATGGTTGACAAAGGGACCTTGGAAACATGAAGGATCCAGTTGCATTGTGAGGAAGATCCACTTGATCGCGGTAAGATGGTATTCATAATATTCTAAGTACATTTTATTGTGAGTATAAAATTAATAAGCTAAGTCCCTATTTCGCTTTACAGCTATATATCACGGAGTCAATTCACCATTGGAGGCGAAGAAGAGGGAACCGTACCACCAGTAAAGAGGTTCTTCAATTTTTTATGGTAAGATCAAAGCTACTAATAATTAACTACTATGGCATGTGTTAAGTCGGACGGGAAACACGAGAAACCGTGTTTTTAGTGGCGGACGGATGAGTAACGCGTAAGATCC
The DNA here is from genome assembly GCA_029783415.1 of Anisodus acutangulus. Taxonomy (NCBI): domain Eukaryota; kingdom Viridiplantae; phylum Streptophyta; class Magnoliopsida; order Solanales; family Solanaceae; genus Anisodus; species Anisodus acutangulus. The sequence continues at coordinate 8,915,175 of CM056492.1, forward strand.
TGTCTTTGGGAGGGGAATAATAGCTGGAAACGGTTGCTAATACCTCGTAAGCTGATGAGCAAAAGGAGGAATTTGGCCGAGGAGGGGCTCGCGTTTGATTAGCTAGTTGGTGAGGCAATAGCTTACCAAGGCGATGATCAGTAGCTGGTTCGAGAGAATGATCAACTACACTGAGACTGAGACACGACCCAGACTCCTACAAGAGGTAGCAGTGAGGAGTTTTCCGCAATGGGCGAAAGCCTGATGGAGCAATGCCGTGTGGAGGTAGAAGGCTCACGGATCGTGGGAGAAGAAGCAATTACAGTATCTGTGAAAGAGAAACTAATGGTCAACTACTATAATATAGTAAGACATAAAGTATGCATCGGACGAGTGCTAGATTTGTCAATCGAGACATTATTAGCTTCTTGGTCGTTCTAGCCGCACGTTCAGCAGTTGTGATTGTTAGAGTATACAATTAACTTAATATGAATGCATTTTTCTAAATAACTTGAGATTTTAAGTGAGTTGGTCACAATGCACTGGTATCAAAGCAGGTCCTGAGTTTTAATATTACAATCACTTATTATCAAAAAGAATTTAGATAATTTACCCAAATAAAATATTTTAGTGCCATCATCTCATTTTGACCCATTAAGAATTTTTTGCAAGAATACACTCACGACCAGCATTACGTAGCAAAGTCCCGATTAATCATCTACAAATTGAGGCAAAATTTGCCACATCACAGTAATTGCCAGGATTTCTAGTCAAATCTTGGCAAATTACCAAAATTTGTTCACAAATCCTATTCCCAAATTTATGGCAGAATTTGCCTTGTCACAAATCCTTACGGATCACTAGGAATACTGGTAACTAGGATTTGTGATCAAATCCTAATGGTTCGTCAGAATTATTATGACCATAAATTCTAATAAATCGCCAAAATTAACCACGAAAAATTTTGATGGATCATCATAATTAATTTGTTATGTAAAAATCTCACCAATACATTTTTGCTTCAAGTCAATTCAAAATTTGATACTGTGGCCAAATTTTGGCAATTTGATGTACAAACACCATATAGCTTGTTCGGATATTACATTATTCTGTACTTTTAGAATAGTGAGATGATTTTACTTGAAGCGATGGTCTATCGGAAACAACATCTCTACCTGTCGTAAGGGCAATGTCGGCGTGCATTCTACCTTTCCCGTGAGATTACACTGGATATGTTATTGTTGTTGTACTTTCCAGAATAGGTAAAGACCTCTCCAACGTCATTTGCTCACCTAAGATACACTATGCTGAAAAGGCTCTGCTTTTTCAATTTGTATAATGTTCACTGCTTTTTTTAATTGAACTGTCATCTTTGATTATTGATGGGCAAAAATTACAGCTTTGAATTTGGCATCCCAAACTTTTTACATGACCATTATGTAGAGAAGGTTAGAGAGGTCTGCTTCTATAGTTAACACCAAAAAATAACCATAGAAATCTATATTCCTATCTTATGGTTATGATGATCATTCCTATCAAGGAGGATCATAGACAAAAAGAGAGGGTTTGACATGTTTGATTCTAAAACTAGGCAAGTTCCATTTTTCCAGGTTGATTAACTCTCTAACTGATCTGGGAAGCACATAGAAGGAGTTGAAAGATTGGATTCCATTAGTACTGTGGCTATAACAAGCTAATTTATCTTCAGGTTTGTTAGCTTTTCTGAAACTGATGTTGAATCTGTTGGAAATTTGCCTTTGGCGGGGAGATGCGTCCACCCATCTTTTATGAATTAAACATTAGTGTTCCGCATGTTGGAGACCTTGTCTCTTCGCACATGCATGATCTACGAAGTGAGTAGATGACCGTAGGGCCAAGAATCGTCAAATTTCGTTGAGAAATGAAAGAGATATTGGTCCACGAAGTAAGGTGTTTGAGGCATGGAAATGTGGTGTGGGACAAATCTACCACATCGGTGGGAATAGGAAGAATTGCTCTCTATATAAGTCTCTAATGTGGTAAAGGGTTTGGGACCCCAAGGGGTATCCCATGTGTTTAAAGGAGGGAAGACTTAGATGTGCTTGGGTTCAAGGCTAAGCCCACACGCTCGCAGCCGCCCGTCACGGGTCACGGGGCTGTGGGAACTTTCTGATATTATCTTTTTGGACCAGAGAACTTTGTCAGATGTACAGTTTGATCCCTAAAGTTTCTTATGTACAGTTTGGTCCATGAAGTTTAATATTTTACAGTTTGGTCTCCAGAGTTTCTGGAAAGTTGATTTTGGGGTGACGGAAGGCAGAAAATCGTTGGACAGTGTCTGGAGCATTAAACCAGCCATTATTTGGCTGATTAACTCCTCCTTTATCACCCTCCTTCATGTCCATTTTTCAGCCTTCTTCAATGGTCATTAACAGTCATTACTTGGTTGTTTAATGCCCTCCTAATGGCCATTAACAGCCATGTTTTGGGCAGTTGTACAACCCCTCCTCCATGTTATATATTGAGCCTCTTTTGACTCAATTCGTGACAGAGATATAGACTGGAAAAATAGCAATATTGCACACAAAACAGTGAGCAGAAACACTGCAAACCAGTGACGAAAATCACTGACCAAACACCCTCATATACACAAGATATACACTACAGAGACACACTATATACACAGAGACAAAAGAGAAGAGTAAACAAAAACTCTTCCTTCCTATTCCATATCTTCAGGAAGTCGATTCATATTTGTTTTATTCGACAGACTCAAGCTATTGGCTTTGTAGCGTTGAGATTAAAGTGTTGTTTTATCTTGGGAGACTATTGCCCGCTAACGTAAAAGCATATATACGGGACAATCTTGTCTTAAGGACAGAGTGCAATCACTCGACTCAACGCACAACGTTGTAACCATCCAGATTTAGTTGTTTCTTAATTTCATGATATCAAGATTCAAGACACAACAAGCTTGCGACAGTTCTCAACACTGGCTTTGCAAGGTTATCAAAATTCAAGACACAACAAGCTTGAGGCAGTTTTGAAGATTGACCATTTATTTATCCTTTCGAACACTTGTAATAGTTATTTACTTCACGTACTGCTTTATAAAGTACAATAGAGTACCAACAGAATCCATATTCTTCAACTAGTTTCTGAATTTGATGGATTTCATTTGCATCTTCCAGGGTGATTTCCAATCTCTATTAATGCACTTGGCCTGTAGATGTCTACTACTAATTGTTACTCCATCTTATAACTAGGTGGATAGGCCAGGAAGAAGTACTTTAGTAGTCATGTTTTTCTATGTTTCATATATTGGTGAAACATTTTGTAACTTCTTTTTCTAATTAAAGCTTCCTTATTCCTTAAGATGAGGGGGTTTACCAAGAATCTCTACTCGTGTATGTGTGTGTATATATATAAAATACGAGTTAAATGATAGTGGTGGTTAAAACAACACCTCCAATCATTGAAAGAGAAATGAACATTTTCATTCCAGTACCAAAAGATTAAAGGCAAATATTAACTGTAAGGAATTTCCAGTACAAAAAGATGTAAGGCAAAGATATACACTGTGAGGGACAATCATTTTATAGTAACTAACTTAGGATTTATTCTATTAAATCATCTAAATGATAACTACAAATATAAAAAAATATCTAAGCTAATTATTAAGATTAAATTACTGTATACGTACCAAACTCATTCTTAGCTTGTTGCATCCAAAATTGGAACCATTAAATAACTAAATAATAACTACAGTCTAGAAGTAATAGTTCATAAAAAATGAAACCAACTATTTAAAAAAATAAAGCAGACAACATGTTATATATCACATATTAAATTTGAAAGAAATAATCCCTTAATTATTTTCATTAATTGAATAGGTATATATACAAGATACAAAATAGGAGAATCTTATTCTTATTCTATTCCTAAAATCTTATTCTACCATAATTCTAACTCTACAATTATGGTAGTGTATATTCCTAATTATGGTAACAAATACATTACAATATACTACACATATATTTTTCTAATATACAATATTCTTACCTTGTCTAATATTCACAATGTACCAAAATCGTGAGCCTCAAATATGGGCAGAAACCGAGAGTGAATATAAGGCAATATACACATGTATATTGTGTGTATATTGTCTTATTTAACACACACCCTTGATCATAGCGAGAGGCGGTCTTAAATCTGTGAGGCTGTCCTAAAATCTTCAAATAGTATCGAGGAAGACCCTTTGTAAAGATGTTCCGCAACTTGATATCTTGACGGGACATGACATACGCCAGACCGCCTCGACCAACGTTTTCATGGACAAAGTGAATGTCCATTTCGATATGCTTAGTGCGTTGGTGCTGAACAGGATTACCTGAGAGGTAGATGACACTAACATTATCACAATAGACTAAGGTTGCCTTCTGAATGGGGCAATGAAGCTCTAAAAGCAAGTTACGTAACCAACATGATTCTGAGACCACATTAGCTACCCCTCGATATTCTGCCTCTGCACTTGAGCGGGATAGAGTCGCCTGACGCTTTGCAGACCAGGAGACCAAGTTGTTGCCAAGGAACATACAATATCCTGACGTAGACCGTCTGGTGTCCGGACAACCACCCCAATCTGCATCTGTGTACGAGACAAGTGTGGATGTAGATGAAGGATACAAGTGCAAACCATAGTCCAGCGTCCCCTGAATATAACGAATGATGCGTTTGATTGCATTCATGTGCTCAACTTTGGGATCGTGCATGAATAAACACACATGCTGAACAACATATGTAATATCCGATCTAGTAAAAGTAAGATACTAGAGGGTCCCTGCAAGACTGCGATAGCGGGTCGGGTCCTCGTATGGTGCACCTGCCGCGGCACTAAGCTTGGGTTTTGCATCAACGGGAGTGGAAGTGGACTTACAAGATGACATCCCAGACCTCTCTATGATCTCGGCAGCATACTTCCGTTGAGACAAAAACAAACCACCTGAATGACGTTTGACAACAATCCCCAAAAAATAACTCAAGGGCCCCAAGTCTTTCATAGCAAATTCAGAACTGAGCATGGCCATGATAGACCGGCGCAAGGCATCGGAGGATGCAGTCAAGATGATATCATCCACATACAATAAAATGTAGGCCAATGATGAACCACGGTGGTAGATGAACAAGGAATTATCGGACCTGCTGTGAGTGAACCCAATAGTTGAAACAAAGTCAACAAACCTTGTGTACCAGGCCCTTGGAGACTAATTAAGCCCATATAAGGACTTTTTCAACAAACATACATGATGAGGACGGTGTGGATCCCTGAAACCCAACGGCTGATGCATATAGACTATTTCCTTGAGATCACCATGTAGGAAAGCATTCTTGACATCCAACTGATGAATTGACCAAGTCTTTGAAAGAGACAAGCTAAGCACAGTGCGAATGGTAGCCGGTTTGACCACCGTACTAAACGTCTCACCACAATATATCCCAACCTGCTGAGTCTTACCATCACCAACAAGTCTCGCCTTATGTCGAGTAAAGGACCCATCTGAATTCTCCTTATGAGCGAAAATCCACATAGACCTGATAACATTAATACCATATGGACGGGGCACCAACTCCCACGTCTTATTATCAATAAGAGCATTATATTCATCAGTCATAGCAATTTTTCAATTAGGGTCATTTAATGCGGACACAGGATTGCTGGGCAAGGGGGATTTAGAGACATCAGAATGTAAATTAAAATGTCTTTTAGGTGTAAAAATACCCCGCTGACTACGAGTGACCGGTCTATGACTCGAGGAAGAATTGAGGGAATTTTGGAAATTTTCTGGGCTCGGGACGGATCGCCAGCGTGCGGTGGGCTTCTTGGCCCAAATCGGCTCTGAGGACTCGTCGTCTGGACCGAGTTCGAGTGGTGGGTGGCCCAATTCTGGAGTTGTTCGATGGTCAAGATGTTGCTATGGGCGGTACTATGGGTCCAGCGGGCAGTGGGCCCGCTGGAGGATTTTGGGTGCGGGAGTTGTCCGAAAAATTCCGAATAATATACGGGGATATTTGGTCATCCAGAAAATCATACGACTTAGGCTCGGGAGTATGAACTTTCGTAAAAGGGAATTGGATTTCATCAAAAATGACATGGCGAATAATTATGATTTTCTTGGAGGATAAATCAAAACACTTGAAGTTTGTTAATTGTGGTGGATGGGAATAACGGATAACACAAGCACCCAAAAATCCTAAGGTGAGAATAAGAAGAGTTCTTATTATATAGGATCTTGAGGGGGGAAGAGTATGTCAGACCTTTAGACGGAATTATGTTAAGAAGATATGTGGCCATTTTGTAGAGCATGATGCCAAAAATATGGAGGTATGGAGGCATGAAGTAAGAGAGTTCGGACAATGTTATTTATGGAACGAATTTTGCGTTCGGCCTTCCCATTTTGTGAAGATGTATGAGGACACAAAAATCGAAAATTGATCCCATTATTAGCACAGAAATCCCGAAACTCCCTATTGTCATACTCTTTCCCATTATCACATTGAATGTTTTTTATTTATCTTTCGAATTGAGTACGAATGAACGCTCTAAATTTAATGAAGACGGAAAACACTTGTGATTTGTTCGCAATTGGAAACGTCCACAAAAATCTAGAATAATCATCTAAAAAGAGAACATAATATCGATGACCCATTGAACTAAGAACAGGAGATGTCCATAGGTCGCTATGAATAATGTCAAATGCCATTGAAGTATGAGAATTGGAGTGTACAAACGGCAACTTAACAATTTTTCCTAATGAACAAGACTGACAATTTGGAGTACGACTCGTACCCTTACAAGAAATAAAGCTATTTTTATCTATAACTGATAAAATAGAAGATCCCGGATGACCCAGGCGAGCATGCCACATGGAAGGAGAGATGGCTGCAAAACCTGACGGCAAGGCTTGACACGATGGACTGAAATCGGGCATGATAAGATACAAATCCCCCTACTATCACATCTCATGAGATGGCTCCCCGTCTTGAAATCCTTCACAGAGAAACCAAAAGGATCAAATTCAATGGAAACCGAATTGTCAGTTGTGAACTTTCGGACAGACACTAAATTTTTGATCAATTTAGGAGCATGTAAAGTATTTTTCAAGAGAAGGGGTGGATTTGGGGGAGACAATGTTTTCTGACCATACCCTAGAATTGGAATAGAACTGTCATTACCAACAATTATCCCCCGAGAGGTGCTCAAATTGGAATAAGATGAGAGAGTACCTGATTCGGAAGTCATGTGAGTCGTGGCACCGGTGTCCATGTACCAATTTGGGTCCGATTGGGTTAACCCCAACGTGTGCATCGCAGCCTCGATATCAATTTGAGTGGGGCCTGATGCATGATGGGCTTGCGGAGGTCGGGGACCGAGAATTCCAGACCGTGATGGAGCTGGGTCGTAGCTTCTTTGCCGCCGCCGGGCCATCGCCAATGGACCGCCATCGGGTGTTGGGCACGGGCTGGCGCCACCAGCCCCCTGGATCGTGTTACGAATTGTAAGGGTTGTTGGCCCACGGCCCACTGCCCCAGCCCCACTGTCATGGGCCCCACTGCTGGTTCCAGGGGGGTGGTGGGCCACTGTTCCCTGGATGGGACCCACCGCCTGCTTGCTGACCACCGGAACCACCACTAGAACCGCCGCGTTTGCCCCCGCGGTTTTTATTATTCTTGCGATTATTCTTGCCGCCACTATGATTTTGGTTTTGGCCCGAATTATTCACATAAACCGAAGAACTAGGAGAGGACGCCACCATGACGACGGGGCTTACTCCGGTAGCCACCTTTTTAGCCAAACCTGCTTCCTCCAAAGTAAGCATGGAGCGGGCTTGATAGAAGTCCGGAAGAGGGTTGCTTTGGCGAAGGAGAGTTCCAACACCATTATAGGACTCCGAAAGACCGGCAACCAACTGTAGAACTAAACGATTATTTGTTATTGGTGCGCCAACATTACGGAGTTGATCCACCAACTCCTTTAGTTTCTTGCAATATGCAGAAACGTTCGGAAATTCGTCCATTCGAACGAGAGAGAATTCCTTCTCGAGTGTGACGACACATGAATGTTGGTTGTCTTGGAATATGTCACGCAATCTATTCCAGGCCGCCATAGCCGTGGTATCCGGCTCAATAATCGTCTGTAGAAGGTCCACCAAAATAGTGGCATAGATCCACTGGAGAACGGTAACATCTAGAGTAATCCATAAATCAGGATCCTCCGCAGGAAGGGGTCTAGCGGGAGGAATGATGTGATGAAGAACTTGATACGAGATAGCGTGAATTTTAAACAATTCCGCCCACGTCGCATATTTGACGTTTTCCATCTCAAGGACAATAGGGATACAGTTCTTGATATTGGAAACCATGAGGGCAGGGTGATAATTGTTCTTAGACATATTGAAAGAACAAAGAAGGAAGGGAAATTTAGGAGAGGTGTTTTTGAGAGCGGAAGACGAACTTTGGAAGAGAAAACCCGAGGGGGGGGGGGTCTCGGCCGAGAGAGGCAAAAAATTTTGGGAGAGAATTTTTTTTGTAAAACCTAGTCTCTTGATACCATGAAAGAAATAATCCCTTGATTATTTTCATTAATTGAATAGGTATATATACAAGATACAAAATAAGAGAATCCTATTCCTATTCTATTCCTAAAATCTTATTCTACCATAATTCTAACTCTACAATTATGGTAGTGTATATTTCTAATTATGATAACAAATACATTACAATATACTACACATATATTTTCTTAATATACAATATTCTTACCTTGTCTAATATTCACAATGTACCAAAATCGTGAGCCTCAAATATGGGCAGAAACCGAGAGTGAATATAAGGCAATATACACATGTATATTGTGTGTATATTACCTTATTTAACAAAATTACATTGATTGAGTACATAAATACAATGTTAAATATCCTAGGAGCAGAAGTACATTTAAAAAAAACGCGAAAGAAAAACATAAAGAATTGTATAACTTAACCTTATGATCAGCTACTCAAGTGCTAATAACTTTTCATAATAACACTCAGCCTTGTTCTGAACGCCAATTTCTACTAACCTTTTGTTTATTTTACAGTAACAACAGTCGCATGTAATAATTAAGTGCTACTTTTCTTCATTCAAACAAAATAATTAGACGTCAAACATCTCTCCATAATACTTTGACTATCCAAATTGTTCGCTGTAGCTAAGCTATTAATCAGCTCAACATTTCTCCTCTTCGAACTCGGCCCATCAATATTATTATTCTGATCTCCTAACGATGACGACGAAGAAGAAAACTCCGAATTAGATGAAATATCCAGTGAGCGTGAACGTCTCCTCGGCCTCACTCTATTAATCTCAGTCACATTATTTTCAATCAAGTGCGGAAAATTCAGTACTGCTTTTGAACCGCGCAGTTTAAACGCAGTTCTATCATAAGCTAATGCTGCATCCTCGGGTGTTTCATATGTCCCTAGCCAAAGCCTAGCGCCTTTTCTTTCGGGGTCCCTTATTTCCGCTGCGTATTTTCCCCATGGTCTTCTTCTCACTCCTTTGTATTTTTTCATCTCTAAGGGAATTTCTGTAATTGGCTCTTTATTTTCTGTCTTTTCTTGCAATATTGAGATATCTGAATTTTGTTGAACAAAATTTTGTGGAAATATGGTGTTTTGATCAGAAATTGATGATTGTCTAGGGGTTGAGAGGGTGTTATTGAATGTGTTTAGTTCTGAATAAACTTGGGTAAAGTCAGGATCATTGAAGAGATGCTGCATGGTATCAAGAAAATTTTGCTCAAAATCTAAGGATATTCCCTGCATGGTCTCTTGAATACAAGGGAAAATGAGGTTTTTCTTTTCTACTTTTCTTGATTGGTGCAATTTTGAGAGTGGCAAGGGAGTAAGAAAAATGATGATGTATTTATATATTGGTTTAGGAAGTAAGGGGTGGGTGGGTCTTGGAACATTATAGTTTCGTTCGTAAGTAGTTGCGCATGACTGTGGGATATGTCGGCTTTGATCCTGGGAGATTATGTTGCACTTTCAATAATAGTCCGCGGTCAAAATCTTATAAAATTTGGAGTTACTTTATATGACGGATAAGGAATGAAGGTCTTCAACGCAACATATATATAGTACTTGAAAGTGATGCCTCGAGTAATATTTGGTAAGAGTGCATTTGATGGGGTAGAAATTTCTCATAAAGATATTTATATATTCTGAATATAAAAAAACTAAAAGGATTTTTACCACCTATAAAAATAATAGCGCAAGCAAATTTATATTTTTTATATATTAGTGACAATTTACATATTTTATATATAATTAGTGTATATTTTTTATATATATTTGGCTAACGAATGTAGTTATATGATCGAGCAACGAATGTATTAAAAGCCAAAAAATAAATAGACTATAATCATCTTAAAGATATCTATAGATAAACTTATTAAAATAAGAAATTTGTAATTTAAAAAATGAGATAATTTATCTAGTGGTAAAAAATTCTTAAACAAATGATTCATATGACTTAAACTTGTTTTGTAATACCGTAACAACGGGCTTTCAGAAAATATAATTACTCTTAAATTATATTTACATCAAATCAAATAATTTAATTTTAAAAATTACATGTTAATATGTGTATATATTATAGTATTCATTTAGCTATGATTAACTAATAAAAATTTATATACACGAAACATGGAGTTCAACAGCGCATACAAGAAGTCTTTCACCGTTAGGGAAATTTTGCACCTTACCAATTGATCTTTCAGACAACTATGACAATGCAAGTCTGAAAATTCATAATATTAACTACTCGTCTGAAAAAATACTATATTAACCAATCATTTTACAATGAACTTTTAAATCACTTGTGGGTTCAATGAATGAATTTAGGACCCACTTTCATTCAAAAAGCATTTTAAAAACTCTTGTTAAAGTTACTTTCATTGTTGTCTACTTTCAAACTCATCTAAATTTTAAATAATAAAAATAGCAGTCGTTGTTTTGATATCTATATGCCTAAAAACAAAATTAAACACTTTTTTTATTTTACTTTATCTAGACCTTTCTGAAGATTAATAGGGGAAAAAACTGTTGGATATGTAAAGCAGTACGGAAAGTAACTAAATATTACAAATGTTCGAAAGGATAAACAAACAAGTCAATGTTCAGAACTGCTGCAAGCTTGTTGAGTCTTGAATCTTAGTAACCTGAAATCAAGAAACACTAAATTAGGATTGTTACAACTGTGGCTGAGTCGAGAGATGACTCTCTGTCTTTAAGACAAGATTGCCCCGTATATATGCTTTTACGTTAACGGACAATAGTCACCCAAGATAAAACAACAACTAATCAACACTACAAAGCAAATAGGTTGATTCTGACGAAGAAAACAAACACGAAACGACTTGCTGAAGAATGGAAAAGGAAGGAAGAGTTTTCTGTTTTTGTCCACTGTTTGTGCTTCATGTTTTTGGACAGAATTTGTGTTGTTCTCTCTTCTGTTTTTGTGTAGTATATCTTGTAGTAGTCTCTGCAATTGAGCCAAAAAGCTTCAATATATAGCATAAGGGGAGGGAGTTAATCAGCCAAGTAATGACTGATTTAATGAAAGCTCCAATATATAGCATAAGGGGAGGGAGTTAATCAGCCAAGTAATGACTGATTTAATGTGCAACATAAATGAGCTTTTAGGGAGGAGATTAAGTGCAGATTAATGGGGTCCAAAGAGATAATATCAGAAGAAGTCCCAAGTCCTGAGCCCGGACCGGACGGGCGGCGGCGCGCGTGTGGACTTAGCCTTGAACCCAAGCACATCTAGGTTCTCCCTCCTTCAAACACATGGGTTACCCATTGGGGTCCCAAACCCTTAGCCAATTTTGAGACTTATAAAGAGAACAATTCTTCCTTTTCCCACCGATGTGGTAGATTTGTCCCACACCATATTTCCATGCCTCAAACACCTTACTTCGTGGACCAATATCTCTTTCATTTCTCAATGAAATTTGATGATTCTTGGCCCTACGGTCATCTACTCACTTAGTAGATTATGCACGTGTGAAGAGACAAAGTCTTCAACATACGAAACCCTAGTGTTTAAGTCATTAAATATAGATGGACGCATCTTCCCACCAAAGGCAAATTTTCAACAAAAACAAAGTTTGTTTTTTCGAAGTAATCTAGTGGAAAAGACGTTTTCTTAATTAATCTACTTGGGATAAACTTATATGAATTCTTTCACCTTTTAGCATATCAAAAATATTTGACACGTAAATTCATTACAAATATTGTTATCTTATATAATATTTCATAAATTTAACGGTTCAAATTAATCTAAGTAATGAATCTGATATACTATGTTATTTAAGACGATAAATGGAGTTAACTGAAACAAAATGACATCGGAAAATATTTTGCCAAATATTAATCCAAACACGCAAAGTAACTTCCTTAAATATGTTGTAAAACATAATAACATTTTGAAATGAAATTAAATTCCTAAACTATGTTATTTTATACACGGGCTCGTTTTACTGATGACAAGATGATAATTCAATCTAATAGGTGAATAATAATCTCTTTTTTTTTATGATCTGACATTTGATTAATCGTATCAAATTCAAAATGTGGATACAGTATACAATCTTAACACATGCATTTGGTTTTATTGGATAAAATTTGATTCGAATAATACCTTGGTCTATTCACGTTAGTTATGCTGATCCAATTTAATATTTTATTTTAAGATTAACAAAAAATAATGTAGGTAAAAATTGAAACAAGAGTAGTTGTTAAATTTAACAAAGTCAAATAAAGGCATACATAAGAAAAATAAATATAAAATGAGGTATAGTAAAAATTGATTTAAAATTATGAATATTAAATTACATTCTGATCTAAATGAAAATTCTATTTTAAGAACTTTCATGTTACTTTAAAATCATTACTCAAACATTAGTAGAAAGTGCTTCTACTATAGTTAGAGATAAAACAGTTATTATATCATTACTAATCAAGATAAAATATCCTGATTACTAATGATAATGATTATTTTATTTCTAACTATACAGCTGAGAGTGAGCTAAGGAAATAAACCTGACTGAATAGTGAATTGCTATATCTTCGAGAAAAATCAAAACTTGACAGCTGTGGCGGCGCCCCTGGAATTTTACAGCTGATGAGTCACAAGCAACGAAAAACGTAGTACTATAGTAGAAAATAACTTGTCATGATGTGATATAAATTCAGGTAGACTACTGCTAATTAAGACCTTTTGTTTTTGTTCTTTCAAATTCATAAATGTTTGTTTCATGATTACTTCTATTTTCCTCTTCAACAAAATCACCTCAAACTTGACCATATTAGATATTGATAAATAAGTACTCTCTTCGACTTAATTTCTGTGTACACTATTTGATTCACAATAAAATTTATGATCTAAAACCAGCGTTAAAATAGTTATGTAGCTATGAATTACCTCATTAAAAATAAAATGAAATTTTAAAGTTAATTATTTTTAAATATAAAAATATGACACTTTCTGAGACACACTAAAAATCAGTGTGTCATTTGAATTGAGATAAAGAGAGTAGTTTAATTCTCAAGAACGAATGGTGTAACAAATATTTACACAAACATATTGGTACGATCCAAACTCATGACACATATTGTCCATTTCGGGTCAACATGTCTCGCGGATTTGTTTTTGGGTTATGCCGTCATCGAGCCAAATGCGCACGTACCATGTGAACTTGTGTTATGTGCCTTATAAATCTCTTCACTTCCGTATTTCATTCCGATGTGTGTTTCACCCTAAGATATCATGTGCACTCATTTTTCAAAAGTTTGTCAACCTAGAAGCTTATTAGTCCTCTTTTTTGACCCGCCTTCAATCATGGGTGATACATACACCTATCACCATTTGGGATTCACGTTCTCGTTGAGGTTTGCCCCCACCACCATACTAAGGACGCTCCAGTCTATGATACCATATTATTTTTTGCGATCCAAACTCATAATACATATTGTCGTCTGCTTTCACCCAACAAGCTTCATAGGTTTGTTCCTTAGGCTAGATCATCGTTGTTCCTAAAAGCACGCATATCGTGTAAACTCGTGTTATGCCTTATAAAGTCTTTCATTTTCTCTTCCATTTCTGATATGGAATTCGTCTAAGATATCATGTGCACCCATTCTTTAGGAGTCTGTCAGCCTAAAAGCATGTCAGTCCTTCTCTGTGACCCGCTTTCCGTCATAGGCGTCACACATGACACGTCACTTACAAACCAATTTCACTAGTGATAAACATTAATTGGCAAGTTAGTTAAATGACAACTATATCTTTTATCACAAATTAAATTACATAAATATGTGTTTATTGAAAGTATATGTATGTCCTACAGACAATCTATATTTAGGACAAATGTACTTTATACACGTTCGTATTATTATTAATAGAGATTAATATTTTGGCATTTGCAATTATTGAATTATTAGTTGATTGTTTGTAATATTCTATAATATGCATCCTTAAAGATTACGTTGTTATTAATAGTGTGAGATATTAATATTATAACGTAACTCTTAAAATAGCCTCGACTAATGATCATCGAGAATGGAATATCGATGATATATGATAAGTCGACATGTGGTCTGCATCACATCCTTAGAGGATGTATCGTGTCTCACCTGCTACGAGTAATGGCTACTCGTGATGGACACATGGATACTTTGGAAGTATTGGTATACCCTGATGATATACTGTTTGTTATACATGTCTAAAGTATGATCAGCGTGTGGGAGATAGAAGTCCTTAGACTTGAGGTCAATACACACCTTGTCTACAAAGTAATATACTTTGATCCTGTCCTAAGCTCAAATGCCTTAAAAGTTGAGATACGGCTTGTATTGGGTACATTACGATGTGGATTAAAGGTGGTAGATGAGCCAAGATTAGGATTCATTCCTCGAGTGTATATTCTAGAGAACACTCAGTTTCTTAGTGATATTGGATTGACTAAGTCGTTGACCAACACAATAGACATATCTAGAATATGGTCTTGTTGTCAACCAATATAGATGAGATATAATGATCAAGCCATTTGGATAGACACTTGGCAAATCCAAGCCTGATCCAGTGCGCCAAGAATGAAAAGATTTTATCTTCCCACATAAAGATTCAGTTTACTGGATTCGTGTAAATATACTTCACATATTGAGTTCGTCTTACAGCGCTGTCAAAGAGTTTCATATAGACCCTAATATGATTAATGTCAATATGTGAAGACATGTAGGGTAACACTATGTCAATTGTTTCTTCGATCTAAGGGTGTATTGAGAAAGTGCTAAATATTCGATTTGGAATCGAGATATTTAAATTAATAATAATTATGGGATAATTTCTATTTGATGAAAATTATTTAATTAAGTCAAGATTGGATTTTGAATTTAATTAAAATGTGCTAAAAATATTTTGTGAAAAGGGCGAGGCGCCGCGACGCCCAATGGGTAGAGCCGCGGCGCTAATTGGGCAGCAGGGCCAGGCTTTGAGCCCAACCCAAAATCTGAATTTTGCCCTAATTTCACTTACATATAGAGCACCTCCTCATTCATTATTTGATACATTATTCATATATTATTCTAAGTCTTAGAGACCTAGAATAAAACTCTCTCTTGAACCTCTACCGAATTTCCTAGATGTTCGAAGGAGGTATACATCGGAGTTCTTGGAACTTGATGTCGAGGATCAATTGCGTGCGCACCCTCAGAAATTACTAAAAGACTCCAGAGTTTTCAAACCGTAAGTATTCTATCAAAGTATTACGGTTAAATACATGTTATGTATTGACGTGTTTTGTATTACTACATAATCATCCTACAGTTCGTCGCTTATTGGGTTTGAAACATAAAATTTTCAAATTTCGATGCGTACACGAACCCAACAAAAACCTACAGTGGTATCAAAGCCATGGCTATTTTGTGTGATTATGTAGTAATCATTGATAATAATATGGGTTAGAATTTGTTTAAATCTTAAATTTTATGTCGTTTAAAGCTTGAAAACCTAATATCTTAAAGGCACATCATACTTGTCTCCCAAACTATTAAACAATGATGTAATCGAGGAAGTCATTCCGATCTAACTCTTCTAAGTCGATGTGCGTAACCGGTTCATTGCGAACATGGTGCACTGAAGCGAAGAATGAGAAGGGATTGGATGATGGCCGATTAATGTGTTGTTTGATAGTGAAGTGTAACGAAGATGAATCTGCAAATCTGACCCTGAACCAGTTTTAGGGTTTCGGAAATGCAGATTTTGTGTTTCTGAGATGGAGGAGCCGCGACTCCATGATGGAGCACCGCGGCGCCACCTAGGGTTTGACAAGACGTCGCGGCGCTCCACCATGGAGCGTCGCGGCACTGTTCATCCCGACAAAAAAAAATTGAATCAGAAACTGAAGTTTTAAAAGTTTCAAATTCTGATTCTGAAGTTTAAGAGTTTCAGAATATGAAATTAAAACTTTTTCAAATAAGCAGATTTGTTCCTTTGGGGAAAATTTGTAATTAATTTAAATTCTGGAAATTACAGACAAGTCCCTGAATCTGGAAATATTTTCTGAAAATTAAAATTAGATTTTCTGAATTTAATGGGGTTCAAATTGAAATTTTAAATTCTTGAGGGACTAAACTATAAATTCTGAAAATCTGGAATTTACAGAAATATCCTGAAAATCAGTTTTTAAAATCACAAAATGTTTAAGGGGCTGTTTGGATTAGACTTAAATTTTAGAGTTTAAACAAGTTAACTCATGATTATTATTAATTGTATATTATTGAATAATATACGAACTATATGCTAAGTGTTTAAATGCGTACATTTAATTACTAGCATAATGTCCGCTATAACTGTCTGGGTAGGCGGCGCCCAGTAACTAATCAAACCATCTTATATCATGCCTATTGGGTTGATAGTTCCCAACTAAATGTGTTTTTAGAAATTACATGATTAAATGTCGTATTAGATATGACACAAATTGTTGATCTTGGTTAAAATCCCCGAAACTAAAATGTTTCCCAAATTTTAAATACAAGTCTAAATTAAAACGCGTCGTCCATTATAATTGTTAGAGTGGAAGATCCTTTTCGGCGATACGAGTATTTATGCCAAAGCATTTGCTCTAAGTCTGCGAGGATCCAGACTCTCTCATAAATGTGTTTTGAATGTAAAGGTAGATGATAAACTTTTATGAGTATTTACACCAAAGTGTTTGATCACAAAGGCCAAATTTACTTAGATACATAAACACAGTCGTGTAATGGGGTTGACTTGCTTAGACAAATCTTGGCGCCAAAGTGTCGGACTAATCTAAGAACGCAAGATTAAATATAATATTTGATCAACCAAGAGTTGCAAATAAGTTTTGCAATTGATTTAGAACCTACCAAGATGTGTTATTAAAGTTATCAGCCAAAGCAAACGCGGAGATAGCATAGGCTTGGATCTTGGCCCATTATGACCTTAAATTAATATAGGTTCGTATTCTACCATGGGTCGTATAAGTATGTTAAAATAGTGGGAGCTAATTAAACAAAAGTTCATGTTGATTAGCCTAAACGAATGTTTATAATAGGAAATAAATTTGAGTTTAATTTCCTGTCCATCTAACTCTTCAAATTATCAAAATGTCGAGACTATCATTGAAAATGTTGATGGAAATGAACAAACTTACTGGACCCAACTATCTAGACTGGCTAAGGAACTGAGAATTGTTCTAAGGCAAGAAAAGATAGAATACGTATTGGACAAAGTATTCCCCACAGTCTCTGCCTAGGATTCTGCAGAATATGCCACATTCGATAAGTTAGCCTACCAGAAGAACCTAGACGACGCCACTTTAGCACAGTGCGTGATGTTGTCTTCCATGTCAGTGGAGCTTCAGAGACAACACGAAAACATGAGCCCTAACGAAATGCTCGAACACTTGAAAAGTCTCTACGACTCTGAGTCCCAAACTATAGAATATGAGTTGTTGATAGAACTCTTCAAGTGTAAGCTAAATGAAGGAGGTCAAGTGTCTCAGCATGTGTTGAAGATGATAGGGCTGATAGAAAGGCTGGCCTCGATTGGTATAAAGCTGCAGAAAAATGTCACTTCCACCCTCATCCTGAACTCTCACCCTCGTTCGTTCAAGAATTTTATTGTAAACTACAATATGAACGGAACGAAGGCGAGTCTGCCGGAGCTGCATAACATGCTCAAGACCTTTCAATTTTCAACTACCAAAGGTAAAACTATGCTCATGGTGAGCTCTACTAGCCGGCCCAAGCCGAAAGGTAAGGAATGGCAGAAGAAGAAGGGCAAAGCATTCGATGCGCCCTCGGCTACGAAGCCTAAATGAAGTGTGAAGAAGAAGAAGGTGAATCCGTATAAAGATGTATGTCTCAACTGTAACAAGAACGGGCATTGGAAGAAGGACGACACTGCACCAGGAGGAGAAAAAACACAAGGTGCTTCTACCTCTAGTGGACAAGGTATGTACGTCATTGAAATAAATATGTCTATAAATAACTCTCATTCCTGGGTATTGGATCACGAGTGGATGCTAAGCGCGTAGGAACTTATAGATTAAATTTGTCTGCTGACTATTGTCTAGTGTTAAATGATTGTTACTGTATACCCTCTTTAACGATGAATATCATTTCTATCCCTGTTTTGGACATGGAGAGTTTTTCCTCATATATTTGTAATGGCAGTCATGTACTGTGTTTTGATAATGTTATATATGGAACTGCTCCTCTTGTAGATGGATTATATACACTAAAATGTAGTCGAGAAATATTCAATGTACAAAAAAAATGAGCTAAGATAAGTAATAGAAACTCTACCTACCTACGACATTGTGGACTTGGTCATATCAACAAAACAAGGATAGCAAGGTTAAGGAAGCTTGACTACCTCGAACCATCTGACTTGGAGTCTTATGGTAACTGTGAATCTTGTTTGAAAGGTAAGATGACCAACAAGCCTGTTACACCTCGTAAGATTTAAGACGATAATTAAGAACGTCATTAAGAAAGTAAGATTCGGATATTGAATATAAGGAACACTTACATATGTTAATACGGGAAATTAGTGTATAAACGGATGTTATCCCGGAATAATTTTTCTTTAGTGCTATACACGTGACGACGAGAATTAATCATAGTAGTTGAATTTATTCCAACGGAGTTATGGACTAGTATTGTAAAAAAAAAAATCATGACATTGAGGATACGAGGCTTATGAAATTCTCGGGAATTAAAAGAAGTGGGTTTGAGATTTACTAATTGAAGAACTTGGGGGCCAAAGTGTAAAGGAAAAAAATCAGATTTTTTTCATATAACCTTACCTCTTCATCGTCTTCCTACACTTAAACAAAAAAACCAAACTCTCCTCTCATTCTCTCCTCCAAACAAATCCGAAAATCACCCTCCACCCATAACCAAAATTAAGGTTGTTATCTTCTCTTCCTAGACTACATTTTTCACCAAAAATTAGAAGCAAAACAACACCAAAAACAAGGCGAAACAAGGGCAAAGCAACATCGCTTGGGCCAAAATCTGCCCAGAAATTTCGAATTTTTGGGATGAAATTTTGGAAGAAAAACGTGTAGGGATGATGACTTAACATTGTAGAACACTTGCATGTCAATTGGGGTTGAAGAAGTGAACAAAAAGGAGGAGAAAATTACAAAACAGTGGGGATTTTCTGACAAAACAGTGGTAGAAAATTTGCGGACTGTTTTGACGAATTTGAGGTATAAAAATTCTTCTTTCTATGATATAATTGGAATGCTTGTTGTTAGAATTAAGGTAATGAATTTGTGTTAAGGAAGAATTGTAATTTAAGCATTGCATGTGACCATTTTGGGCTAGTTGCCAATTTGGGATAGATTTTGGCGTTGTTGGATTCGTTGGTGATTGTTGTTATTATTATCACTAATTGCATGATGAAATTGAAAGGAAACATGGAGATTTAGTTGGAATTAGTTATATGGAAGTATTAAAATCCGAAATTGGATTATAGGAATTACGATAAGAGTTATGGAATTATGACATGTTGTGGCCAAGAACTTGCATGAAATTGTTGGACATGTTGTGATGTATATGGACTGTTTTAGGGGCTGTTTTGTGGTGTTATAATTCTGAAAATTTAGTCACCATTATGCATGTTTAAGTGTGGTAATTTCTAAGGTAAGTCCTAAAGGAATAAGGGTGTGGAAAGGCATAGAAAAGCTTCACATTCTACCCTCGTTGTTGTTGAAACATGGGCTGTTTTGTGGGCTGTTTTTAAGGTGGATTAAGAGGCTAAATTTACATGAGAAGTGGGTGTGTAAATTCCCTTTATTGTTGTCTTGGTTGTGCCCTTAATTAGTTCTTGTTTATTGATGTTATTAGCCTCGTTTGGAAGTTGTGGAAACATGTATAAACAGGGGAAGTGTCGCCTAATTTTTATAAGATAAGAAGTCGTTATTCGATATAAAGTATGCTAGCGATCATAGAATTGACGAACGTATTACCATTATTTTAGGTTGAAGTTCTAAATCGAGACGTACTCTAATATAGAGTTGATTAGTTCGTCTAAGAGGTATGTGAACTATTCCTTCTTTCTTTGGCATGATTTTTATTTAATGAGGGTACGGCGGACGTAGTTGATTCTTATACAGTTTAATTCTTAAAGAGGATTGTTATGAGAAGTGCCTATGATTTTTCAGCAAAGAGTTTATTATGACATTATTACAATGATTTTATTGAGAGTCATGTTTCTGTTGGCTACTTATGATCTCATATGCAGTATTTCATGTTTACATACTCAGTACATTATTTCGTACTGACCCCCCTTTCCTCGGGGGGCTGCGTTCATGCCCGCAGGTACAGGTGCTCAGTTTGGTGATCCTCCGGTTTAGGTCCGTATTCAGCAGGTTGGGAAGCTCCTTTGATCCAGAGCTTTGTCATTTTGGTACCGAACCTCTTTTAGACTTATGTTTGTATTTAGGGGCACGACGGGGCCATATCCCGCCATATGTCGTTGTTCTTCTTATAGAGGTCTGTAGACAGTGGTTGGTTGTACTTATCTAAGGGTTATAACTCTATTTTGGTCAGCCATATCATTGTACTCTATGTTGGGGGTGTTCCCGTGTATATGTTATATTATCTATTGGCAGCCTTGTCGGCTTGCCGGTATATTGTGTTGGCTAGTTGTGACTCCTCAGGAGGCAGGTACATTCGGGGGTAAAGACAGCCTTGTCGGCTCGCCTACCCTGGCATATGTTGTTATTGCAGCGTTATGCTGCCGAATTTCAGACTCATTAAGTGTTAGTTGAATTATGTGTGACAGGTTAGTGTAATGACGTCATTAGGGCGGTTAGTCGCGGCCCGTCGGGTCGGGTCGTGACAAAAGTGGTATCAGAGCAGTTAGTCCTCGGAATGTCTACAGACCGTGTCTAGTAGAGTCTTGCGTATGGGTATGTTGTGCACCATACTTATATGCAGGAGGCTGCAGGGCATCTAGGATTGGTTTCTATTTTTTTTTCATTTCTTAGATCGTGCAATATAGCTATGTTATTAGGATAATTCCTTTCTGACGACTTACGATATTTACAGCTATGCCTCCGAAGAAGGCGACAGCGGCCCAGAAGGGCAAGTCTACAACAGGGGATACCAGCCAGATTCAGAGAGTTACTAGGTCCCGTACCCAGTCTATGCCGGAGACTATGCCCCAGTCGACGAGCTCTGCTTCATCGCCCTCACCAGAGGCTCCAGTTCAGGGGGCAACATCACCAGTTTCTGAGGCCCCAGCACCTGAGCCTCCAGTTATTCAGCCGGGGGAAGAGGACAGGGCCATGAGAGATGCAGTTCAGCTGCTGACTAGCTTGGTAGCAGGACAGAACCGCAGACAGGGACCAGGAGCCGATCCTAGGTCTGACAGTTTGAGGGTTCGTGATTTCTTGAGTTGTAACCCTCCAGAGTTTTTCGGGTCTCAGCCCGAGGAGGACCCGCAGGAGTTTATCCGGCAGATGCAGCGTACCTTGAGGGTAATCAGGGCTTCAGAGACTGAGTCTGTGGAGTTGGCTTCGTATAGAATGCGGGATATAGCTACAAACTGGTACGAGTCTTGGGAGTTGTCTAGGGGAGAGGATGTTCCTCCAGCTACATGGGATGAGTTTACAGAGGCCTTCCTTGGTCACTTCTTGCCTCCAGAGATGAGGAGAGCTAGAGTGGACAGATTCTTACAGTTGAGGCAGAGTGGCAGGACCATTCGTGAGTATAGCCTGGAGTTTGATTCATTGGCCAGATATGCACCCACTATTGTAGCAGATATGGCAGATAGGGTGCATCGCTTTGTGATGGGGCTGGACCATTATCTGATCGATGGTTGTATGGCGGTAGCTCTTCAGCCGGGTATGGATATTGCTCGTGTCCAGGCATATGCACAGGGGGTTGAGGACCGACATAGAGGACGACAGCCAGACAGAGGTCATGACGGGGACCAGCATAAGAGGGCTAGGTCGGCAGCTTATTCCGGCGAGTCTCGAGGCAGCATGGGCCCAAAGAAGAGGTCGATATTCACCTCACCAAAGACAGAGTGCTCCTCTACAGTCTACGGGCAGGAGGTTCGACCGCCCCGGGTATTTAGGAGCCGGACAGAGCTCCAGGGCTTCGGGTTCTCAGAGGAACAGGGGCCCTAGTCAGTTGAGACCACCTTATCCTCGGTGCTCTCGGTGTGGTAAGTTTCATATTGGGGAATGTCGTTCGACCACAGGTGCTTGCTTCTCTTGCGGCCGTCAGGGCCATATGATGAGAGAGAGTCCCAACATAGGTGGTTCAGGTGGGCTGGTTCGGCCTACGGGGTCGGGTGCTGGTTCGTCGTCATCTATAGCTATGCGCCCCACCAAGTGGGGTAGTCAGACGCCAGCAGGCCGTGGTAGAGGTCGTGGCAGAGTTTCTAGTTTCGGCGGTCCTTCGAACCGCATATATGCTTTGGCCAGTAGACGTGATCAGGAGGCGTCACCAGATGTTGTTACAGGTATACTATCGGTCTTTTTCTGTAATGTATATGCTTTGATAGATCCAGGTTCCACCTTGTCCTACATATCCCCTCTTGTTGCTAATAGAATAGGGATAGAATCTGAGCCGATAGAACCATTCGAGGTAGCTACACCGGTAGGAGATTCGGTTATAGCTGAGCGTGTGTATAAAAATTGTTCGGTGGTGATATATAGCCGTCATACCTTAGCAGATTTGATAGAGTTGGATATGGCCGACTTTGATGTCATTATGGGCATGGATTGGTTGGCTTCTTGTTTTGCCAATATTGATTGTAGAGAGAAGTTGGTTCGATTTCAGTTCCCATGCGAGCCAGTTATAGAATGGAAAGGGAATGCAGCATCGCCGAGGGGTAAGTTTATTTCATACCTCAAGGCAAGGAAGATGGTCAGAAAAGGTTGTATCTATCATTTGGTTCGGGTGCATGATACAGAAGCGGAGGTACCGGCTCTTCAGTTAGTTCCGATAGTTAGTGAGTTTCCGGATGTATTCCCGAATGATCTTCCAGGTCTCCCTCCAGAGCGGGAGATAGATTTCAATATAGATGTATTGCCAGGTACCCAACCTATATCCATTCCTCCTTATAGAATGGCACCTGCAGAGCTGAATGAGTTGAAGGAGCAACTGAGGGACTTGTTGGAGAAAGGCTTTATTAGGCCAAGTACATCTCCATGGGGAGCACCAGTGTTATTTGTGAGGAAGAAAGATGGATCACTGCGGATGTGTATGGATTATAGGCAGCTGAACAAGGTAACCATCAAGAACAAAAATTTTTCCCAGGATTGATGATTTATTTGACCGATTCTGCGGTGCTAAGTATTTCTCGAAGATAGACTTGCGGTCAGGCTATCATCAGGTGCGGGTAAGGGAGGCAGATATTCCAAAGACAGCATTCAGAACCCGATATGGACATTATGAGTTTAGGGTGATGTCTTTTGGACTGACCAATGCTCCAGCAGTGTTTATGGATTTGATGAACCGGGTATTCAGGCCGTTTTTAGACATGTTCGTCATTGTATTCATTGATGATATCCTGGTTTATTCCCGTTCAGAGCAGGAGCATGCAGGCCATTTGAGGACGGTACTTAGGGTCCTCCAGCACCAGCAGTTGTATGCCAAGTCTTCCAAGTATGAATTCTGGTTGACTTCGGTGGCATTCTTGGGGCATATTATCGGGGCTGATGGTATTCTGGTGGATACACAGAAGATTGAGGCGGTTAAGACTTGGCCCAAACCTACGACACCTACTGAGGTACGCAGTTTTCTGGGGCTAGCACGGTATTACAGAAGGTTTGTGGAGAAGTTTGCCTCGATCTCAGCGCCTTTGACTAGGCTAACCCAAAAGGCAGCTAAGTTTCAGTGGACGGATGCTTGTGAGCACAATTTCCAGTTATTGAAGGATAAATTGACTACGGCTCCAGTTCTGACTTTTCCTGAGGGACCGGATGGTTATGTCATTTATTGTGATGCTTCAGGCATTGGGCTAGGTTGTGTGTTGATGCAGCATGGCAAAGTCATAGCTTATGCCTCCCGACAGCTCAGAAAGCATGAAAAGAATTATCCCACTCATGATTTGGAGCTAGCAGCGGTGATTCATGCCTTGAAGATTTGGAGACATTATTTGTATGGGATTCATGTTGATATTTATACGGATCACAAGAGTCTCCAATATATCTTTAAGCAGAAGGAGTTGAACCTACGGCAGAGGCGGTGGTTAGAGTTGCTAAAGGACTATGATGTTGATATCTTGTATCACCCGGGAAAAGCCAACGTCGTGGCAGATGCTCTTAGCCGTAGATCCATGGGTAGCTTAACGGATGTGCAGCCAGATAGAAGGAAGATGGTTCGTGAGATACATAGGCTAGCGAGTCTTGGAGTCCAGTTGGCGGATTCGGGAGATAGCGGGATTCTTATTCGGGATGTTGAGGAGTCCTCTATCGTGGAAGAGGTAAAGAGACGTCAGTATGAGGATCCTGCTCGCCCTGTAGACGCAGCTCTCCAAAAGGGAAGGACTCTATTTGAGGTTACACCTGATGATGTGCTGAGGTATGAGGGCAGATTATGTGTACCTGATGTTGCAGGGCTACGACAACAGGTTATGGGAGAGGCACACAATGCCCGTTATTCCATTCATCCAGGATCGACGAAGATGTACCATGACCTTAGATGCTTGTATGGGTGGGATGGCATGAAGAGAGACATAGCAGAATTTGTTGCCCAGTGCCCGAATTGTCAGCAAGTTAAGGTTGAACATCAGAATCCTGGTGGATTATTGCAGGAGATTGAGATCCCGACTCGGAAGTGGGAAGTGATCAATATGGACTTTATTACAGGCTTACCTCGCACTCAGCGGAAGTGTGATTCCATATGGGTTATCGTGGATAGGCTGACGAAATCCGCCCATTTTCTTCCAGTGAGGACTACTTACTCAGCTGAGGACTATGCTAGGTCAGACATCGTGAGATAGTGAGACTGCACGGGGTTCCCACATCTATTATATCAGACCGAGGAGCTCAATTTACAGCTAACTTCTGGAGATCATTCCAGAAGGGATTGGGGACACAAGTGAGTCTCAAAGACAAGATTTCACTCGCATTTAACGGGCAGGCAGAGCGTACGATCCAGACATTAGAGGATATGCTGAGGGCCTGTATTATTGACTTCAGAGGTAGTTGGGATGACCATTTACCACTCATTGAGTTTGGTTATAACAACAGCTACCACTCTAGCATCCAGATGGCACCGTATGAGGCTTTATATGGGAGGAAGTGCAGGTCACCTATTGGTTGGTTTGATATAGGTGAGACTAAGTTGATCGGCCCAGACATGGTTCAGCAAGCTGTTGATAAGGTGAAACTCATTCAGGAGAGGTTATTAGCAGCACAGAGTCGACAGAAGTCATACGCTGATAATCGACGTCGACACTTAGAGTTTCAGGTTGATGATTGGGTGTTCCTAAAGGTGTCACCCATGAAGGGTGTGATGAGGTTTGGCAAGAAAGGGAAGCTTAGCCCAAGGTACATTGGGCCTTACCAGATCATTCGTAGGATAGGCAGGGTTGCCTATGAGTTGGATCTACCGCCTGATTTGGAAGCAGTACATCCAGTCTTCCATGTATCTATGCTGCGTAAGTGTATTGGTGATCCTTCCAGAGTTTTCCCAGTAGATGACATCCAGGTGACAGAAGAGTTGTCCTACGAGGAAAGCCCCGTAGCCATACTTGATCGCCAGGTCAGGAGATTACAGACGAAGGATGTGGCTTCCGTCAAGGTATTGTGGAGGAACCACAATAGGGAGGAAATGACTTGGGAGGCAGAGGATGAGATGAAGAAGAAGTATCCTCATTTGTTCCTTGTGCCTCCAGGTAATTCAATTCAACTCCCCATTTGATTATTGTAATTGATGAATTGCATATGTGTGATATATTGTGGCCCTTTGTAGCATCTGTTGGTTGGCTGAATATAGGGGGATAGACATAGTTATAAAGGAGACTCTGCCGAAATTTTTCTAGCATTAGACTTGTTATGAACATTCGAGGACAAATGTTTCTGAGGAGGGAAGTATGTTACACCTCGTAAGATTTAAGACGATAATTAAGAACGTCATTAAGAAAGCAAGATTCAGATATTGAATATAAGGAACGCTTACATATGTTAATACGGGAAATTAGTGTATAAACGGATGTTATCCCGGAATAATTTTTCTTTAGTGCTATACACGTGACGACGAGAATTAATCCTAGTAGTTGAATTTATTCCAACGGAGTTATGGACTAGTATTGTAAAAAAACAATTATGACATTGAGGATACGAGGCTTGTGAAATTCTCGGAAATTAAAAGAAGTGGGTTTGAGATTTACTAATTGAAGAACTTGGGGGCCAAAGTGTAAAGGAAAAAAATCAGATTTTTTTCATATAACCTTACCTCTTCATCTTCTTCCTACACTTAAACAAAAAAACCAAACTCTCCTCTCATTCTCTCCTCCAAACAAATCCGAAAATCACCCTCCACCCATAACCAAAATTAAGGTTGTTATCTTCTCTTCCTAGACTACATTTTTCACCAAAAATTAGAAGCAAAACAACACCAAAAACAGTGGCGAAAATAGTGGCAAAGCAGCCACTGCTTGGGCCGAAATCTGCCCAGAAATTTCGAATTTTTGGGATGAAATTTTGGAAGAAAAATGAGTAGGGATGATGACTTAACATTGTAGAACACTTGCATGTCAATTGGGGTTGAAGAAGTGAACAAAAAGGAGGAGAAAATTACAAAACAGTAGGGATTTTCTGACAAAACAGTGGCAGAAAATTTGCGGACTGTTTTGACGAATTTGAGGTATAAAAATTCTTCTTTCTATGATATAATTGGAATGCTTGTTGTTAGAATTAAGGTAATGAATTTGTGTTAAGGAAGAATTGTAATTTAAGCATTGCATGTGACCATTTTGGGCTAGTTGCCAATTTGGGATAGATTTTGGCGTTGTTGGATTCGTTGGTGATTGTTGTTATTATTATCACTAATTGCATGATGAAATTGAAAGGAAACATGGAGATTTAGTTGGAATTAGTTATATGGAAGTATTAAAATCCGAAATTGGATTATAGGAATTACGATAAGAGTTATGGAATTATGACATGTTGTGGCCAAGAACTTGCATGAAATTGTTGGACATGTTGTGATGTATATGGACTGTTTTAGGGGCTGTTTTGTGGTGTTATAATTCTGAAAATTTAGTCACCATTATGCATGTTTAAGTGTGGTAATTTCTAAGGTAAGTCCTAAAGGAATAAGGGTGTGGAAAGGCATAGAAAAGCTTCACATTCTACCCTCGTTGTTGTTGAAACATGGGCTGTTTTGTGGGCTGTTTTTAAGGTGGATTAAGAGGCTAAATTTACATGAGAAGTGGGTGTGTAAATTCCCTTTATTGTTGTCTTGGTTGTGCCCTTAATTGGTTCTTGTTTATTGATGTTATTAGCCTCGTTTGGAAGTTGTGGAAACATGTATAAACAGGGGAAGTGCTGCCCGAATTTTTATAAGATAAGAAGTCGTTATTCGATATAAAGTATGCTAGCGATCATAGAATTGACGAACGTATTACCATTATTTTAGGTTGAAGTTCTAAATCGAGACGTACTCTAATATAGAGTTGATTAGTTCGTCTAAGAGGTATGTGAACTATTCCTTCTTTCTTTGGCATGATTTTTATTTAATGAGGGTACGGCGGACGTAGTTGATTCTTATACAGTTTAATTCTTAAAAGAGGATTGTTATGAGAAGTGCCTATGATTTTTCAGCAAAGAGTTTATTATGACATTATTACAATGATTTTATTGAGAGTCAGATGATAATTTTTACTTGCATATGGTTACTCACGATATCTACTCGTGCTAAGTGCTACTACTTCACCTCACCGAGTCCCGAGCCGGGTTACGACTCGTGCACAGCCTTGCATTGTTCACCGAGACCCTCACTAGAGGGCCGGGTTACGTAGGATGGATCCATAGATGAGAGATGACTTTACCGAGTCCCAGCATGGGCCGGGTTATGATATGATTCCACCGAGTCCCGCACTAGTGGGCCGGGTTATGTTACAGATATATATATATGTATATGGACATGCACTCATGTTTTCTTGACTTGACTCTCATTTTTATAAGGCAACTGACTTTTATTGTTTATGGCACAGTTGGACTTGGATCCTGACTTTTATACTGATCTCATGTTTCTGTTGGCTACTTATGATCTCATATGCAGTATTTCATGTTTACATACTCAGTACATTATTTCGTACTGACCCCCATTTCCTCGGGGGGCTGCGTTCATGCCCGCAGGTACATGTGCTCAGTTTGGTGATCATCCGGTTTAGGTCTGTACTCAGCAGGTTGGGAAGCTCCTTTGATCCAGAGCTTTGTCATTTTGGTACCGAACCTCTTTTAGACTTATGTTTGTATTTAGGGGCACGACGGGGCCCTATCCCGTCATATGTCGTTGTTCTTCTTATAGAGGTCTGTAGACAGTGGTGGGTTGTACTTATCTAAGGGTTATAACTCTGTTTTGGTCAGCCATATCATTATACTCTATGTTAGGGGTGTTCCCGTGTATATGTTATATTATCTGTTGGCAGCCTTGTCGGCTTGCCGGTATATTGTGTTGGCTAGTTGTGACTCCTCAGGAGGCAGGTACATTCGGGGGTAAAGGCACCCTTGTCGGCTCGCCTACCCTGGCATATGTTGTTATTGCAGCGTTATGCTGCCGAATTTCAGACTCATTAAGTGTTAGTTGGATTATGTGTGACAGGTTAGTGTAATGACGTCATTAGGGCGGTTAGTCGCGGCCCGTCGGGTCGGGTCGTGACAAAGCCACTTTTTGAGAAGGGTGTGCGAGCCAAGAATGTGCTTGAGTTGGTACATATTGATGTATGTGGACCATTCTCGACTCAAGCTAAGGGAGGTTTTCCTTACTTTATTACTTTTACTGACGACTTCACAAAGTATAGATATGTGTATCTTATGAATCACAAATCTGAGGCATTCGAAAAGTTCAAGCAGTACAAGTCTGAAATAGAGAAATAACTCACAACGAGTATCAAGGCCCTTCAATCTGATCGATGAGGTGAATACTTAAGCAAGGAGTTTTTAGATTACTTAAAGCTACATGGAGTCCAATCAGAATGGACACCTCCTGGAACACCACAGATGAACGGTGTTGCCGAAAGGAGAAACTGAACCTTATTGGATATGGTTCGATCCATGATAAGCTTCTCAGCTCTACCGACATACCTTTAGGGACATGCTATACAAACCTCAATATATATTTTGAACAGGGTTCCTTTCAAGTCAGTAGAAAAGACACCATATGAGATATGGTGTGGCAAGAAGCCAGCTCTTAAACATATGAGACCCTTGGGGTGCCGTGCATATGTTAAGAAGATGCTCACTAACAAGTTGGAATCCAAAAGTGAGAAATGTTACTTCGTGGGGTATCCAAAGGAAACTAAGGGATACTATTTCTATCTTTCTGGAGAACGTAAGGACATTGTTTCCAGGAACGCAATTTTTCTTGAAGAAGAATATATCTACAAGGAACATAGTTGCACAAAGATAGAACTTGAAGAAATTCAAGAATCGCGAGATAACATAGAGGTTGAATCCTTGCAGAATGACCAAGGCAAGAATTCAGTGGGAGTATTTGGCGAAGATTGGGTACTTCAAGTACGCCCTTCGGCCAGTAGGAGTGTTACGAGGAACAATGCAGAAATGCAAGATCCTCCTACACACCCTTTGGGAGTAGATGAAATGGTTGCACCTCCTCCCATTAAGGAAATACATGAAAATGATATTTCTAAACGCTCTCAAGTTAGTGGATTATCCAACACACAAGAACCCTCTCACAATCAGAACATACTAAGGACTGAACTGCAAAACAATCAACTCCATAGGTCCACTAGGACTCATCGTCCTCCAAAAAAACTAAATCTACCACTGGAAACACACAGTGAGATAAATGTTCCCGATAATGATGAGCCTACAACCTATAGTGAAGCAATGTTGGACATTGATTCGAAGAGATGGCAAGAAGCCATGAAATTCGAGATGAAATCTATGTACATCAATCAAGTGTGGAACTTGATTGATTTGCCAGCTGGAGTTAAACTCATAGGATGCAAATGGGTCTTCAAGAAGAAGATCGATACATTTGGCAAGGTACATACTTATAAAGCAAGGTTGGTGGCTAAAGGTTATAATCAACGGTCTGGGGTCGATTATGATGAAACATTTTCACATGTTGCTAAGATTAAGTCCATTCGGATTTTGCTTGCAATAGCTGCATATTATGACTATGACATTTGGCAGATGGACGTTAAAACCGCTTTCCTCAATGGTAATCTAGTTGAGGAAATGTATATGAAACAACCTGAGGGTTTTTCATTTGAGTCCAAACCAAATGTTGTATGCAAGCTACATAAGTCCATTTATGGGCTTAAGCAAGCCTCGAGGAGTTGGAATATTTACTTTAACAAGGCTATCAAGTCATTTGATTTCGTCAGAAGCAAAGAAGATCCTTATGTTTACAGTAAATGCAAGGATGAGAGTGCTTCATTATTATATATGTAGATGACATATTGATAATGGGAGACAATAAGACTCTCTTGCAGTCAGTCAAGGAGTGGTTGTCCAGTACCTTCATGATGAAGGATTTAGGTGAAGCCTGCTACATTCTGAGAACTATGATCTATAGAGATAAACCTAATAGATTGTTGGGGATATCATAGTCAATCTACATAGACAAAGTGCTTAGACATTTTTCTATAGAAAATTCCAAGAAAGGCAGTCTACCTATGGGTCAAGGCATCAAGTTATCTAAGAAGGACAATCCTTCTAATGCTATAAAACTTGAGCGCATGAAGAGAATCCCATATGTTTCGGCTATAGGATCGATCATGTATGTCATGACCTGTACTAGGCCAGATGTGGCCTTTGCACTTAGTATGACTTGCAAATTCCAGCGGAATCCTGGGGAAGAACACTGGAAAGAAGTCAAGAGTATTCTTAAGTATCTTAGACGAACTAAATATTACTTCTTAGTCTATAGTGGGGGAGAAAAACTAGCTGCTACTGGGTACACTGATGCTAGCCTCCAGACGGATCTTGATGTTTTCAAATCTCAGTTTGGGTACACGTTCATTTTCAATGGTAGAGCAGTGAGCTGGAAAAGTTCCAAACAAGCTACAACTGCTGATTCGACAACAGAAGCTGAGTACATTGTTGGATCGGAAGCTGGTAAAGAAGCTGTCGCGAATTTTGAGTTCCTGAAGGAACTAAGGGTAGTTCCGAGTGTCAGTTGTCCAATAACTATTTATTGTGACAACACTAGTGCGATTGCACAGGCTAAGGAACCAAGATCAACAAACAGAAACAAGCATGTGCCAAGGAAATACTACATACACAGGGAGATGGTGGAGACTGAAGAGATTAGATTAGACTATGTTCCCACATATGATAATCTAGCTGACCCATTCACTAAACCATTAAGCTTAGTCAAGCATAATGGTCATTTTGAGAATATGGGCATTAGATATGTTAAAAATTTGCTCTAGGCCAAGTGGGAGATTGAAAGTATATGTATGTCCTAGAGACAATCTATATTAGGACAAATGTAGTTTATACACATTCGTATTATTATTAATGTAGATTAATATTTTGGCATTTGCAATTATTGAATTATTAGTTGATTGTTTGTAATATTCTATAATATGCATCCCTAAAGGTTACATTGTTATTAATAGTGTGAGTTATTAATATTATAATGTAACTTTTAAAATAGCCTCGACTAATGATCATCGAGAATGAGATATCAATGATATGTGAGAAGTTGACATGTGGTCTGCATCACATCCTTAGAGGATGTAGTATGTCTCACCTGCTACGAGTAATGACTACTCGTGATAGACACATGAATACTTTGAAAGTATTGGTATACCCTGCTGATACACTGTTTGTTATACATGTCTAAAGTATGATCAGCGTGTGGGAGATAGAAGTCCTTAGACTTGAGGTCAATACACACCTTGTCTACAGAGTAATATACTTTGATCATGTCCTAAGCTCAAATACCTTATAGGTTGAGATACGGATTGTATTGGGTACATTACGATGTGGATTAAAGGTGGTAGTTGAGCCAAGATTAGGATTCATTCCTCGAGTGTAAATTCGAGAGAACACTCAGTTTCTCAGTGATATTGGGTTGACTAAGTCATTGGCAAACACAATAGACATATCTAGAATATGGTCTTGTTGTCAACCATTATATATGAGATGTAATGATCAAGCCATTTGGATAGACACTTGGCAAATCCAAGCTTCATCTAGTGCGTCGAGAATGAAAAGATTTTATCTTCCCACATAAAGGTTTAGTTTACTGGATTCGTGTAAATATACTTCACATATTGAGTTTGTCTTACGGCGCCGTCTAGGAGTTCCGTGTAGAACCTAATATGATTAATGTCGATATGTGAAGACCTGTAGGGTAACACTATGTCAATTGTTTCTTCGATCTAATGGTGTATTGAGAAAGTGTTAAATATTCGATTTGGAATCGTGATATTTAAATTAATAATAACTATGGGATAATTTCTATTTGATGGAAATTATTTAATTAAGTCAAGATTGAATTTTGGATTTAATTAAAATGTGCTGAAAATATTTTGTGAAAAGGGCAAGGCGTCGCGGCGCCCAATGGGCAGAGCGGCGGTGCTAATTGGGCAGCAGGCCAAATCAGATTGGCCTGCTGCAATTTGTTTTGGGCCAGGCTTTAAGCCCAACCCAAAATATGAATTTTGCCCAAATTTCACCTATATATAGAGCACCTCCTCATTCATTATTCGATACATTATTCATATATTATTTAAGTCTTAGAGACCTAGAATAAAACTCTCTCTTGAACCTCTACCGAATTTCCTAACTGTTCAAAGGAGGTATACATCGGAGTTCTTGGAACTTGCTGTCGATGATCAATTGCGTGCGCACTCTCAAAAATTACTAAAAAACTCCAGAGTTTCCAAACCGTAAGTATTTTATCAAAGTATTACGGTCATATACATGTTATGTATTGACGTATTTTATATTACTATATAATTATCCTACAGTTCGTCGCTGCGTACACGAAGAAAACGAAAACCTACATTTATAACTTGAATCCTTTTCCAAAAGTGTGTATGTACAAGAGGTTATATCACATACATGATAGAACACTTGAAAAGACAGAATAATTGACAAATGTCAGTTTCTCCTCCTAACTTTTACATAAAAATCAAACTCCTTCCGTTTTCACCAACAGACATTCCTTTCTTTCTCGTTTTTTCTATTCATTGACCAGTCGGGTTGACCGGTAATTATACGAGGATAAAAATGTTGCACAATA
This sequence comes from Anisodus acutangulus, assembly GCA_029783415.1. NCBI lineage: Eukaryota > Viridiplantae > Streptophyta > Magnoliopsida > Solanales > Solanaceae > Anisodus > Anisodus acutangulus. Next base: position 8,949,188 of record CM056492.1, read on the forward strand.
AATGGAAGTCGCATTAATTAGCTCTGTTTCTGTGTTCATTCACTTTCAACAGTGTTGATTAATGTGGGTAAATATGACATCAATTATTGTTGAGACATTAATATATACTTCCTCCGTCTCAATTTGTTTGACACTTTTCGAGAGTCAAACGAGTTGTTCTTTTACCGTAAATTTTTCATATGTTTTTAAAATATTTTAAACTATTAAGTGTAATGGCTTATAATACTTTTTATGTAGTTTTCGAATATGTAAATTTTATTTTAAAAAAAATTAAGATTCTATGTTCAAACACACAATCAAAATTAAAAAGTTTAATTTTCGAAAAATGAAAAACATCAAATAAATTGGGATTGAGGGAGTACCTGAATTTACTTTCTTTTAAGATCATCTGCTATAAATATTAATTATAATATCGACACATTAATTCGGGCTCACACATGAGTTCCATTGCTTTACGATTCCGAAAACAAAATATTAAAATGATAGAAGTTAAAATATAAGAATTGTCTGAACTTATTGTTAAATATTTACCATAAATTATATTACCTAAAATAGCTAAAGTAAAACCGAGAGCCATTAAATGGGAGCAAATCCGAGACAATATACACACAATATACACATGTATATTGTATATTTAACACTTATCTTAACTTTTAATTTTAAAAATAAAGTTTAGTTAGCAAGGTTTTCACAGTACAAAATTTTCTCCGGGCGTATTTATCTATCATCTAAAGTTTCGATACATCAATTAAAAGATGAGAATTTAACTCGGATAATCGAAAATGCACATTCCCGGCTCAACCCAACCCAGCCTTGTTGGGCTGGGCTGAAATGTCCCAGTTTAAAATGGGTTGATAAACGGTTAACTGAACCCAACCCAAGGCGAGCCGCATGCCAATTTACGGGTCAGATTTCTTGGCATTGTTCATCTTCCTCAATACCTATTCATGAATGGATTGTATATATACAGTAGGCATAAGATTAAGGGAAAAGAACATAAATGTCCATCTGGGTGAAGCTATTGGCACTGAATGATCCAAAAAAAATTAAAGACATTTTAGCATTTTTAAAGTAATCCCATTTTCTAGCCATGTTTCAAGTAATTTCAGCATCATTATTGTATAGAATATATTATATGTATAAAAACTGTATCATTATCGTATATAATATATCTATTTACAATATATGTATAGATGTATCATTATTGTATAATTCGTGCAGAATAAATGTGTAATCAACGTATAATTAGTGTAGTAATGTATCATTGTTGTATATTATATGTATAGAAAATGTATTATACGTTTGAAAACTATATCATTGTTGTATAGAATATGCATAGAAAATATATAATACATTTATAAATTGTATCATTATTGTATAGAATATGTATCCTACAGTATATATATAGAAAATATATCATTGTTGTATAATTTAGAGAATAATTTTTTTTAAAAAAAAAAATTCGGTGCAAATAAACAAATGGTGCATAACGTTAGAGTGCGAAATTTCAAAACACCAAGTATAAAGATAATCTTCAACCATCAATAATGCACAAATCCATTTTACACCAATTTGTTAACGTACTAAGAAGTTAGTAACAGTGTGGTTAACTATGGAAAACGGCACCCAAAGCTTCGTCATGAAAAATTCTTAGAAAAAATTTGAGAGTTAAGATGTCCCTAGAAGGGGCTCAAGATTTTGATGGGTTTTGAGGTAATGAGTGAAGAACCGACGGCCTAGAAGGGGTTTAAGGCGGAGATGGTGGCCGGAAAAGAGCACTAAACTTTTAAGGTGGATGAAAGGTGGGAGAGAGAGAGGGTGTGAGATGAAATTTTAGGTTTTAGCTAAAGCTTATCTTTATTTTAGGGTTATTTCGGGTCATTTACTTATAGGAGGGCATTTTTGAGCCTTTTCTGTTAGGTGATGGCTTTTCCCTAAGATTAACTGATGTTTGATACTTCCTTCGTCTTAAAAAGATTGACACTTTTTATTTTTCGAGAGTCAAACAAGTTATTTTTTTATTTTAATTTTTTTAAAATGTCTTTTAAATATTTTAAATTATTAATTATGATGACTTATAGTACTTTTTGTGTAGTTTTCAAATGTGTAAATTTTATTTCAAAATAATTAAAGATTCTATGTTCTAACACACGATCAAAATTAGAAAATTTGACTCTCAAAAAGCAAAAAATGTCAATATTTTTGGGACGAAGGGAGTATGTTGTATTATAATGGCAACAACAAAAATAATGACATCCACTAGCCAATATATAAAAATATACAATAATTATATATATTTTAAGTATATTGTACATTAATATATAAACAATATACATTTGTCGACTATTATTTTGGTGGACGGATTTACGGTGTAAAAATTCCTTAAAAATTATTATAATGTATAATCTGAAATGTGTTTTTCGATTAATAGTCCTAACAATTTTTGAGATCTTTTTGTTCATCCACATCCTAAAAATGTTAAAATACATAAATCTAGTAAGTAACCGCACCTCAGTAATTGTAAGGCATACTGGCTTAACATATTCATTATCCAAATCCTCTATAGCGCAGGGGAAAAGCCAACTGACATATTGGTCTGATTTTACATTGCAAAATAAATCTATCATCAGAAGAAGGTTGACTATGATTAACAATTTAAAATTAATTAATTGATTAATACAAACTCGTAAAGAACAAAGTGAAAGAAATATGAGCAGGCATAGTAAATAGTAAAAAGTAAAAACCAGAACACCCTTTATCTTTATTAATTTCAGATACTGTGCTGCCGAAGAATCCTAATATTTAATTTACATTGTTAATAACAAGAATCTTAAGCCACTTTGTTGGAATAGTTGTTACCTATCGTTTCATAATGTATCGTATTATATTGTTTGTGTTGTATCATATTGTACTATATTGTTTTGATAAATAGATCATTTGAATACATTATATCGTTTTTCCGGCGTTATTTAATGTTACACATCAACAATTTGAAGGACAAACCTACAAGAAAAGTAGGATATGAGGTAGAGCTATTATAAAAATGTAGGGCCAAAAGATAAAATATGATTATTAGATAACAAACAAAGAAAAAATAAAGTAACAACGAGATAACACCAAATCGATCGTTACATAAAATTGGACTTTTCATCGGTACGTAACAATGAATTTAACGATACGATACAATAAAATTTAAGTAACAATCAAAACAAATATTGTGTTTAAACTAATAAATAATACAATACAATAGGTACTATTTAGCAATCATCATCACTGCTTTATTAGAGTTAATATATAAAGTAAGTGCTCTCTTGCGCTAGCCTAATGGATTATCCAGTTCCCTTCTATTTCCTACTTTTAGTATTTGTAATCTTAACTGTTATTTTATGGATATCAAGAAATATACTTATTAGTACCAAAATATTAGCCCCTCAAATCCCTGGAGCATGGCCATTTATAGGCCATCTTTATCAATTAAGTGTTAGTAAAAATGTTCCTCTTGAAAGTATGTATGTCCTAGAGACAATATTATTAGGGACAAATGTACTTGAACACATTCGTATTATTAATAAGATTAATATTTATGGAATTTGCGATTATTGAATTATTATTTAATTGTTTGTAATTATTCATTAATGTGCATCCCTTAAGCTTACATTGTCATTAATAGAGTGAGATATTGATGATAGAGCGTAACTCTAAAATAGCCTTGACTAATGATCATCGAGAATGAGATATCGATGATATGTTATAAGTCGACATGTAGTCTGCATCACATTCTTAGAGAATGTAGTATGTCTCACCTGCTACTAATAATTGTTACTAGTGATGGACACATGGATACTTTTGGAAAGTATTGGTATACCCTGCTAATAAACTATTTGTTAGACATGTCTAGAGTGTTCTCAGCGTGTGGATATAAAGGTCCTTTGACTTGAGGTCAATACGCACATTGTTTACAGAGTAATGTACTTTGACCCTGTCCTAAGCTTAAACTCCTTATCGGATAAGACACGGCTTGTGTTGGGTACATTATGATGTAAATTAAAGTGGTAATTGAGCCAAGAATAGGATTCATTCCTCGATTGGATATTCGAGAGAGCACTCAACTTCTCAGTGATATTAGGTCGACCAAGTCATTGGCCAATGCAAGAGACATATTTAGAATATGGTCTAATTGTCGACTAATATAGATAAGATAAAGTAATCAAGCCATTTGGATAGACACATGGCAAATCCTAAGCTTGATCGAGTGTGTCACGAATGAAAGAAATTTATCATCTCACATAAAGGTTATGTTTGTTGGATTCATGTAAACGTACTTCATATATTGAGTTCGTCGTACGACGCAGTCTAGGAGTTCCGTATGGACTTTAATTGGATTAGTGTCGATACATGAAGGCCTATAGGGTCACACTATGTCGATTGTCTCTTCGATCTAAGGGTGTATTGAGAAAGTATTAAATATTCGATCTGGGATCAAGATATTTAAATTGATAATAACTATGAGATAATTTCTATTAGATAGAGATTATTTAATTAAATCAAAATTAGATTTTGGATTTAATGTGTTGAATATATATATTAAATGAAAACGGAAAACGGAATTTTATGTAAGGCGCTCGTTAGTCAAGGCCATGATGTCGACCTGGCAAGGCCCCAGACCGCCCATCGCACCTCGGTTTTTGGGCCAGGCTTAGAGCCCAACCCTAATCTGATTTGTGACTAATTTTATCTATAAATACAACACTCCCATTGTTAATTAAAACACACCAATTCTATAAACTAGTTCTAGACTTAGAGTCTAGGACGAAACTCTCTCAAACCTCTGCCAAGATTTCCTAGCTTTCTTGACAGAGGAATACACCTTAGCATTGTGCTTGCAGTCGAAAAGGGAATCGCGTGTCCACCCTTTAGTAAAGACTCCAGATAATACAACCTGTAAGTGTTCATGTTTTTATGTTACAGGTTTTTGATTGTCATATAACCATACCAGAAGAAATTGTTGGGGTAAGTAAGAATAAAATTTTAAACTTCTAATGTGCCTTACTTATGTGTTTTAAACCCAACAAAACCCTATTGCTAGGACATTAGGGAAATGGCTGATAAATATGGCCCTATTTTCACTGTAATATAGGATTGGTATGTTCCATTGTTTGGTTGTCAACAATTGGGAAGCAGCTAAAGATTGCTTGACTACACTGTTGGATATGTAAAGCAATACAGAAAGTAAATAAATATTATAAGTGTTCGAAATGATAAACAAATAGGCAATTCAGAACTGTCGCAAGCTTGTTGAGTCTTGACTCTTGATAACCTGAAATCAAGAAACACTAAATCTGGATTGTTACAACTGTGGCTGAGTCGAGAGATGGCTCTCTGTCTTCAAAAGACAGAAATTGTAAATTGTATATATATTCATTCATTAATGAAAATAAGCAAGAGATTATTTCTTTCATATACCATAGTGCAAATATTGTCTACTTATTGTGTCACTGCACATGCCTGAGAGGCTATCATGTCCACTTGATGGGGATTAGAAGATAATCTTACTCTAGAATGATTGGATCATTAATGGGCAAAGGGTTAAACGTAAGGGTTTATTGCAAATTACCACATTTCGCATAGATCAGACTCTGAACAAAATTTCTGTGCTTGCTAAACAATTCAACAAGTATGAGAAATAGCACTAGCAATAATGTGAGTTGAATGTAAATTGTAAATAATGGTAGAATTCATTAGAACAAAGAAAATGATGCAAATATATATAAGAAAAGCGTAAAGATCTTAGTAGGAGTCTGTTTCAAGTTTCTTCAAGGATTTTTCCTTGAGGTGTACTACAAAGCAAGAAAAACCGAATAGAACTAGAGCTGAGAAGCAAGTAAAAGATTCAGGAATTAGATTGTACATAATGGATTTAAATGTCTTTCATGGAGGAAGATGTGCTCCTTTTATAGGAAATGTGGCAATATCAACTAGCAGGAAGTGCGGAAAATGACTACTGGATCGTAGGAAACAGTCACTGGACACACGGAACATGTTGTGAAATGCAGGGTTCAAGACCATTATGTTAGATTCTCTCAATTCAGATGCCATAAGATCCATTCAATTCACTCGTCGATGTCCATTAGCTCATGTTAAAAAAAAAATTTTAGGAGGACGAATCGTCTACAAAGTTCATAATGCTGCCGTTGAAGGTACTTGATCTCCTCTTCTTCTCCATTTCACTATTTTTAACTCCTCTTTACGTTGAGATTAAGTTTTCATTTTATCCGGAAAAACCCCTTTCCAGCTGACGCTGTCAGTCCACTAACAGCGGTATACAGTAAGTCAGTATAAGTCAGTACAGGAAGGGCACGCGAAATAGACAACTACTTACTAGGCTTCTTCGTGCTCGTTTAACCTTGTCTTTTGGTGAAAATTCAATTCCAGAACACTCAACGGGAGTTTGTAATACTTATATGAGTTTTACTACTTCACCTTCTAATTTGATTATGTGCTATCATGGTATTAGAATAACTAAAATTATATCTCATAGTCAAGATATATTGACTTGGAAGGGGAGGTGGAAACATGAATGACATATGTCTTTTCTTGTAGTATGCATGGTGAGTTGTACTTATGATGTTGGTTACTCTTTTTTCCTAATTAGTTGAAGTAGTAGTTTTATAGAGTAAGTATTGTTCCTGTCTTCTTCGGATCTTGGGTTTTGTGGGAAGGATGTAACACTTTAAGAGAGAAAAGGAATTTGGTAGTGCTATTGGTTGAGAGTTGAGTTTAGTGGAAAACGATTTTGTATGGAACAATGGCGGATGGAAAATAGAAAGAGAGATTTAGACCTCAACAATGCTGAAGAATTAGAAAGTTTGAACTTCAACAATAGAGGAACAAAACAACAACAACGTACCCAGTGAAATTTCACAAAGACGGGTCTGGGGAGGATAAAATAGAAAGAGAGATTTAGACCTCAATAATGTTGAGTCTAGTGCACATAACTTATTGAGTAGATAAAGTTGAGCAGCTCTAGTCATTTCAAATTAAATTTCATATCTAACACCCTCTCAAGGATCATTGAGGATATGCGAGGGGATTTGAGTCCATTAGTTTGTCTAATCCCATGGTCTTGCATTTTCTACCATATAAATTTAGAAGGAAAAGGAGGAATCTCTTCATGGTAAAAATTTAACATTTAGAGAACTCTGTGTCTGTTACTTTGTAGCGTTGATATTTTCTATCAAAAAGTGTTAGCATGGTGTTCGTTGTTTTACTAGGAACCTTTTTTCCCCCTTCTTGTGTATGTATAGAAATACGCATTCTCGAGTCTTGATGTTTCCTATAAAAAAGTTGCTATTCTGGTTTTCCTCTTTGAAGCAATGAACTACTCGATATGGAAGCATGAAAAGGCTGTAAATTAACTTCCATATCTTTTCCTTCCATTTTTCCTCTTTTTAAGTAATGAACTAGTCGAAAGGGAAGCATAAAAAGCATGTAAAGTAAATTGCTATCACTATGCTCAATGTTGGCATTCACATCACAAAGATTGAATAACTTTATATAACTTAGAGTACTGAAAAATGGTTTTTGGATGTCACGCAGGCCAGAACCATTGTTTTACAGATACAAGAAAAGAAGTACAATATAGGCTGACAATATACGTATAAGGATTTACTGAGAAGTCATCCTTCTTTATTTTCTTGCAGATGCTCATAGTTTTCCTCCTATCTTTTAATAACTGATGCTGTCCACAGAAAAGAAAGAAAAAACAGAGAAGATTTAAGTCAGAAAAGAAGACATTTTAGTAGTGAAACTTGTATCTAAATGCATGAAAAGTGTAACTTACGCATCACAGTTAACGTTTCTGGAGATAGGGGTATCCATGGTGACACTACACTTGGTGGGAAGAGCTTGAGCTGCATCATCTTTAAGATTTGCATACTTGTTAGCAGCAGCCTTGACACAATTGCAGGCTGCCTTTTTGTCAGCTGTGGTTTGAGCCAATCCTTTTAGGCTTTTCACTCCACTGCAGCAAGCTGCACCTGGCTCACCTCCTTGAGTGAGGTATGGAATGCATGGTGCCAAAGAAGCATCCACTTGCCCACAAGTGAGGGCTTGTCCTGGCTCAAACATGAGCTGAATCACGGTCAACACTACAATGGCTGAAATGATGATTCCCTTCATCTTTTCTTCAGTTTTTTCGTGTAAGAAAAAAGATGGCTTTGAGGTGCAAAATGAGGTAGGTGATTTTCTTGGACTTCTTGATTGCCCTTGTCGATGCCAGCCACAGTGTTTAGAGGGTATATATAGGAATTGGAGAAGTTCTATGAAAAGTAAGTTGTTCTTTGCTGTGGTAATATCAGTTACGTCATTTTGGCATTTTGTTTCCTTGTTATGTCATTTCCTGATTTGTTGCAGAAGAAAAGAACAAATAGTCTTACATGTGTTGAGTTGTGGAGCCTAATTCACCGTCGACACTATGAAGACCCTACGCAGAGTGTGGTACTCTTATAATGTAATGTTATTTAGTGGATGGTATTTTGGGAATTTTAGGCTTGTATTATGTTCTCCTACATGTGTTGAGTTGTGGAGCCTAATTCACCGTCGACACTACGAAGACCCTACGCAGAGTGTGGAACGCTTATAATGTAATGTTATTTAGTGGATGGTATTTTGGGAATTTTAGGCTTGTATTATGTTCTCCTATTTTTCACTATATATAAACTAGGGCGCCGTTTTTTTTTCTAAGAGCGGTCGAAAAAGAGAGAAAAAGAGAATTGTAAACACAAAAAACTCCATTATAGTAAAATTTGCAGCGGCAAAGTGGACGTAACTCTCGCATTGAGGGTGAACCACTATAAATCTGTGTATTATTTGTTCTTCGCTTATTTACTATTTTTCTGATTAGGTAAGATTTGAGACGTAAATTCTAACAACATGTTATTACAGGTTATTTGATGGTATCGATGATGCTTCACCTTTCCGCTACTAGTGGTGCTTAGGGATAAAAGAATTCAACAAACCTTATCTCTTTTGCATCAGAAAACTGCTTTCTTTCTTTTGCAGACTTAATTGGCTATCTCACAATTAGCTGAGAATAACAGATTTATCGGTTATAGAAAAATGGCCATCTGCGAAATGCATATCTATGTTTTGTGTGCCAATATGACACTAAGGTAAACCATGAATGCTCTAACTGACAGATTAATGTATCAATTTATTCCTTATATTATTCACTGACATATCATTCCCAGCTGCATTTATATCCAAGACAGTTATTTTTGCCTTTACTGTTTCTGGCAACCTTTGTGCACGGGCGGCTTATTTGTTTTTTTTCTTCTGATAATTGTCTTGGAGAAATCAATGAATTTAAGAACCTTATATTATTTAAATTAATGTGAATTAAGACGACGTACAATAAATCTTTGTGATCTAGCTTTCATCAGACTCCACGCATAGCGGGAGCTTAGTGCACCAGACAACCCTTTATATTATTATTTAAATTAAAGTATAATGTGATCTTGCTCTTGTAATACATGAAATGAAAAGAAATATAGTTCTTGTTTTTATATTACTGTTTTTTCTTTTTCTTTTACTAGATCACAAAACTTAAGTAGTAGTATTAAGCAAAGTACCAAACTCAAACCTCACAATGATACTATGAGTATTGAAATTGGTGGATTTGGCTAGGTTGTTTATTAACTCAACATTTCTCTTTTTGGGGATTGGAGTTGGAGAGTCCTTGGCTTTTTCTGAGGAAATTATCTCAAGAGAGTTTAAGCGTCTCTTTGGCTTCACTCTATTAAGGTCAACTACATTTGAACCAATCAAATGAGGGAGATTGAGTAACGCTCTTGCCCCTCGCATTTTATACGCCGCACGATCATAAGCCAATGATGCATCCTCAGGCGTCTCATATGTTCCCAGCCATACTCTATTATTCCCTTTCCTCGTCGGATCCCTTATCTCTGCTGCGAACTTCCCCATGGCCGCCTCCTCACGCCTCGGTATCTCCTCCACTTTGGTGGAGCGTCTACACCACGCTCCTCCTCCGTGAATCTTGGATCTTGGATCTTGGACTCTGGCGCTGGAAATCATATGTCTCCTGATTCTTCCGTCTTTGTATTTATGTCTTCTGACTCCCCTTCCACTTCTGTTGTGACTGCTGATGGCACACCTATGCCATTGACAGGCATTGGCACCATTCATACATCCACTATATCATTACCTGATGTTTATTGCATTCCAAAATTACATATAAATCTTGCTTCTGCTGGTCAAATATGTGACTCTGGATGTTTTATTGGACTCTTCCCTAATTCTTGTTATGTGCAGGATCTAAAATCCAAGAGAGTGATTGGGACAGGGCGTAGAAAGGGGAGAGGTCTATATGTTTTGGATGAGCTGCATCTTCCCACTCATGCAGCAACTATGCCTGTTAATCTGTCTTCTTTTCATTTAACACATTTCTCTTCGAAGTTTTATTTGTGGCACTCTAGACTTGGTCATGTATCAGGTTCTCGCCTGCGTTTTATGTGTAATTTTGGTGTTGTTGGTGATTTACAATCCGATGATATTTCTGATTGTAGTGGATGTAAACTTGGAAAATTTTCTGCTTTGCCTTTTAATCTTAGTACTTCTACTTCTTCTGCACCATTTGATCTAGTTCATTCAGATGTTTGGGGCCAGCACCTATCCCTACTAAGGGTGGCTCCAGATATTATGTTTCCTTTATTGATGATTATACTCGTCATTGTTGGGTTTATTTGTTGAAAAGACGCTCTGATTTTGTTCATACTTATGCTGAGTTTCAAGCCTATGTGAAAACTCAACATTCTGCCATTATTAAATGTTTTCGGGCTGATTTAGGAGGTGAATATACTAGTGGGGATCTTTCTAGTATTTTCAAAGTTGATGGTACAATACATCAATCTTCTTGTACTGATACACCACAACAAAATGGGGTAGCCGAGAGAAAACATAGGCATATTGTTGGGACAGCTAGATCCATGTTTTTGTCCGCTAGTGTACCTAGTGAATTTTGGGGAGAAGCTGTCCTTACTTCTGTTTATCTTATTAATAGGATCCCTACCTCTCATAATTCTGGGGTTTCTCCGTATGCTAGACTATTTGGTCACACCCCACTATATTCCCATTTGAGAGTTTTTGGTTCTACATATTTTGTTCTACGTCCACATGCAGAGCGTACTAAGTTATCTTCTCGTGTCGTCATTTGTGTTTTTCTTGGATATGGGGTTGGGCAGAAAGGTTATCGTTGTCATGATCCAGTTTCTGGAAAATTGTATGTGTCTCGTAATGTTTCCTTTATTGAGCATGTTCCTTTCTTTTCCATCTCACCTACCTCACATGGCATGACAAAATCTGACCTTATTGATATTGGTCCATTTGATGCTGACTGTCCATCTGATTCTACATCTATATCATCTGTTCCTTCTCAGTCTTCTGGCAGGTCCCATGATATTGATACTCAGCCCCCTCCTACGCCTATTTCAGAACCTCTTGTGGTTGCAGATCCAGATCCACCTCGCTATCCTAAACGCACTCTGTGATCTACTCAGGTATCCGATTTTGATTATTCTTGCTATGCTCCATCATTCGCTTCCTTTCTAGTTTCTATTAATTCTCTATGTGAGCCTACATCTTACTCTGAGGCAGCTCGTGATCCTCTTTGGCAAGAGGCTATGAATGAGAAACTGGTTGCTTTGAACAAAACTGGTACTTGGGATTTGGTTTCTCTACCGACTGGTAAGAAAACTATTGGTTCTCGATGGGTGTACAAGATTAAGACAAAGTCTGATGGTTCTATTGAGCGATATAAAGCTCGTTTGGTTGCAAAGGGTTTTGCTCAAGAATATGGTATGGATTATGAAGAGACTTTTGCACCTGTTGCAAAGATGACATCTGTCTGGGTTCTTATTGCAGTGGCCTCTGTTCGTCATTGGCATATTTCACAAATGGATGTTAAAAATGCTTTTTTAAATGGGGATCTTCAAGAAGAAGTCTACATGGTCCTTCCACCTGGTGTTTCACATAGTCCAGGACAAGTGTGCAGGCTTAAGAAAGCTCTGTATGGTCTCAAACAAGCTCCAAGAGCTTGGTTCGACAAGTTCTCCACTGTAGTATCATCTCCTGGGGTTATTTCCTACTTTCATGATTCGGCGTTATTTGTTAAATCATCCCCTGCAGGTTGTATTTTGCTTTTGTTGTATGTTGATGACATGATCATTACAGGTGATGATATTGATGGTATTGCAAACCTAAAATCTACTTTATCTCGCCGTTTTGAGATGAAAGATTTAGGTCATCTACGTTACTTTTTAGGTATTGCGGTAGCTTATTCTGAGAAGGGATATCTTCTCTCTCGGTCTAAGTACACTGCAGATATTCTTGAGCGGGCCCGTCTCACAGATACTAGTATAGTTGACTCTCCTCTTGAGGTTAATGTTCGATATACACCTATTGACGGGGATCCTCTTCCTGATCCCATTTTATATCGTTCAGTTGTAGGGAGTCTGGTGTACCTCACCATTACTCGCCCCGACATTGCATATGATGTTCACATTGTCAGTCAGTTTGTTTGCTCTCCTACGTCTGTACATTGGGCTGTAGTTATGCGTATTCTTCGCTATCTTCGAGGAACGATTTATCAGAGTCTCTTGTTTCCATCGACCTCATCCTTGGAGCTTCGTGCATTTTCTGATGCAGATTGGACTGGTGACCTAACTGATCAGAAATCAACTACTGGTTATTGTGTATTTTTAGGAGATTCACTCATCTCATGGAAAAGTAAGAAACAAGATGTGGTTTCTCGCTCTTCAACTGAGGCAGAGTATCGTGCTATGGCTTCTACTACGTGTGAGATTGTATGGCTACGTCGGCTATTGGTTGATATGGGTGTCTGTCTTTCTTCACCAACACCGATGTATTGTGATAATAAGAGTTCTATTCAGATTGCGCACAACACAGTCTTTCATGAACGTACCAAGCATATTGAGATTGATTGTCATATTATTCGATATCATCTTCAGCAACGCACTCTATCCTTGCCATTTGTCTCATCTTCGATGCAACTTGCAGATTTCTTCACAAAGGCGCATACCTTAAAGCGTCACCGGTTCTTTCTTGGCAAACTCTCGATGCTTCTGTCTACACCATCGCGAGTTTGAGAGGAGATATTAACATTTGCTTTTGTCCCACATTGGAAAAACACATTTGTATCTCATGTAATAGACCCTATATAAAGGGCTTTACTTGCTTTTCTTTTACTTGCACTTTTAGCTCTCAAGAATAGTATTATTTTATTATCTTGTTATTGTTTTGTAAGAATTCATGTTATGAATAAAAGACTTTCATGAATTCTATCACACAGAAGGTCATCTATGACTCAAATATAGATGTTGATCTCTCAATGTCATGTTTCTTTGTTTTGTAATTATAAGTTTATTCAATTTTTTCTATCTCACATCTAAAGTCACTCAACTAATATTTGAGCAATAAATTATGACATGTCATTTAATTTATTCTACATGACATTTAATTTACTGGAAAATGTCAGATTTACCTTTGTATTCTCACAAATAAGTTATATTTACTCTTTGTTATACTTTATTTGATATATTTGCCCTTCTCAGCTTACTTTTGAATCATATTTGCCCTTGTATTCTAAAAAAAACCACAATTAAACCTACTTCATTAAATTTCTATTTCCATCTTAATGGCAAATTTTTAAAAAATCTGAAAAACTGATTTTTTAAAACAAAAAGCTGGAAATTGTTTTTATTAAATCTAAAAATGACTTTTTCACAACCCGATTAAAAAAACTGGAAAATTTATTTATTTATTAATCTGGAAAAAATGATTTGTTTAAAACCTGTTTTTTTTAAAAAATCTGGAAATTTGGATTTTGTATTCAAAAATATGGGGGGAAATGTTTTTTAATATGTAACCGGATCTTTTAAAAAAGAAAGTGTCCTAAAAAATCCAGAGTTTCATGGTTTCATTTTCTAGGACACTTTTTTTTAAAAAATAATATGGCTTATTCTTTAAATGATTCGTAACGGATTTTTAAAAAAAATTCTCAAAAAATAGATTTTAATTAAAAAATATCTAGAAAAATAAGATTTTTTAAATCCAGAAAAAGATAATTTATTTTCTTGATTTTAAAATATGTAGTTTTTCAGTTTTTTTTTTAAAAAAAATGGGATTTCCACATTTTTTAAAAAGAATAAGTTTTTCCTGATTTAAAAAAATATGTTTTTATATTTAAAAAAACCCATTTTTTCATTTTTTTAAACTTCGTTTTCCATATATATATTTCTTTAAAAAATTGCCACATAGACATAGTACAATTAAGATGGAAATGGAGAGTACAAGGGCAAATAGACTTGACCCCTTCCGTAAATTAAATGTCATGTGAAATAAATTAAATATCATGTGGAATAAATTAAATGTCATATCATATTTTGTTGGCCAAATATTAGTTGGGTGACTTTATATGTGATATAAAAAAAGTTGGGTGACCTTGTAATTACAAAACAAAGAAACATGACATTTAATTTACAGAAGGGGTCAAATCTAAAGAGGCAGTCGCGTGCCTCTGATACTTTGCTTTTGTAACCAAAGCTCCCTTCACCTTGAACCACCTTATTCGCCTCTACTCTCCGTGCACCTTTTGTGACGGAGTCATCAACCTACAAAACTAGGGTAGCAAAACTATCCTGGCCAACCTCGATGATGATCGTGACCGAGGTTGGATGAAAAGATTTCTAATCGTCCCTACTGCTGATCTCCTTCCCCCAATAGCCGCACCATTTCGGAGTGATGGAACTTTCACCGTAAGTTTTCCTTCTCTCATTTGTACTATATTTGATTTAGCGTACCTTATAGAGTGAGTTATTCCATATTTTGACCCGATTTTCCCTCTTTCATCAGCCACCGTGTGGGAGCCTGCGAAAATAGATAGCATTGAATCTTAGGTTCAAAACATTCTCGATGTTTCCACCTTGGAACTCGGGACGTGGAAAATCCTTGCAGATGACCAAAATTGAATACCCCGCAACCACGGTACATCCACGAATACTTTCGATTTTCGCTTCTTTTTTAACCCATTTCAAGAATTGCCGATATAAAATTCTTCTTCTTCTTTTTGGTTAGGCATTTCTAAAGCTACTACTAACGCTCCTCTAGAGTAGGAAATTGAAGATCTGAACGCGGCCACCCTCATTATTCAACAGGCCCGTGAACGGAAAAAACTTCGTACTGGATTTTCTGCCAGCCCTGGATCAGGCCTCAAACATCTAAGGAAGAAAATCCCGGACCATACTAACCGTAGCGCTCCCAGTAATACTAGCTTGGCAGTTAGTTCTCTCCCCATGGTAGACCTAGATGATGAAGGTCTCGAGGAAGAATAACCGCTGGAGAGGAGAAGGAATAAAGTCCCATGTCTCTTTGCGGAGATAGAAATTGCAAGTCATGGAGCCTGCCATACCAACACATCTTTTACCCTGGTAACCACTATCATATGTCAGCATTTGCATGTATCGATCGATGCTATTTCCCCACTGGGTATTGAGGAACCCGAATCTTCGATCATGCCGATGTTGCCCTAGAAGATGATCACGATATTCCAACCTCCCAAGATCGAGTTTCTTTTCCACACAGAGATGAGTTAGTAAATGAATACTCGGCCCCGGTAATTCATTCTGCAGAATTTTGGTCCGTGACCTTCCAACTCCCTGTCGACTGTCATCTTTGTTCCAAGCCTGTAGGAGTAGCTAACTACATGAAACATGTGGTTTTAGACAAAGATAGGAGGAAGTTTCATCGGGTGTTCGCTAAATCTGCCATTAATAAGGGGATGCATGCTGCAGCCAAGGTATTACCTCTTTCCTAATTTGCTATATTGTGTTGCTCATGTATAACTTCTTATGACCAATAGAATTATCATACATGCCAATTTCTTGTGCAATGAGGGGCTCCAACACGGATGATTGAAGAGAAAATCGCATTGACAACCGAAAGAGACAACGTCATTCACCGCCTGTCAGTTGCAGAGGTGAAGCTTGCCAAAGTCGATGAGTTGCATGGAAAACTTAAGCAACTAGAGGAGGAGAAGGAGGCCCATATGCAACAAGTTTTCATGAAGACCGAACCAGGGATTGGCAGAAGAAGTGGAATGAAGCGTTGGATACCATGTCAGATTTAACAATGGGATTACCATGTCAGATTGAACACCTCCAAATTAATGAAGGAAAGATAGAAGCCCCGAAGAAGGAAACTGAATCCTTGAGGTCCCGTATTTCTGCTATGGCTGCTCGACATTAGAGGCGACGGGAAGATATTACAGAGCTGACCCAAGCCAATGAACTCCTTCATGCCACCAATTTCGAACTTACTCAAGTTGTTCAATTTGTTGAAGAGGAAGTCCAGGCCACCATTGACAGTTATACTCTATCCATGGTCAGGAACGGCTATATGATGCACCAAAAAGCCTTGGAAGCAGCAAAGACCGGGCTTGTTGACATTGATGAGGAGATCATTAAGGCTCCACAATTGGAATTAGCTTCTGCATATAGTCCCGATGACTTCCTCCCAATGGAAGAAGATAATGTTTCATCTAGGGGGCAAATGGTGATGATGTATACCTGAGAACCGAATCTCCTCCTTCCCAAGAGAATATGCCTTTCGCTTCGGATAATGCTCTCGAAGTGTCAGCCTCTGAACTGCCTCCTTCATCCCCTACTTCTTAGAGCTTGATACTTTTAGTTTTTAGTTACTCTGATTTGGAAACACTAGGAACACCCCCGATGGACCATGGAGCGGGCAGGCCATAACCTTTCGCGCGGGTTTATTTTCTGTTTAGTTTTTGTTACCGAGTCACTTTTGGACCCGGTTAGCATCTTTTATATCCGGGCTGGTTTCAATCCAAAAATTATGAATGAAAGAACTTTTTTTTCCTGCAATTATGTGCAAGGTTTTTGTCCTTTACTTATTTTCATAAGCATGTATTAATTACAAATTTATTTGCAAGTTCATAAGTACTTTGCTTTGTGAATCGAAACTTGACTTTGAGGTTTACTTTATCGAAACATGCTAAACTTTGAAAGTTCAAAACTTTCCGACAATTTTAATTTAGTTCCAAAGATGTATTTTTCTTTTCATCTTAGATCGGAGGTTTTCATGGCCGTCATAGTTATTTCCGGACCTAACTTGGTTTCGGTCAACTTAAAACTCCAGTACTTCTTATATCTGGAGCCTTAACTTTTTTGTTAAGGTTTTAATAAGAGAGGACCCTTATTTTAATGGTGTTGTAGAATATGACGTCTCATTTTCATTATGGCATGGAATTTTTGATATGTTTAAGATAACATGTGTTTTTATGCTCGTGATGGAAAAGACTTATTCATCATAAAAAGGAAAATTTTATTAATTTCTTTGACTTACAAATGTGAAGACATGTGCCAGAATAATTCGGCTTTCATTTAGCATGGTCAGTCCGATTACATATACTTTGAACTTTTACACAGCACCCAGCATCTGGGAAGTCCCCAGTATCGGGTGTTAAAATTTTATAAAATTTTCTTTACTCCATTTTGGGTGTATATAGCCCCCAATATCTGTGAGTTCATGCTATGAAAACTCATATATTGGATAGCTCTTCTCGGTAGCAAGATAATCAACATGCTTATTTTGTGATGTTCTCATTAAAAACCTTACCGAGAAAAACTAATTGGGACAAAAACCGAACGAAGGGAAAAAGAGTGCAACACATGTTCTATCTTACTACACATAATACTTCTTCAAATGATTTATATTCCAATTACTAGGAAGTTTGTTTCCTTGTTGGTCTGTTAGTTGATAAGCTCATTTACTAGCAATGTCGGTGACCATCTACGACCCTTCCCAGTTTGCACCTAGTTTCTCTACGTTATGATCTTGGGTAATCTGAGTTACTCTCTAGATCACCAAGTCCCCGAGTTTGAAGTGTCGGATATTGGTGCGCTAGTTGTAGTAACGCCCCGTCATTTTTAGGCTACCATTTGGACGTATGCTAGGTCCCGATGCTCTTTGAGAAAATCCAAGTGCACGAACATTGATTCTGCCTTTGATTTGTCCTCAGCTTGAAGATATCTCAAATTGGAAGTCCCCATTTCAATCAGAATCAAGGCCTCCGCACCGTAAACCAGGGAAAAAGAGTTTCTCCAACACTGGTTTTTTATGTGGTTCGATATGCCCATAATATTTTTGGTAGCATAGACGGCCAGCTTCCTTTTGCAACTTCCAATTTTTCTTCAAGTTCTGGATTATTGACTTGTTTATTGACTCCGCTTGACCATTTATGCCAGGATGATAGGGAGTAGAGCTGATTCTCTTGATGTTTTAGCCATTTAAGAACTCCGTGACTTTGGCTCCGATGAAATTCCGATCGTTGTCACAGGCTATCTCCTTTGGGATGCCAAACCGACAAATGATGTGTTGCCAAATGAAGTCTTTTAGCTTTTTCTCCCGAATTTTTGTATAAGCTGCAGCTTTAACCCACTTAGAGAAATAGTCAGTCATAAATATAATTTGACATACCTATCTTGGCACCGTTGGCAAGGGTTCGATAATGTCCACCCCCACTTCATAAAAGGCCATGGGGATACTATCGGATGCATTTCCTCTTATGGTCGGTGTAACATTTGTGCATGGCGATGACACTTATCCACTTTCTTACAAACATCTTGGTATCTTCCTCGATCCGGGGCTAATAGTAACCAGCCCTCATGAGCTTCCTCATTAAGGATTCTGCTCCCAAATGATTTCCACAAATACCTTCATGGACTTGCCTCATCACGTAATCAGCTTCATCGGGGCGTATGCACCTAGATATGGGACCATAAAACACCTTCAATAAAGCTTTCTGTCTATGACACAGTACCGGGCAACTTTGGTCATCAAAGCACTTGATGCATTCGGGTCCTCTAGAAGTTTTCCGTTCATAAGATAGTCCTAGAACTCATTCCTCCAGTCCCAAGTTAGGTTTGTTGAATTTACCTTGTAGTACCCCATGGGATCCAGTGCCGAATGCAACAGCTTAACAACCGACTCGGTTTTAGAATCTTCAGCTTCTGTGCTGGAGCCTAAGTTTGTGAGTGCACCTGCCTCCATGTTTTCTTCCCGGGGTATATGCACCACTATCCATTCTTGGAACCGGGACAAAAGCTTCAAAGCTTTCTCGAGGTATCTTGACATGCATTCTTCTTTGGCCTCGAATACTCTGTGGATTTGGTTCACTACTAGCAGTGAGTCACATTTGACTTTAATGATTTGTGAGCCTAATCCTCAAACCAGTTCTAAACCTGCAACCAAAGCCTCATACCCTACTTCATTGCTAGTCAACGGAGTGTTATATATTGTTTATCTTAAGTTTTCACCGGTGGGAGTCCGCGATACTACTCCCAGACCGGTCCCCTTGACGTTTGAGGCACCATCCGTATGGAGTGTCCATACCCGGGGGCAGTCCCGAGACTAGGATAGCCTTTTTTCCGCTTGTGGGGTTACTCCCATACTGAAATCAGCCACAAAGTCTGCAAGAACTTGTGACTTTATCGAAGTCCGGGGTCTATATTTAATATCAAACTCACTTAATTCTACCGCTGATTTAGTTAAGTACTCAGAAAATTTGAGTTTATGCAACACATTCTTAAGAGGGAATATAGTTAGTACGACAATTGGGTGGTATTGAAAATATGGCCGAAGCTTTTGCGACTACATTATTAAAGCAAAAGCTAATTTTTTGAGTAACGTGTACCAGGTCTCGGCCTCTGACATTACTCTACTTACGTAATAGACAGGAAATTACGTACCTTTCTTCTCCCGTACCAGAACTGCACTTACCGCTACCTTTGAGACCGCCAAATATATTAGTAGTTGCTTTCCATCATTTGTCTTTGATATGAGAGGATGACTGGATAAGTAAGTTTTCAGGTCCCGTAGGGCCTGCTGACATTCGGGTGTCCAAACAAAATCGTTCTTCTTCTTCAGAAGTGAAAAGAACCTATGACATTTTTATGACGAGTGGGATAAAAACCTGCTCAAGGCCGCCACTCTCCCAACCAACCGCTATACTACTTTCACATCTTCAAGCGTGTTTGGGATATCTTCGATTGCCTTTATCTTATCAGGGTTTATCTCGATCCTCCACTGGGAGACCATGAAACCCAAAAAATTTCCAAAACTAGGGCAAATGACTTAAATGGTCCTCTGCATGAAGACTCTTAACAAGCATATCATCTATATACACTTCCATTGTTTTTCCTATTTGTTTTTCAAACATTTTATTTACTAACTTTTGATACGTGACCCCGACATTTTTAAGTCCAAAACGCATAATAATAAGCATCAAAAGTAGTTAAAAAGATTTTTTCTCTTGGTCCTCCGGATGCATCCTTATTTGGTTATACCCGAAATACGCATCGAGAAAACTCATTAACTCATGTCTGGCCGTAACATCGATCATCTAGTCGATATTCGGCAGCGGAAACGAGTCTTTCGGAATGCTTTGTTCAAATTTTTATAATTAATGCACATTCTAAATTTGGTTCCCTTTTTTGGTACTACGACTACGTTTGTTAATCAATCTGTGTACTTTACTTCCCGGATTGACCCTATGTTAAGTAATCTAACTACCTCTTCTTTAACAAACATGTTGCGGAGTTCGGCGATCGATCATTTTTACTATTGCACCGGAGGGAAACTGAGATCCAGGCCCAACTTATGTGTTGTGACTTCCGGAGGAATGCTTATCATATCTTCATGCGACCATGCAAATCAATCAGTTTTAGATATAAGATATTTAAGAATCAAATTCCTAGCCTCGGGGGTTAATCCGATGCCCAAGTATACCTTCCTATCTGGATTTTCTGGGTGCAGTTCAATCTGCTTAAGTTCCTCTATAGTAGACTTGGTGGTATTTGACTCATCCGGTGCCTAGAAATACCTTGGCACTTGGTACCGGTCTGAAAACTATTCCTTCGGGTAGGTCAATTTTGTCTCTGCTGGTGGAACCTGCTGAATATCTTTTGATATCGGCTCTGCTTTCTGTAATTGCTATTTAGGATCAGTCACTACCTCTGGTTCCTCTATAGAAAACATATCCCTGGTAGCGGGTTGCTCGCTTCGAATTCGTTGAATCCCTTCTAGTGTTGGAAATTTCACTAATAGATGTAGCATCGACGGAACCGCTTTCATATCATATATCCACGACCTTCTAAATATTGTATTGTATTTCATGTCACCATCGATGACATAGAATTTTGTCACCTTGATAACTCCCATTGAGTCCACTAGTAGATTTATCTCCCCCTTCGTGGTCTCGCTCAATATATAAAAATTGAAAGAGTTATGGCAGCCGGAACTATCTTGTCTGCCATATTCATTTCTTCTACCACCTTCAGACGGATTATATTAGCTGAGCTTCCGAGATCGATTAGAATTCTCTTTACCTGAAAGCAATCGATAGGTACCATGACTACCAGTTCATCATTATGGGGGGAGATTACACCGGCATCGTCTTCTTCGATGAACGTGATAATATGTTCATCAGGTATCTCCCGGAACCTATTCTCCCGGGTCACTGAGATTTTTGTCTTCTTGGCTGCGGTAAACGATGTAGCGGCTATCATTAACCCACTATATATCGTATTTGTAACATAAGGTGGCACATCCGAGTTTGACGTACCTTCCACGGGAGGTCCTCGCTCATAATTATTGTGAGCTCTCTCGCTCAAATATTCTCGGAGGTGATCCCTGATTAACATTCTTGCCACCTCTTCTAGCAGATATCTGCAATCCGCAGTTTTATGTCCGTGAGTGCCATTGAAATGGCACTAGACTGATCTCTTTTGCTAGTATCGAATTGTAATGGTTTTGGAATTTGGGACGCCGGATGAGTTCTCATTACCGCCACCATTTGTTCTTCGTCAATGTTGAAGTTATATTCGGATAATTTGGGGTACCCGATACCCTTAGTAAAGTTAGATGAATTTCCTTTATCAAAATTTACCAATCCTTAATTGTTTCATCCAGAACCGCCTTCTTTATTTGACTTTTCAAATGAGCAAAACCTTGTTCCACCCCCTCCTTTCCAGGGGAAGGATAACGTTGGTAACAGTTCTTCGAGGAATTACGATCGGCTCCGGCTTCTTTATTAGACTTTGCAAAGATACTTCCGACCATGGATCTAAGCCTATCGTCCTCAATATAGATCTTGGTTTCATACCGGTTGTGCACATCTTCCTAATATGTAGCCTGGAATTCCAAAAGATTTTCCTAAAGTTTTCGGGTGGCGTTTGAACTTGAAGAGTTCAAAACCTTTGTGAAAGCCTCTACAACCCATTTTTTTGGGACTACAGGTAACAACATCCGCTCCTTCTGAAATTATGTAACGAAGTTCCTAAAGAGTTTCGTTTCTCCCTGCGCAGTGAGAAAGATATCCGCCTTGCGCGTCTTCAACTTTCGAGCCCCCGCATGAGCTTTTATGAACATGTCGGTGAGCTGGGCTAACGATCCAATTGAGTGCTCAGGGAGGTGTGAATACCATATCAAAGCTCTCTTAGCAAGTGTTTCAACAAACTTCTTGATCGGGACTAATTCTATTTTGTGTTCCCTTAGATAATTTCCTTTCACGGCCGTAGTATAGACCATTATATGTTCCTGTGGATCAGTAGTTCTATCATATTTTGCTATAAAAGGCATTTTGAACCTTTTTGGGATCAGTTTGGGCCCAACTTATGGCTTATATGCCAACTGAATATATTTCTTCGCATCCGGACCGTCAACCACAGAAGGAGCCCCCGATATCTAACTAAACTGGCGCCGGAACTCCTGGGCGGTTTTTTCTGCCTTCTCTACATTGGTATTGATTTTATTAGTCATATTTTTCATGAATTTCAAAACTTGTTCCTGGAACGCATTCTTAGGGGCGACTTCGCTTTCTAAACCATCATTTCTTGATCTCCCTTAATCATTACCAGTTTCTTTATTAGCATTTGGTGGAGACACTGGTTCATTCGTTGGAGTACTGTCGATATTTTTGGACATATACTCATCTTGAAACCATCTCAGATGCTCCAACTACTCACTCATAGCTGCATTTTTCGCCCTCAGTTTCTGTATGGCTTCTTCAGACATTTCGTCGGTAGGAACATCCTCATGCCGAGTTTGTCCGTCCCCAGAAGTGACTCCGTCTGCAAACATCGGGTCTTCATGTCTCGTGAATCCTGTTGGAAAACCATCCGGTCCGTGTGGGAGGTTGTTTGTGTTGTCCCCGATGTTGCGATTGCTTTCTCCTACTCCTGTTATCTATTTGTTCTAAATAAAAAATAAGACTTAAAGAAAAAAATAGATTAGTAGAAGGTTCACTTGTGACACCACAATTGTCCCGGCCTCACAGTAGGCGCCAAATTATTTACCCGTAAAATGGTATAGTTGAATTTGTATACGTGGTCAAGGATACATAGATCTCAAGTGACATGTTTGATAAAAATTCTAGATGAAATATACTGAAGATAAATAATGATAAGACAAGAAAAGTAATGATTAGCATGTGCCTTGTGATAGCTTCTGGCAAAGTTACGATAACTTGTATGCTAACACAGAAATCGAGAGAGTAAGAATAAGTGTATTGTAATAACTTGAATCTGATGATTTACAATGGGATAATGTGTCCTATTTATACATGAGCTACACGGGTACACAACCCACGAAATTCTTAATTAAACCTTTACCCAAATTGGATTTTCTTAAACAATCTTCTTTTCTTAGATTAAGATATCATCAGACCGGTAAGTTTAAGAAGGAATGCATTGATTTTGTGATTCCTTCTTTCCGCTCTTCGCTTAGCTACACCGGCTTACAGATGCCCATGTCCTTCATGGATCTAGGAGTTCATACGAATAATGGCTAGCGGGATTTCGCATTCAATCGAGAAATATGCTCTCATAAATACAGGAGAATGAATGTTGTAATAATTGGACAATTAGTATCTCAATAAATGCCATTAAAACTCTATTAGAAGACATATTTAGTAACGCTCGTCCATTGCAATCCAAACGGCTCTCTCATCCTTTTGCATTACCGGTGCCAACTTCGTATATAACGCTCCCAGTACCACTTGTATTTAATCGGTAGTATTTTAGGCTGACTTGGCCTTGACTCAGCACCGCATTCCACATATCATACTATAATTCATACAAATATCTTATACAAATTTTTCCATATACACATATAGAGTTGTGATGTTGACAATTCTACCAAAAGAAGAGTCACAAAACAGTCCTTTTCTTCTCTCTCTTATCTGATTTATCCGAGGTTTACATTTGTCTTATTTTGTGCGCGCAAAAATAGCTAACTGAACAGTGTACAAAAACGGTCAATTTCTTGGTTTAGAAATCCTAGGATCGTTGTGGTCCAAAATACTACTCCCCCTCTCGATCTCAAAATACTTGTCACATTACGCTTTCTAAGAGTCAAAGTATATGAATTTTGGCCAACATTTTAAGTTTTATTTTTTCATCATATTATTATGAGAATAATTGCAACTTATAATACTTTTCGTATAGCTTCCACATATCTAAATTTTAATTTTAAAGTATTAAATTAATCTAATCTAATTTAACTTTGAAATTTGGTCAAATTGACTTTTAAAAGGAAAAACATGACAAATATTTTGGAACGGATGGATTATGTTTTTTAACTGAACTGTACTAGTGATTGATAGACTGCTAATTTTTTTTTATAGACTTCTAATGATTTTAGCTTTTTTCATTCACATTTATTGGTGATAATTACTAATAAGCGCAATATTGCTTTATAGTCCCATGTAATTTTATTTCTATTGTTATGTATTATTTAGTGTACTTTGTTTAACTTATTTACATGTGCTACTTACTGCTTATTTTTCCAGAATGTGTTATCATGACTTATTCTCTTGATATCAACATTTTCATTCTGCTTTACATTTTTTTATCGGGTCTAACCGTTTCTCATGCTTTGCTCTTGTCTTGCTTTGCTTTTGCTTTGCTTGTGCTTGTGCTTGTGCTTGTGCTTATGTTTTGTCTTGAGCCGAGAGTCTCTCGAAAATAGTCGTTCTACCTACCATGGTAGAGGTAAGGTCTGCGTACACTCTACCCTCCACAGACCCCACGTTGTGGGATTTCACTGGGTATGTTGTTGTTGTTACTGGTGATAATTAATTATATTATATACATCCATATTATACAATTTTAATCTTTTAATCCAGGAAAGATATAGAAGAATACAGATAATTACAATTAAATAAATTTAAAATTACGGAAATAAATTAGAAAGAAGGCTTTTAAATTTTAATATTAGTTTCCGTTAGCGGGATTTTGCTAATAGTACAAATGTACAATAATTTTTTTGATAATTAGTATTTATTACCGAGGGAAATATTTCAAGTATATCAAAAGAACCTCTAAAGTTAGATAAAAGGGCTCCAACTTTAGCATAAGCATACCAATTAAACTATTCCTCCTAAACATTTTAACTGAACAAAGGTATAAATTCTAAGGTAAAAACTTAAATTCTGCAATTACTTTGCTAGTCTTGGATGTTTCCTCTACAATATAATGTACTTCTTGGACATCAACTTGGTTATAGCTTTATAATTCCTCTACAAATTACTATTTACCCAAAAAAAAAAGTCATAGTTAAATTTGTAAGTGATTTTAATGATACATAGATATATTTATAATACAAAATAACAAGCAATTAGCGATATGCAATCTAAAATTAGCAATAGGTAAAGAAATTGTCATGGATAGCCCTGGATTCGTATGAATTTCCTGAGTAGGATTGATCCGGGTTGAACAATAATCCTTAGAAGAACGACTTCGGTTATAAATCAAGTATGAGAGCAAATAGAATGATTTATGTCAATTAAGCGTGAGAGTACAAGTAGTGAGAATTGGATGCCCTTCCAACATGAAGGTTGTGATCATTTTATAGCTATGAATACAAGACATTTATGTTCGAGAGTCACTCTTGAATTAAATGTAATTAATTATAATAATAGTCTCTTAATGAGCTAAGAGTAACGGCTATCGCCATATCTGGAAGGGATACGCGCTAGGCTCCCCCGGTTCCTCATCAGGTGTCACTCGGTTCTGTCACTATCCGATTTAATCTTGTTTCGTCGTGTTGCCCCAGCACGTATCCAAATGCATTTTCCAACACAGACATACAATAACAAAGGCCTTCTGGGTTCTGGCGGCACTAAAATAGGCGGATTAGACAGATATTCCTTAATTCTATCAAAAGCTTGCTGACAATCTGCTGTCCAATTGGTAGAGGCATCATTCTTCAGTAACTTGAAAATTGGCTCACATATTACCGTTGATTGTGCTATGAACCTGCTGATGTAATTGAGACGACCGAGAAAGCTCATCACGTCCTTTCGACTCTTTGGAGGAGGCAAGTCTTGAATAACTTTTATCTTTTAGGGGTCCAATTCAATACCCCTTCTACTCACAATGAAACCTAACAGCTTCTTAGCAGGGACACCAAATGCACACTTTGCAGGATTTTCAGCTTTAGGTGGTACTGCCTCAGCCGGTCAAAGAATTTCTTCAAATCTGTCAAGTGATCTGAAGTCCTTCGCGACTTGATAATGATGTCATCCACGTAGACCTCAATTTCTTTATAGATCATATCATGAAAGATAGTAGTAATGGCTCTCATGTAAGTGCCACCTGCGTTCTTGAATCCGAATGGCATTACCCGGTAGTAGTATACTCCCTAATGTGTGGTGAATGAAGTCTTTCCTGCATCTTCCTCATCCATCAGGATTTGGTGGTAACCAGCAAAGCAATCAACAAATGACTGCAACTCGTGCTTCGCACAGTTATCAATGAGTATGTGGATATTTGGGAGAGGGAAATCATCATTTGGGCTAGCTTTGTTGAGATCCCGATAATCCACGCATACTCGTATTTTTTCGCCTTTCTTTGGCACATGTACGATGTTGGCTATCCAAGTTGGATACCGTATAACTCGAATGACTTTTGCATCGAATTACTTGGAAACTTCTTCTTTGACTTTTAGACTCAAATCAGGCTTGTTTTCCTTGGCTTTTGCTTCACCGGAGGGCATGATGGCTCAATGGGTAATCTTTGTGAAACAATATCGGTGCTCAGACCTGGCATATCGCCGTAAGACCATGCAAATACGTTGATATATTGCTTCAAAAGATCCATCAATTCCTTCTTTTGTGCGATGCTTAGATGGACACTAATTCTTATTTCCTTCACAAGTTCTGCATTTCCCAAATTCACCGTTTCTGTTTTGTCCAGATTTGGCCTTGGCCTATTCTTAAAATGCCCTAATTCTTCGATCAATTCTTCCGATTGTGGATCTTCCCCATATTCTTCGGAGTCTTGTTCGTTGTTTGGATTTTGTTTGCTTGTTTCGCTACATGTCACATTCACATTATCGATATATTTATTAGCTTGCATGCTGAAAGAGAAAAGAAAATTATTAAATAACACGAATTTTAAAATAGCAAAAGCATAGTGGACTTGTCATTTAAGCTTTCAAAAGATGGAGGCAAAACACATTAAATGCATAAATGCGATTCAGCCTCAGTCTTAATCGCATTGTTTCATTAAATTCTAATACAAATTCTACCAAGCTTCCCGGAGAAACAGGGTCGGGACACATGTCCAATTTTTCAGAACTTCTCCCTGCTTTGCATCCCAAATGGTTGGGTCTTCAGCATGATCATGCAGAACCACATTACATTCTGCTTCTTCTTCAGTAAGGAAAAGACTTTTGAGTCCTTCCACGAGGCTATATGCATTGTCTTCCTTTGCTTCCTGGGCAGTGCATGCTTTGACGAATGACTGATTCAGAAGCGGAACAGGCCTGGGCAAGGGAATGTCTTCTTTCCTTTTAAGACCAGCTGAAAGTGCTTCTTCAGGAGTAGGTTCATACCCAAGACCAAAAGTGTCTTTCTTTCCGGGCAATTAAATAGGTTCTGTGATTCCTTTTAAGTTTGATCTGTGACCTCGACCAGGTTCAAAACCGTTCTTCATCATTTCTCGAGCAACCATTGTAAGAGCATGAGGTAATTGTATCTATTTAGCCTCGGCGACACCCCTAATCTTATTCACATGGAAAACAGATCTGCCCAGTCTTTGCATACTCTCTACAACGGGAATTGAGTTTCTGGCATTTATGGGGTTGCTTCCATCTCCATGAATCACGACCTTATGATGGTTCCAGATGAATTTCAAACTCTGGTGTAGGGTGGAAATGACTACACCGGCCATGTGGATCCAAGGCCTTCCAATCAATAAGTTGTAGTAGGTAGATACATCCAACACTTGAAACTCTACCACGAACTCCACGGGTCCTATTTCCAATGTCATATCAACTTTTCCCACGACGCCCCTTTGGGCTTCATCGAAGCCTTTAACTCTCACATGGCTTTCGCGGAGCTTACCAATGCTGACCCCCAAAGCTCTAAGAGTCGTCACAGGACAAATATTGACACCCGAACCTCCGTTGATCAATACTCTGGAAATGAACTTGTGCATGCTCTTGACAGTTATGTTTAGTGCCTTGTTATGCCCCAAGCCTTCGGCTGGCAACTTGTTGTCATGGAAAAAGATTTTATGAACCTCTAGAATTTGTCCGATCAGGGCTGACAGGTTCTCGCCGGTGGTCTTCGCTTGAACGTAAGCTTCTTTCAATACCTCTAGCAAAGCACTCTTGTGGGTTGCAGAATGCATCAACAATGACAACAAGGAAATTTGCGTCGGTGCCTTCTTCAACTGTTCGTTGCGCTCGATGCATTTCATGTAAATAAAAGAAAAGAAAAGAATTAGTAGACGGAACATGAAAAATATATATATAAGAAAAATGTAAATAGATAATTCCTTAAATGTAACATGTTGTTGGGCCTTTAGACCCACCAACTCAAACAGTCGTGAATTAATAAGGTGCGGGCCCACAGGCCCACGAGACATGCACAAGGAAAAGGGAAAACACATAGATCAGTTAATAAAGCATCTAGTTATATTAACTATAATCAAATATAAAATTAACATTTTTTTATCCTACATGTTTAATTGATTAAGGTTAGATAAAATAACAGGCCTTAAAATATCACTCGAATAACTCAATTCAGGTCCGGGCTTAAAACGGCCTAGACAACATTAACATGCAATTAGTCTTATCAATCCAGGATGAAAGAAAAGGAAAGCAGATGAGCCAATACACAAATATGAACGCATAAACACACAGGCCCATTCGCAGATGTGAGGGTTGATATACTATGGGATATTCGTGATATACATGGTATATCTGAAAGATACAAAAAATATAAACTTACAAATTACTGTATATCCATGTCTATACATTTGTGTGCCTTTGAGATATACCACTCCCAGATTCAACAAGTTGAGATAGAAGACAAAACATGTCCCAACACACTAAATTCCAAACATAAGCAGTACCAGTTAGGCAAGAGACGCCAATATATAAATCTCCTAATGAGCCAGTAGTCACAGCATGCCGCAAGAGAGAAGTGAAGAGACATTGCATGTTAGCATGAATATAATCCATACTTAGGCAGATAAAAAAATAGGCAAGCTCAGATAACAAGACAAAAAAAACAAAGGTCATTTGAGAAGTTTCTTTAGAACATGCAGAAAGAATGCACCATAAATATAGGATTGACAATGCACACTCAGGGACCATCATAGGAAAGGAATTCCACAAAAGAAAAAGAAACAGTATGCTAAGTCTTAAGCTTAGGTTAAACATGATAGAGTTTTCATCAAATAAGCAGATAGCAATTTAAATGAGCACATTAGTCTATACATGATGCAGAGGAGGTTAGGGTGCATTACAAGTTGTCATTGACATGTTTTTAGGACTTAGACAAAACATAGACAGAAGGATAGCTAGTTTAGAGTCATTTTCATATATGGAGAGGAACAAACAAAACACCCGGAGCAACATTTCAAAGGAGACAGTGCCATTGTACCTAAATCAAATATTTGATGCCCTAACCAGGCTATATACCAGATGTGATAACACCTAGACATTATATAGAGTGAATGATACATGTCCAGACTTGGGCTAAACATGTAAACATTGGTCTAGTAAAATAAGATGCAACAAGAGTCGTGAGAAGATCCATAATAACACGGGGGCATCCTCATACCAAGACAAGTTAATGCAGACACATAATCAACCCAAGATAGGTATAGAGACAATAAAAAAAGACTTTCATGACCATTTGAGGGAAATATCCGAAATATATAAGATCACAGATATCAATATAGTCACATCCAAATAGTTTTTAAACATGGACATTTAGAACTGATCATGGCATGATGTAATTTATAAAGCAAATAGAACAATAATGGAGTCAATTTGAAATATATATGGACATAAAGAGAGACAAGTGACAAACCAAGATATCAGAGACATAGTATGTTGGAAATAATGTTAACAGGATGGAGAAAAACACTTAATGTTCAAGCTAGTCAATTTCATGGGCTTCCAAAAGAAATATCTCAATCATAAGGGGGACCACACTCTTAAACAACTAAACATGATAGCACTTCCGACTAATCTAAAAAAAAGAACATTTCTGCAGCTTATCTCATATTCGAGTGAAGATATCCATCAATCGAATGGTGTAAAAAATAGCATTCTTAAGGTGATCACGAACTTACTTAAACTAAACATACTTAATACGATCTCAACTACACACTAATACACCTTAACTGATTTATGGTCTTTAATTAGTCTTTCTAAACACATCACAGAACACCATCAGCACATAATCTAAGCCATATTCACTTAAAAATTAATCATACTTAAATGCATAATACTTGATACAAAGCAAGACTTAATCATTAAGATTTAAGCATATATCATATTTAAACAAACTGTATTAAATTAATTAAGACTAATCCATGTATTTTAACTACTACATGATTAACACAACAAAACAAATACAAAAATGCGAAAATAAATAAATAAAGAGGAGGTGTATTTACGAACCTTCTCCGAGCAGCAAACCGAGGCGTCGTCTCGAATCATCGACCCCGCTCGAAGAAGTTTTGTTTATGCTATTACAAGAAAACAAAGGCTTAAGTGTCTTGTGGCTTTGTCGAGCCGGGAATGAGAGTAACAAAGGGAATTTTTCAAAATCGAAACTTGTTCAAGAAAGGATTTTTGGCACTCTGAATTCTTTAAAGAACAAAGGAAGATCGATTTTTGTTCTGCTTTTTTAGAAAAACCAGACCCTTTTTTCAGTTGTCCGAAAAATCAGAACCCCCTCCCCCTTAACAACCCACAAAGGGTTCTATTTATAGCTGAGTTTGAGGGCTCGAATTTCAAATTCAAAATTGTAAAAAGAGGAGGCGTTGGAGGTGGAAATCCACTGGTTTCTTCAATTAATCAGAGAGTTATCCGATGAGTCAGCCTTGAACCCAAAAGATTTCAAGGTCTTTCTCTTTTTGCAGATCTTCGACCGATTGAACAAGACTTGTGAAAACTTTTGTTGTCTGCAAAAGGGGTGAAAGGATGGGGGAAAAGCAGGTGAAGGTAACTGGGTTGCAGTGGCGTCGGTGACGGTGTGTTATCCGGTGGTTAAATGGTGTTGTTGGTGGTTTTTGGTAGGGGTGAGCACGGGTACAGGGTACCCAGATACCCGATCGGAACCGACACTAACGGGTAGGTTCCGGGTAGATATATTATAATAACGGGTAGGGTCCGGGTAGTAAAATTAGGAACCGATCAATGTCGGGTCCGGTTCCGGTTCCGGCAAATAGAGACAGGGTACCCGGACCCGGAACCGATACCCGGAACCTATAAAATATTAAATATTTTTTTTTTTAACATTTGAACCACTTTTAACTTTCTCCAAAATTATTTGTTGCACGCCTGCACATTGATTTTCCCCACCCCAAAACTCTCTCAATAACAATGACGTTTTAGCTACACCACCGAGCTTCATCATCGTCGTTGTTGAAGCTTTCTCTCAGGTACTTTCATCGTTGTCGTCATTGAAGCTTCACCTTTGCCTCTTTATCTCCTTTGGTTGTGTTCACGTCATTCCTAAAATGCATATGGGTTCATATCTAACTCTTCAATTTCTTTTTAATATCATATGCTTCTGTTCTATTTCAGGCGATACTTATCTTCAATTTGTATTACTTTTTTATTTGAAATGTAAATCTATTTTTAAAATTTGTGTATATTTTTGTAGTTGTGAAGATGAAATTTAGGGATTTACTAGTATAATAAAGCTTTTCTTTTGTATCGAAGAGCTTATGAACACGAAAATAAGTTTAATTCAGATATTTTCAAATTTATTTTGAAATCAACACGTTCAATTAATTGAGTGTCAAATTTGTCTTGCAATTTTAGGTTTTCAATGTAATTAGCTTTTCTACAATGAATAAGTTTTCTAAAACTTCTTATAAAGGGTACTAAAAACTCCGATTCAGCTAAAAACTACTTGATGAAATTATTTTAGAACTCTTTTTATTCTCATAGGCTTAAAAATTGTTGCTTAATTTGTGTTTTTATTGTGAGTGCAGGAACCTACCGGACCACAGGTCCTGTAGGTTCCGTAATGATTGCTACTGGTAGGTTCAGTAGTAAATTTAGGAACCGATCTTTACCTGGTAGGTCAGGGTAGTTAAAAATGTTAGGAGTACCGGACAGCTCACCCCTAGTTTTTGGGTTGTCTGGTTTGAGCTTGGTTACGTTACATCGATGGGGGCATTTGGGGTTTTAGGTTGAGGATTGGGCTCGGGTCAATTAAATTTGGGTGGAATGGGGTGTTTGGGGCGAATGGGGTTTTGGGAATAAAAGAAATGGACGATTTAGGGTTAATGGGTTGGGGCAATTTGGGCCGACGGGTTTGGGGATTGGACTGCGGAATGGGTAGCCGATTGGGTCCTTTTTGGTGGGTTGGGGTAGAATGTTTTGGGTTGAAATATAAAAGGGAGTTTATTATAATAAAAAAAATGCTTTGCAAAAAGCATAAATTATAAAGATAAAAATAACGGTGTGATAATAATAAAAACATAATACTTACAAAATGTTTAATGCTTAATTTAAATAAAAATGTGATGTCGTTTTGCGAAAATAAAATAACATAAAATATTATGGCAAAGCAAAACTATGATTAGGATATTAAAAGGCGAATGATAGTAAAAATATGAATAATAATAATGATGATATGGAGTATAAAACGCAAACAGATATTAAAAAATAATGATGATAATGTATAGGTGTGTGTGTGTGTGTTAAAAAAAATTGAGGTGTCAAAATATTTTAAAACGCAAACAGATAATCGAAAAAAGGGGACAAAATTGGGTGTCAACAACCGAGGCTGGATGGAACACTTCATAGCAGTTCATACTGCTGAGATTATTCCGGAGAGGTTCTTTCCTTTTCCGAAAAGATGGAACTTAAACCGTAATTACAAAAATGTTTTTCTTTGATGTCTTTGTATTGCTTCTACCGAACTCAATTTTTCTAAAACTTTCCTTTTCCACTTTTTCCAGCGACCTGATGGACTCCGGACCATGTCGAGAACCTTTACTCATGGGTTGAGAAAATCATAAGCCTACATCCGCACAAAGAGCGGACATGGAAGACGATTTTCAAAGACCGTTGGAAAGCACAGAACTATGGTTCGTACATTCCTAATTCCCTTTTTTTCTATCATGCACATGTTTTCACCATCCTTTTTTTTGTTCAGGTCTGCCCAAAGGTTCCGTACTATTGAGGACAACTTCCTCGGCCACTCCGGCTCTCCCCGATCCGGTATTCGATCTGGCTGCATCCACTCGCAGTATCGTCGAGGTACCGAAGAAAAAGAAATTCTCAAAATCCAAATTCTCAAAACCTCTGAAATCACCCTCGGTCACTTCAAAGAGGAAAAGAACTCTGGAAGTGGGTGCCCCTTCCAGGGTCCAGAACATCGGTATCTCTCCAGAAGATGTTTGGGTGAGCAATGCCACCATCACCACTCAGGCGGGAGATGTTTCTGCTGAAGTCAGAGAAAATGTTGTTGTTGAAGTTGTCGTGCCACCATTCGGTATCACACCAACTTCTGCCACCACACCTCCAACTGCCGAACAAATTCCCGTCATCTTCTTGCCCAAAGTTGTGGGCCGATTGTGATAATGGAGGAGTTGAAGTTCTTGGTTTCTTCGTCAACGATTCACTTCATGAGTGTGTAGAACTTCCATAAAACTCTCTATTCATTTAGGATATGGAGTAAAAGGATGACGATCAATGTATGGTTGTCCAGTTGGCAGGGTCGGGTCGGTCCCGCCCAGATACCGCCTCGGTCCCGCCCCGATTCTGACTTTTTTAAAAAATAATTGCGGTATCGGACTCGAACCGGGATGGGATATGGTCTCGTCCCGACCCTTCCCGGCCTGCCCCAATCCCGCCAGGCCCAACCCCATCCCGGTCCCGTCCCGATCCCTCCTCCGATCTAGCCCGAAACCCCCCCCCCCTTTGCACAAATAGTCGTTGCACCAACGACCATTTTACATTTTGGTCATTGTGCAACGGCCATTTTTGGCCTCCCCCTCCCTCCCCCAACCCCCCTATCTCCTTAATATTTATTTTCAACCCATAAGTTATTATATTTATACTTTAACCCAATTTCCCAACTATAAATACCTCATTTTCTCTTTATTTTTCTCACAAATCTTCGTACAATCTCTCTATTCTCTCAATCTATCTCTCTACAAGTCTACATTGTCTACTAAATATTGAATTTTATTTATTCATTTGGGAGTGAAGTTGGCAACTAGCTTGAGGATCTTCCATCGAGCAAAGTTTTAATTTTCAACCTCTCGATTACACGTCGACGTTACGTCGGCTTTTGGTACATTCGTTCCTTCATTAAATTATTATTGTCAATTTATTTTATTTAGCGCACTTAATTTCATTTACTTTAATTATTTATTAGTATAATTATAAATTTATAATGGAAGGATTTATACGTATGCTTACGGGTAGGGGTCAGACTTCTTCTAGTAGGGGCAACAAGGGCAAGGGTACTTCTTCTAGTCATCCTATTTCTAGACAGAATCCTATTCCTACACAGGATGATTTTGTTGCTACTGAACATTTTCCTACAATACCATTAGATTTGGACGAGGAGCTATTTTCTGGAACTCAATAAGACTTTAATTTAGACGATGATCTAGATGATACACCCACTAATGTAGATGACAATACACCCACTAATGTAGATGACAATACACCCACTAATGCACCTTCAACTGAAATGCCTCCTATTCCCCCTAGTGTGAGACGAGGTCCAGCAAAACGACCATTAAAATCAGATGAATGAACATTTTTTTATAGGGACGTAGAGAATCATGTAGCTAGATGTAAAATTTGTAAAGATATTTTAAAATTTAAAACTGAAAAAGGTCACGATGGGATTTGGGGGGGGGGGGGGGTTAATGAGACACGTAGCAAGGGCTCATCCAGCTAGGTATGCCCAATACGAGGCTTCAAAACTGGGTGCGCAAACGCCCGCTCCATCGGGACAAGGTTCACATATTGTCCCGGACCAAGTACATGATCAAATTAAATGACCGGGGGGGGGGGGGATTGTAGGACCTAATTACAATAAACATAGAGATAGAAAAGCAATAGCAGAATTAGTTGATGTGAAGGGTTTGCCTTTTTCATTTCCTTCATCTCCCAGTTTTATTCATTACATTAGAGATATGTATAATCCTGCTTTTAACGATTTTCATAGATCAACTGTTAAGAGAGATGTATTTAAATTTGCACATGAATATCAACAATATTTACGTTATTCATATATCATTTTAATGGCAAAGTGACTATCACTTCTGATATAGGTCGTAGTACTAACGATCATGATTATTTAACGGTAACCTGTCATTGGATAAATTATAAATGGTCTATGTGAAAACGTATCTTAGCGTATAGATATATAGATGATAGGCACACTGGTACTTTTATTGCATAAAATACTTATCAAGTGTGCGATTATTACGGAATAACTGATAAAATTATGACTATTACATTAGATAACGCATCTTCTAACAATTATGCTATTATAATTTTAAAAAAATAGTTTAACTCCATCTTTTTCAGATCATTTTCATATAAAATGTGTATACCATATATATATAACTTAGTTGTAAATGATGGTCTATCACTTTTTGAAGACATTCTTAGTAAAATACAATTTCCTATAAATTTTATTTTTAAAAATAATATAATACAACGAAGAAAAGAATATAAAAAAATTTGTCACGATTGCCAACTACCTTATAGAAAAATTTCAGAAGAAGTACCCAGTAGGTGGAATTCTTTATACGAGCAACTACTTGTTGCTTATGACTATAGAAAACCTATAACTTTATTTTTTAACTCTCATAATCAAAATCCAGCTGATATGGTTGTAGATAGCGATTGGGGAAAAATTTCTGAACTTATTGTATTTTTAGAGAAATTTTTTCAAGCAACAAAAGAATTTTCCGATATATATTATCCTACTATTTCAACTATGTTGTTTTATGTAGCTCTAATATTTTTACTGCTTAATGAATATATGGATAAACCAGCTTATAAGGCAGCTATTAAAAAAATATTTATCAAAATAAAAAAATATTTTATTCCTATTCCCACTATTTATATTATTGGTGTTGTATTAAATCCGACTATTAAAATAGACGGTACTAAATAACTTGTTGAAACTATTTACGATTGTATAGCAGTACTACCACCTCCAAGTCCCAAAAATCCAAATCACCCACCACCTATTGAATAAACTAAAGAAAAAGTGTTGTCTTGCGAAGAAGACGAATGCAAAAAAGTATATATGTTTTACCAACAAGAAAGTGCTAGCAACCTACCGGCTTCCATATCATCTTCTTCTTCTTCTTCAACACAACCTCACAAAAGACATGATGTTTCTGCGGCTAGTATTGAAAGCCTCAGAAATAGAATGTGCGGTCGTACCACTACTAACCAAATTAGCGAGTTTGATATTTTTGTTTTGCAGGGTTCTGTACCGTACCAATTAGTTCTCCATGAAGAAGGACGTGAAGACTTGCTGAAATACTGGAGAGGGGATGAGAGACCTTTCCGACACTTTCAATGATGACCCGAGATGTTTTTAACGTTAAAGCGTCATCAACGGCGTTTGAAAGCGCTTTTTCTACCGGCAGATATCAAATAGGAAAGCATAGACACTCATTAGCCGGAGACAGCTTAGAGATTGTAGTATTATTCAGAGATTAGATACGAGCGGAGCGGAGAGGGTGCGGTCAACCAGAGATCAACGAAGAAGAAGACGAAAACTACAACGAAATCTTATCTGAATGTGGTGGAAACGACGTGGAGCAATTTGACCAACAAATACCAATTCCAACTGAAGAACCACAAGAAATTATCAAGAAACTAGAACAGGGTTTTTTCAAAATGTAATTTTTTAATTGCAATTTTACTATGTAATTTTCAACTTTTGAACAACACCACAAAGTTGCAATTTTGACAATTGTATTTGTATTACAAAAAAAATTATATGTCTATTAAATAATATAAGAGGCACAAAAATAGTCTTGGGATGTTTTTATTACACTATCTTGTTTAATTATTGAGTTTTTTATATTTATGTTATTTTTTAAATTAAGTGCAAAAAAAAAGTCCCGACCCGATCCCGATCCCGCTGGTCCCGACCCGGTCCCGCGATCCCGACCCGACGAATCCGATCCCGGCCCACTGGCCAGCCATACATCAATGTATTATATATAGTTGCTGCCAATTTACTTCACTTTAATTTTTACATTTCCAAGGTTTTAAATTCATGGACTATTATTTTAAGTGCACGTGTTTAAAATGTTGACCATCAATGTATTATATATAGACATGTCCAACGGGTCGGGGATCCGCCCAACCCGACCAGACCCGACTCGAAAAAATAAGAGCCAGGGTCGGCTTATAGCTGACCCGCGAG
Organism: Anisodus acutangulus; assembly: GCA_029783415.1. Lineage (NCBI taxonomy): Eukaryota > Viridiplantae > Streptophyta > Magnoliopsida > Solanales > Solanaceae > Anisodus > Anisodus acutangulus. Next base: position 8,987,262 of record CM056492.1, read on the forward strand.
CCATCCGACCCGAAAAAGCGGGGACCCGATCTTATGTTGGGTCAGGCCAGGGTAAGAATATTTAACCCGCCTGACCCGGCCCGACCCGACCCCGACCCGCATATTTTTAAATATAATTTATATTATTTTTCTTTCATTAATATTTATTTTGTACTTATATATATTTTTGTCATTAATATTTAAGTGATATAATGCATGTTTTTATAATATATGTATTGCTCTAATCTACATTGAGCTCGACATAAAATAAGATAAAAATGGTAGCTGATTATTAATTATATTATTGGTCGTTCTGTTAATATCACGGAAGCATAATGTAGGGAGAGAAAGTAATTGTAAATTGGTGAAATTTTAAATGGTCATAACTCTGCGCTCGGATGTCCATTTTACCCCTTTTTTTTATTTTGCGTATTTTTTTAGACGGGGTCGGCCAAACCGCCAATTTTTAGAAAAACGTCTGTTTTCCCAATCAATTTGTGTTTTCCCCCAAATCGATTTCTAATTTTTCCTTTTTCTGTAATAAACATCTCACGATACACAACAGATTTCAACGTCGAAATTTCATGGTAGTGTAGTTGTGAATGTCAATTTCAGTTTTGAAAATTCAATTTTTTTTAAAAAAAATATTCATCGATCTGACCCGACCAGGCTCTGACCCGCCAAAAAATTCGGACGGGTCAAGGCCGACCCGTGACCCGTCAGGTCCTCGAAAGGTCAGGGCCAGAGTCGGAAACTTTTTTAAAAAATAGGATCAGGATCGGGCAAGCAGAAAAAAAAGTCACTCGATCCGGTCCTGACCCGGCCCAACCCGGGCTTTGGACAGGTCTAATTATAAATAGTTGCTGCCAAATGACTTCAATTTAATTTTTACATTTCCCACGTTTTAGATTCATGGACTATTATTTTAAGTGCACTGTTTAAAATATTCTCATTATTGTCGGTTTTTGTCCTCCCTGCTTAGAGACACTTACTATATTGAAGAACATCATCGAGGAAAGATTCTGATGAAATTTGTTCATAAGAAAAACGGGAGTTGGTATTTGCCTGGAGACTTTTTATGTCCTATTCGTGTGATTATATGTATTACACATCTAAAATTTGATAATTAAATAACGTTCAATGCTAGAGAATATTAGAGAATAATTAGGTTATTGGAAATATCACCTAATATGGATTATCTTAAATATAGTGTCGATTGGTAGTGTCCTTCACAACTATCGAATTGGAAGAGCTTTTCATTTGGGAAAAATGCTTCATTAATTAAAAGATGTTGTAATTTTGTAAATATCTTCGTTTTAAATTTCGTACTTTCATTTAAATGTAGAGTTCGTTTGATCAATTTTTTTAAATTTGCTTATTCCAATAAGCGTTTTTATCAAATGAATTTTTTAAAAAATACTGTGTATAAGTTATACCTTTGGCTATTCCTTATGAAAAACATATTCTCATAATGTGTTTATGAGCGTCAAATTACAAAAAAAATATATACAAAGATTCACTTTACAATAAATTTATATATATAAATCTACGTGATAATATAGTACATCTTATAAACTACAGGAGAATATGGTTATTTAAACATATTAAAGGTATTCAATGTAGGAAGATAATTTGGTAAATATAAATTTTATTAAAAAAATAATTTTGTCTTTAAAAGATTCTTTGATTTCAAGGAGGTTACAAATTTATGTTTCCTCTTCACGAGACCACGACAGAAAAAATAGTTTCACTATTATCCATAATCACTTTAAGGACATTTTGTCAAAGACAAGAACGGGCTACAATCATCCTTGAATGAAATCCAAAAACACAAACTTTTAGCCTGGTCCAATAAAACAGAAGCTTCCTAAAAGAGAATTAATTCATTTGCACTGTTATCTCTGGTTTCTGTTCCTTTCAAATATTACCAAAGTTGCTCGGACTCGGATGCGGATAGCTAATACGGATACAAATTCGGTGTCGGATTTAACAAAATCTAAATTTTAAGATTCGGTGGTGCAGATCCAGATATGGATATGAGCAAAGATGGCTAAAAAATTCAAAATTATTAAAATAGAGCTATAAAAGGACCAGAAGTCCAAACTCATATCACGACCTCTTGGATTCTTGGTTTCTCTATATTTGCCATGAAACATGAAACAACGAATATGAGAGAAAATGACTATAATATTAATGAAAGAAATAATCTCTTGATTATTTTTATTAATTGAAAGAGTATATATACAATTTACATATTTTCATAATAGTAAAATCATATTCATATTCTACTTCCAAAATTCTATTCTAGTAGTACAAGACTCCTATAATTATGGTAAGTATACAATGCTAAGTAATACAATTATTCTACACTAATTATGCTAAAATCGGTACACTAATTACAATACTACAAGGACCAAAGTCCCGTGATATACACTATGTATGGCAAGTGTATATCACAGGAATATATACTATCTATCACACCCCCGCAGTCATAGCGAGCGGTCTTCGAACGCTGAGACTGTCCCTAAAATCTTCAAAAAGGATCGAGGGAAGACCTTTTGTAAAGATGTCTACAATTTGATATCTGGAAGGGACATGACAGACGCGTACTTGTCCACGAGCTAACTTTTCGTGAACAAAATGAATGTCCATCTCGATATGTTTAGTGCGTTGGTGCTGAACCGGATTCCTAGAAAGATAGATGGCACTAACATTATCACAATAAACCAAGGTAGCTTTCTGAATAGGACAATGAAGCTCTAAAAGCAGATTACGTAACCAATATGATTCAGACACCACATTGACTACCCCCCAATACTCGGCCTCTGTACTAGAGCGTGATAAAGTCGACTGACGCTTGGCAGACCATGAGACCAAGTTATTACCATGAAACATACAATATCCAGACGTAGACCATCTGGTGTCTGGACAGCCACCCCAATCAGCATCTGTATACGAGACAATTGTAGATGTCGACGAAGGATATAAATGTAAGCCATAGTCAAGTGTCCACTGGATGTACTGAATGATGCGTTTGAGCGCATTCATGTGCTCAATCCTGGGATTATGCATAAACAAACACATGATGTACGACATACGTAATATCTGATCTCTTGAACGTAAGATACTGAAGGGCATCTGCAAGACTGCTATAGCGGGTCGGATCCTCATAAGGTGAGCCAATCGCAACACCCAATTTGGGTTTAGTATCAACCGGAGTGGAAGTGGACTTACAAGATGACATCCCGGCCCTTTCAATGATCTCAGCTGTATACTTCCTCTGGGATATGAACAATCCACCGGCATAACGAGTGACAGCAATCCCCAAGAAATAACTCAATGGCCCCAAGTTTTTCATAGCAAACTCAGAACTGAGAATTATCATGATAGACTGGCGTAAGGCATCGAAAGAGGCAGTCAAGATAATATCATCCACATATAATAGTATATAAGCCAAGGAAGAACCACGACGATATATGAACAAGGAATTATCCGACCTACTGTGAATGAACCCAATAGTCAACATAGTCAGCAAACCTCTTATACCAGGCCCGTTGAGACTACTTAAGCCCATATAAGGACTTTTTCAACAGACAGACATGATAAGGATATTTGGAATCCCTAAATCCCAATGGCTGATGCATATAGACTGTTTTCTTGAGATCACCATGTAAGAAAGCATTCTTCACATCTAACTGATGAATGAGCCATGCTTTTGAAAGAGCCAAGCTGAGCACAGTGCGAATGGTAGCCGGCTTGACCACCGAACTAAACGTCTCACCATAATCCACACCAACCTGCTGAGTCTTACCATCACCCACATGCCGAGCCTTATGCCTTGCAAACGAACCGTCTGAATTGTTCTTATGATCAAAAATTCACATAGACCTAATAATATTAATACCAGATGGACGGGGCTCCAACTCCCACGTCTTATTATCAGTAAGAGCATTATATTCATCGGTCATAGCAATTTTTCAATTCGGGTCATTTAACGCAGACACATGATTACGGGGTAAGGGTGATTTAAGAATATTAGAATTCAAATTAAAATGCCTTTTTGGTTTAAAAATATTCCGTTGACTACGAGTGACCCGTCTATGACTCGGGGAAGAATTGGACAGACTTTGAGAATTTTCTGGACTCGGGACGGACTGGCCAGTAGGTAGTGGGTCTGCTGGCCCAACACGGCAAGCAGACGATGCATGAACTGGACCAGTTCCAGTATTGGGATGGACTGGCCTAATAGCTGAAACTGGCCCTGTGACAAGACTGGGGACAGTGGCATGCGACGGACCAGTGGGCCCGCTGGAGGATTTTGGGTGCGGGATATGTCCGAAAAATGGTGAATAATATACAGGGATATACCATCATCCAAAAAATTATACGAACTAGGCACGGGATTACGAACTTTAGCAAACGGAATTTGGGATTCACAAAAAATGACATGGCGACTAATGATGATTTCATTATAGGATAAATCAAGACATTTGTAACCACGATGATTGGATAGAAAACCCAAAAACACACACGGAGTAGACCGGACCTGAAGTTTGTTAATTGTGATGGATGGAAATAACGGATAACATAAGCACCCAAAGACCCTAAGATGTGAATACGAAAGAGTCTTATTATATAAAATTTGAAAGGGTGATGAATATGTCAAACCTTTGGAAGGAAGAATGTTAATGAGATATGTAGTTGTTTATAGAGCATGATGCCAAAACGAAGGGGGTACGGAAACATGAATCAATAAAATTTGGACAATATTATTAATTGTATGAATCTTACATTCGGCTTTCCCATTTTGTGAAGACGAATGTGGGCAAGAAAAATGAAAACTTATTCCATTATTGGCACAAAATTCCCGAAAGACCCCATTATCATATTCTTTGTCATTGTCACATTGAATATTCTTTATTTCCCGTTCAAATTGGATTTTAATGAATGCTCTAAATTTTAAGAAGGTGGAAAAAACTTGAGATTTTTTCGCTATTGGAAAAGTTCAAACAAATTTAGAATAATCATCCAAAAAAGAACATAATACTGATGACCCAATGAATTAAGAACAGGAGACGTCCATAAATCGCTATGAATAATATCAAATGACATTAAAGTATGAGAATTAGAGTCTTCAAATGGCAACTTAACAATTTTTCCTAGAGAACAAGATTGACAATTCGGAGTACTACATGTACCTTTACATGAAATAAAACTATTTTTCTCTAATGAAGATAAAATAGACGACCCCGGATGACCAAGACGAGCATGCCACAAGGAAGGAACAAATGCGGCAAAACCTGATGGTAAAGCGTGACTCGAAAGACCGGAACATGGCGTGATAGGATAAAGACCCCCCTACTATCACACCTCATGAGAGGACTCCCCGTTTTGAAATCCTTCACAGAAAACCCCAACTGATCAAATTCAACAAAAATGGAATTATTAGTGGTGAATTTACGGGCATACATCAAATTTTTAATTAGTTTAGGGGCATAAAGGATATTTTTCAAGACAAGGAGTGGATGGGGGGGGGGAGACAATATTTTATGACCATAACCACGAATTGGAATTGAATTATCATTACCAACAATTATACCATGAGTATTTCTCATATTGGAATAAGACGAGAGAGTACACGTGTCTGACGTCATGTGAGTAGTGGCGCCGGTGTCCATGTACCAATTTGGGTCCGGTTGAGTTAATCCAAGTGTGTGCATCGCAACTTCAATATCGATTTGAGTGGGTGTGGGGCCCACTACTGAGAATGCATGTGTGGGCTGAGGCCCAAGCACTTCGCCATGTTGCCCCGGTCCAGCGCTGAATCTGGAATGAGGGGCCTGAATTGCGGTTGTCCAGCCCACTGTCCGTTGGATGAAGGACCTTGAAAATAAAGGTTGTTGGGCCACGACCCATTGCTCCAGCCCTACTGCCATAGGGCCCACAGCTGGGAACAGTGGGGCGGTGGCCCACTGCCGCTATGCTGTCCACCGGAACCATCATCAGAACCGCCATGTTTGCTCCCACGATTTTTGCCATTATTTTTCCGAGTATTCTTGCCATTACCGTGAGCTCGGTTTTGGCCCGAATTATCAACAAATCCCGGAGAATTCGTGGAGGATGTCATCATGACTACGGGACTAGTACTCGTAGCCCTTCTCTCACACTTCACACCTCGGAACGCACCCTTCTTATAGTTATAGAGATAAACACGCTTTCACTTAGCCAAGCCGGCTTCTTCTAAAGTAAGCATGGATCATGCTTGATAGAACTTTGGGAGATGAGTACTTTGATGAAGGAGAGTTCCAACGCCACTATAGGCCTCGGATAGGCCAGCAACCATCTGGAGAACAAGACGATCGTCGCTAACAGGCGCACCAACATTGCGGAGTTCGTCCGCCAATTCTTTCAACCTTTTGCAATATGCTGAAACGTTCGGAAAATTTTCCATGTTGACGTGGGAAAATTCTTGCTAAAGAGTAACAACTCTGAAATTTCGATTATCTTAAAATATGTCACGCAGTCTATCCCAAGCAGTCATTGTCATAGCGTCAGGCTCAATAATCGTCTGCAATAAATCGGTAGAGATAGTGGAGTAAATCCACTGAAGGACGGTGGCATCAAGAGTCGTCCACAACTTAGGATCATCCTCGCATTTAGGGACCTCCGTATCCTCAGGAGCCGTGGGGATTATGTGATGGATGACTTGATGTGAACGTGCGTGAATTTTGAAGAGTTTGGCCCACGTCGCATATTGGACGTTTTCTATTTCAAGAATAAGAGGGATATGATTCTTGATGTTAGAAACTGTAAGGGCAGGGTGAAACGTGTTCTTAGCCATGATAGCAACGGACAACGTGATGAAGAGATTGGGGAAGAAAATTTGAGGAAGAAAGTGGGCACGAACCCCAAGGTGTGGTTTTGGAAACCGGGTATGGTGCACGAAAAGTTTAGGATTTTGGGAGAGGAAAATTTAACCTAGATTTTTGATACCATGAAAGAAATAATCTCTTGATTATTTTCATTAATTGAAAGAGTATATATACAATTTACATATTTCCATAATAGTAAAATCTTATTCATATTCTGCTCCCAAAACCCTATTCTAGTAGTAAAAGACTCCTATAATTATGGTAAATGTACAATGCAAAGTAATACAAATATTCTACACTAATTATGCTAAAATTGGTACACTAATTACACTACTAAAAGGACCAAAGTCCTGTGATATACACTATATATAGCAAGTGCACTGTCTATCAATTAATTTCTTGATTTCTCTCTGTTTTATCTTTCATGTTTAGAAATCAAAATCTCAAATTTCCCCCAAATATTTTTATGGACTTAGGTCAAAATATTAGAAGTTGGGTGATCGAATCCGACGCGTATCCCGCCGTCCCATCCTAATGTCGGCAATTTAAAATATTACAGTACTGCTAAAGTTCTACTTTCTCTGTTTCCTTTATTTTTTTGTGGCACGCATCGAATATAATAGGGGTATTTATATATTATTAGCATGCAGTGGAATATTAGAGTTTGGGAAGTGCTAAAACCTACTCGCTCCGTTTAAATAAATATTTTTGCTTAAAATTTTAATAAATTAAATTAAAATTTTCAAATTAACCTTTTATGATCATATTATATTATAACATATTTAAAATCATAATTTTAAATTTTTTTATAATCATATAAAAAGTATAATGATATTTTTAAGATCACAAATTCTATTTTATTTTTTTGCGTAAATTTTATTTCCAATTATATAGGTTCACCTAATTTAAAACACAAATGATATATCTTTCTTTCGTATCATGCTGGAGGACTATCAAAGGATATGATGCGGTGGATAATATTATTTTTCCTTTAACCAGAGCAATCGTTCGATCTTTGGATATTAAAAAATCTTTGATAGGGAGCGCTTTTCCTGAGTAGGCCATATACGGCGACAATCCGAATAAAATCAGATTCTTACGCGGGTATCGGATATTAGGCGGAAAAGAAAAAAGAAAATCATGCTGGAGGGCTGGTTGAATATGACGGCTTGAGCGGTCCAACCGGATGGATCATGTGGGCAAAATCCCAAATTAAAAAAGAATATTAATAGAATATAATAATTGCTTAATTGAACTCTTTTGTTATCTTAAACCATTCAACTTTATTTGCATTATATAAGCCATACCATGTAGTCATACGGTGGGTGCTATATGGTTAGCTTCATTTTCAGTTTCTTTTAATATATGACAACGTGTGGCATGATATAACATAAATTAAAACACAAACAGTATTAAACAAAGAGCAAACCTATTATATGGTAGATAGGGTAGAATTGTGTAATTCTCTTGGAATCTTCTCATTAATGTAATATTTATAGGTGTTTACAATTACAAACTTAAGTGTATGAGAATATCTAATTCACATAATTACACAAAAATAATAATTACAGAATATATGGAGAATATAAACATATTCTCTATCACACCCCCGCAGTCGGAGCGGGAGGAGGTCGGACGCTCAGACTGGATCTGAAGTCAAGGAACAGTTGCCGAGGAAGTCTCTTAGTAAATATATATGCATACTGATAGGAAGAAGGAACATGTAACACCAGAATGTGACCCATAGCAACTTTCTCACGAATAAAATGAATATACATCTCACTTTGTTTGGTTCGTTGATGTTGAAACGGGTTATGAGACAAGTAGACAACATATACATTATCACAGTAAACAAGGGATGCCTTACGTAAGGGACAATGTAGCTCTAGAGGGAGATTCCTAAGCCAACAAGTTTCGGCAACGACGTTCACAACGTCTCTATATTCTACTTCTGTACTCGAACGAGAAAGCGTGGTTTGCCTTTTTGTAGACCACGAAATGAGGTTATCACCCAAAAATACACAATAACCGAAAAAATATCGACGTGTGTCAGGACGGCCGCCCCAGCCGGCGTCCGTATATGATATCAACCTGGTCGGTGCAGATGGATAGAGATGTAATCCATTGTCAAGAGTACCATTAACATACCGAATGATACATTTAAGAGCGGTAAAATGAGGCTCCCTGGGAGCATGCATAAACAAGCACACTTGTTGAACAACATAGGCAATATCGGGCATTGTGACGGTAAGATACTGAAGTGCACCAGCAAGACTCCTATAAAGAGAATGATCAAGTACCAGATCTCCATCATTGAAGCTGAGCTTCGACTTTGAGTCGACTGGAGTAGGCATGATCTTGCAATTTTCCATTTTAGCCCTGTAAAAAATCTCATCTTCATACTTACGTTGACATATGAACATATTATTTTCGGATCTGGTCACGGAAATCCCTAGGAAATAACTCAATTTACCAAAGTCCGTCATGACAAATTCAGATTTGAGTAATATAATGATCTCGTTCTTCAATATATCAGAGGAGGCAGTCAATACAATGTCATCCACATAAAGCAAAAGGTATGCAGTGTCATTACCTCGATGAAAAATGAAAAGTGAATTATCACTTTTGATGCATATGAAGCCGGCCTACATAATGTAATTGGCAAAGTGCTCAAACCAATCCCGAGGGGCTTGTTTCAAGTCATAAAGTGACTTTCGAAGACGACAGACATGCTGAGGAGCAAAAAGGTGCACAAAGTCAGGTGGTTGATGCATATAGATAGTTTCTTTCAAATTACCATGTAAGAACGCATTTTCACATCGAGTTGACGAATCAACCAATTTTTCCCCATAACAATACTCAAAATAGTACGAATGGTGGCTGGTTTAACCACTGGACTGAAGGTCTCACCACAATCAACTCCCTCATGTTGCCCCATGCCATTTGCCACAAGTTTCGCCTTATGGCGTTCAATCTCACCACTATCCTTGAATTTGTGACAAAATAACCACATACATCGAATCACATTGACCCCATCTGGCTTCAGGATAATATCCTAAGTGTGTTGTGTAGTGAGTGCATCAAACTCCTCACGAATGACCGCATTCAAATTTAGGTCAAGCTTGGCTAGTTTTGGATTTTTAGGTAAAGGTGAGATAGCTTGAGTTGATAGGTTAAAGTGGACTTTCAGTTTGAAGATATCGTGTTGGGCATGAGTTTCCATGTGGAGTGTAGGAATAAGGACTGGACGGGTGACGTTGTCAGATGGGGGTAGGGAGGTGGTCGTTACGGGCATGGGATTGGTTGGTGTCCGACACTGCCCGTGTGCAGGCAAGGGGCTAGTCGGTGTCGGACGCTGCCCGTAGGCTGGCAGTGTAGGGGACGGGGACGGAGGGGGTTAGTCCTAACTGACGGTTAAGGTAGAAGACTGTGCCCATAGGTTGGCAGGGGGTTAGTCGGTGTCGGACGCAGCCCCATGTACAAGATTTCTAATGAGAGGGGAAATGTCTGGATTGTCAAGGAAGCCATAGTCAGTGACTTGGAGTTTGCAGACGTTTGTGAATGGGAAAATGTGCTCCTCAAATGTGATATGACGAGAGACTAGGATTTTATTTTTGGACAAATTATAGCATAAATACCCCTATGATTCGAAGGAAAACCCAAGAAAATGCAAGGAGCAGTCCTAGGTGCTAATTTGTGGGGAACCGTGGAGGCGAGATTCAGATAGCACAAGCACCCAAAAGTCCGAATGTGACCATAGAAAGGGATCCGACGGAAGATAATTTTGATTGGAATTTTATTTTGAAGAGTACGCGTTGGTAAGATATTAAGAATGCATGCTGCCATGTGCAACACGTAGACCCAAAAGGTAGGGGGAAGAAAAGCATTAGAAGAGCATAGTACGGATTATATTGTTAATGGTGTGAATGATTCTTTCGGCTTTATCATTTTGAGGTGAGGTATGGGGGCAAGAGAAACGAAACACCATGCCATTGTCCGCACAAAATTTATGAAAGAGGGAATTGTCAAACTCACGACCATGGGTTAAAAGCATTCGTGGATATACCGTGGTTGCGGGGTATTCAATTTTGGTCATCTGCAAGGATTTTCCACGTCCGGAGTTCCGGGGTGGACACATCGAGAATGTTTTGAACCCAAGCTTCAATGTTATCTATTTTCGCAGTCTCCCACGCGGTGGCTGATGAAAGAGGGAAAATTGGGTCAAAATATGGAATAACTCACTCTATAAGGTACGCTAAATCATGAATCCCCTTATTAATGGCACATTCAGCGAACACCCGATGAACCTTCCTCATGTCTTTGTCTGAAGCCACATGCTTCATATAGTTAGCTACTCCAACAGGCTTGGAACAAGATGACAGTCGGCAGGGAGTTGGAAGGTCACGGTCTGAAATTATGCAGGATGAGTTACCGGGGCCGAGTATTCATTTACTAACTCATCTCTGTGTGGAAAAGAAACCTGGTCTTGGGAGGTTGGAATATCGTGATCATCTTCTAGGGCAATCATCGGCATGGCCGAAGATTCGGGTTCCTCAATACCCGATGGGGGAATAACATCGATCGATACATGCAAAGGCTGGCGTATGATAATGCTTACCAGGGTAAAAGATGCGTTGGTATGGCCGGCTCAATGACTTGCAATTTCTATCTCCGCAAAGAGACGAGGGACTTTATTCCTTCAGATCTCCAGAGGTTATTCTTCCTCGAGACCTTCATCATCTAGGTCCACCACGATGAGAGAACCAACTGCCAAGCTAGTATTACCGGGAGCGCTACAGTTAGTATAGTCCGGGATTTTCTTCCTTAGATGTTTGAGTCCAGATCGAGGGCTGGCAGAAAATCCAGTACAAAGTTTTTTCCGTTCACGGGCCTGTTGAATAATGAGGGTGGCCGCGTTCGGATCTTCAATTTCCTGCTCTAGAGAAGCGTTAGTAGTAGCTTTAGAAATGCCTAACCAAAAGAAGAAGAAGAATTTTATATCGGCAATTCTTGAAATGGGTTAAAAAAGAAGCGAAAATTGAAAGCATTCGTGGATGTACCGTGGTTGGGGGGTATTCAATTTTGGTCCTCTGCAAGGATTTTCCACGTCCGGAGTTCCAGGGTGAACACATCGAGAATGTTTTGAACGTAACCTTCAATGCTATCTATTTTCGCAGGCTCCCACACGGTAGCTGATGAAAGAGGGAAAATCGGGTCAAAACATGGAATAACTCACTCTATAAGGTACGCTAAATCAAATATAGTACAAATGAGAGAAGGAAAACTTACGGTGGAAGTTCTATCACTCCGAAATGGTGCGGCTATTGGGGGAAGGAGATCAGTAGTAGGGACGATTAGAAATCTTTTCATCAAACCTCAGTCACGGTCATCATCGAGGTTGGCCAGGATAGTTTTGTTTCCCCAGTTTTGTAGGTTGATGACTCCGTCACGAAAGGTGCACGGAGAGTAGAGGCGAATAAGGTGGTCCAAGGTGAAGGGAACTTTGGCTACAAGAGCAAAGTATCAAAGGCACGCGACTGCCTCTTTAGATTTGACCCCTTCCGTAAATTAAATGTCATGTTTCTTTGTTTTGTAATTACAAGGTCACCCAACGTTTTTTATATCACATCTAAAGTCACCCAACTAATATTTGGCCAACAAAATATGATATGACATTTAATTTATTCCACATGATATTTAATTTATTTCACATGACATTTAATTTACGGAAGGGGTCAAATCTATTTGCCCTTGTACTCTCCATTTTCATCTTAATTGTACTATGTCTATGTGGCAATTTTTTAAAGAAATATATATATGGAAAATGAAGTTTTAAAAAAATGGATTTTTTTAAAATATAAAAATATAATTTTTTTTAAAATCAGGAAAAACTTATTCTTTTTTAAAATGTGGAAATCCCATTTTTTTATAAAAAAAACTGAAAATCTGCATCTTTTAAAATCAAGAAAATAAATTATCTTTTTCTGGATTTAAAAAATCTTATTTTCTATATATTTTTTAATTAAAAATCTATTTTTTGAGAACCGTTCCGAATCATTTAAAAAATAAGCCATATTCTTTTTTTTTTAAAAGTGTCCTAGAAAATGAAACCATGAAACTCTGGATTTTTAGGACACTTTTTTTTTAAAAGATCAGGTTACATATTAAAAAACATTTTCCCCATATTTTTGAATAAAAAATCCAAATTTCCAGATTTTTTAAAAAACGGGTTTTAAACAAATCATTTTTCCAGATTAATAAATAAATAAATTTTCCAGTTTTTTTTAAACGGGTTGTGAAAAAGTCATTTTTTAGATTTAATAAAAACAATTTCCAGCTTTTTGTTTTAAAAAATCTGTTTTTCAGATTTTTTAAAAAGTTGCCATGTAGGCGCCACATATGAAAACTAAGATGGAAATAGAAATTTAATGAAGTAGGGTTAATTATGATTTTTTTAGAATACAAGGGCAAATATGATTCAAAAGTAAGCTGAGAAGGGCAAATATATCAAAAAAGTATAACAAAGAGTAAATATAACTTATTTGTGAGAATACAAAGATAAATCTGATATTTATTGGAAATTAGCCTTTGGCGGGAGTTGCGACCGACCAACTTTAACGGCTTAAACACTAGTGTTACGTATGTTGGAGAATCCGGTTCTTCACACATGCATGATGTACTAAGTACGTAGATAACCGTAGGGCCAAGAATCGTCAAATTTCATTGAGAAATGAAAGAGATATTGGTTCACGAAGTGAGGTGTTTGAAGCATGGAAAGTGTGGTGTTGTGTTCAATTCTCCCTCATCGGTAGAGGAAGAAAGAATTGTTGTGTATATAAGACTCGAAATGTGTTTGGGGTTTGGGACCCCAAGGGGTATCCCATGTGTTTAAAGGAGGGAGGACCTAGATGTGCTTGGTTAGGAAAGACCACACGCTGCTGCCGCCGCCCTTGCGTCCGGTTCAGGGTTCACGAGTGTTGTGGTGGGCTGTGGGCCTTCTGATATTATCTTTTTGGGCCAGAAAACTTTGCCAGAAGTACAGTTTGGACCAGAATTCTTTCAGATGTGCAGTTTGATCCCTGAAGTTTCAAGATGTACAGTTTGGTCCCTGAAGTTTCAAGATGTACAGTCCCTCTTCCTCCTATATAAACACCCCTTACACCATTGTTGAGGGGACTTGATATACACGAATATACACAAAGCAGAAAGCAAAGCAAAGCAGTTTCTTCCTAATCTTCCAAGCATCATTTCGTTATTCAATATTCTTCACGGTAGCTTTTGAGTTTCCTTTGCTCAATTGTTCCATTACTGTTTTATCTTGGGAGACAAATTGTCTGGAACGTATAAAGGATACATACGGGGCAATATTGTCTTAAGGACAGAGTGCCACACTCGACTCAGCAAAATCAAAGCAGTTTTCGGTCTTCTTGTTCAACAAATATTGTAATTTCAGTTTATTGTTATATTGTAATTTTCAGTTTCTAGTTGAATTGTAATTTCAATTCTTACATAAGCAGTTACTTGTAATTTCCGTTTCGTGCAATCCTTTGTAAACCCAACAATATTTTCTCGTAAATTAAATGTCATGTAAAATAAATTAAATAACATGTTATAATTTATTGCTCAAATATTAATTTAGTGACTTTAGATGTGATATAAGAAAAATTAAATAATCTTATAATTATAAAACAAAGAAACATGACATTAAGAGATCAACATCTATATTTGAGTCATAGGTGACCTTTGTGTTACTAGCTGCATTCTTTTAGGACAATGATTTCGAGGCCAAATTTTTATTCCTTTTTGTACACTGTTCAGCTAGCTCTGTTTTGTGACTTTTTTTTTGTTGTTGGTAAAATTGTCAATATCACAGTTGAGAGAAATGGTTTTTCGACTCTTTACAATTTTTTTAAATTTTATAAAATTTAATATCACAGTTGGGAGAAATGGTTTTTTGATCCTTTACAAATTTTTTTAAATTTTATGATTCTTTTATCAAAGATCTTCATTTTTATTACATAAGAAATCTGAAAAAAACTCATAAGAGATCTGAAAAAGTCATTTTCTTCTATTTAAATTGTATAAAGTCAAAATATCTCATTTCCTCTCTATCACGAGAGTCATTGGGTATATTTTCCAAAATTACCATGTCATCTATTCACATTTTTTTAATTGAAATAACAGTACTGATTCTCCTCTTTAGTTTGATTGTTATTCGTCTCACCCCTAATTCAAAGTTACCATAAAAGTTTTTTGAACTTTGGACGTGACTGAGAAACAATTTGACCAATTATCATAAAGACACCCTTTTTCTTCTTTGGAAACTATTTAAATTTAATATTTAAATTCACTTGATATAAAAGTTTATTATTTTATAAAAAGAGAAAGAAAAAAAACTGTCACCGTTACTTATGTATAATTTTAATATTTTTATATATATTTGTCTTATATGTCAAAAATCTTGTTTAATTTTTAAAATTTCATACTCAGTTAAACATCTTCAAATAAAATGAGATGGTTGAAATACTTTATTAATTTGGTCTATTTTTATTTTTTTGTCCCAAAGGTCATTAAAACTCAAATAGAACACATGCCCAAATTAAAAACATACTGCAATAGAAGAAAATAAATTAAAAACAACAATCATATTTCAGCTAATATTTCGATTTTAAACAGAATATTTATCAGTATGTGAGCTTCCTGGAAATTCGTACCACTATATATAAAGCCTTAATTAAGATTCTCAGATACTTCAACTCCCCATAAGACAGAATAACAGGTTTTAATTTTTCCTTAGATTTGTCAACCAATTAAAGATATCGAATATGCAGCCTGTTGCAATTTCATCTGAAGATTTTGACCTAAGCAATATTCTATTATACGATTCCATGGCACATTTATGTGAAAATTCAGAAATTAGGCCATTCAATAATATTATTATTGGCTCTTCTCAATTAAATGATTACACTCCTAGTCCTACTTCAATATTACAAGTATATGAGCTGGAATCCAAGCCATTATTCACGGAGGAGGAGCGTGGTGTAGACGCTCCACCAAAGTGGAGGAGATACCGAGGCGTGAGGAGGCGGCCATGGGGGAAGTTCGCAGCAGAGATAAGGGATCCGACGAGGAAAGGGAATAATAGAGTATGGCTGGGAACATATGAGACGCCTGAGGATGCAGCATTGGCTTATGATCGTGCGGCGTATAAAATGCGAGGGGCAAGAGCGTTGCTCAATTTCCCTCATTTGATTGGTTCAAATGTAGTTGACCTAAATAGAGTGAAGCCAAAGAGACGCTTAAACTCTCTTGAGATAATTTCCTCAGAAAAAGCCAAGGACTCTCCAACTCCAATCCCCAAAAAGAGAAATGTTGAGTTAATAAACAACCTAGCCAAATCCACCAATTTCAATACTCATAGTATCATTCAGAGGTTTGAGTTTGGTACTTTGCTTAATACTACTACTTAAGTTTTGTGCCCTAGTAAAACAAAAAGAAAAAAGAAAGAAAGAGGAAAAGACACACTAGAAATTATGGGGTTTACACAATAAGTGTGAGTTCGATTCTCATTTTCTCTAGTAATAGAAAAGGTATTGTAGCTAGAGGTGTAGTGATTAGTGTTGTTTCACAACGTCAATTTACTGATGCTTTTTACAAATGGATAAGTTACTTAATGAAAATAATAAAGAGTTTCCCTAATTTTTTTCCTAGAATTACTAAATCAAGGTTTTTTTTTGTTGGGTCGGGGGTGTTTCTATCCAGTATTCCGTATTCGCCTTGGAGCGGACTAATCTGAATCCATGTAGACATTTAAAGTTAAAACGCTCGCTATGAGGTGCAATTCTCAAAGCTCGAATTCCAATCCTTTGGAGACCAATGCTTCTTGCTGAAAATAAATATGGCCCTAACGAGGGTGTCAACCGGACCGGTGGCAATGGGCCTCGAGGCAGTGGGTCGCAAGCCAACTGGCCACAGCCCTGGGGTCCATGGCCGTGGAACTGGGCCAGTGGCCCTGGGGTCCATGGCCGTGGAACTGGGCCAGTGGCCCTGGGACCAAATTAATTAAGTCATTTTTAAGATCATGAGAACTCTGACCCAAATCAACACAAACTAAGTGATGGTTTGTTTAAGTAAAACTCCAAAGTATGAGGCAGTTAGCCCGGATTGAGTTAAAGGTTTGTTTAACTAAGTTATTGAAAATAAGAAGTCAATAACGAATATGAAAAGCTGGGAACATTACTTTTATAGCAAAAAGGAGTTTGATATATATTCATAAACAAGGCCGAAAAATGGCCATAACAAGAACATACAAAAAGAAAAAAATACAAAGGCACGAAGGCGAGCAGATTAGTTAGATTCAGACTCGGAGTCTTCGGATTCTTCCTTGGTGCTATCACCATTAAACTGACGGAAGGCCTCGACCTCTACAACCTTGGCCTAAGTAATTTTGGTATCCAAATCTGAGATCCCCCCACAAGCTTGCTCCAAGGTGAACCTCCGGACATTCCAAATCTGAGATCCCCAAAAAGAGAAATGTTGAGTTAATAAACAACCTAGCCAAATCCACCAATTTCAATACTCATAGTATCATTGTGAGGTTTGAGTTTGGTACTTTGCTTAATACTACTACTTAAGTTTTGTGATCTAGTAAAAGAAAAAGAAAAAACAGTAATATAAAAACAAGAACTATATTTCTTTTCATTTCATGTATTACAAGAGCAAGATCACATTATACTTTAATTTAAATAATATAAAGGGTTGTCCGGTGCACTAAGCTCCCGCTATGCGTGGAGTCTGATGAAAGCCAGATCACAAAGGTTTATTGTACGTCGTCTTAATTCACATTAATTTAAATAATATAAGATTCTTAAATTCATTGATTTCTCCAAGACAATTATCAGAAGAAAAAAAACAAACAAGCCGCCCGTGCACAAAGGTTGCCAGAAACAGTAAAGGCAAAAATAACTGTCTTGGATAGAAATGCAGCTGGGAATGATATGTCAGTGAATAATATAAGGAATAAATTGATACATTAATCTGTCAGTTAGAGCATTCATGGTTTACCTTAGTGTCATATTGGCACACAAAACATAGATATGCATTTCGCAGATGGCCATTTTTCTATAACCGATAAATCTGTTATTCTCAGCTAATTGTGAGATAGCCAATTAAGTCTGCAAAAGAAAGAAAGCAGTTTCCTGATGCAAAAGAGATAAGGTTTGTTGAATTCTTTTATCCCTAAGCACCACTAGTAGCGGAAAGGTGAAGCATCATCGATACCATCAAATAACCTGTCATAACATGTTGTTAGAATTTACGTCTCAAATCCTACCTAATCAGAAAAATAGTAAATAAGCGAAGAACAAATAATACACACAGATTTATAGTGGTTCACTCTCAATGCGAGAGCTACGTCCACTTTGCCACTGCAGATTTTATTATAATGGAGTTTTTTGTGTTTACAATTCTCTTTTTCGACCGCTCTTAGAAAAAAAAACCGGCGTCCTAATTTATATATAGTGAAAAATAGGAGAACATAATACAAGCCTAAAATTCCCAAAATACCATCCACTAAATAACATTACATTATAAGAGTACCACACTCTGCGTAGAGTCTTCATAGTGTCGACGGTGAATTAGGCTCCACAACTCAACACATGTAAGACTATTTGTTCTTTTCTTCTGCAACAAATCAGGAAATGACATAACAAGGAAACAAAATGCCAAAATGACGTAACTGATATTACCACAGCAAAGAACAACTTACTTTTCATAGAACTTCTCCAATTCCTATATATACCCTCTAAACACTGTGGCTGGCATCGACAAGGGCAATCAAGAAGTCCAAGAAAATCACCTACCTCATTTTGCACCTCAAAGCCATCTTTTTTCTTACACGAAAAAACTGAAGAAAAGATGAAGGGAATCATCATTTCAGCCATTGTAGTGTTGACCGTGATTCAGCTCATGTTTGAGCCAGGACAAGCCCTCACTTGTGGGCAAGTGGATGCTTCTTTGGCACCATGCATTCCATACCTCACTCAAGGAGGTGAGCCAGGTGCAGCTTGCTGCAGTGGAGTGAAAAGCCTAAAAGGATTGGCTCAAACCACAGCTGACAAAAAGGCAGCCTGCAATTGTGTCAAGGCTGCTGCTAACAAGTATGCAAATCTTAAAGATGATGCAGCTCAAGCTCTTCCCACCAAGTGTAGTGTCACCATGGATACCCCTATCTCCAGAAACGTTAACTGTGATGCGTAAGTTACACTTTTCATGCATTTAGATACAAGTTTCACTACTAAAATGTCTTCTTTTCTGACTTAAATCTTCTCTGTTTTTTCTTTCTTTTCTGTGGACAGCATCAGTTATTAAAAGATAGGAGGAAAACTATGAGCATCTGCAAGAAAATAAAGAAGGATGACTTCTCAGTAAATCCTTATACGTATATTGTCAGCCTATATTGTACTTCTTTTCTTGTATCTGTAAAACAATGGTTCTGGCCTGCGTGACATCCAAAAACCATTTTTCAGTACTCTAAGTTATATAAAGTTATTCAATCTTTGTGATGTGAATGCCAACATTGAGCATAGTGATAGCAATTTACTTTACATGCTTTTTATGCTTCCCTTTCGACTAGTTCATTACTTAAAAAGAGGAAAAATGGAAGGAAAAGATATGGAAGTTAATTTACAGCCTTTTCATGCTTCCATATCGAGTAGTTCATTGCTTCAAAGAGGAAAACCAGAATAGCAACTTTTTTATAGGAAACATCAAGACTCGAGAATGCGTATTTCTATACATACACAAGAAGGGGGAAAAAAGGTTCCTAGTAAAACAACGAACACCATGCTAACACTTTTTGATAGAAAATATCAACGCTACAAAGTAACAGACACAGAGTTCTCTAAATGTTAAATTTTTACCATGAAGAGATTCCTCCTTTTCCTTCTAAATTTATATGGTAGAAAATGCAAGACCATGGGATTAGACAAACTAATGGACTCAAATCCCCTCGCATATCCTCAATGATCCTTGAGAGGGTGTTAGATATGAAATTTAATTTGAAATGACTAGAGCTGCTCAACTTTATCTACTCAATAAGTTATGTGCACTAGACTCAACATTATTGAGGTCTAAATCTCTCTTTCTATTTTATCCTCCCTGCACTGCCTTTGTGAAATTTCACTTTGGAGTGCGTTGTTGTTGTTTTGTTCCTCTATTGTTGAAGTTCAAACTTTCTAATTCTTCAGCATTGTTGAGGTCTAAATCTCTCTTTCTATTTTCCATCCGCCATTGTTCCATACAAAATCGTTTTCCACTAAACTCAACTCTCAACCAATAGCACTACCAAATTCCTTTTCTCTCTTAAAGTGTTACATCCTTCCCACAAAACCCAAGATCCGAAGAAGACAGGAACAATACTTACTCTATAAAACTACTACTTCAACTAATTAGGAAAAAAGAGTAACCAACATCATAAGTACAACTCACCATGCATACTACAAGAAAAGACATATGTCATTCATGTTTCCACCTCCCCTTCCAAGTCAATATATCTTGACTATGAGATATAATTTTAGTTATTCTAATACCATGATAGCACATAATCAAATTAGAAGGTGAAGTAGTAAAACTCATATAAGTATTACAAACTCCCGTTGAGTGTTCTGGAATTGAATTTTCACCAAAAGACAAGGTTAAACGAGCACGAAGAAGCCTAGTAAGTAGTTGTCTATTTCGCGTGCCCTTCCTGTACTGACTTATACTGACTTACTGTATACCGTTGTTAGTGGACTGACAGCGTCAGCTGGAAAGGGGCTTTTCCGGATAAAATGAAAACTTAATCTCAACGTAAAGAGGAGTTAAAAATAGTGAAATGGAGAAGAAGAGGAGATCAAGTACCTTCAACGGCAGCATTATGAGCTTTGTAGACGATTCGTCCTCCTAATTTTTTTTTTTTAACATGAGCTAATGGACATCGACGAGTGAATTGAATGGATCTTATGGCATCTGAATTGAGAGAATCTAACATAATGGTCTTGAACCCTGCATTTCACAACATGTTCCGTGTGTCCAGTGACTGTTTCCTACGATCCAGTAGTCATTTTCCGCACTTCCTGCTAGTTGATATTGCCACATTTCCTATAAAAGGAGCACATCTTCCTCCATGAAAGACATTTAAATCCATTATGTACAATCTAATTCCTGAATCTTTTACTTGCTTCTCAGCTCTAGTTCTATTCGGTTTTTCTTGCTTTGTAGTACACCTCAAGGAAAAATCATTGAAGAAACTTGAAACAGACTCCTACTAAAATCTTTACGCTTTTCTTATATATTTGCATCATTTTCTTTGTTCTAATGAATTCTACCATTATTTACAATTTACATTCAACTCACATTATTGCTAGTGCTATTTCTCATACTTGTTGAATTGTTTAGCAAGCACAGAAATTTTGTTCAGAGTCTGATCTATGCGAAATGTGGTAATTTGCAATAAACCCTTACGTTTAACCCTTTGCCCATTAATGATCCAAACATTCTAGAGTAAGATTATCTTCTAATCCCCATCAAGTGGACATGATAGCCTCTCAGGCATGTGCAGTGACACAATAAGTAGCGAATATGTGCACTATGGTATATGAAAGAAATAATCTCTTGCTTATTTTCATTAATGAATGAGTATATATACAATTTACAATTTCCATATATGGAAAATCGTATTCCTATTCTACTACCAAAATCCTATTCTATTTGTACAAGAATTCTACAATTATGATAAGTGTACAATGCTAATTAATTACAAATAATACCATATAAAATTCTCTCCAAACCGTGATATACTTACCATGTATATCACGGACAGTTTGGTAAGTTTATCACGGGCAGTGGCACGACATTGTGTATGCCGTGTATATCGTGAATACCACAGTATACTTTCACACCCCCGCAGTCATAGCGGGCGGTCTTCGTACGCTGAGACTGTCCCTAAATTCTTCAAATAGAACCGAGGGAAGACCCTTCGTAAAGATGTCTGCAATTTGATACCTAGAAGGACATGGCAGACGCGTACTTGTCCACGAGCTACCTTTTCGCGAACAAAGTGGATATCCATCTCGATGTGTTTAGTCCGCTGGTGTTGAACTGGATTACCAGAAAGATAGACGACACCAATATTATCACAATAAACCAAGGTAGCTTTCTGAATGGGACAATGAAGTTCTAAGAAAGGATTACGTAACCAACATGATTCAGAGACCACATTGGTTACCCCTCGATACTCGGCCTCCGCACTAGAGCGTGATAAGGTAGACTGTCGCTCTGCAGACCATGACAACAAGTTATTACCAAGAAACATACAATAGCCAGACGTGGAGCGTCTGGTATATGTACAATCACCCCAATCAACATCTGTATACGAGACAAGTGTGGACGTCGATGATGGATATAAATGTAAGCCATAATCAAGTGTTCCCTGGATGTATCGAATAATGTGTTTGAGCGCATTCATGTGCTCAACCCTGGGATCATGCATAAACAAATACACATGTTGTACGGCATATGTAATATCCGGTCTCAGGAATGTAAGGTATTGAAGAGCCCCTGGAAGACTGCGATAGTGAGATGGATCCTCGTAAGGTGAGCCTGCCTCAGCACCTAGCTTAGATTTAGTATCAAATGGAGTGGACGTGGACTTGCACGAGGACGTACCAGCTCGCTCAATGATCTCAGCGGCATACTTCCTTTGTGATAAAAATAACCCACCTGTATAACGAGTGACAGCAATCCCCAAAAAATAACTCAAGGGCCCCAAGTCTTTCATAGCAAACTCAGAACTGAGTAGGGTCATGATAGACTTGCGTAAATCATCAGAAGAGGCTGTCAAAATAATGTCATCCACATACAAGAGAATATATGCCAAGGAAGTACCACGATGATATATGACCAGAGATTTACCAGACCTGCTGTGAGAAAACCCAATAGTAGATACATAGTGTGCAAATCGCTTATACCAGGCACGTGGGGCCTGCTTAAGCCCATAGAAGGACTTCTTCAATAAACAGACATGATGCAGATATTTGGGGTCTCGAAAACCCAAAGGCTGATGCATGTAAAGTGTCTCCTTAAGATCACCATGTAAGAAAGCATTCTTCACATCGAGCTGATGAATGGGTCATGCTTTTGAAAGAGCTAAGTTGAGAACAGTGCGAATGGTAGCCGATTTTACCACCGGACTAAATGTATCACCACAATCCACACTAACCTGCTGAGTCTTACCATCACCTACAAGACGAGCCTTATGTCGCGCAAAAGAACCATCAAAATTATATTTATGAGTAAAAAATTCACATAGATCGAATAATGTTAACACTAGAAGGACGGGGCACCAACTCCCACGTCTTATTTGCAATAAGAGCATCATATTCATCGTGTATAGCCAATTTCCAATTTGGGTCATTGAAGGCAAACACTGGGTTACGAGGTAGAGGGGATTTAGAGACATTAGAATTTAGATTAAAATGTATTTTTGGTTTAAAAATATCCCCATTGACTACGAGTGACCGGTCTGTGACTCAGGGGAGAATTGGGTGGATTTTGGAAAGAACTCGGATGTGGGACGGGCTGGCCAGCAAGCAGAACTGGGCTGGATATTCGGCCCGATTCTTTGGACCGGGACGTGAGTAGGCGGCCCGGGCGAGTCGGCGGGACGATGGAGTCCAGCCAGGCGGTTGCCGGTGGCGGATATGGGGTGCGGGACAACTCCAATAAATGGTGGAGAAAATACGGGGAGACCTCATCATCTAATAATTATACGAGCTAGGCCCAGGACAACTTACTTTAGCAAATGGAAATTGAGTTTCATCAAAAATAACATGGCGACTAATTATGATTTTATTAGACGATAAATCAAAATATTTGTAACCACGATGATTAGATGGATAACTCAAAAACACACAAGCGGTAGAACGGGCTTGAAGTTTGTTAATTGTAATTCACAGAAATAGGGGATAACATAAGCACTCAAAGACCCTAAGATGAGAATATGAAAGAGCCTTATTATAGAGGACTTTAAGAGGAGATGTATATGCCAATCCTTTGGTAGGAAGAATGTTAAGAAGATAAGTAGCCATTTATAGAGCATGATGCCAAAAGGAAGGGGGTACGGACACATGGACCAGTAAAGTTCGAACAGTATTATTAATGGCATAAATTTTTCATTCGATTTTCCCATTTTGTGATGGCGTATGAGGACAAGAGAAATGAAAAACTATGTCATTATTTTCACAAAATTCCCGAAACAACACATTATCATATTCTTTGTAATTATCACATTGAATATTTTTTATTTCTCGTTCAAATTGGGTACGGATGAATGCTCGAAATTTTAAAAAGGTGGAAAATACTTGAGATTTCTTTGCTAACGGAAAGGTCCATAAAAATTTGAATAATCATCCAAAAATAGAACGTAATATCGATGGCCCACAGAACTTAAAACGGGAGATGTTCATAAATCACTATGAATAATATCAAATGACATTAAAGTATGAGAAGTAGAGGCTACAAATGGTAATCTAACATGTTTTCCTAAAGGACAAGAGTGACAAATTGGAGTACTACGCGTACCCTTACAAGAAATAAAATTGTTTTGATGCAAAGAAGAAACAATAGACGACCCAGGGTGACCCAAACGTGCATGCCACAAGGAAGGAGCTAGAGCTGCAAAAGTAGATGGCAAGGTTTGACTCGAGAGACTGGATCCGGGCGTGATTGGATAAAAATCTCCCTTATTATTATATCTCATGAGAGGTATCCCCGTCTTGAAATCCTTCACAGAAAATCCAAAAGGATCAAAATTAACAGAAACCCAATTATGAGTGGTGAATTTATGGACGTACACCAAATTTTTAATTAAGTTCGGGGCATAAAGGGTATTTTTTAAGACAAGAGGTGGATATGGAGGAGACAAAGTTGTATTACCGTAACTATGAATTGTAATAGTATTGTCATTACCAATCATAATGCCACAATTTTTACTCAAATTGGAATAAGGCGAGAGAGTACATTGGTCGGACGTCATGTGAGAGGTGGTGCCGGTGTCCATATACCAATTCAGGTCTGGAGTATTCAATCCAAGCGTATGCATCGCGGCCTCAATATCTGTCGGAGTCGGGATCGGATTAGGGCACGTAGTATGAAAAGCCTGCAGGGGCCGAGGCCCAAGCAGGCCCCCTTGTTGTCCAGGCCCATCACTGTGTCGGAACCCACTGGTCAGGTGTGACAAATTGGGTCGGAAGGGCTGCTGGGTGGCCCACTATCCATGAAAAGGAAAAGCTGGAAAATATTGGTTGTTGGGCCAAGGGCCACTGGCCCAGTTCCACGGCCAAGGAGCCCAAGGCTGGGACCAGGCGGCCTACGGCCCACTGCCACTGTTCCGAGGTCCACCCCGAGCGTTGTTACTGTTCCCGCCGGTGGGGCCACCATTCCGGCTGCCACCGTTGTTGCCGTCGCGATTCTTGCCATTATTTTTATGGTTTTGACCCTTCTTGACGCCACCGTTAGGACAGTTTTGGCCCGAACTATCAACAAACTCGTAAGAGTTAGCATATGAAGTTTTCATCGCCACGGAACTGGTGTCGGTAGCCGCATTTTATGCCAAGCCGGCTTCTTCTAACGTGAGCATCGAGTGGGCTTGATAAATAGGCCTCAGAAAGGCCGACAACCATTTGTATAACAAGTCGATTATTGGTAACAGGAGCCCCAACGTTACAGAGTTGGTCCGTCAATTCCTTGAGCCGTTTACAATAAGCGAAAACATTCGGGAAATCTTCCATGCTGACTTGGGAGAATTCTTGCTCAAGAGTGACAACTCGGGAATGTTGATTATCCCTGAATATATCACGCAATCTATTTCATGTAGCCATAGTCGTAGTGTCTGGCTTAATAATCGTATGTAAAAGGACGGTAGAAATAGTGGAATAAATCCACTGAAGGACGGTAGCATCAAGAGTAATCCATAACTGAGGATCCTCCGCGAGAGTGGGGGTAGCGGGAGGAATTATGTGATGGAGGACTTGATGTGAAATTGCGTGAATTTTGAACAACTTTGTCCACGTCGCATACTGGACGTTTTCCATCTCAAGAACAATAGGGATGTGGTTCTTGATGTTGGAAACAGAAAGGGCAGGATGAAATACGTTCTTAGACATAACGAATGAACAAAAGGTGAAGAAGAGATTTAGACTACTTTGGGAAGAGAAGAGATGAAGTCGGGCACGGAAATCGAGATAGAAGCTCGGAAATCGAGGGCAGCGGAAGACAAAGTGAGGAGAGGTATGAAAAACCTAGACTTCTGATACCATGAAAGAAATAATTCCTTGCTTATTTTCATTAATGAATGAGTATATATACAATTTACACTTTCCACATATGAAAAATCATATTCCTATTCTACTCCCAAAATCCTATTCTATTTGTACAATAATTCTACAATTATGGTAAGTATACAATGCTAATTAATTGCAAATAATACCATATAAAATTCTCTCCAAATCGTGATATACTTACCATGTATATCACAGACAGTTTGGTAAGTATATCACGGGCAGTGGCCTTGTGTGTTTCCGTGAAAATAAGCAACGTATTATTTCTTTCAGTATACATTAGAAGGGTAATTCACAGACAGTTTGTTTTTACATTGGCACACAAAACAGAGGTATCATATTTTGCAGATGACCAATATTACGCAGCCAAAGAAAGACAGTCTTGTGATTCAAAAGACGATAAGATTTGTTGAATTCTATTATCCCTAAGCACCACTAATAGAGAAAAGGTGAAGCACCATCATAAATGCCCTGCAAATAACCGTCCAAAACTAGTTGCTGTTTCTGCAATAAATTAGGACTTTTATATCGAGACTTTGTTTCAATATGACTTTTACTTTCAGACTGTTGATTCTCCAATTGTTGGCTTTCTAACTTCAGAGTCAATGTTTCTGTGGTCAGATTCATTGTTTCTATTTTATCTGAAACTTTCAGGACCAAAATGTAAATATTTCAGGGACCAAAATGAAAGTCCAGGAAGAAGCCCAACAGTCCAGCAAACCAACTCTGATCCTCTTCTTCCAACTCTCCGGTTGGGAAGGCTGTTTCAACATCCATGCCACGCAAGACTGCAATGGCCCTGGATGTTAAGCTACTCACAGGGGAGCATATTTTACAACCCAAAGGTTCTTTTCCCGGAGGAAGATCAACCATTACACAAGTATGGTTCACTATGATGGAATCTATTTCTCTCTTTAGCTTCTTTCCAAAGCAGTGCTTCTGGAGAAGACAATTATTTGTCAATTGTCCATGGTTTGTTCTCAACCATACAAGCTAGAAGGACTGGAACAAGTCTTTGTCCCCTTCTTGTCTCCGTCTCGGTTCAACATCTAGAATCCCTGAGTTCTGCAGATATGGAATATTAAGTTCTGAATAGCCAGCAATTTTTGAGTCCTGTAGATACGGAACGTCTAGTTCCGAACAGTCAGGCCCTCGCTGGTTCTTTTTAACCTTGAGCAATTACTCCTTTTTCCTTTTTCAAGGAAAGCTATCTTCAAAGAATTCAGCATTCTTTGACGCCAATAGGCGATCATCACTACTGTTATTTGCAGATCCAGTGGATATGCAATCTACAGTCTTAGGTACAACTTGACCTGTTTCAGTATTTGTCATGCCCCGACTTTTCTCAAGTATTTCTTTAGGACGTGATGGCACCTGGACAACTATCCCTTTCCAGGCGAACCCTTTACTTCATTTTCTTCCTAAATTAGACAGGTATTTGCGGAAATAATATATATAATAATCAATTTGAAGTTTACGAAGAACAATCTCATGTGGGGCATTCGCCGAGATAATAAAACTTAATTCTTTAAATAAACTTAGTCTAGATTAACTTTCACCAAATTCGAAATAATGAATTGGTGATACGATGAGGCTGCGGGACGATTGCTAGCCCTCTTGCGGAGCTTTTCCTCTATCGCGCCTTCCTGAAATATGTTAAATGAAAGAGTCAGCCCTACCATCCGGGGCTGAGTGGAAATCTCACCTTACAATCCAAAGTAACCTCACAATATTTTTAATTACAATCACATTATAAGAAAATAATAAGCATGTTGAAATAAACAGATTACAACCCTTTTATCAAATAAATCAATAAATATTCAGGTGCAAAATTTTCTCCCCACTCGTCTTAGAAAAAAAAAAACTTAGTTTAATCAGTACTCCTGCTTTTTCCCATATAACATATTATACATTTGTTGCGGTACGTGCAACCCAATCTAGTGCATTTATATATTTGTTGCGGTACGTGCAACCCGATCCAGTGCATTTATATATTTGTTGCGGTACGTGCAACCCGATCCAATGCATTTATATATATTTGTTGCGGTCCGTGTAACCCGATCCAATGCATTTATGTATTTGTTGCAGTCCATGCAACCCGATTCAATGCACTTATTTGTTGCGGTCCGTGCAACCCGATCCAATGCACTTATATATTTGTTGCGGTACGTGCAACCCGATCCAATGCATTTATATATATTTGTTGCGGTCCGTGTAACCCAATCCAATGCATTTATGTATTTGTATAAATATGTCATATGTTCAAAAGGCTCAAATGATATTTTCTTACTTCAATATTTCGCCATTTCCACCTGTAAGGGTTACAACTCTCAAACCGTAAGTCGGATTTATCCCCATAAAATCTCAAACTGTCGAGGACAGACTAATATATAACTTTTATTCAACACAATATTTCATATTCATTACCTATTTGTACAGTTTTTACGTTATACATTCTGCCCTTCCAGACTTCGGTTGATCCGAGGCAGAATGTTTAAACAGCAATAACTCTTAAACCGTAAGTCGGATTTATCCCCGTAAAGTCTTAAACTGACCGTAACAGAAAGATGTACAACTCTGTAAAATTTCATCCAATTCTAACAAGTATATCCTAGTATAACAGATTACAATTGCACAATCCAAACTAGTTATTAAACAATCACAAATTTCATGCTCATTCTTTCAATAGCCGGATTATATTCTAACATGTATTGTAACTTAAAAATAAAGGATTATACTAAGAACTTTGAGTGAGAAAACTCACCTTTGATGCTTCGTAATTGCGAATGAAAATCTCAAACTCTTTTGCTAAAACTACTTTAAAAATTTTCTTCCAGATTGCTTTTGCTTTCTATGTTCTGTCCCCCTTTTATTGTGTTGTATATAAAAGTGTATGTGTGTGTTGTATATAAAAGTGTATGTGTGTGTTGAATATAAAAGTGTATGTGTGCACAGATTTTTGTGATGTGAGGGAGTGGAAGGAGGGGTTGAGGGAGAGAGGGGTTGGTTTAGGGGGGGCGTGAGGGAGTGGGTTGTTTTTTTTTTGTTTTTTGTTTTTTATTTTTTATTTTTTTGGGACCTTACATTCTCCCCTCCTTAAACAACATTCGTCCTCGAATGTGAGTAAGGTCGTAACCCATGCACATAGACATGCAAACTGCACACACATGAAACACAACTTTCAAGACTTTACATTCTCCCCTCCTTAAACAACATTCGGCCTCGAATGTGAATAAGGTCGTAACACATGCACATAGACATACAAACTACACCCACATGAAACATAACTAAACACATTTTATTACCATACTCAAACAGGAAAGGATATTTGATTTTCATCGCATCTTCGACTTCCCAGGTTGCTTCTTTTGTGGAGTGATTTCCCCATAGGACCTTCACGGATACAATATCTTTATTTCTAAGACGTTTAATCTGTCTATCCAGTATTTCTACCGGCATTTCTTCATATTGAAGCTCTTCATTCAGGACTATTTCTTGGGGTTGGATGACGTGACTTGGATCATGCAAGTATTTTCGTAACATTGACATATGAAACACCGGATGCACCGCTTCTAATTCTTGTGGAAGGGCTAGTTCGTAAGCCACATTTCCCACTCTTCGTAAGATCTCATATGGTCCAATAAACCTTGGGCTCAATTTTCCTTTTTTGCCAAATCGCATCACTCCCTTCATTGGAGAGACTTTTAAAACACTTTCTCCCCTTCTTGAAATTCGAGATCTCTTTTGCGATGATCCGCATAAGACTTATGGCGGCTATGAGCTGTCTTGATCCGCTCCCAAATTATCTGAACTTTATCACTTGTTTCTTGAATGATTTCGGGTCCGAACAGTAGTGTTTCGCCCACCTCGAACCACCCAAGTGGAGATCTACATTTTCGTCCATACAATGCTTCGAACGGAGCCATATGTATACTAGCATGAAAACTGTTGTTGTAGGCGAACTCAATTAGACATAAATGGTCCAACCAGTTGCCCTGGAAGTCCAACACACAAGACCGCAGCATGTCCTCCAATGTTTGAATTGTTCGTTCAGCTTGTCCGTCGGTTTGCGGATGGAAAGCCGTACTCAACTTGACCTTTGTCCCGAGGCCCTGCTGGAAACTTTGCCAAAAATGTGAGGTGAACTGGGAACCCCTATCCGAAATAATTTGCAATGGAATCCCGTGTAACCTCACTATTTCTTTCAAATAAATTTGTGCATACTGCGGTGCCCAATATGTAGTCTTGACTGGTAGGAAATGGGCTGACTTTGTAAGTCGATCTACAATCACCCATATAGAGTCATAACCTTCTCGTGTTTTTGGTAGACCGGTTATAAAATTCATATGAATCGCCTCCCATTTCCACATGGGGACGCCAATGTCCTGAAGTAGGCCGCCGGGTTTTTGATGTTCGGCTTTCACCTGTTGACATGTAAGACATCTTCCGACAAAATCTGCAACATCTCTCTTCATTCCTTTCCACCAGTAATTTGCCTTGAGATCATGATACATTTTCGTTGATCCAGGATGAATGGAATACCTGGTATTGTGACCTTCGTCTAAGATCCTTCTTCTTAGATCCCTTACCTTAGGAACACATAACCTACCCTTATACCAAAGGGTACCATCATTTCCTCCTAATGTAAATTGTGAAGGTTTTCCTTGTTGAATCCTCTCCCGAAACCTAACAAATTCTATATCCTCAAACTGACTCTCTTTTATTTCTGAAGTTAAGGCAGACTTGCGAGGTATCACGTACCACCACCCTACCTTCACCGACCTCAGTTAAACTAATCCCGAGGTTCCCCAATTTTTTATACTGCACGAACAATACCTCTCTTTTGTACTACTAAGTGGGCCAAACTGCCCATTGATCTCCTACTGAGTGCATCAGCCACCACGTTAGCTTTTTCAGGATGGTAAAGAATGCTAAGGTCATAATCCTTAAGTAACTCTAACCATCTTCTTTGTCGGAGATTCAAATCCTTTTGCGTGGTTATGTACTGCATACTCTTATGATCTGAAAATATATCTACATGCACCCCATACAAATAGTGTCTCCATATTCGTAAGGCAAACACTACCGCGACCAATTCCAAGTCATGAGTTGGATAATTCTTCTCATGTATCTTCAATTGTCGAGATGCATACGCAATAACTTTTCCAAATTGCATCAAGACACATCCTAATCCAACCCTAGAGGCATCACAATAGATTGTGAACCCTTCTTGTCCCGATGGTAAGGTTAGGACTGGTGCAGTAGTCAACAACTCCTTTAGTTTTTGAAAACTTATTTCACATGCATCTGACCACTGGTACTTAATCGCTTTTTGAGTCAATCGGGTCAAGGGAGCAGCAATACTAGAAAGGCCTTTTACAAATCTTCTATAATACCCAGCCAAACCCTAGAAACTCCTAACTTCTGTCGGAGTGGTAGGTTTTGGCCAGTTCTTCACTGCCTCTATATTTTGGGGGTCTACCATAATTCCACCCCTTGACATAACATGGCCCAAGAAGGCTACTTTTTTCAACCAAAATTCACACTTTGAAAATTTAGCCTACAGTCTCTCTTGTTTCAAGGTTTGAAGCACTACCCTCAGATGTTCTTCATGTTCTTCAACACTCTTGCTGTAAATTAGGATATCATCTATGAATACAATCACGAACAAATCTAAGAATGGTTTGAAGATTCTATTCATGAGATCCACAAAAGCTGCTGGAGCATTGGTTAATCCGAAAGACATAACAAAGAACTCATAATGACCATATCGGGTTCTAAACGATGTTTTGGATATATCATCCAGATTTATTTTCAGCTGGTGATATCCTGAACGAAGATCAATCTTGGAAAAATAATTGGCTCCTTGAAGTTGGTCAAAAAGATCATCGATTCTTGGTAATGGGTATCGGTTCTTAATCGTGACCTTATTGAGTTGTCGATAATCAATGCACATTCGGAGCGATCCATCTTTCTTCTTCACAAAAAGGACTGGTGCGCCCCAGGGGGAAACACTAGGCCTTATAAAACCTTTATCCATAAGGTCCTTCAACTGTTCTTTTAACTCTCTCAATTCAGCTGGGGCCATTCGATATGGAGGAATAGAAATAGGTCTTGTACCCAAAATTAACTCTATAGCGAACTCCACTTCTCTATCCGGAGGAAGGCTTGGAAGATCTTCAGGAAAAACCTCCGGAAAATTTCGAACAAGAGGGACATCTTGCACCGCTGGGGATTCTTTTTGTGTATCTACTATATTAGCCAGATATGCGTACTCCACTTTGTGACTTCTTAATAACTTTTGAGCCCTAAGATAGGAAATAAGTTGACGTGAGGATATTCCAATCTTACCATTTATAACAACTTCTGGTTCCCCGGGAAAAAGATAGTTTCACTATCTTTCGCTGGCAATCTAACATGGCATAACATGCTGACAACCAATCCATACCCAAAATGATATCAAAATCTACCATATCAAGTAGTACTAGGTTTACTATTGTTCCTCTGCCATTCACTTCTAATGAGAAATTTTTAACTACTCGAGAGGCCCAAACTGAGGCCCCTACGGGTGTCAGAACCTCAAAAGGTTCACTTAAACAGGAAGGTTCTACATGTAAATTCTTAGCAAAACCCATTGACACATATGAAAATGTAGAGCCGGGATCGTATAATACAAATGCAGGAATACTCGAGACCAGCAAAATACCTGTGACCACCGCATTAGATGCCTCCGCCTCATTCCTCTGGGGCAAAGCGTAGAGCCGATTAGAATTGTTGGACTGTTGACCTCCCTGACCCTGTCGGGACTGGTTTCCCTGATTTCCCTTGTAGGCGGCTGTGGTTGCTTCTGACCTCCCATGAGAAAATTGAGTTTGGACTCTCCTCTTGCAATCCCTGGCATGGTGGCATGGTTCTCCACAGTTGTAACATCCTTTTGGTGAGAACCAACATTCTCCAATATGTTTCTTCTGACAAACCTTACAAATCGGGTTGTCACCTCCTGTGTTATGGCCGGTGGCCTTGACCTTGCCACCTTGATGATTGACCCATCTATACCTATGAGGCCTGAAATGAGACTGGCCTACTGACTGGTTCAGTTTTGACGAACCCCTGCTGTCTTCTTGCCTCAGGTTATGATTCTGATTAAAGGATCCTAACGATCGAAGCCTCTTCTGCGAATACTCTCTTTTTGCTTTAGCAAAACTTTCTACCTTCATAGCCATGTCGACGACCTGAAGATAGGTCCGATCATTGGCTAATGCCACTACCTTCTCCGCCAGGTTTGGGTTTAAACCCTCAACAAATCTTTTGACCTTCTCTCTTTCTGTAGGAACGACATGTGTGTTGTATGCTGACAATCTCACGAACTGCGTATCATATTCTTGCACACTGCAGTCTCCTTGTTTCAACTATTCAAACGCACGCCTGAGCGCATCTTTTCGGGTGTTAGGCATGTATTTTTCAATGAATGCGACTCTGAACTCCCCCCACGTCATCGATGGTGACATCGGGGAATGATTTCTTCTACAGTTTACCGTTGCACAATCCCCTTCCATAATCTTTTGAAGGAGGTAGTATGAGAACCAAGTCTTTAAAAAGACTCAAGATAGGGACGAGAAAAGTATGAAAGAAGGGAAACTGTTTAAGATGTTATTTCGTTCACTTATTACTAAGGTGGCGCGCACACCGTTGCAATAAGTAATCATTCAAACACCCAACTTCCTAAGATCTCTTAACCTGGTTTAGCTCTGATACCAACTTGTCACGCCCCGACTTTTCTCACGTATTTCTTTAGGACGTGATGGCACCTGGACAACTATCCATTTCCAGGCGAACCCTTTACTTCATTTTCTTCCTAAATTAGACAGGTATTTGCGGAAATAATATATATAATAATCAATTTAAAGTTTACGAAGAACAATCTCATGTGGGGCATTCCCCAAAATAATAAAACTTAATTCTTTAAACAAACTTAGTCTAGAGTAACTTTCACCAAATCCGAAATAATGGATTGGTGATACGATGGGGCTGTGGGACGATCGCTAGCCCTCTTGCGGAGCTTTTCCTCTATAGCGCCTTCCTGAAATATGTTAAATGAAAGAGTCAGCCCTACCATCCGGAGCTGAGTGGGAATCTCACCTTAGAATCCAAAGTAACCTCACAATATTTTTAATTACAATCACATTATAAGAAAATAATAAGCATGTTGAAATAAACAGATTACAACCCTTTTATCAAATAAATTAATAAATATTCACGTGCAAAATTTTCTCCCCACTCGTCTTAGAAAAAAACAACTTAGTTTAATCAGTACTCCTGCTTTTTCCCATATAACATATTATACATTTGTTGCGGTACGTGCAACCCGATCCAGTGCATTTATATATTTATTGCGGTACGTGCAACCCGATCCAGTGCATTTATATATTTGTTGCGATACGTGCAACCCGATCCAATGCATTTATATATATTTGTTGCGGTCCGTGCAACCCGATCCAATGCATTTATATATATTTGTTGCGGTCCGTGCAACCCGATCCAATGCATTTATGTATTTGTTGCGGTCCGTGCAACCCGATCCAATGCACTTATTTGTTGCGGTCCGTGCAACCCGATCTAATGCACTTATTTGTTGCGGTCCGTGCAACCCGATCCAATGCACTTATATATTTGTTGCGGTACGTGCAACCCGATCCAATGCATTTATATATATTTGTTGCGGTCCGTGCAATCCAATCCAATGCATTTATGTATTTGTATAAATATGTCATATGTTCAAAAGGCTCAAATGATATTTCCTTCCTTCAATATTTCGTCATTTCCACTTGTAAGGGTTACAACTCTCAAACCGTAAGTCGGATTTATCCCCGTAAAGTCTCAAACTGTCGAGGACAGAGTAATCTATAACTTTATTCATCACAATATTTCATATTCATTACCTATTTGTACAGTTTTTACGTTATACATTCTGCCCTTTCAGACTTCGGTTGGTCCGAGGCAGAATGTTTAAACAGTGATAATTCTCAAACCGTAAGTCGAATTTATCCCCGTAAAGTCTCAAACTGACCGTAACTAAAAGATGTACAACTCTGTAAAATTTCATCCAATTCTAACAAGTATATTCCAGTATAACAGATTACAATTGCACAATCCAAACTAGTTATTAAACAATCATAAATTTCATGCTCATTCTTTCAATATCAGGATTATATCCTAACATGTATTGTAAATTAAAAATAAAGGATTTTACTAAGAACTTTGAGTGAGAAAACTCACCTTTGATGCTTCGTAATTGCGAATGAAAATCTCAAACTCTTTTGCTAAAACTACTTTAAAATTTTTCTTCCAGATTGCTTTTGCTTTCTATGTTCTGTCCCCCTTTTGTTGTGTTGTATATAAAAGTGTATGTGTGTGTGTTGTATATAAAAGTGTATGTGTGTGTTGAATATAAAAGTGTATGTGTGTGTTGAATATAAAAGTGTATGTGTGCACAGATTTTTGTGATGTGAGGGAGTGGAAGGAGGGGTTGAGGGAGAGAGGGGTTGGTTTAGGGGGGTCGTGAGGGAGTGGGTTTTTTTTTTTTTTTAATTATTATTTTGGGACTTTACATTCTCCCCTCCTTAAACAATATTCGTCCTCGAATGTGAGTAAGGTCGTAACTCATGCACATAGACATGCAAACTGCACACACATGAAACACAACTTCCAAGACTTTACAATATTCCAACTTTTACCAAGCCACCCCACATAATTTGGGCGTACGAATTTGCGCTTGGCTAACACCGTTGGACTGAGGTGAGAAATGAACAGTCGTTTAATAAACGATGCTTCACATTCTCCCCCTCTATCACTACGAATTTCTCAATCCGTAGGCTTAGTTGATTTTCAACTTCTTCTTTGTAGCGCTTATCCGCTTCAACAACTTCATATTTGCTTTTCAACAAACAAAGGATTCCATACGTTGTACCATCATCAATGAAGATCACAACGTACTTGTCTCCCCCCTCTATTTTGTATAAACTTTAAATCACCCAAGTAGGTGTGACTAAGTTCTAGAGGAGCGGTGCTTCTTTCGCTATTCCCTTGACGGAATTTGGAAAGGTGATTTTGCCTCTTCGTCTACCTCACATTCATTTTGAGGATTTATGTCGACAGAAGGCAACAATCTCAACATCGTTAGCTTTTGAATGACTTGCTATTTAACGTGTCTTAATCTATGATGACATAGATGCACGAATTACAAATATATCATTTATTTGGTTACAGATATACTGTACCATTCTTAGTTATTACAGACCTATTGGACTAGTCTCAAACCAGCTTGACCAACATCGTCTCTTAAACCAAGTTTGGGACATGTATCACCTCATCTTAGAGTGATCCCATTCTCTGAAGTCCTATTGAGGACAACCTCTCCAACCCCTTCTACTTTAGAGGTGGCGTTGCTTCACATGAACAACCTCTTACCCGTGGTTAGGGCGTAACCGGATCATATATGATCTAGATACTCTGGCCCACTCCAGTTGCTTTGGCAGATTGAGTGTCCAATTTCTTTTCTGCCTTTCTTTAGGCCTTCAGATCATTTAAGACCTAGAAACTCTGGCCCACCTTACTAGGTGTCCATTACTTTTCCTATGAAATGAATTCTGGCCCCACTCCAGTCGCCCGGAGGCTTTATATGACTGAGTGTCCAATATTATCATATCAAAGGAATTTTGGCCCACTCCAGTCGCCCGGAGGCTTTGTATGACTGAGTGTCCAATAACATCCTATGAAGGATCTTCTGCCAAATAGTGTGACAGGCTCAACGTCTTTAACTTTTAGACTTCTTCCGTTATGATTGGTGCCCAGATAATTCTTGGCGCTTACTTAAGAGTGGTAACAGTTTTCGCACAGTTAGTGGATCTTTCTCCATTGTATGTGCGAACATACTTTACACACTTTTAATAATTACACTTAAAAGAACGAATCTTTTTAAGTCGTTTACAAAGTGCAATCTTTAAACGGGAAAAAAGATGAGATTAAACTTCTGATTTTAAAGCATAAGGAATATAAATTATTTTTATATTCCTCCTTACTTTAATTCATTTTTAATCAGACATCATTTAATCTTTATTCTTGACAAGTAAGAAAAATACTTATCCCAATTTCGGATTCTTTGTCTGGGACAGATATAGGCCTTCTGCTGCAAGATAGAACCACATCTTCAACCTTCTCCTCTTGTCCAGTTGACATCCTTAGCCTCTCGTGAGCGCTTGTTCCCACCATTCTCGGGAGCGGTGACACCATGAACATGTTGAACTTCAATAATATCATCATCACTGTCTTCAACTAGAAAACCACAGGCATATCCAGATTTGGTCACACAACTTTTGACCGACATCTTTCGAACA
This sequence comes from Anisodus acutangulus, assembly GCA_029783415.1. Lineage (NCBI taxonomy): Eukaryota > Viridiplantae > Streptophyta > Magnoliopsida > Solanales > Solanaceae > Anisodus > Anisodus acutangulus. The sequence continues at coordinate 9,024,882 of CM056492.1, forward strand.
CTAATAGTAATACAATACACTTTTGTCTTAAGTTGTTGGTCCTCTATGGTACTTTATAAAGCAGTACGGGAAGTAAATAACTATTACAAGTATTCGAAAGGATGAACAAATATTCAATCTTCAGAAATTGAATCTTGTTGAACAAATAGGCCAATCTTCAAAACTCCCGCAAGCTTGTTGTGTCTTGAATCTTGATAACCTGAAATCAAGAAACAACTAAATCTGGATGGTTACAACGTTGTGTGTTGAGTCGAGTGATAGCCCTCTGTCCTTAAGACAAGATTTCCCCGTATATATATTTTTACGTTAGCGGGCAATAGTCTCCCAAGATAAAACAACACTTTAATCTCAACGCTACAAAGCCAATGGGTTGAGCCTGACGAAGAAAACAAATATGAATCGACTTGCTGAAGATATGGAATAGGAAGGAAGAGTTTCTCTTTACTCTTCTCTTTTGTCTCTGTGTATATAGTGTGTCTCTGTAGTGTATATCTTGTGTATATGAGGGTGTTTACTCACTGCTTTTCGAGCAGAAATTGCTCACTGTTTTGTGCTATTTTCGTGGCTGTTTTTCTCTGTTATTCAGTGTCTTTCCAGTCCCTGAATTGAGCCAAATGAGGCTCAATATATAGCATGGATGAGGGGCTAAACAACTGCCCAAAACATGGCTGTAATGGCCATAAAGGGAGGGTTGTAATGGCAATTTTAATGCCATTAGTGAGCTGATTTAAGGTCATGAAGGAGGCTGCTCAATTGCCCAAGTAATGGGCTGTTAATGGAGGAGTTAATCAGCCAAATAATGGCTGATTAATGCTCCAGAAAACAGTCCAACGGTAGGCAGAAAACTCTGGGGACCAAACTGCCGGACGGGACGGGACGGGCGGGCAGCGGCGGCGCGTGTGTGGGCTTAGCCTTGAACCCAAGCACATCTAGGTCTTCCCTCCTTTAAACACATGTGATACCCCTTGGGGTCTCAAACCCTTTACCAATTAGAGACTTATATAGAGAGCAATTCTTCTTATTCCCACCGATGTGGTAGATTTGTCCCACACCACATTTCCATGCCTCAAACACCTTGCTTCGTAGACCAATATCTCTTTCATTTCTCAACGAAATTTGACGATTCTTGGCCCTACGGTCATCTACTCACTTCGTAGATCATGCATGTGCGAAGAGACAAAGTCTCCAACATACGGAACACTAGTGTTTAATTCATCAAAAATGGGTGGACGCATCTCCCCGCCAAAGGCAAATTTCCAACAATCTATCATTTCAGCCATTGCAGTGTTGGCCATGTTTCAGCTCATGTTTGAGCCAGAACAAGCCCTCACTTGTGGGCAAGTGGATGCTTCTTTGGCACCATGCATTCCATACCTTACTCAAGGAGGTGAGCCAGGTGCAGCTTGCTGCAGTGGGGTGAAAATCTTAAAAGGATTGACTCAAAGCACAGCTGACAAAAAGGTAGCTTGCAATTGTGTCAAGGCTTCTGCTAATCGGTACGCAAACCTTAAAGACGATGCAGCTCAAGCTCTTCCTACCAAGTGTGGTGTCACTATGGATACCCCCATCTCCAGAAACGTCAACTGTGATGCGTAAGTTACAGTTTTTATGCATTTAGATACAAGTTTCACTATTAAGAATTTCTTTTCTAAGGTAAATATTTTTCTTCTTTTCTGTGGACAGCATCAGTTATTAAAAGACAGGAGGAAAAATATAAGCATCTGCAAGAAAATAAAGAAGGATGACTTCTCAGTGAATCCTTATTCATTTATTGTCTGCCGATATCGTAGTTCTTTTCTTGTATCTATAAAATAATACTCCCTCAGTCCTAATTTATGTGGCACTATTTCACTTGTCATGGAGTTTAAAAAAGAAATGAATATTTTTGAAATGTGTGGTCTAAAACAAAGCTTATATAAATATATGGTTGTAAATTATTTTATAAAATTAAATTATTTTTAAATATAGAAAGGTGAAAATCTTTTTGGATTGCATGACATCCGAGAACCATTTTTCAGTACTCTAACCTTTATAAAGTTATTCAAGCTTTGTGATGCGGATGCCAACATTGAGCATACTGATAGCAATTTATTTTCCATGATTTTTATGTTTCCTTTTCGAGCAGTTCATTACTTACAAGTGGTAAAAATAAAAAAAAGTACTAGTGCTAATGACACTATTAAATAAAAGGTTAAAACTGAAGAAGGCACATCTTTATTGGGAAAATAATTAAAAGAAAACAAGAAAAGAAGTCCCCAGCAAACTAACAGACACCAGAGTTCAACTTGTGATGGACAAACCACTAACTATTTCCTCAAGACCAACTGATGAAATCACTAATTGGGGAAATAATGTGTTTTTGAGGATAATTATTCTGAGGATTATGAGGAAAATGGGCGGTATAAACAATCCTAACCTTCATTTTACAGCAGACAATGAAAACAAATTGAAATCAATATTTTGATATATTAAAATATGCTCCAATATTGTTTAAAACTTCGGCTCAGGCGGAAAGCACAAAAAAAATCACACCTTGATGATCATACTTCTATTACTAGAAAGCCACCACTTATTGTGAGTCGAAAATCACACGTTTATATTTTGCAAATTTAATATGTTCCGAAACTCCCTATTGTCATACTCTTTCCCATTATCACATTGAATATTTTTTATTTCTCTTTCGAATTGAGTACGAATGAATGCTCTAAATTTGATGAAGACGGAAAACACTTGTGATTTATTCGCAATTGGAAACGTCCACAAAAATCTAGAATAATCATCTAAAAAGAGAACATAATATCGATGACCCATTGAACTAAGAACATGAGAGGTCCATAAGTCGCTATGAATAATGTCAAATGGCATAGAAGTATGAGAATTATAGTCTATAAATGGCAACTTAACAATTTTTCCTAATGAACAAGACTGACAAATTGGAGTACGACTCGTACCCTTACAAGAAATATAGCTATTTTTTTCTAAAGATGATAAAATAGAAGATCCCGGATGACCCAGACGAGCATGCCACATGGAAGGAGAGATGGTCGCAAAGGCAAGGCAATTTGGACTCGATGGATCAACCTGCATGATAGGATACAGATCCCCTACTATCACACCTCATGAGATGACTCCCGACTTGAAATCCTTCACAGAGAAACCGAAAGGATTAAATTCAATGTAAATGTAATTGTCATTTGTGAACTTTCGGACAGACACTAAATTTTTAATCAATTTAGGAGCATGTAAAGTATTTTTCAAGAGGAGGGGTGGATTGGGGGGAGACAACGTTTTCTGACCATACCTTAGAATTGGAATAAAACTGTCATTACCAACAATTATTCCCCGAGGGGTGCTCAAATTGGAATAAGATGAGAGAGTACCTGATTCGGAAGTCATGTGAGTAGTGGCCCCGGTGTCCATGTACCAATTTGGGTCAGGTTGAGTCAATCCCAACGTGTGCATCGCAGCCTCGATATCAGTCTGAGTGGGGCCTGCTGCATGATGGGCTTGCGGAGGTCTGGGCCCAAGGACTCCTGGCCGTGCTAGAACTGGGTTGTAACTGTTGTGGTTGCCGTTCTTTGGGCCATCGGCGATGGGCGCCGATCTTTGGGTATTGGGCTCGGGTGTTGGCGACCACCGCCGGAAGCTCTTCTTGGAGGGTGCGGGTGCCACTGCCATTGGCCCCACTGTTTGTTGATCACCGGAACCACCACCAGAACCACCTCGTTTGCCCCCGCGGTTTTTGTTATTTTTGCGATTATTCTTGCCGCCACCATTATTATGGTTTTGGCCCGAATTATTAACAAAACCCGAAGGACTAGGAGAGGATGCCACCATGACAACTGGGCTTGCTCCGATTGCCGCCTTTTTATCCAAACCGGCTTCTTCCAACGTCAGCATGGAGCGGGCTTGATGAAAGTCGGGAAGAGGGTTGCTTTGGCGAAGGAGAGTTCCAACACCATTATAGGCCTCCGAAAGACCGGCAACCAACTGTAGAACTAGAGGATTATTTGTTACTGGTGCGCCAACATTACGGAGTTGATCCGCCAACTCCTTTAGTTTCTTGCAATATGCAGAAACGTTCGGAAATACGTCCATTCGAACGAGAGAGAATTCCTGCTCGAGTGTGACGACACGGGAATGTTGGTTGTCTTGGAATATGTCACGCAATCTATTCCATGCATCCATGGCCGTGGTATCTGGCTCCATAATCGTCTGTAGAAGGTCCACTGAAATAGTGGCGTATATCCACCGAAGAATGGTAGCATCAAGTGTAATTCATAACTCAGGATCCTCCACAGGAAAGGGTCTAGCGGGAGGAAGGATGTGATGAAGAACTTGATAAGATATAGCGTGCATTTTAAACAACTCCGCCCACGTTGCATATTGAATGTTTTCCATCTCAAGGACAATAGGGACACTTAGCTTGATATTGGAAACCGTGAGGGCAGGGTAAAAATTGTTCTTAGACATATTGAAAGAACAAAGAAGGAGGTTAAATTTAAGAGAGGTTTTTGAGAGCGGAAGACAAAATTTTAGAAAGAAAACCCCGAGGGGGGGGGGGTTTCTCGACCACAAGGCAAAAGTTGAGAGAAAACTTTTGTGTAGACCTAGCCTCTTGATACCATGAAAGAAATAATCCCCTTGATTATTTTCATTGATTGAATAAATATATATACAAGTTACAAAATAGAAGAATCCTATTCCTAATCTATTCCTAAAACCTTATTCTACCATAATTCTAACTATACAATTATGGTAAGTGTATAACACTAATTATGATAATAAATATACTACAATATACACACAATATACTTTCCTTAGTATACAAGATTACATCCCTTTGTTTTTGCCTACCGGTGGCGTGATGAAATTCTTTTCTTTGAAGTCGAGAGGCCCAATCGGGCGTCTTGCGTGTTGGGCTGAGAGAGGCCCAACCGGGCGTCTTCTTTGGGCTCGCCTCATTCGTCTTCTTTGGACTGCCAAATTCCGCAATATACATGTGATATATATTTAGTGTATATCACATGTATATTGCTCTGTTTAACAGTAGAAGTATTGGTCTAATGTATTTTCATATTTCTCAATAAACAAACAGTTCTAAACCCCCCACCCCCCAAAAAAAGAAGGAAAAGGTTTTCTGCACCTTGGCAATGGCAATTGTATTCTCAATCTTCGTCATCTTGAGGATACGTTGATTGCTTCCTTAACTAAAACAAAAAAAGAAAAAAATGAACCTCGGGGCAATAATTTGATTGCTTCCTTAAGGTTTGTTGAATTTTTCCATCCCAGAGCATCAGCCAACAGTAGAGAAAAGGTGAAATCTGCATATAACCATCTCCGCAACGTTGGCGCGCCAGTTTCGAATGATCGTTTGGTCCTCCAAATGGTTTCAGGCCTCTCCGAGGCTTATAGTGGTGTTGGCACACTTCTTCGGCAAAGCAATCAGCTTCCGCAATTTTATCAGGCTCGTTCTATGCTTACACTCGAAGAAGAGGGCATGGCAAAAAAGGCGGCTACCGGTGCTAGTCCCGTGGTCATGATGACTGAGTCCACGGTTCATCCTACCAGTTCCAACAACTCGGGCCAAAACCGCAACAACGGTGGCTGCAAAAAGGGTGGAAATAAGAAAAATAATGGCAAGAATCGCGGTGGCAACAATGACGGCAGTCGACACAGTGGTAGTGGCGGTGGTGGCCCTCGCAGCGATCAGCAGCAGCAATAATTTTGGGCCCCGCAGTCCCAGTTTGGGCCAAATAATTTTCCACCCCACTGGCTGTCGGATGCAACAGCAGTCCAGGCCCAACACGGCCTGGTCCACTTCCAGTCAGTTCTCTAGGCCGAGGCAACAAGCAGGGGTACTTGGGCCTCGGCACCCGCAGGCCCATCACGCAGCGACACCGTCTTCTACCGACATCGAAGCCGCAATGCACATACTTGGTTTAAATCCTTCGGACCCAAATTGGTATATGAACACCGGTGCCACTACCCACATGACATCCGATTCATGTACGCTCTCGTCTTATTCCAATTTGAGCAACCCTCGTGGCATAATTATTGGTAATGTTAATTCTATTCCAATTTGTGGTTATTGTCATAAAATTTTGTCTCCCCCTCATCCACCACTCATCTTGAAAAACATCCTACATGCCCCAAATTGATTAAAAACTTAGTGTATGTCCGTAAATTCACTACTGACAAATCTGTTTCTATTGAATTTGATCAATTTGGTTTCACTGTGAAGGATTTCAAGACGGGAAGTCCTCTCATGAGGTGTGATAGTAGGGTAGATCTTTATCATATCACACACAGTTCTGGTCCATCGAGTCAATCCTTGCCGTCAGTGTTTGCAGTCCTTGCTCCTTCCTTGTGGCATGCTCGTCTTGGTCATCCGGGGTCGTCTATTTTGTCATCATTAGATAAAAGTAATTTTATTTCATGTAAGGGTACGCGTAGTACTCCAAATTGTCAGTCTTATTCTTTAGGAAAAATTGTAAGATTGCCATTTATAGACTCAAATTCTCATACTTTAATGTCATTTGATATTATTCATAGCAACTTATGGACGTCTCTTGTTCTTAGTTCTTTGGGTCATCGGTACTATGTTCTCTTTTTGGATGATTATTCTAAGTTTTTATGGACTTTTCCGATAGCGAAAAAATCTCAAGTTTTTTCCATCTTCTTAAAATTTAGAGCATTCATTAGAACCCAATTCGAACGAGAAATAAAAAATATTCAATGTGATAATGGCAAAGAATATGACAATTGGGTGTTTCGGGAATTCTGTGCTAATAATGGGATCAATTTTTGATTTTCTTGTCCTCATACATCTTCACAAAATGGAAAAGCAGAATGCAAAAGTCGTACCATTAATAACATTGTCCGAACTTTATTGATTCATGCTTCCGTACCCCCGTCTTTTTGGCATCATGCTCTACAAATGGCTACATATCTTCTTAACATAATTCCTTCCAAATGTTTGGCATATTCTTCACCCCTTCAAATTCTATATAATAAAACTCCTTTGTATTCACATCTTAGGGTCTTTGGGTGTTTGTGTTATCCGCTATATCCGTCCACCACAATTAACAAACTTCAGGCCCGGTTTACTCCATGTGTGTTTTTGGTTTTTCGTCTAATCATCATGGTTACAAATGTTTTGATTTATCCTCTAATAAAATCATCATTAGTCGCCATGTCATTTTTGATGAATCCCAATTTCCGTTAGCTAAAGTGAGTAATCCCGTGCCTAGTTCGTATAATTTTTTGGATGATGGTATATCCCCGTATATTATTCACCATTTTTCGGACATGTCCCACACCCAAAATTCTCAAGCGGGCCCACTGCCCGTTGGTCGCACTGGTCCGTCACAAGCAACACTTCCCATATAGCCACTGGGCCAGTTTCAGGGCCAGTCCAGCCCAATTCTGGAACTGGTCTAGTTCCTGCATCTGTTTACCGTGTTGGGCCAGCAGGCCCACTGCCTGCTGGCCAGTCCGTCCCGAGTCCATAAAATTCCCAAAATCTATCTAATTCTTTCTCGAGTCATAGACCGGTCACTCGTAGTCAACGGGGTATTTTTAAACCAAAAAGATATTTTAATTTAAATTCTAATGTTCTTAAATCACCCTTACCCCGTAATCCTGTGTTTGAGTTAAATGACCCGAATTGGAAAATTGTTATGACCGATGAATATAATGCTCTTATTGATTATAAGACGTGGGAGTTGGTGCCCCGTCCATCTGGTATTAATATTATTATGTCTATGTGGATTTTTGCTCATAAGGACAATTCAGATGGTTCATTTGCCCGACATAAGGCGCGGCTTGTGGGTGATGGTAAGACTTAGCAGGTTGGTGTGGATTGCGGTGAGACGTTTAGTCCGGTGGTCAAGCCGACTACCATTCACACTGTGCTTAGCTTGGCTCTTTCGAAAGCATGGCCTATTTATCAGTTAGATTAGATATAAAGAATGTTTTCCTACATGGTGATCTCAAGGAAACAGTCAATATGCATCAGCCTTTGGGATTTAGGGATCCCGAACATCCTCATCATGTCTGTTTGTTGAAGAAGTCCTTATATGGGCTTAAGCAGTCTCCACGGGCCTGGTATAAGCGATTTGCCGACTATGTTTCGACTATTGGGTTCAATCACAGCAGGTCAGATAATTCTTTGTTCATCTATCGTCGTGGTTCGTCCTTGGCCTATATTCTGTTATATGTGGATGATATTATTTTAACTGCCTCTTCCGATGCCTTACGCCAGTCTATCATGACAATGCTCAGCTATGAGTTTGCTATAAAAGACTTGGGGCCCTTAAGTTATTTTTTTGGGATTGTTGTCACTCGTCATGCAGGTGAGTTGTTCTTATCCCAGCAGAAGTATGCAGCTGAGATCATTGAGAGGGATGGGATGTCATCATGTAAGTCCACTTCCACTCCAGTTGATACTAAGCCCAAACGTGGGGCTGCGGCCGGCGCACCATACAAGGATCTGACCCGTTATCGCATCTTGAATGGGGCCTTCAGTATCTTACATTCACGAGACCAGATATTACGTATGCCGTACAGCAGGTGTGTTTGTTTATGCATGATCCCAGAGTTGAGCATATGAATGCACTCAAACGCATCCTTCGATATATTCAGGGTACACTTGACTATGGCTTGTATCTATATCCTTCATCAACGATAACACTTGTCTCGTATACATATGATGATTGGGGTGGCTGTCTGGACACCAGACGGTCTACGTTTGGCTATTGTATGTTTCTTGGTAATAACTTGGTCTCATGGTCTGCGAAGCGTTAGTTGACTTTATCCCGTTCCAATGTAGAGGCCGAGTATCGAGGGGTAGCTAATGTGGTCTCTGAATCATGTTGGTTACATAATTTGTTGTTAGAGCTTCATTGTCCTATCCAGAAAGCGACATTGGTTTATTGTGATAATATTAGTGTCATCTACTTTTCTGGTAATCCGGTTCAGCACCAGCGCACTAAACATATCGAGATGGACATTCACTTTGTTCGCGAAAAGGTTGCTCGTGGTCAAGTTTGCGTCTGCCATGTCCCGTCCAGGTATCAAATTGCTGACATCTTTACAAAGGGTCTTCCCTCGGTCCTTTTTGAAGATTTTAGGGACAGTCTCAGCATTCGAAGACCACCCGCTATGACTGCGGGGGTGTGTTAAATATAGAAAATATACCGTGATATATACTTAAGGTATATCACGGTTTTGGTCCAAAATCAGTCTGTGTATTACCAAAGTTTATGTATAGTGTTAGGTCATACTTTAGTGTAATAATTAGTCTTGTACACTTACCATAATATTTGTATTACCATAATTGTATAGTTAGTGTCAAGTAGAATAAGGTTTTAGGAGTAGAATAGGAATATGATTCTCCTATTATGAAAATATGTAAATTGTATATTTACTCATTCAATTAATGAAAATAATCAAGGGATTATTTCTTTCATTATCGAGTAGCTGCTTCTCTTTGCCTTTCTCCTTCTTCCAAATCTCTCTCTGTATGTTCTTTCTCCTGTCGTGAGTTTAATTTATCAAACATCCCACCTCCCAAGCAAATTCACTTTTTTTTTTTTTTTGGAATTGACATTTTATTGTTGTAGCTATTTGGATCAATCAACAGCGCTTCAATTCCAAATTAGTTGGAGTCGTTTATATGCTTCTAGTCTTGCTACCCCTCAATTCTAAATTAGTTGGGGGTCATTTATATATATATATATATCCATTCAAGAGCACTTACATATGTGGGCATGTTGAATTTAGTATTTGATGAATTCATCAATGTTAGACTATTTTCATGCTGACATCAACTTACTATGAATTCTCGCATTGCAAAGTTCATATAGGCGGAATTATGTAGCTATGTACAACAATAACATACCCAGTATAATCACACAAGTGGGGTCTAGGGAGGGTGTGGTCGGTTCAAGAAAGGCGTTTTTCAGAACAAGGTATTAGAGAAATGCAATAGTATGTAGCTATGTAGATATTGTAAAGGGAAAGATTGATTCTTTATTGAAGTGATGGACATTTTAGTGATTCATTGTTCAGGTAGCAAGAAAGTTGTTAGAGCTTTATTGTTTTTAATCAAATGATCCGCTCCTAATGCCTTGCATTTTGTATGAGAGATAGGTGCCTGCTGAAAATGCTATTTTTTTCAATGGAGATAAGATTGAAGGGACAGGAAATCCAGTGATTGAGAGGTTATCTGACCTGCAGAAAATTGCTGAAATCCTGGTTTCAAAATTTGGGAATTCTATCAATGCTTGGGTTGTCGAGGCACCTGTCTTCAATGAACCTTTTGCGGTTTATAAGGACTTTATCCCTTCTGTCAATGATTATGGAGAGCCAAAATCTTATGATGCAGATGGTTACCCTGCTTCTTCCTCCATTGTCTTACTTTTGTGGAATTGCCTGAAAGAGGTATTATCTGTTGCTCGAAGTACCTGCCTCGTGCTTTCGCTGATCACCATGTACCCCTTTTTGGTTAAGTTAGTTCAACTTGATTGAAAGAGAAAACTTAAGGTTATGATCCTCGTTAGAGTCTCGGAATAGTAGAATGCACATTTCTGCAGTTCTTTGTAATGATAGGTATGTCCATCTTGGCTCTGTAATTTAGGTAAATATCACACTATTCTCAAGAAAACCTAAATAAGCCTCGGAACAAAGTTAAGGTTGACCATTTATCTGGAGTCTATCTAGTGAATGAAGAAGTCCTTTGGGCTGTTTTGACTAGAGCTCGCACTAAACATGTTTGTGGGAAGACATATATGAGTTGTGAAGACCTAAGAGAGTTTCTTCAGTCTGTTAGTTCTTGCAAAAACATAGGAGGAAGCACTTTCCCATTTATGCGTATATTGTTTCTGTTAATTCTCGCAAGAAAAAGTGATGAATCATTTGCTTTTTGGTATAATTCTTATAGAGCTTGCATTAAGGCTATAACTCACTTCTCTGGTGGCTTGTGAATATTCTTGTTCCATATGTGGTGTTTCTTCAATTTGATCTCGTTTGGCTTTTCACTTTTGTCCGTATGCAGAATATTAGGAATCAAAGTGATATATTGCCTGTTTAAAGAGGGGAATTAGTACCTCTTAATGCACATTTTTATGAAACATCACATGCAATGTTTTTGCATGTTTGCAGTTGCTTTACTGCCTTTGCAGGCAAAAAATGTCATTTCAGGGAAACAAAAAGAGCCCTATCAAGCTGAAGTTTCTACATCATCTTCAAGTACACCAAGAACATTACTACTTGGATTTAGTAAGGGTGGTACTCTACTCAACCAGCTGGTTACTGAGCTTGGTTTTGCACCAGTCCAGCTCACTGAAGACATGTGTCTAGCAAATAAAAATGTCACAAATGGAGGATTTGCCTCCCCGCAACAAGATCAGATCATTCCAAATTCTAAAGATGGCTTCTTAAATAGCATAGCCGAGTTCCATTTCGTAGAAGTTCGTCTAAACACAGAGGGAGCATATGTAACCAACCACGATGTCATTAATAGAATTTCTGAGCGCCTCGCCCAAGGAGCCCCTGGAATTCGGTTTTTCCTTCATGGAACTCCTAGACAATAGTGTGATCGTAACAGGATTTGGATCCGGAAGGAGAAAGACGAGTTTTTTCGGCTGCTGAAAGAAGCAGCTCGGAAGAATATGGGGAAAATTGTATATACGTGAAAGATTGTATTTTGGTAATAAGCTCCCTGATCTCCAGATACACTTTGAAATCATCGAGCATTTGGACGTGAGTTGAGTGTATTCTTCTTGATGAAATGGATGTATTAACCTGTTGTCAACCTCCCAGAACTAGTCTAAATCACCAATACCATTATGGCCTTTTTGCTCTATGATTGTTATATATTTCGTAAATGATGTTGCATGTTCAAGATTTTATTTTGGATTTGTCTTTTTGTATACATTGGGGACATTTTATTTTCTTTATTTTTCATTTTAAAAGGAGTAAAGGTTTGTGCTTCATACATTCTCTGAGTGTTCTTTAGTTGGTTTAGTTTGGATTCGACTTCTGAGTAGTGTTGGAAGAACTGTTTTCTCATATTCATTTCCGAAAAGCAATTTTAAGTGTTTAGAAGAAATTATTAGAGAACTCTGGTAATACTTTCAGGCTCATGCATATCTGGAAATTTTTTTTGTCAAAGCACTAAAACATTTATAGATCTTTTACACTGAGTAAAACTTAATAAATAATATCAAGTTTACATATTTGTTTGTTACAAAACTTACTTTTATAAATCTCTTTTAAGAAGCTCTGTCATATTGGCTTCTTTTTTCTAACTGTTTTGAAATTTTTTTACTTGAGCCGAAAGTCTATCTTCTACCTTTTAATGTCAGGGTAATATACGCGTACACACTAGTCTCATCATAGCCCACTAGTGGGATTACGGTGGTTATGTGTTGTTGTGCGAAACTTACTTTGAAAGAACTTAGAAGCGCAAAATTATTTCCATCTATGTAAATTTTGATGAACAATGTTACTTAATATTTGAATTGATAGGACATTAGAGGAAGTGCTTACAGCTAATAAAGAAAACTGTAAATCATATACTATCAGGGAATACCATAATGCCGTTATAAAATAGGGACAATTATATCCAGTGATCCAGAACACTAGACAATTGACTATCCAAATGTAACTCCAAAAATCCAATCAATGAATGGTAGAGAAACCCTTGGGCTATGGAGCACAATAGAGAGAAAATGCCATGTTTTGCTCCAACAAAGAAACTCCAAAGCGACCCTTCTCCGTATTCACGCCATAATGCTTCGTAACGCCGTTGAAAACAACGTCAATCTCCTCACCAAGCTCATTTCCAGCTTCTCCGTCAGCGACCCAGTTGCTGGAATCAACCATGCACGCCAAATGTTCGATAAAAGTCCCCAAAAGGATGACACTTTCCTCTGTAACACCATGATGAAATCCCATATGGGTATTAGACAATTCGTCGAATCAATACTTCTGTATAGAGATTTACTAAGAGGCACTAAGTTTGAACCCGATAATTACACGTTTTCGAGCCTTTCCAAGTGTTGTGGTGCAAGATTAGTGTTGTGGGAAGGGTTGGAGATCCATAATCATGTGTTGAAATGTGGGTTTGCGTCGAATTTGTATGTGGCGACTTCGTTGGTTGATATGTATGGGAAGTTTGGTGAAATGGGGTTTGCTAGGAAGTTGTTTGATGAAATGCTCGAGAGAAGTTCGGTCTCGTGGACGGCTTTAATTGGAGGTTATTTGAAGTGTGGATGTATGGGTATTGCTGAAGGACTTTTTGATGCAATGCCTGAGAAAGATGAAGCTGCGTTCAATGTGATGATTGATTCTTACGTCAAGAAAGGAGATATGGTGTCAGCAAATAGATTGTTTGAGGCAATACCGGAGAGAAGTGTGATTTCTTGGACTAGTATGATTGATGGGTACTGCAATAATGGTAATGTAAGTGAAGCCAGGGTGTTATTTGATGCAATGCCGGAGAGGAACTTGTTCTCGTGGAATGCAATGATTGGTGGATACTCTCAGAACAAACAGCCGCAAGAAGCTTTGAAGTTGTTTCATGAGTTGCAAACGGGGACGACATGGGAGCCGGATGGTGTTACTGTTGTTAGTGTGCTTCCATCTATTGCTGATTTGGGTGCTTTAGATTTGGGTAACTGGGTTCACCAGTATGTGAAGAGGAAGAAACTAGATAGATCTTCAAATGTTTGCACTGCTTTGGTTGATATGTATGCCAAGTGTGGGGAAATTGCAAAAGCCAGGAAATTTTTTGATGAGGTAAAAGTAAAAGAGTCATCAAGTTGGAATGCTTTAATTAATGGATTGGCGGTCAATGGATCTGCTGAAGAAGCATTGGAGGTGTTTGAGGAGATGAAGAGTAAAGGACACAAGCCCAATGAGATTACTATGCTTGGTGTTTTGTCAGCTTGCAACCATGGTGGATTGGTGGAGGAAGGCAAGAAATGGTTTGCAGCAATGGAGAATTACGGGCTTACTCCGCAAATTGAGCACTATGGTTGTTTGGTTGATCTCTTGGGGAGATCAGGGTGTTTGGAGGATGCCGAAAACTTGATCGAAACCATGCCTTATGAGGTCAATGGAATAATATTGAGTTCCTTTCTATTTGCATGTGGTTATGCCAAAGATGTTACAAGGGCTGAGAAGGTCAAGAAAAAGGCAATCGAGATGGAGCCGTGGAATGATGGAATCTACATTATGTTAAGGAACATGTATGCCACTGATAAGAGGTGGAGTGATGTTGAAGACATTAAGGGGCGGATGAGGAGAGAAGGGGCAAAAAAGGAGGCAGGTTGCAGTACCATTGAAGTTAATGGTATGGTTTGTGAATTTGTCGCTGGGGATAAGATACATGCACAGTGTGAGGAAATACATCTTCTATTGGAGCATTTGCTGTTATACATGAGAGGTCTGGATACACCTTATAGTAATGATATTGGACTGGCTGAATTTTAACATGTGTTTCATAGCTTGTATATACTGTGTTTCTTTTCCTTCATATCTCGAATGTCAGCCTTGAGGTTAAAGATACATGCACGACAATCAAAATGGGTGCGAAGAGCACAATCTATAATAAGGAGACATGATAAACACCCTGATCTTCCCGACAAAGGAGTTGATGTCAGTGTTGGTTAGGAATCAGAAGTTGTGAACCATAAGAAGGGCCTCAGATCAAGAGAAAAATAGTACATGAATGTCAATGTTGGTTAGGAAACGGAAATGACCGCTGCACAAGTATGGTTCTTTCGGAGTTACTGTTGGGTCATAAAGGCAAAGTGTCCTGTGGGAGCTCATCCAGTAGATTTCTGCTTAAGCTAAAGCTTGATAAAAGTCAAGAATCTAAATGATGAACTTCCACATGATGAAAGTTTGAAATGTTAGTGTTGGTCAGGAATCAGAATTGTCCCTGTCACAAGATATGGTTCCTTGGGGATAACTGTTGCATGGCAAAATCAGATCATCATGTGGGAGCCTGTCGTGTAGATTCCTTCTTAAGCTAAAGCTTGATGAAAGTAAGGAATCACATCCTAGCAAACTAATAGAACGTTGTTACTGGATTCTTTGCTTGCACTTGTCACCTAGACAGACAAACAAGCCATTCTGGTCCTCTTCTTTCGTATTTCGTTCTCTTTCTTTATATACTTCATTGAATCTGTTTGTTCATATTGTCAAATATGGGTCTGATCATGAGCTTCGCGGGAAAAGGTCAATCATCTAATTCCTTAAAACTTATAGTTCTGCTAATCGTCTCCATTCTTCACCTCCTTACTTTCTTTGAGCATAGCTTAGCTTGTACGTCTTATATTCAGAAGGCAACGACATTTGTAAACCATAACCATTCAACTCTACAGGATTGCCAACAACACAGGTTATAGGTAAGGTGACAGGAAAATTCCACGAGTTGTTCGTGGGAAAAGATATCAAGGATTTCGAAGGGTTCCATCTCGCAATTCTTGATATGTTCGTGTAAGATTCTTTGTCCAAAACTTTGATAAACTTACTATAATCTACATGGTCTTATTTATAAATATATTATCGATTGGGTGCCCGACAAACTGCTAGCATCTGGTTTATTCTTAGGATATTCCTAGCTAAATGAAACTATAAAACCATTGTCCTTGGATAACGCTAAATTTCTTTTAACCACAGCACTGTGAATTCTGCATTGCCTGGCAAGCACTGGGTTGTGCCTCCGCTTGACAAAATTGAGGTTCTTATCTCTCCCCGTAATACACACACACACACACAAATAACACATGCGCACAGACATCAGCCACAAACTGGTTGCTAATGCATGTGTTTCAAATATAGGTATGTTTTGAGGAAATGAAACAGCTCGATGAAGAAGGTAAGAAGAAGAAGGTCATGGAGTTCATGAAGGAGAATATACAACTAAACAAGTTAGATAGTACTTCGCTCATCATTGGGCTGGCAACACCCCCTGCAGCAATGGCAGCCAAGAAAGCCGGTGAAGGTGTGCCTCAGCTCAAATTTATTAAATCCGTTCCAGACGTTGTGTTTGTGCCTCTTGCTACATTGCTGGCTCTTACATCGGTTAAGCTTTCCAGAAAACTATTCCTCCAACAAGCAGCATCTGAAGACCATCTACTTGAAAGAAACGATATAGGAACATCGGATTCTTGAGCTTCGCGATGAAAATTTTCAATTTGTACACAGAACTGTATATGCTATTCACATTCCATGTATACTCGCAATAAGGAACTAATGCATCCTCTTTATTAAATCTACTGGCATCCAACCATTCTTGCTAGTAAAATATAAGGGAGTGTCTCATTATACGAAGCAGTTCTAAAATTTATGAAAGAAAGATAATTTCTCACTTAGGTTTGTGAAACATAGCACATTAGTAATACATTTGATCGTTTGGTGGGTGGGAAGGGATAGACAAGGATATTCCATTGGATTTAGCTATCTCATCTTCTATATGGAATAGTCTAATTCCACCATTCCAGTACACAATGTATACTAGGACTAATTAATACCTATGTTAATTAGTGGGCAGTGGCCCAAATCGTGAAGCAGTCCAGCAGGCCCATCTCGGCAATGAGCAGCAAAGCAGTGTCTCGAGCCTAGGCAGTGGGCCTCTCGGCCAGATCTGCAAATCCAAGTAACAATAGGATATTGTATATATGGTATATATATCTGTAGTATATTGTAATGAAAATGATACCTTAATTAGTGTTATACACCTACCATAATTGTATAGTTAGAATTATGGTAGAATAATGATTTAGAAGTAGAATAGGAAAAGGATTTTCCTATTATGGAAATATGTAACTTGTATATATATCTATTCAATCAATGAAAATAATCAAGGGGATTATTTCTTTCATGGTATCAAGAGACTAGGTTTTACAAAAACTTTTCTCTCCCAAAAAATTTTTGGACCCTTCGGCAGAGACACCCCCCTCCCCCCCCTCGGGTTTCTCTTCCAAAATTCGTCTTCCGCTCTCAAAAACCTCTCTTAAATTTCCCCTCCTTCTTTGTTCTTATCAATATGTCTAAGAACAATTTTCACCCTGCCCTCACGGTTTCCAATATCAAGCTAAGTGTCCCTATTGTCCTTGAAATGGAAAACGTGCAATATGTAACGTGGGCGGAGTTGTTTAAAATTCACGCTATATCTTATCAAGTTCTTCACCATATCATTCCTCCCGCTAGACCCCTTCTTGTAGAGGATCCGGAGTTATGGATTACACTTGATGCTACCGTTCTTCGGTGGATATACGCCACTATTTCGGTGGACCTTCTACAGACGATTATTGAGCCAGATACCACGGCTATGGCTGCATGGAATAGATTGCGTGACCTATTTCAAGACAACTAACATTCCCGTGTCGTCACACTCGAGCAGGAATTCTCTCTCGTTCGAATGGACGAATTTCCGAACGTTTCTGCATATTGCAAGAAACTAAAGGAGTTGGCGGATCAACTCCGTAATGTTGGCGTACCAGTAACGAATAATCGTCTAGTTCTACAGTTGGTTGCCGGTCTTTCGGAGGCCTATAATGGTGTTGGAACTCTTCTTCGCCAAAGCAACCCTCTTCCCGACTTTCATCAAGCCCGCTTCATGCTTACGTTGGAAGAAGCCGGTTTGGCTAAAAAGGCGGCTACCGGAGCAAGCCCAGTTGTCATGATGGCGTCCTCTCCTAATCCTTCAGGTTTTGTTAATAATTCGGGCCAAAACCATAACAATGGTGGCGGCAAGAATAATCGAAAGAATAATAACAAAAACCGCGGGGGCAAACGCGGTGGTTCTAGTGGCGGTTCCGGTGGTCAGCAAGCAGACGGTGGGTCCCATCCAGTGAACAGTGGCCCACCACCCCCTGGGCCCAACAGTGGGGCCCATGGCGATGGCTGAGGCGATGGGCCGTGGGCAACGATCCTCACAACGCAGAATTTCCGTGGCGATGGTGTAGCGATCGAGCCCAATACCAGCGGTGGCGGCCGGCTGGCGATGGCGGCGGCGACAAAGAATTCTGACGGCCCGATTCGGCCGCGGCCAGAGTTCTTGGGCCCCGACCTCCGCAAGCCCATCATGCGGCCAGACCAGCCAGACCGATATCGAGGCCGCAATGCACACGTTGGGATTGACTCAACCGGACCCAAATTGGTACATGGACACCGGGGCCACTACTCACATGACTTCTGAATCAGGTACTCTCTCATCTATTCCAATTCTAGGGTATGGTCAGAAAACGTTGTCTCCCCCCAATCCACCACTCCTCTTGAAAAATACTTTGCATGCTCCTAAATTGATTAAAAATTTAGTGTATGTCCGAAAGTTCACAAATGACAATTACATTTCATTGAATTTGATCATTTCGGTTTCTCTGTGAAGGATTTCAAGGCGGGAGTCATCTCATGAGGTGTGATAGTAGGGGATCATATCCTATCATGCCGGTTTGATCCATCGAGTCGGCCTTGCCGTCGACTTTTGCGACCATCTCTCCTTCCATGTGGCATACTCGTCAGGGTCATCCTGGATCTTCTATTTTATCGACTTTAGATAAAAATAGCTTTATTTCTTGTAAGTGCAGTCGTACTCCAATTTGTCAGTCTTGTTCATTAGGAAAAAATGTTAAGTTGCCATTTGTAGACTCCAATTCTCATACGTCTATGCCATTTGATATTATTCATAGCGACTTATGGACATCTCCTGTTCTTAGTTCAATGGGTCATCGATATTATGTTCTCTTTTTAGATGATTATTCTAGATTTTTGTGGACGTTTCCAATTGCGAATAAATCACAAGTGTTTTCCGTCTTCATCAAATTTAGAGCGTTCATTCGTACTCAATTCGAAAGAGAAATAAAAAATATTCAGTGTGATAATGGGAAAGAGTATGACAATAGGGAGTTTCGGGAATTTTGTGCTACTAATGAGATAAATTTTCATTTTTTATGTCCTCATACATCTTCACAAAATGGGAAAGCCGAACGCAAAATTCATTCCATAAATAACATTGTCCGAACTCTCCTAATATATGCCTCCATACCTTCATATTTTTGGCATCATGCTCTACAAATGGCCACATATCTTCTTAACATAATTCCTTCTAAAGGTCTGACATATTCTTCCCCCCTAAAAATTCTGTATAATAAGAACCAGTCTTATTCTCATCTTCGGATTTTTGGGTGCTTGTGTTATCCGTTATTCCCATCCACCACAATTAACAAACTTCAGGCTCGGTCTACCCCATGTGTGTTTTTGGGTTATCCGTCAAATCATCGTGGTTATAAGTGTTTTGATTTATCCTCCAAGAAAATCATAATCAATCGCCATGTCATTTTTGATGAAACTCAATTCCCATTTACGAAAGTTCATACTCCCGAACCTAAGTCATATAATTTTTTGGATGACCAAATATCCCCGTATATTATTCGGAATTTTTCGGACATCTCCCGTACCCAAAATCCTCCAATGGGCCCATCGCCTCACGCCCAACAAGATCTGCCACACCCAGCTATTCCAAACATCGAGCAGTTCTAGCAATCGGGCGATCCAGCACTGAACTGGTCCAGTCGGCGAGTCCAAATTCTACCGATTTGGGCCAAGAAAGCCCACCGCTTTGGCGATCCGTCCCGAGCCCGAAAAATTCCCTCAATTCTTCCTCGAGTCATAGACCGGTCACTGCGTAGTCGTGGGGTATTTTTACACCTAAAAGACATTTTAATTTACATTCGATGTCTCTAAATTCCCTTGCCCGCAATTCTGTGTCCGCATTAAATGACCCTAATTGGAAAATTGCTATGACTGATGAATATAATGTTCTTATTGATAATAAGACGTGGGAGTTGGTGCCCCGTCCATATGGTATTAATGTTATCAGGTCTATGTGGATTTTTGCTCATAAGGAGAATTCAGATGGGTCCTTTGCTCGACATAAGGCGCGACTTGTTGGTGATGGTAAGACTCAGCAAGTTGGGATAGATTGTGGTGAGACGTTTAGTCCGGTGGTCAAACCGGCTACCATTCGCACTGTGCTAAGCTTGGCTCTTTCAAAGACTTGGTCAATTCATCAGTTGGATGTCAAGAATGCTTTCCTACATGGGGATCTCAAGGAAACAGTCTATATGCATCAGCCGTTGGGTTTCAGGGATCCAAACCGCCCTCATCATGTTTGTTTGTTGAAGAAGTCCTTATATGGGCTTAAACAGTCTCCGAGGGCCTGGTACACGAGGTTTGCTGACTTTGTCTCAACTATTGGGTTCACTCATAGCGTCAGACAATTCCTTGTCCATCTACCGCCGTGGTTCGTCCTTGGCCTACATTCTGTTGTATGTGGATGATATCATCTTGACTGCCTCATCCGATGCTTTGCGCCAGTCTATCATGGCTATGCTCAGTTCTGAATTTGCTATGAAAGACTTAGGGCCTTTGAGTTATTTTTTGGGGATTGCCGTCAAGCGTCATTCAGGTGGCTTGTTTTTGTCTCAACGAAAGTATGCTGCTGAGATCATAGAGAGGGCTGGGATGTCATCCTGTAAGTCCACTTCCACGCCAGTTGATGCAAACCCAAAGCTAAGTGCCACAGCAGGTGCACCATACGAGGACCCGACCCGCTATCGCAGTCTGGCAGGGACCCTCCAGTATCTTACATTTACCAGACCGGATATTACATATGCGGTTCAGCAGGTGTGTTTATTCATGCATGATCCCAGGGTTGAGCACATGAATGCAATCAAACGCATCATTCGGTATCTTCAGGGGACACTGGACTATGGGTTGCACTTGTATCCTTCGTCTACATCCACACTTGTCTCTTACACGGATGCTGATTGGGGTGGTTGTCCCGACACCAGACGGTCGACGTCTGGATACTGTATGTTCCTCGGCAACAACTTGGTCTCCTGGTCGGCAAAGCGTCAGGCAACTCTATCACGCTCAAGTGCAGAGGCAGAATACCGAGGGGTTGCAAATGTGGTTTCCGAATCGTGTTGGCTACGTAATCTGCTTTTGGAGCTTCATTGTCCCATTCAGAAGGCAACCTTGGTATATTGCGATAACATTAGTGTTATCTACCTTTCAGGTAACCCTGTTCAACACCAACGCACTAAGCATATCGAAATGGACATTCACTTTGTCCGTGAAAAGGTTGCAAAGGGTCACGTTCGCGTATGACATGTCCCATCTCGTTATCAAATTGCTGACATCTTTACAAAGGGTCTCGCAACGGTTCTCTTTGAAGATTTTAGGGACAGTCTCAGCGTTCGAAAACCGCCCGCTATGACTGCGGGAGTGTGTTAAACAAAGGTAATATACCTGTGATATACACAGAATATACATCAGTATATATCATAGGTATACAAGCAACAACAAAGCAGTGAGCAGCCCACTGCTTAGTGGGCAGTGGCCCAAATCGTGAAGCAGTCCAGCAGGCCCATCTCGGCAATGAGCAGCAAAGCAGTGTCTTGGGCCTAGGCAGTGGGCCTCTCGGCCAGATCTGCAAATCCAAGTAACAATAGGATATTGTATATATGGTATATATATTTGTAGTATATTGTAATGAAAATGATACCTTAATTAGTTCTATACACCTACCATAATTGTATAGTTAGAATTATGGTAGAATAAGGATTTAGAAGTAGAATAGGAAAAGGGTTTTCCTATTATGAAAATATGTAACTTGTATATATATCTATTCAATCAATGAAAATAATCAAGGGGATATTTCTTTCAACCTACCACCAAACGCGGGATGAAATAATCCAACATTTTATCCTAGGATAATTATCCCTTATCCCACCACCAAACGACAAGGTAAATTCAAGAAACTCCTCCCAAGTTAAAAAGACGGATAAGCAGTATTCTCACCCTGACATGTGAACATACCAGACCTCAAAATTAAGCGGTACCCCTCCCTTAGTTTCTACTAGACAAAAGATCAGATGATGGGTGACAACTCAATTGCTTTGATACAAGAATATGACCACTCAATACTCCCATATGCCCACATGAAACACATTCATATATCCAATATTACATCTTGAAGAGAAACAATTAACGGAACTACACCATAGCTGAAGCATTACTTGTGATTTAAAAACATCAACTGAGTTCAGAGATTAATTTAAAGGAATAACTATCCCATTTTATCCATTTGTTATTTGAATAAGAAAGAGTTTAACTGTTTATTTTGACTATAAAGAAGGTGATCCTAATATATTCTTGTGCTATTAATACGTATCTTACTAAGAATTGGTATTTTTTCATACTTTAGTCTAATTAGTTAAACATTATAAGGATGTTTCTTCTTAAGCAACACAACTTCAAATTTCTAGTCGTTTGATCTTTTACACAACTAGAGTTCTTTTTTTTCCCTTGATAAAAGCAAAAATAGAACTTACATAGTCAAGACTCCCCACAAAACGCCCGAAACAAAAATGATAAGTGAGTTGACTATTACATATGAGGATATAATCCATCATGGACTCATGATGTCCTTTTCCTAAAAGGTGAAATGCTTGAAATACCATTTTTATTCGACTCGTAAGTCGTATTGATGGAGACTAAGCAAAAATAAAATGACGCCTAAGTGTTCCAATCTTCATAGTCAAGGGGGCAAAGAAGAAATAGTTCTAGTTGAAGCCACATTCTTCCAAAACTTTGTATATAATTTGTACGTCCTCGTACCTTTTTGCCACTCTATATAATTAGTTGCATTCGATGTTATACCAAAGGATATTAATTTATGATCATTAAGTGACAAGATAAAGCGAGTATATAAAATTTTGTAACTAATTAGTGTAATTAAGTGATAGAAGTTTATGTGCGGACATATAAATGCATTTATCAAATGTTTGGTGCAAATATCCAAAGGTGTATTATTTTATTTTGTTTTTTTGTACTTTGTGGAGGACATAGATTACGGTAGAAGGATAGTAGGTAGTCGAGCGTAGTCCTACCTACGTTTATAAAATGATAGTTGTAGTGTTATAATTGTAGGCTCGATTAGCTTATCACACTTATAGGCGTAATATTGTTGTATAGCCCACTGTAGTTTGATTTCTGATGCTATGTGTTCTTTAATGTACTTTGTTTATCTTATTTAGTTGGGTTAGCTACTGCTTCCTTTTGTTAGTATGTGCTACCATGGCGTATTCGATTTTATTATCACCATTTTCATACTGCTTTAATTTCTTGTCTGAGTTTGACCGTTTCTCTTGTTTTGCTTTGCTTGCTTGTGATTATTCTTTGTCTTGATCCGAGAGTCTCCCGGAAACAGCCGCTCTACCTATCAAGGTGGAGGTAAGGCCTGCGTACACTTTACCCTTCCCAGATCCCACATTGTGGGATTTCACTGGGTATGTTGTTGTTGTTGATTATCTTATTCTTTGTGGTAGCTACTGCCCCTTTTTTCTACACTGTTTTATCATGGCTTATTCGCTTTCGTTATTTTCATTTTCATATTGTTTTAAATTGCTTGTCTGACTTTTTTTATGCTTTCTTTTGAGCCAAAAGTCTTTCGGAAATACTCTACCTTTCAAGATATGGGTAAGGTCTGCTTATACTCTGCCCTATCCAGACCCCAATTGTGGAATTTCATTGGGTATGTTTTGTTGTTTATGTTTACTGCCACTAGCAATCGCACAGGGTTCTTCTTTTTCATTTTTAAAATTTTTAACTTTTAATTTATTTTTTTATTTTTATTTTTTATCTTTTTGCTCGGGCACTCGCATTTAATTAGTTATTGTCAACTACCACGATTCCTTAAACATTTCAACACCCCATCTTATTTCTCCTAGAAATAGTTGGCCTCTGTTCCCATGTGTTTTACTTCTACAAAACTCTTTATTTTATTTCTCTCCTTCCATCAAATCTTCTCTTCCCACGTGTTTCATGACAGTATCTTTAATATGGTATCTTCTTTATCCTAAAATGATGCAATCCATGTTTTTTCTCCAACATCCACAGTTCTTGGAACAACTAGTAAACCAGTGAATTCAAGATTTACACACCCTTTTCAATATTAATATCATTATACAGTTCTTGGGTAATTTTTCCAATGAAGTTCACGTTGATTTTCATTGTCTTGTTTACCCTTCAGTCAATCACAACATGTTCTTTTCCTTTTGTTGTCTTTCATGGTAAAGTTCTCTTCATTGCTCTATGTTTATTGCTGTTTTGTGGGACTGCTCATTTTGTTGAATAATCTTGAATATAGGTGTTAGAGTTGATTAATTACTATAAAGCTGGAGCATTGCACTCATTTGTAGTAATTATTTGCCTCTTAGATTTTTCATCTTTTGGTGTTTTTGTGTCAAATTTGTGTCAGATATATCTTGCAAGTT
Source organism: Anisodus acutangulus (assembly GCA_029783415.1). NCBI lineage: Eukaryota > Viridiplantae > Streptophyta > Magnoliopsida > Solanales > Solanaceae > Anisodus > Anisodus acutangulus. The sequence goes on from CM056492.1 coordinate 9,049,244, forward strand.
GACAACCAACTTTTTTTTTTTGGGCCTAACTCAGTTGTTTTAGTTCAAACCTTGTCTTTATATTAAGAAATTTAATAAATATGTACAAAAAGATTAAGTTAAGAACGCATTTACTAACATCTGATGTCGCTATCCTAGAATTTCGATTACATAAAGTTCAATTATGGCGCCGCCTCCATGTTAGTTTTTAAAGAACTGTTGTTTCCCTTTCCTGTTTGATTAGCCTAAGGAACCCATCCAAACTTTTGTATAATAGAACTTAGAAGTGTGACACCCTAGCTTAGGAGGAAAGTTCCACATCGGCAAAACACAGGAGAGATGTTGGATATATAGTAAGCAAGTCTTACACTAGTGACGTGTTTTAAAGCTGTGCGGGCCAAAGCGGACAATATCACTAGTGGGCTGGGCCGTTACAAGAAGCATCTCAATACGCAAGAATGACAGGTGAGGAGGAATTTCAAACAGATAAAGTTCAAATTCAGTCATCTTTCTGATAATATATGGGGCTCTTTGGTTCATCTGTATTACAAATTAGTACACTAGGCCATTGTTTGTGATGGCATATAGACTATAGTTCTCACCTTCTTCTGTAATCATATCAGAATAACAATGTCTTTTAGCCCGAAAAATGGGGTCTATATTGTTCGATATCTTGAGAGAAGGTTGGGTTTTTTTTCCCTACATGATAAATCAGGAATATCAGATAAATGTAGCAATGGAGGCATCACCCATTTCACCGAGCTTTTAAGCAATTGGTCAGGCTCTTCAGGATATTGCATGTAAGCAAGCTACTTCTGCATTGACCACATTTACCTGTTCAAGTTCTTAGAGAAAAAATCTCTTTTTTTGTTTGCATAGAGAAATTGGTAACGGAGAGTGGGACTCCTGGTTTATGCCTTTCTCCAACCAGGTTAACTCTGTTCATCGTGATTCTGCTTCTCCTCTGATTCATCATCAAGGATAAAGCAAAATTAATGACTTTTCGTGCTTCTTGTTATTTCGTTTGTGGGTAGACATTGCTTGTGAAAAGGTAAGTCAAGCAAGTGTAATGTGTTATTTTACTTGATCAACCTGCCGTTGTTTCTCTATCTCATCATTCCTTCAACTTACAGTTGAAGAAAATGAGTGAGCTTAGTCAAGGTTACAAAATAATCGGGCTCTCCCAGGTAAAAAAAAATTCTACACTACACAATATTCATCTCAACGGCTCAAAGAATCTCTCCTGAATCAATGTATATATTAGATGTTTGGTAGTTTTCTTACTGTCTATTGTAGTGTCACCTTTTAATTCATTATTTCGTTGTTACAATCTTGTTGCAATAAGTTCCATAAACAACCTTTGTTTCCGCAATCAGCTATTTGATTACGTCCTCTTTAAGTGCATATTATCAACCTTAAAACTGAGAAGATTAAGACTAAAATGCTTGGAAAGGAACCTAAAAAAGCAGCAACTTTGCATGAAGTTATAAGATTGATTTTTCCAATGTAGAGCTCTTACAGTTTGTGCATAGTTTCATCTCTTTTTTTATAAGTCTGGCGATCAACTTCATGTTAGTTTTGCAAGGTGCCATTTTTTTTGGTCCCGCGACTCCTTTTTTCTTTCTTTTTTTTCAGGGAAACATGATTGGCAGAGGGGTTATTGAGTTCTGTGATGGTAGACCTCCGGTAAGAAGTTAAAACCTTTATCTAGTATTTTCAACGACAACTTCTGTATGTTAGCCAATCACGTATATACTCATGTTGTCCTAATATATGTAACAGGTGAGGAATCTTATATCTCTGGCTGGTCCTCATGCTGGGATAGCTTCTGTTCCCTTATGTGGTGTATGTGCCCTTTCACTCCATGAACTGAACTAGCCATTTTCAACTACTTTTGGTTATGTTTTGAGGGAAAGATAATAGCGTGTAGTCTTTCCTCCTTTGGCAGTCAGGTATCTGGTGCATTCTGGAAGACTCTTTGCTCAAGTTAGCAATTTACAGCAATTTTATCCAGGTCTGCCTTTTCTTTCCATATACTACTAAGTAATCGTTTTATATTATCATCTTTTTTATTCTTTTCGTTTTCTCTTTCCTTTCTGAGTTGATTTGGTACCAATTAATGGTGTCCTTAAATTCAATTCCAGGAACATCTTGCTCCTGCGGGTTACATTAAAATCCCAACTGTAAGTTACCAAATTATGTGAACGTAAAAGATCTCCGCCTTGTCTAAAACAAAATATCACTATTCTGTCTCAATATATGTGATGCACTTTCCTCTTTAGACTATATGACCACAAGTTTCAAGAGTCATACTTCTTTTTTAAACTTCATACCAAGTCAAAATGTATCAAATAAAATGGGACGGAGTGAGTTGCTTACTCTGTCTCAAATATATCATTCTATCCTTCTAAGTTGATCTTTTCTCTTTTCTTATGTGGCCTTTTTAAGCTTCCAGGACATAGCTGACTATAGAAAAGGATGTAAGTTCCTCCCAGTACTCAACAATGAGGTACACGGAAATTCTACTTTCAAGAAAAGGTTTGCAAGCTTGGAAAATTTAGTACTAATTATGGTGAGTAGGGAATATATTTCTTCTTTTTTTCCCACAAAACAGTGATTTCAGCTCACTCTTCACTCCAAAACTTGTGAAAGAAATAATCCCCTTGATTATTTTCATTAATTGAAGGACTATATATACAAGTTACATATTTTCATAATAGGAGAATCTTATTCCTATTCTATTCCTAAAACCTTATTCTATTTGGATACTAACTATACATTTATGGTAATACAATTATTATGGTAAGTGTACAATACTAATTACATTACAACATTACCTAAACTAGGATACTACATATTTACCATAAATCACACGGTACAAGGTAGCCAAAACCGAGAGCCACAACCGAGAATATACACAATATACATGTGTATATATACACATGTATATTGTGTGTATATTTAACACCCCCCCCCCACGCAGTCATAGCGGGCGGTCTTCGAAAGCTGAGACTGTTCCTAAAATCGTCAAAAAGGACCGAGGGAAGACTCTTTGTAAAGATGTCGGCAATTTGATATCTCGACGGGACATGGCATACGCGAACTTGACCACGAGCAACCTTTTTACGGACAAAGTAAATGTCCATTTCGATATGCTTAGTGCGTTGGTGCTGAACCGGATTATCAGAAAGGTAGATGGCACTAATATTATCGCAATAAACCAAGGTTGCCTTCTGAATGGGACAATGAAGCTCTAAAAGCAAATTACGTAACCAACATGATTCCGAGACCACATTAGCTACCCCTCGATATTCAGCTTCGGCACTTGAGCGGGATAAAGTCGACTGACGCTTTGCAGACCAGGAGACCAAGTTGTTGTCAAGAAACATACAATAGCCTGACGTAGACCGTCTGGTGTCGGGACAGCCACCCCAATCAGCATCTGTATATGAGACAAGTGTGGACGTCGAGGAAGGATATAAATGCAAACCATAGTCAAGTGTACCTTGAATATACCGAATGATGCGTTTGAGTTTATTCATGTGCTCAATTCTGGGATCATGCATGAACAAACACACCTGCTGGACAGCATACGTAATATCTGGGCGCGTAAAGGTAAGATACTGAAAGGCCCCTGCAAGACTGCGATAGCGGGTCGGATCCTTGTAGGGAACGCCGGCCGCAGCACTAAGCTTGGGCTTTGTATCAACTGGAGTGGAAGTGGACTTACAGGATGACATCCCAGGACTCGATGATCTCAGCTACATACTTCCGTTGAGACAAGAATAATCCATCGGAATGACGAGTGACGGCAATCCCTAAAAAGTAACTCAAGGCACATAAGTCTTTCATAGCAAACTCAGAGTTGAGCATGGTCATGATAGACTGGTGTAAGGCATCGTAAGAGGCAGTCAAAATGATATCATCCACATACAACAGAATGTAGGCCAAGGACGAACCACGACGGTAGATGAACAAGGAATTATCTGACATGCTATGAGTGAACCCAATAGTCGAAACATAGTCAGCAAACCTTGTATATCAGGCCCGTGGAGACTGCTTAAGCCCGTATAAGGACTTCTTCAACAAACAGACATGATGAGGATGTTTGGGATCCCTGAATCCCAACGGCTGATGCATATAAACTGTTTTCTTGAGATCACCATGTAAGAAAGCATTCTTTACATCTAACTGATGGATAGGTCATGCTTTCGAAAGAGCCAAGCTGAGTACAGTGCGAATGGTAGCCGGTTTGACCACCGGACTAAATGTCTCACCACAATCCACCCCAACCTGTTGAGTCTTACCATCACCCACAAGTCTCGCCTTATGTCATGCAAATGAATCATCTGAATTTTCCTTGTGAGCAAAAATCCACATAGACCTAATAATATTAATACCAGAAGGACGGGGCACCAACTCCCATGTCTTATTATCAATAAGAGCATTATATTCATCGATCATAGCAATTTTTCAATTTTGGTCATTTAATGCAGACACAGGAGTACGGGGTAAGGGTGATTTAAAAACATTAGAATTTAAATTAAAATGTCTCTTTAGTTTAAAAATACCCCGCTGACTACGAGTGACCAGTTCATGACTTGAGGAAGAAGTGGGCGGATTTTGAGAATTTTCTAGGCTCGGGATGGACTGGCCAGGTGGAGTCTGGCGGCCCAAAACGGTATCCGGCTGGCTGGACCGATTCGAGGTGGGCTGGGCCCAGCCCAATCGCCGAACTAATCTAGTGACGGTAGTTTCATGACGGACGATGGGGCGGTAGGCGATGGGCCATTGGAGAATTTTGGGTGCGAGACATGTCCGAAAAATGGTGAGTAATATACGGGGATATACCATCATCCAAAAAATTATACGAACTAGGTTCGGGAGTATGAACTTTAGTAAATGGAAATTGGGTTTCATCAAAAATTACATGGCGATTAATGATGATTTTCTTGGAGGATAAATCAAAGCATTTGTAACCACGATGATTAGACGGATAACCCAAAAACACACACGGAGTAGACCGGGCCTGAAGTTTGTTAATTGTGGCGGACGGAAATAACGGATGACACAAGCACCCAAAAATCCAAAGATGAGAATAAGAAGGATTCTTATTATATAAAATTTGGAGGGGGGAAGAATATGTCAGACCTTTGGAAGGAATTATGTTAAGGATATATGTAGCCATTTGAAGAGTATGATGCCAAAAATATGGGGGTACGGAAGCATGAATTAAGGGTGTGCGGACAATGTTATTTATGGAACGAATTTTGCGTTCGGCTTTCCCATTTTGTGAAGATGTATGAGGACAAGAAAAATGAAAATTGATCCCATTATTAGCACAAAACTCCCGAAACACCCCATTGTCATATTCTTTGCCATTATCACACTGAACTCAATAAATGTGACCACAAGTTTCAAGAGTCGTACTTCCTTTTTTAAACTTCATACCGAGTCAAAATGTATCAAATAAAATGGGACGGAGTGAGTTGCTTCCTCTGTCTCAAATATATCATTCTATCCTTCTAAGTTGATCTTTTCTCTTTTCTTATGTGGCCTTTTTAACCTTCCAGGACATAGCTGACTATAGAAAAGGATGTAAGTTCCTCCCAGTACTCAACAACGAGGTACACGGAAATTCTACATTCAAGAAAAGGTTTGCAAGCTTGGAAAATTTAGTACTAATTATGGTGAGTAGGGAATATACTTTTCTTTTTTTCCCACAAAACAGTGATTTCAGCTCACTCTTCACTCCAAAACTTGATAGCTCTTAAGTTCTCTTCTTATTCATCAGTTTGAAAAAGATGAAATTTTGGTACCAAAGCAAACCTCATGGTTTGGGTACAATCCTGATGGTTCCTTCAGCACTGTTTTGCCTGCTCAAAGGGTAATATATGACGTTCTACGCTTCACCTAATTTTCCTTCAACATGATCACATCTTGTTTCGAGATGTTTCACTTTTTTCTGATCATAAAATCAATCTAAGTTTCATTGTGAAAGTGCACAGAATAATTTGCTTGTAGGAGTTATCTCTTTGTCTTGTACAGAATAAGTTTCATTGTGTGCACAGAATAATTTGCTTAAGTTTCATTTTAAGCATCTTGTACAATCCTTGATTTTCTGATCTTATTATATGATTATATTTGTAGACAAAGCTCTATACAGAAGACTGGATTGGTCTGAAAATCTTGGATGAAGCTGGAAAAGTGAAGTTCTTGAATATATCTGGAAGGCTTCTCGAAATATCTACTAGTGAAATGAAGAAATACATACTACCATACTTGGTGGCTAATGCATCCACTATAGTGACTAAATCAAGATCATCTGATCTATTATGGCCTTCGTCTGTCTGGGATTTCAACGATGAATTCAATGGTGTTGTAGAAGAAATTCTCCACTTGCACACTCATGCTGAGACAGTTAGCTTAAGATCATGGAGATTTTAGTTCAAGGATAATTGTAGCTCGGTGGTTACCTAAGGAAACTCCGATTCAATCCCTCCCACTCCCCCCACGGCTGGGAGGCATCTACCTCATCCTGGTCACAAGGAGAGGTTCATTATGATGAGGGTTAAACTTTTTTCCCTTAAGAAAAAAAATGACATTAAGAAAATTCAAGATGAGATTATAGTTTTTTCACTTCTAACCACAACCTGTTTTTTTCCCCTTGTGATATCACTTTTATCTCTAATATTTATTGATTTAACAACATGAAATTGCGTTTTCTCTTCTTTTTTTTCCTTTTACTCCTTATTGGGTGAATGAATTTCGCTCATTAGATTCTTGTTTGAGTAAGTAATGGTTCGGATCAACTACTAACATTAAGCAACGTAATGGAAGAAGAATCCTTTTAAGTATATTTTTATTATTGCTGATGCTAAAATGCATGGCAAATATGGGAGACTTGCAAATACAAAAAAGTTGTCAATCAACTTCAAAGAATATAATTCTACTTGGTCATAACCAACATGAATTTTTCTGAAAAGTAAAAAATTAAAAATGAATAGATCACTTTAATTCATAGGTAATAAACCTTTAAACTATTAACAAATGGATGGACGAAGGGGCAAAGGTAGAGCACATTTTAAGCTTCATTTTCCTTCTTTATTCACCAAGACTTCAATAACAACTACATTTCATTCCCAAACAAGTTGCAATCGACTATATAAATCCTAATTGATCATGTTTCTCCAATTAAAATTCATCTCGTGCCGTAAAAATTAAAATTAGAAGCAAAAGTCAAACTGAGGAAGCCAAGCTTATAGCGCTATAATTTCAAGTATACTTCCGGGAGCCTTTCTGTCCTCTTGTAAGCATAATATGTCAATTGTCATCCTCCTGGCTTATGTTTGACTAAGGTTGTCTTTGAACATCTACATCATTTGATGTATATGTTAATGGTGTACCGTATCTTCTACTGCAGGTACAGGACAAGGTTGTTGAGGTCCAATTGATGGCAGTGCTGTGCTGTGCCTCCTTTTAGACCACTAGCATTGGCCTCCAAAAAGTCATGGCCCTTGGGTAACTTTGAAGATTTCTATTGAGTCCCTTTTTTGAACTATCCATCGGAAATAGCATCTTTACCTCCTAGGTAGGGGGTAAGATCTGCGTACACTCTACTCTCTCCGGACTCCACTTGCCAAATGACACACTGAATATGTTGATGTTGTTCCCCTTTTTTAACTATAATATATCTATCGAGTCTCTTAGCTCGACCGTAGCTTTTGAACAAGCTTTGCCAAAAGACACTTGTGAATATAGAGGATATTTACCAATGGCAATGGTTTGTGGTGAGCTATGTAACTTAAACACTTCCTTCAAGAACACTTCTGCCACCTCGGCAACTGAATGTGTTCTTCAGTGCAATGAAATGACCATATCTGGTGAACCTGTCAATGATCACTCTCGTATAACATTTGGACAATTTCTCGATTTGTAAGTGTAAATCTCGCAAAGGGACCATGAAAGGTTTATATATCAAGTCAAAATTTGTGTCACTCCTCCTAATGAGACTCTGGATTTACAGCCCTCATCTAGACTTTCATATTTCTAAAATGAGATCAATATCATCCAATCAGACTCTCTGTCGTTTCAACAACTGGTATGTCAAGAAACATTTTTTTTTTCAAAACCCAGGTACCCGAGAAATCCTTTTTTCCAACCTAGTTCACTTTTAAAAGTTCAAGCTACCATTTGCAAGAAAAAAGTTCAGCAAAATATATTTTTAGTGTATTCAGAAATAAAGGATAAAACTTAAAACGCTTGAAAGACGCCATCAAATTCATCATCCAAACCACCTAAAACCACAAGTATATCATAGAAATTCTTTTAAGCGTTTGTACAGATATTGTCAGCATGCTAATGTCTCCTCAACAACTCTATAATGTACAGGTATTGAACAAACTGCCAGCGTAAATTGAGACAGTAACTGAAAAGCAACTGGACTTCGAAACTAAATAACGCCCTGCCAATAGATCTATCAAGCCTAAGCTCCAACATACACAAATAATGACGAAATAACAGTAACAGGGAAAAATCACACAGCCTATGTACCCAAGAAATAAAACTAGAATAAACTCAAAAGTAGGCAGACATTTGGGTAGAAAAATAAGAAGCCTTTGCTTCTTCCCAAAAGCCAATGGCACCGAGAGGAGTATACCTATCACTATTGCTGAGAAAGGATCGCAATGCACAAGCCTACAATTACTACTAGTCTTCATCAGGCCCTAGGTTGAGGATTCTATTTGATGGTGCTCCAAGTTCCGAAGTACAATTCGTGCAAAGATTTTTGCTTCGATAGGGGCAGTGGCTGCTGCAGCAGCAGCACGCAAAATCCTTGATGATCCACTGTTCTGCAATAGGCGGACGTGATGTTGTGCATGCCGACCACCTGGGATTGTGAACTACAAAATGCAAACACAAGATCAGTTAAGTTGCCAGTTCAAAGTAAAAAAAACTGATATCAGAAGAATGTCAATTCCATTCACCTACCTGAAGAAGGGCAAATGAAGCACATGCTTTGAGAATAGAAGAAGAATTACGTAACATTGTAACGAATCTTCCAATCTCAGCTCCACTGAAGAGGCAATTTAAGAAAAATCATTAATGAAAAGTGAATGCCGCAGACAGTCCACGCAGTAAATTACATATATGATGTAAGATTTTTATTGTGACAAGTGAGTTTATGTTTATAAGACATTCTTATCAGTAAACATTAGATTAAAAAGGACGGAAAAGGGTGGGAGGACAACATGCATACCTGCACCTAAGATGACCTGCCTCGTGAATACGAGCTGCTTGTGTAACTTGAGTCAATGCTGCAGGGACAGATGATGCAGCAGCAACAGAAAATGCTTGTGGATCAGAAAATGCAAGGATGAAAGCTTCAATGTTCTTTAAAGCCATTCTTCGAGCACCATCTAAGTTTACACTCTTAGAGTTGCTATCTGAAGAAGCTCCCACAAGCGCAACTTCATCCATTCTGTTAAAAAGAAAATCACATTTTAACTTTTACTCAGACAGAGACACACAAGAAAAAGAATGCAACAACGTTCAAGAATGCCTCAAATCATATCTTTTTTCCTTAGACAAGCGAGAACATCTCAGAAACCTCATTGTTTAACTTTCTTTTCCCTTTGCAAGCACCAATAGAGAAGCAGTTGTAGTTTAAAGATTTTAGCTGATTTTTCCTCACTAAATCTAATTACAAGTGTTCTTTGTTTAGCCTCTCCCATGGAGCAGGTACCCAATTGTCTAATCACAACATTGGAATGAAAATCAGAACTTGTCCAAAAAAAGCATATAAGATTGTGCCATGAGATTTATCACAAGAAAATCAAGCTTCTCTATCTCCACAAGTCATCAAACCTACCCAGGTGATAACCAGACAATGTCACTAAATGCCCTTGAACTCCACAGGATATTAATCCCAATTCAAGCAAAACAATTACATCCAAACGGATCTCATCAAGTAGTTCTCTTAAACTGATATCTACATAGAAGTTTTTGTGAGTCGTGAGATAAGGAAACTTGTGCTGCTGAGGGAATCCTTTTCTCTACAAATGTCTACTGCCACAACTGATAAAATAACTACATTCAAAAGTAACAAAAGAAAACAATAAACCTTGCTTCCCAAGTAAAAATGTTCAAATAACAATCACCCTATTCCTCCATCTTAAACAGCCCCTCAGACACTTGAGGAACAATGGAAACTACATGCTTGTTAAGCATAATAAAAGATGAAGAATAGTTATCTCCATTGAAATAGCTATAGCTAGATTGGAGTAATATAATGAGAACAATGCCAGAAATAAATGGCTTCTGGAGAATAAATTATCATCCTAAGACGGTTCTTGTGGAAAGATTAAGAAAAATTTATTTGAATAAACCTATAGAAAATAGCATACGGTATTTAGAATAGGGTGCTGTTTAGTATAATATTCACGGATGAAGACATTGTCAAGTACCTTCCATCAAACATATAAGCCAATGCCAACGCAGCCATAAAGCGTGCCATCTTTGAGATAGATGACGAGCAGAGATGAACAAGGGCAGGAACCCCCCCTTCCTCCACTATACGGAAAGCATTACCAGCGTTGAAAGCAAGATTCCAGAGAGCCCCAGCTGCAGTCTCGTGGACATCCTGGATAGAGGGAAACTTTAGGAATATACAAGCATAATTATACTCATACTCCAGAAGGCAGAAAAGCTTAGATGATTCAGAGTACCATGCATTTGTCATTACATGCCAATCAACAGAACTATGGCTTGACATATTAGTTTTATGTCCCAGAAAAGGATAATATGTATAAATTCCTCTGTATAAATACATAGGCATCATGAATATTGCACCTCTAGGTAAAACCACTTGCAGGTACAAAAACAAATGTTCAATTGTACTCTACATCTAAAGATGGCAGATTAACAAGACAATATATTCAGAAATTAGGTGAAAGACTCAGAAATTATGTGAGAGACGTTGTTGGAACTACTACCCACTTGCAGATTTTGTGACTTGATGGTTTAGTACTTTTAAGGTGGAATTAGTGAAAGCTCCACTAGCCAACATGCCATGGAACAGTTTGTGTTTAGGAAGCATGCATTGGAAGGATTTAAGCCAAAAACAAACTCTAGAGTTCAAAAGATTCTCAATCCTAAATTTACTTTCTAACCTACACAACTCTGAAGAACATATATTTATATTTTTTTTTTGAGAAGGTGGACATATATTTATACTAAAGCCTAGCTATCATTGGACAGGCCGGTTAATTCTTCCTTCTAAGCTTGAATAGCTAGCTAACTCCATCTAAAATTTTCCAGAGGAAAATGGAACAACAGTTTACCAATTAACGGTACAAACATTAAATACAGAAAAGGTGATCTAGTTTCCCTTTTGAGTAATATAAATCGTGTTTGGTATGAAAGGAAAATGTTTTCTTGGAAAACAAGTGAGTTTCTTCCTTACTTTCTAGTGTTTAGTATGTAAGCAGATAAATATTATCCCAAGTGCATTTATATGTAATCCAACAAACACTATAAGTGTGATGGGGTGGGGAGTGGGGATTTGGGGGTGTGGGTTGGGGGCATTGGGTGGGCGGGGAGGAGACAATGAACTTTGAATGTCACTTATGGAACTTGTTTTCCCTACTTTCATTTGGGAAGTCACCCCTCATTTTTAAGGGTCTTGTTTTCCTAAAGAAAATGTTCCAAACATGCGAAAATTGAAAACATTTCTGGAAAATGTTTTCCTCCGCACCAAATACACCCAAAGTCACAAATGTTCATCATCGTCATCATACCCAGTGAAGTCCCACAACGTGGGTTCTGGGGAGGGTAAAGTGTACGCAGACCTTACCTCTACCTTGGTATTTATAGAAAGGTTGTTTCCGAAAGACGATCGGCTCAAGACAAAGCATAAGCACAAGCAAAGCAAGAGAACGTTCAGACCCGAACAAGAAATTTAAAGCGGAATGAAAATGAGAGTAGCAAAAGCGAATAAGTCATGATAAAGCATTCTGAAAAAAACAGTAACTAACGCATGTAAATAAGATAAACAAAGTACATGAAAGAACATATAGCAGCAGAAATCAAATGACATGGGACTATAAAACAATATTGTGTCTACTAGTATGATAGGCTGAGTAGGGCTACAATAATAACACTACAACTACCAATATGTAAGTGTAAGTAGGACTACGCTCAACTACCTACTACCCTTCTACCCTAATTTGTGTCCTCCACGACCCCTTATCTAAGGTCATGTCTTCAGTAAGTTGCACTTGTGTCATATCCCGTCTAATCATCTCTCTTCAAATACTTCAACCTACCTCTACACCTCCTGAACCCGTCCATAGTCAACCTCTCACACCTCCGCACTGGAACATTTGTGCCTCTCCTCTGCACATACCCGAACCATCTCAACCTCGCTTCCCACATCTTATCCTCCACCGAGGACACTCTCACTCTGTCCCGGATATCATCATTTCTAATCATATCCCTCCTTATATGCACACACATCCATCTCAGCATCCTCATCTCCGCAACTTTTATCTTTTGGATGTGCGAAGTCTTGACTGACCAACACTCCGCCCCATACAACATAGTCGATCTAACCACCACCCTATAGAACTTGCCTTTAAGTTTTTGTAGCACCTTTTTATCGCACAAGACTCCAGATATGATCCTCCATTTCATTCACCCTGCACCAATACAATGTGTGACATCGCCACCAATCTCTCCATTCCCTTGGATAATAGACCCGAGATACTTGATGTTTCCTTTCTTTGGAATGACCTGAGTACCAAGTCTCACATCCACACCTGTCTCATGGTCGTTCCTGTTACTGAACTTGCACTCCAAGTATTCTGTCTTGGTCCTACTCAGCCTGAACCCTTAAGACTCTAGAGTCTGTCTCCAAACCTCCAGCTTAGCGTTCACTCCGCTGCGAGTCTCATCAATCAGGACTATGTCATCTGCGAATAACATACACCATGGCACCTCTCCTTGAATTTGTCGCGTCAGTCCATCCATCACTAAGGCAAATAAGAATGGGCTAAGAGCTGATCACTGGTGCAGCTCCATCATCACTGGAAAATGCTTCGAGTCTCCTACTGTCTGTACCCTAGTCTTGGCTCCATCATACATATTCTTGATCGCCTAGTATACGCCACAGGTACACCTCTAACCTCCAAACATCTTCATAGAACCTCTCTAGGGACTTTGTCGTATGCCTTTTCGAGGTCGATGAAATATTAATATCCAAAACAAGTTTTGGTAGATGTGTGCCATGTTTTTAGCAGATCATGTTGAGGTGCCAAAATTAGTAGTAACATAATTGCTAGGTAATGGCAACTGAGAACCACAGGTCGGATCTCCCTGGAAACACTTTCTAGCTGCCAAATCTGTATTTAAATTTTACAATATGTTCCGAGACAAAATTCATATAGCGAAGTTAAGCATGAATTTAAAATATATACAAGGACTCAATTCAATTACAATTTGAGGAAGGTGACATAGTTCAACAGTAGAAACTAAAATTAACAAATCAAACAAATTAAGCCTTCACAAGTTGTGGACAGCACGGAACAGAGCAACAACCAAGCAAGCATGGAAAAGCATTTCTATACATCATATAGAAGTTTCATTGCACAAAAATCTACCTCAGCATCAGATCGTGCAAGTGCTATAAGTGGTGCCACACCTCCTTCTCGTCCAATGGCGATACTATTGCAGGATTCAATAAATTATGAATTGGGTTAGTTTCAAATCAAGTAAAGAGAAAGCAAATTGTGCAGTTGTAACATGGCTAAAAAATAACATAATGCAATGGGCAGAAACATGCAAAAATGAATTTCATATTCAATTAGTATATTGTAAAGCTCAGGGACTAGTGGTTCAAGTTATGCTCATCTCCGTCCAATTTCTGTTGGCATCATGCTGTATATGAGCCCCTTTCTGTTACCACCCAGAGTTAATGGTGTGTAATGTAATATGGCAGTGTTGGAGAAGGATTATTGTGGTGATCTTGGTGAATTGTGATGGAGAAAAATACTTGTGGGACATGAGGAGGTGGTGGAAGATAGAGTTTTGGATAGAAGGGTAGGTATAATAACAAAATAATCTGAACTCAGAGATGAAGGTGGTAAGAGGTGGTGGCACTGCCAGAGGAGGAGATCCTTTAATTGCGTAAGGGAGAAAATTGGATTAGATATTAACAGTTGAAAATGACAGGGATAGCTTTAACAAAATAAGTAAACAAATAATAAGTGTAATTCCAATAGTGCAGGGTTCAATTAAATTAACCAAGAGGAGAACCCTATAATTCATGAGAGCGCAGGAACACTGAAAAGCAACAGTATTAATAATAAGGATCAAGAGATTAAAGGAAAGACAGGAAAGTAGCAGGTCCGATAAATTTTGAGGAAAGAAAATGTTACAAAAAATTGGTGTAGGATCTTCAAGTGGATAATTTGATGATTGAAGGATACAGCTTGAGTTCACTTATGACGGCAAAAAGGTTTCTCGTCGATTACCTGAATGCCAGGATGAGCACCAAATTAGTAAATGAAACCACTGTCATTCCCTGAAAAAGGGCCCCAACTAAAAGGAAATTGCTTAATACCTCCATCAAAGTTTTGTGCCAAACAGTCTAAGACTTTCCCTACAAACTGACAACAATGGAATTGAACTACTAATGGAAGACTGGAAGTTGGCCCATGATTAACTATAACTGTCCATCTAGAAGAATAGTCTCATGACATACTGCAAAATTTATTTGTCATGTCAGTGAGTCCTCCCCTCTAAGACCCCAGAATAGTTCTCATCTAATAACGTACAAGATAAGTGATTTTAGAACTTCTAAAACTGGCTGGCTTAATTGATTGCAGTCAATGTTTCATCTATAGTTGAAGAGATAAAAATGGAGAACGAGCCAACATTTTTGTAAACAAATGTGTTAAGATGAGAAATGGTTTAAAGAAGGAAAAAAGAAAAATGAGGAAAACATTATGCATTTCATCGCTTCAATAATATTCAACATTGAAGATTCTGTCTTTCTCCACCTTGAAATAATTTGGTCAAAGAGAAAAGTGGCAGCAGTGGAGGACAAAGGTCTACATGTAATCATCTCAAACTTAAAATGGTGCTATAGAAACATCACCTGATTATGCAACACATGCTCAACAATTGTCTGATACATGGACAAATAACACATTACACAATCTCAAGCAAATTCTTAAGAGGGTTATCAGATGGCTTGAGGTTCAAATATGGTGTCTATTAGTCCTCTTTGAATCTTCCTTGGATTTTTCTAATAAAACTGTTACCTACCGAAAAAATAGAATTAAATAACAAAGGAAATGGATGAATTAAAAGATACTCCCTCCGTTTCAAAATGTTTGTCTGGTTTTGATTTAGCACAAAGTTTAAGAAAGCAGAGAAGACTTTTAAATGTTTACCAAAATGTCCTTTAATATTGTGGTCTTAAACATGTCATGTGGAAAGTTGGTATTAAAGAGTTGCCAAAAAAGGAAAGAGGCATTCTTTTTGAAACGGACTAAAAAGGAAAGTAAGACAAACATTTTGAAAAGGAGGGAGTAAAAAATAAGTGTAGCTTTATTTAGGAAAAGGATTACGAGAAATTATGGTAGCCAGTCAGCCTGATACGATTCATAGATGCAGTAGGAAAATTGTCTAAAGAAAGATCTTCGCGAAGATTAATAAAAGAACCAAACATATTATTGTAATGCAACAGAACCATCTCTGAGAGCAGTAGTAGTGTCTAAGTGTGTGACCATCTCATCTAAAAGCTTAAGCCATTAAAGAGAGCACATTTTAATTTATGTAGTTATCTCTAAAACACACACCTTCACGTGCGGGCCTAATTCTTTTTCATGAGCCAAGCACGTGAAAAGTCTTTTTGATAATTGGTGGAGGTGAGACTCGAACTCAGGACTTCTGCCTGCTTTGATACCATGTTGAAGTCTGTGACTCTCATCTAAGCACTTAAGCTATTAGAGAAAGCACATTTTTATTTACTTAATTATGTCTTCAAGAAGTAGGTTCACGTAACTATGACAAAATAGATATGCTAATCTAGCATCACCACCACAAAAGCAAAGAGTTTTACAGACCTGTTTGCTTCTGAGACAGACAATCCCCATAAAGCACCAGCAGCCCTCTCCTGCAGGCCAGGAGAAGCATTTGAGCACGAATGTGCAAGAGCAACCTGGCAATCAAACAAGATGAAAGGATAACATCAACCTTCAACTTAAAAAGGAACAGATTCAGAATTCTAGTATCTAGTAGAAATGTATGAACCGAAAAAGAAAAATCATCACTTGACCGCTCTCCAAAGCAAACAAAGAAAAAGAAAAAGAAACAGATGGCAACCACATAATTAGACCTCACAACTATAACTAAGAAGTATTTCCTAGTTTCAGGAAACTGAAAATAGTAAGGCCAATGTTAGATTAACATCATACCAAGGCCTCAACACCACCAGCTTCAGCAATTGCTTCACGATTTCTGTCATCAAATGACAGATTCCATAATGCTCCAGCAGCTTCTTGCCTAAATCACAAGGAAAGAAAAACAATGAGATATAAAATATACTTATCAAAAGTAAAGCAACGAAAGATGAATATGGACCTAAGGTGACAGATGTTTAGGGTCATGAATTCTGTTACACATTGTTTATGCAGCAAATCTGACATTGAAGATACAAAAACAAAAAAAAATCCATGTATACCAGCTCTAGTTTCCAATTCAAGCGGTCAACCGATTAAGTGGTGCCCTTCAACTTTTAGGTCATCTCTACAGAGCCCTTTATGATCTTTTAGGGTAGAAGGTTATTAGTTAGCTGAGCATGTCCTGTTTATCCTTTCAGACTAGTAGTCGTAGTATTGTTCTTGTAGTTTCTTATCCTTTGATTTCTGCTACTATATGTTGTTTCTTGTTTCTTGTACTTCGACTATCTTATTTATGTGTGGTGGCTATTGCTCTTTTTTCAAACTACTTTATCATGGCTTATTCGCTTTCATTATTTCCTTTTCATACTGTTTTGGATTGCTTGTCCTTACGCCGAGGGTCTATCGGAAACAACCTCCTACCTCCCAATGTAGGGGTAAGGTTTGCGTACACTCTACTCTACCCTCCCCAAACCCCACTCTATGGGATTTCACTGGGTTGTTGTTGTTGTTGTCGTTGTCAGGATATCTGGTCAATCATTTGTATCTCAGCCATCTCTTTTTTTATTTTTATTTTTTGGCAATAAACTGTGAAGTATTACCATAAACCAACAAAATAATATAAAACTAAAGAGCATCCAGAACTTCAGCCACCTTCTAGGAAGGGTGCTTCAGTTGCTAGACCTCCAAAACAGAAAACCAACTATCGGCTATAATTTGTGTATCAAGTATTGACATCTCCTAGCCTTCCTAGAATTGCCAATCTATCCTCCCTAGTCTCCTTTTGTATCTGTGCTACTACAAAATCAGTATTTACACTTGTATTTCTGAATAACGTCCAGTTGCTTGATTGCTATGTATAGTATATCATTACCCCCCAAAGGCTTACTATACCTCCTCCTTGAATTGCTTCCGTCTTCTTCTATTGATCCACTGCAAACACTGTGGTGCAGTTACCTTCTGTATATGTACACCAACCCAAT
Organism: Anisodus acutangulus; assembly: GCA_029783415.1. NCBI lineage: Eukaryota > Viridiplantae > Streptophyta > Magnoliopsida > Solanales > Solanaceae > Anisodus > Anisodus acutangulus. The sequence continues at coordinate 9,066,891 of CM056492.1, forward strand.
TATTCAAAGAGTTTCTTATCTCAGAAATCCACCTGCAATCAGCAAACAGGTGATAATGTGTCTCATTAACTTGCTCATCACATGAACAGCAGAAACTATCATCAATTGGGATATGTAGTCTGGAGCCTTTCCTTTGTAAGTAGCTTGTCCAGATATACAAGCCATACAATCACCCTTTGCCTTCCCATCATAACGGATGTCCATACCAAATCATTCCTCACTCTTATTTATTAAGCCCAAATTACTACTCTTTGTTAGTCCTTTTTTTTCCAACCAGTGGTGTGCTCCATTTTAGCATAATAGTTGTTACAGCCAGTGTATGGGCATGCTCAATGTTTTCCAGAGATCTTAGATGTCGTCAACTGACTCTGTAATTCAAAAACAAATTAGACCGCTTCGTCCGTTCCGTTGCACATGTATCTTAGATGTGTCACCTTTCATAGGAAAGACCATCAGGAGATTCTCCAGCTCAATGTTAATTGTATCAGTTGTTTGTACTTTGTCGAAGATGACTACACACTGATGAAAGAGTTCTGGTCATCCTGTTGTACTCATGTTCTCGACTCAGCTCATATTAGAACCCTCTATAGGTTGTATTGTATCCCCTACCTCAAACACAATCAACGCTGGTAATGGCTTCTCTATGCACCTCACACCTTCACAAGCCTATCGCAAGTGAGATCCACCTCCGATTTCTTCAGTTAATTTCACAAGAACTCCACATTTTTCTCTGATGATACGAAAAGTGTTTTCTGAACATAACTGCACTAAATGTCCAGAAATCTTATCCAATTGTGGTATAATTTAGTTCTTCTCAATGGCAAGTAACCACCACCCGACCACTCGAGAAGAGGTTTTTTTCCACTTCTGATCTCAATGAGAATTTGAATAAGAAAGATATGCATTCATTTCCTTTACTGTTACTCATATTCAACTGGGGGTATCTGCTCTTCCGATTATCTCTGTCATAAGGTCTCAGAGTCTCTTTTTTAAGGATAGGTAACAACTGTATTCATGCGAACCATATTTAAAACTACCCCAAAAAAGTTGTTCTATCTTATACGGATTCTAAGAATTCTGCCAAAGTTTCAGCATTGTCTACATGGTTTTCTTTACACCAAAAATGAAAAAGCTAAGTACAGTTTATCCTAATATTATGTACAGAGCTGCTTTTGTCATCAAAACATTTTGCATTCCTATTCTTTCTGTACAACCCACCATATGCATGCTGGGACAACATTCCGCCATTTCTTGTGCTGATCCACCCTCTTGTATTATTCAAGCTCCATAAAAGATCACATATGTCCTTAGGCAAACCCCATTTAAGGCCAGCCAAGGTTAAAAATAGGTGATAGTTGTTCTCTGCTTTCCTATAGCATAAGAATCATTTGGAGCTCAGTTTAACCCCCTATTCTGTAGGTTCTCCTAGGTCAAACATGCCTTTTTCCGTTACCAGCCATGAGAAGCACACTACCTTAGAAGGAGCTTTAACTTTCCATATGTGTTTCCAGGGCCAGTTTGTACCCTGTTGTTCAGTAAGAGAGAGAAGTTGGAATGCATCTTTCACTGAAAATGCTTTCCTGCTATTTCCATTCTACCAAGGAATGAATAATTTAAGCCTAGAAAACCTTCCCCGCTGTCTTGAGAAATTTAGCAACTCCCTCAATTTCCCAATCATTCAAAAGTCTTCTAAAAGGTAAATTCCATCCACGTTGGGCTTCCTCAATAGTGGCATATGGGAATGAAGCCAAACATAACAGGTATGGAAACTATTCTTTTAAAGTTCCATGTCCCAGCCAATCATCATTCCAAAAGGATATTTTCCCACCACTTCCAATTTTGAAACCAATGTTAACAGCAAACTCCTCCTAGAATCTTATGTTAGATTTCTGGATGCTCACCCCAAATGAGGATCTTACAGTTTTGGTGCACTAAGTATCCAGCTGACCATATTTGCTATTGATCACATGATTCACATCCCTCCATAGTGCATGCTCTTCAGTGTTATATCTCCATAACCATTTCACTGAGAGGCTCTTATTGTGTTATCTTAAATTTCTGATGTCTGTTCTCCAACTATGTTGCTGGTGACTAGGAATTTCCAATTTACAAGATGGAAACACACGGCTTATCTATTGCCTTGCCATATAAAATTTCTTCTAAAAAATCACGTCTCTTTTCCAACTTTAGCAAGTAGAGGGAATGGGGATATTACATATGTAGGTAAGGATATAGAACATTATTTACCAGTATGATCCTACCCTCGAAAGAAAGATATTGAGACTTCCATCTTTGCCTATATCTTTTCACACTTGTCAATTACCCCATTTCAAATTTCCATAGCCTTATCTTTTGAACCCAAGGATAGCCCCAAATAAGTTCTTGAGAGAGACCATATTTCACACCCAAGGATACCAGCAAAGCACTCGGCATTATTCAACTTTATAAATCGGGAACAACAAGCTTTTTCTCCAGTTGACATGTAGCCCAATATAGCCTCAAAAATTGTGACAAACAATCTCACTTGCCTCAGTTGTTCAACTTCAGCATCACAGAAAACCAAGGGATCATCAGCATAGAGTAGATGAGAGCTTTATTTTTTTGTTATAGGTAGTATACTGATATCAACATCAAGTAAGTATTGCGAAGTATTTACAAGTGGAAGCTACTACGTGTTATGTTCTTTATTTCAATAAATAGGTAGATTTCATTAAAAAAGTACCAAGAAGGTACTTAAAGCATAGAAACTACACCACAGCTGCAACAGTTACATTCTCAAAACTTCTACAAAATCCATGTACTGGTCTAAGTCTTCTGCAATACTACCCCTACACCACAACTAAAGATTAAGAAGGCAGCTATTCTCAACACTAGCTATGTCATCTATTCTTTTTGTTTACTATAAAACCCTTCACCCCATATTATTGAGTTGCAAACTTCATCATATTATTGAGTTCTTTAATTGCTAAAATGAACAGGAAAGGGAAGAGAGGATCCCCGGTCTTAAGCCCCTTAGGGATGTGAAGAAACCTTCAGAAACACCATTAATCAAGAGAGAATCTTACTGTGCTGATACAAAAAGAAACCTAGTTTAGCCACTTTCTCCCGAATCCAATGTCATTTAGAATATTGATTAGGATTATCAAGTTGACATGGTCAAAAGCCTTTTTGATATCTAGTTTGCATAAATTCCCTGGTTTCTTCCCTTTGAATTATCCACACATTTATTTGCTGCTCTTAGCTCCTGACCCAATCCCGATTCTAGTTCTTATTCACTGGAAATGCTTCATTTAATGGAGCAGGTAATAGAGATGCTGAAGTTTGAGCTTGTGTTTTCCTGTCTTCTCTGCCTTGCCCACTCCACCTTATTTGCTGGAGGGAGGTATCTAAGTAGTAAGTAAGTAAGAAATTGTGAATTGACCAGGAGGAATAAAGCTTATTTTAAGTACTAATAAAATAGAGTTGCATCCATGATTTGTCATCATTGATGATAAAGGTCATCTGTTGTTTATCCACGAGTTTATCCACCACCCTTTTAGCGTTTCCGTTAGTTGTCTTGGAGATAATCTTAGAAACACATCCAATCAGACTCTGATTGGTCTAAAGTTGCGCAAATCTTTAGCTCCATTCTTTTTGGAAATTAAAGTCACATAAGTAGCATTAGAACTCTTTTCAAAAAACTCTTGGGAATAGAAATTTTCCATAGTCTGCATTATCTCCCACTGGATCTATCGCTTCAACTCCTTCAAACTCTTGTTTGTCAATATTATTTAATCTTCTATGTGCATTTTTCATTCTTTGAAGAAAGGTGTGTTCTTATCACTTTCCTTCAACCATAACACCCTTGATCTTTTTCTCTAGGTTGTTTCCTCATACTCTGCAATATCCTCAAATTCCATTTCCAGACTTGCCATAACCAGTAGTTCATTATCAGATATACTTCTTTGTTCCTGTAACCTAACAAAGTTAGCAACTCAATTCAGTAATTCTGTCTTTTTCTTTTCGAAGCTCTCATAATTAGATGAGCTCCACTCCTTCAACTTGGTTTCTAACAGCTTCAGTTTGTTAGCAAGGATGAAGTCTGGATGACCTTGTACCTCAAAAGACTCCCACCATGCCTTTACCTTCCCTTTAAAACCTTCCACTTTCAGCCACCAGTTCTCACACTTGAAGTAAGATTTCCTATACTCACAATCTCTACATGGGCAGTAATCAGATGATATTTTAGGAGGTAAAGATTGCTTTATATTACTAAATACCTCGTCCTATTCTATCGAAAAAAGGAATCTATCAAGTCTTGAGGAGATTCCTTGATTATTCCCTCTATTCCAAGTGTAAGAAGCCCCAAATAAAGGGGGATCAACAAGCTGCAAGTCATTGATGATCTCAGAGAACTCTATCACGTCCCTAGTGAGGTTGTGGTTGTTGCCTCATTCATTAGAAAACCTAGTAGTGTTGACGTCTACGCAAACAACCCATGGCCCACTTAATCTTCTCATTTAACAAGTTAACATCTATCAGGATGCAATGTCGGCTTAGTGGGCTTTCCTCATCCACAATCGGATTTCTTTCCTCAATTGTTTTATCCATCACTAATTTTAATATTTTCCCTTGGCCACTCATAGATCACCGCAATTTGGTAACTTGCTTTTTTGGCATCCGAAGGATATCCTTTGAATGGTATGTTCCTTTGTACATAAACTTTGAGGTTCCCTATTCAGCGTAATTCATTCTTAACTTCCCACAAATTCATACAATGTTTATGATTGTCTACCACATTCATTATTTAGAAATGTTTCTCTTTATTAACAAAATAAGATTTCTTTTCCAATTTTATCATGTAGATGACAGATATTTTAGTATTTTTCACTTCTCTTATACTAAGCTAACGTCTATAAGTAATCTAAATACTATTTTCGTTAGAGCTTGATAAAGTGGGTTGCAGAAAAAATTGCCTGGAAATGTTGTCAGAGAATCAATGTCTTGCTTGTTTCTATGTCTCAAGTAGTCTAGAGAGAAGGAAGTGTTTCTCTCTCCACCCTAAAAAGACTTTTGCTGAATCAATAGCTACATGCAAGCGGCAAGAAAATATTGAAATATTTCACTTCCAGTAAAACAATATGCAAGTTAGGTTATGGAAGACAAACTACCTGACTCCATCATGAGGAGAACGAGTAAGTTGCACAAGTGCTTCAAGAGCTCCTGCCTCTTGTCCAACTGCTGCATTGTTACTGTTGCTATCTCCATGAGCAGCAAGATTTGCGAGTGCACGCGCAGCCTGGAGAAACAAAAAGGATATCGTCATAAAACTGACAGCATCAGATATATATGAAGATACCCTTCACCAAATGGACCATAAACTGAAAGCCGAAACACTCCAACACAGGACACCACAATTTAAGAAACCATTCTCTGGGGACAAATCATACAAGTCCTAACTAGCCGATGTTGCATGCAATCGCTCACACATTAAGAAATAAAAGGGGCAAGAGAACAGCACAATACCACAGAGAACTTTGTGAATAGAATTAACTAGAAGTATGTGGGAATTCATTTCCCATTGTGCTCAGGTGTACCCTATGCAGTGAATCTGCATAAGGTACATGCATGTACAAGCCACTCTCCTGGACCTATCGCAAACATGTCGACAAAGAAAATGATGTTTTGGTCTCGTAATACAGACAGGTTTGCTAGTGACCTATCAACTTGAAAGGATGCCCTTTGGTAAAGCACAGGGTGTTTGATGCACGTAAAAGCTTGTTCAAACTTACTCTTGCATTCAACAATTTCAATTGGATACGCAGACCCGAAATATAAAGCAATATGTTGAAAAAGAGAACCTAGAAACTGTCTGCTTGTTATCCTGAACAGTGATAAAAATCGCTGACTACAAAATCTAAGAGAATAGAACCTGCTCTTGAACTCCTTCAGCCTTGCAGTTCTGAGCAAGCTTTACTAAAGCACGTACACCACCTACTGTTGCTACTTCTATGCTACATTTGTCATCTGCCGCCAAATTTGCTAATGCACCAGCAGCACGTTCCTAAGAGGTGGCAAAAACAAGCAAGTTACTTACAGAAACATGAGCTGATAAATTTCATTTTTATGCGGCTTAAATTGCAAGTAAGAATGCAAGCATGGGTTTTACATGCATATGCCTTGCTAAAGCACGTACCAGAACTCCCTCACCACCAGTGATGGACCACTTGAAGATGAGATCAACGAGAGCTTTTGCACCACCAGCTTCAGCAATGGCAGCCTGTAGTTCAACTTTGGTTAGCAGGAAGCAAATTGCTGAACAAACAATAAAGCAACTATAAACCTGACAACCTTATGCTCTTCCCCAACAGAGAGATTCCATAGACCTCCAGCGGCTTCTTCTGCAACCAACCTATTCATAGACCTTGCTAAATTTGCTAGGATGCTGATCCCGCCTTCTTCTGCCACAGCTTTTGCAATATTGGCATTCACAGATAAATTTGCTATAGCCTATACATCGAATTGAGATGCATACAAATCAATCTTCGGCATGAAAGCAAAATAACTTTAGCATATTTTTGAAACATTCATCAAGTAGTGACAGAGGGATAAACTCAAGCTAATGGACACTCTTCAAAGACGGAACTGAAATTAATAGAACAGCACAAATATGATCTAGCAAAGACAATTCATGAACATCTACCATAAGAAGTTATACAAAACCAAACTAAACAGCTGGCCAAAGCATCAAAAAGAAGTTTCACCTTTGCAGCTTCTGTCTGAACTACTTCCCGCCAAGATCTTGCAAGGTTTAGAAGGAGACCTATGCATCCATCTCGCATAACTGCTTCAGCCCTTCCACCATGAATACTAGCATTTTCATCATCAATGACAACAAAAGTTGCCAGGCCAGTGGCTGCTCTTTCTTGAACTTCCTCTTGAGTGCTCCGCATTAAACTAAGTAACAGATAGGCACCTTGTCTAAGCCAAAAGTTGTCCAACCCTTGTGGATTGCTTTCAGCAATTCGCAGAAGTGAGTGGGAAAGGATCCATTCCAGCCAATTCATAACATCATCCATTTGTCTATCCTTGGTCTTTAAATTTCTCCACTCCACAAATACACTCCTCTCGTTATTTGTAGTATCGACAAATAGTGATGCTACCTCTTTAAAAATGTCAGTGAAAAAAGAAAGTAGTAGTTTACCTTTATGATTGTTATTGAAAACAAAGGCGGCATCTTGCTCGAGGCCTGGGCAATATAAGGCACACAAGATCTTTAAGCATGGTGAGGATGAAAACAATCTTAAAACGACATTAGGAATTATATCTGTTCTGGAAACATCTAAGCCTGTCAGGTTAGGTAGTTTACTCCAATTCTGTAAAGCCAAACTCCATTTCATATTAGTTGTGCCAGCAACCGACAGGAAGCGAAGAGACAAAACGTTTCCCAAAGCCACCTCATCAACGTTGAGACAATCGATGAGACCAATGTCCACCAAATCCCGGCAATGCCTAGCCAACGCATTGATGGCATCTCCATCAACTTCACGAATTCCAGAAAGTCTAAGTCTCCGGAGTTGAGGACAGCAAATAGCTATTGCTTTTATTGCATAACTGCTTATCCTTTCACAAAAATCAGGACCAAGTTGCAAACTTTCAAGTGACTCATGTCGAGCAGCAATTACAGACAATGTAGCATCTGTGATCTTGCGGCAGTAATCACCACTGATCTCACACAAACTCTTAGCCTGAAGCTGTATGATTGCATCCGCAGATTCAGCACCACGAAATCGAAGTTTCTGAAGATTCCTACACCTAGGGGCAAGAGAAACAGCAGCAGCAGAATCACACTTGTGGGGACGAATATCTAAAACCTGCCATAAGCATGGTGATTCACCTAAAGTTCTCCAAGTCCGGCAGGTGGATGACAAGCTTGCTCGATCACGATAGTTCAGACACGAAAATAACTGGATTACTGTATCATCCGGCAACCTAGTCCAATCAACAATCCCTTTCTCATCCAAAGCTAAACACCCATCAACCTCAGGGCAATCCACCTTCTCCTGTCCCCTCCTTGTCAATTTCCTCCGAACCCTCCTGTTCATATCTAAATTTCTGACTCACACAAATTATTTCACAACCGGAGTTCTTACACCACTGATAAAGGAAGACAAGGGTAACTTTAAACACTGGCAGATAAACAACGAATCAGTAAGAAACTAACAAGTGATCAAGACACAAATGCTAATCACATAAAAACCTTTCACCTCAAAACACACAACAAAACCCTAGGAAAACCCAAAAGGTGATAGCTTTATCAGCAATCACTGGATACTCACATAGAGTACCACCAGCAAAACCCGAAAATAGCCAAGAATTCTCACACTCTTTAATCTCAAAAATGAAATCCCAAAGGCCTCACAAAGGATGCCACTGTTTTAACCTCTCAATATGCCCTAGCAGAAACCAACCAACACATTTATATACACATCACAGCAAAATTCAAGATTCACCAGTTACCAAAAAGGATCAACCCCAGATTACACCAAACCTCCAATCTTTAATGTAAATGGGCAAAGTCATAACTTTTATCACAAAACTAACTGATTGGGCTTTGTGGGTATTAACCCAAACCCTTTTTACTTCCACACTAGGCCTTAATTGAATGTACTAACCCAATAAGAGAATTAGCATTCAAGAAAACTTCAGTATAAGCTCAAATACTATTCCCACAAACAAGAATTTATACACTATGATGATATGATATGTATTATGAGGTATAGATTGGAAAAAACTTGAGAAAGGGTCGAAGAAAATCAGATTATTATGTGTATTTATAGAAGTAGGAGAAACATATAGAGAAATATAAAAGGAAAGCACGCCAAACCCTCAAGGCCAAATTTGTTTATATCTCTTTCTCCATGTGGGTCTGCCCCAAATGTTGAGAACTATCTATACTGCAAGCAATTATAGAAAGGGGAGGAGATTATCCCGGAGTTTTTTGTGATGGGGTTAAGAGGGAGATAAATTTGCTTGCAAGGGTAGATTGTAAAGAAGATTAGTGTTGGAAGTGTTGTTGTTGGTGTTGTTTTCCATTTTTTTTAATTTTTTTTTTGTTCTTTTCTTTTTCCTTGAAATTGAAATGAAGATTGTAATTACAATTGAGGTCAACAAAAAAAAACCATATTTATAATAAGCTAAAAAGTCAAGCACGTTATAAAGACTATCAACATTTTAGGAGGGTGATTGTTTCTTACCGTAAAAGATGTTTTTCCTACCTCAGATAAAAATTGCACAAGCTTTGATTGTTTGAGTAAAGATATGATCTTCATTATTTTTGTAGCAACATACGCTTCAATAATGATCAGACTCCAATAAATTGATTTGGAATCTGTAGGCTCCAACAAACTTGAGCATCTGAAGTCATTGCATTGATGTTTTATGCTTGGTGCATCAATATCAAGTCCTCCATTAACAAAGATGAAGTTTATGTCGTGGTTCTAATCTAGACTGATAAGATAGTAATGAGTGTTAAACAAGGAAATATACCGCGATATACACTGAATATACAGCAGTGTATATCACGGTATATCAATGGACTGGCCCATAATTCTCGGACAGATTGGCCCATAATTCTCGGACAGATTAGGCAGCCCAATCTCGGGCAGATTGTAGGGTGTAAAATATTGTATATATGGTATATATATTTGTAGTATATTGTAGTGTAAATATTACCTTAATTAGTTTTATACACTTACCATAATTGTATAGTTAGAATTATGGTAGAATAAGATTTTAGGAATAGAATAGGAATAGGATTCTCCTATTTTGTAACTTGTATAAATACCTTTCAATTAATGAAAATAATTAAGGGGATTATTTCTTTCATGGTATCAAGAGACTAGGTTTTACAAAAAAAATTATCTCCCAAAGTTTTTTGACCAATCTCGGCCGAGAACCCCCCCCCCCGGTTTCTCTCCCAAATTTCGTCTTCCGCTCTAAAAAACCTTTCTTAAATTTCCCCTCCTTTGTTCTTTCAATATGTCTAAGAACAATTATCATCCTGCCCTCATGGTTTCCAACATCAAGAACTGTATCCCGATTGTGCTTGAGATGGAAAACGTCCAATATGCGACGTGGGCGGAGTTGTTTAAAATACACGCTATCTCCCATCAAGTTATCCATCATATCATTCCTCCCACTACACCTCGTCCCGCGGAGGATCCTCAATTATGGATTACGTTTGATGCTACCGTTCTCCAGTGGATCTATTCCACTATTTCAGTTGACCTTCTACAAACGATTATTGAGCCGGATACCACGGCTATGGCTACTTGGAATAGATTGCGTGACATATTCCAAGATAACCAACATTCACGTGCCGTCACACTTGAGCAGGAATTCTCCCTCGTTCGCATGGAAGAATTTCCTAACGTATCTGCCTATTACAAGAAACTTAAGGAGTTGGCAGATCAACTCCGTAATGTGGGCGCACCTGTCACCAATAATCGTCTGGTTCTACAATTGGTTGCCGGCCTTTCGGAGGCATATAATGGCGTTGGAACTCTCCTACGTCAAAGCAACCCTCTTTCCGCTTTTCATCAAGCCCGCTCCATGCTTACTTTGGAAGAAGCCGGTTTGGCTAAACAATCGGCTACCGGAGCAACCCCCGTCGTCATGGTGGCGTCCTCTCCAAGTTCTTCGAGTTTTGTTAATAACTCGGGCCAAAACCATAATCATGGTGGCGGCAAAAATAATCGTAAAAATAATAACAAAAATCGCGGGGGCAAATGCGGCGGTTCTGGTGGTGGTTCCGGTGGTCAGCAAGCAGGCGGTGGGCCCCATCCAGGGAACATTGGCCACCACTCCCTGGTCCCATCAGTGGGGCCCATGGCAGTGGGGCTAGGGCTGGGGCCGTGGGCGGCGACCGCCCATAGTCGGCCGAAATTCCGGTGGCGGTGGGGTGCCAGCGATTCGAGCCCAACAACCGTCGATGGTGGCGGCTCCAGCGACTACGGCCCGGCCGGGTCTGGACAGAATTCTTGGGCCCCGACCTCCGCAAGCCCATCATGCAGCAGACCCCACTCAAACCGATATCGAGGCCGCGATGCACACGTTGGGGTTAACTCAACCGGACCCAAATTGGTATATGGACACCGGTGCCACGACTCACATGACTTCCGAATCAGGTACTCTCTCATCTTATTCAAATTTGAGCACCCCTCGGGGGATAATTGTTGGTAATTGCAGTTCTATTCCAATTCTAGGGTATGGTAAGAAAACGTTGTCTCCCCCCAATCCACCCCTTCTCTTGAAAAATACTTTACATGCTCTTAAATTGATTAAAAATTTAGTGTATGTTCGAAAGTTCACAACTAACAATTCGGTTTCCGTTGAATTTGATTCTTTTGGTTTCTCTGTGAAGGATTTCAAGACGGGGAGCCATCTCATGAGGTGTGATAGTAGGGGGGATCTGTATCCTATCATGCCCGGTTTTAGTCCATCGAGTCCAGCCTTGCCGTCAGTTTTTGCAGTCATCTCTCCTTCCTTGTGGCATGCTCGTCTGGGTCATTCGTGATCTTCTGTTTTATCAGTTTTAGATAAAAATAGCTTTATTTCTTGTAAGAGTACGAGTCATACTCCACTTTGTCAGTCTTGTTCATTAGAAAAAATTGTTAAGTTGCCATTTGTAGACTCCAATTCTCATACTTCAATGCCATTTGATATTATTCATAGCGACCTATGGACGTCTCCTGTTTTTAGTTCATTGGGTCATCGATATTATGTTCTCTTTTTAGATGATTATTCTAGATTTTTGTGGACGTTTTCAATTGCGAATAAATCACAAGTGTTTTCCGTCTTCATCAAATTTAGAGCGTTCATTCGTACTCAATTCGAAAGAGAAATAAAAAATATTCAATGTGATAATGGGAAAAAGTATGACAATAGGGAGTTTCGGGAATTCTGTGCTAATAATGAAATCAATTTTCGGTTTTCGTGTCCTCATACATCTTCACAAAATGGGAAGGTCGAACGCAAAATTCGTTCCATAAATAACATTGTCCGAACTATCTTAATTCATGCCTCCATACCTCCATATTTTTGGCATCATGCACTATAAATGGTCACATATCTTCTTAACATAATTCCTTCTAAAGGGCTGACATATTCTTCCCCCCTCCAAATACTGTATAATAAGAACCCTCCCTATTCTCAGCTTCGGGTTTTTGGGTGCTTGTGTTTTCCTTTATTCCCATCCACCACAATTAACAAACTTCAGGCTCGGTCTACCCCTTGTGTATTTTTGGGTTATCCATCGAATCATCGTGGTTATAAATGCTTTGATTTATCCTCCAATAAAATCATAATTAATCGCCACGTCATTTTTGATGAAACTCAATTTCCTTTTGCGAAAGTTCATACTCCCGAGCCTCGCTCGTATAATTTTTTGGATGAACAAATATCCCCGTATATTATTCGGCATTTTCCGGACATCTCCCGCACCCAAAATCCCGTAGCGGGCCCATCGCCATTGGACCCACTGTCGCCGTCCCTATTCCGGTTTACGGATCGGTCCGACAATTGGGCCAGTCCGACCCACTCGAACTGGTCCGTAAGACGCCCCAATTCTACGATTTGGGCGGCGAGCCCATCGCCTGCTGCCCGCCCGTCGTCCGAGCCCAAAGAAATTCCCAAAATTCACTCAATTCTTCCTCGAGTCATAGACCGGTCACTCGTAGTCAACGAGGTATTTTTACACCTAAAAGACATTTTAATTTACACTCTGATGTCTCTAAATCCCCCTTATCTCGTAATCATGTGTCCGCCTTAAATGACCCTAATTGAAAAATTGCTATGACTGATGAATATAATGCTCTTATTGATAATACGTGGGAGTTGGTGCCCCGTCCATATGGTATTAATGTTATCAGGTCTATGTGGATTTTTGTTCATAAGGAGAATTTAGATGGTTCATTTGCTCGACATAAGGCGCGGCTTGTGGGTGATGGTAAGACTCAGCAGGTTGGGATAGATTGTGGGGAGACGTTTAGCCCGGTAGTCAAGCCGGCTACTATTCGCAATGTGCTTAGCTTGGCTATTTCAAAGACATGGCCTATTCATCAGTTGGATGTTAAGAATGCCTTCCTACATGGTGATCTCAAGGAAACAGTCTATATGCATCAGCCGTTGGGTTTCAGGGATCCCAACCGTCCTCATTATGTCTGTTTGTTGAAGAAGTCATTATATGGGCTTAAGCAGTCTCCACGGGCCTGGTATACGAAATTTGCTGACTTTGTTTCGACTATTGGGTTCACTCACAGCAGGTCAGATAATTCCTTGTTCATCTACCGCTGTGGTTCGTCATTGGCCTATATTTTGTTGTATGTGGATGATATCATCTTGACTGCCTCTTCCGATGCCTTACGCCAGTCTATCATGGCCATGCTCAGTTCCGAGTTCGCTATGAAAGACTTAGGGCCCTTGAGTTATTTTTTGGGGATTGCTGTCAAACGTCACTCAGGTGGTTTGTTTTTGTCTCAACGGAAGTATGCTGCTGAGATCATCGAAAGAGTTGGGATGTCATCCTGTAAGTCCACTTCTACTCCAGTTGATGCAAAACCCAAGCTTAGTGTCGCGGCAGGTGCACCATACGAGGACCCGACCCGCTATCGCAGTCTTGCAGGGGCCCTCCAGTATCTTACCTTTACCAGACCGGATATTATGTATGCTGTTCAGCAGGTGTGTTTATTCATGCATGATCCCAGAGTTGAGCACATGAATGCAATCAAATGCAACATTCGATATATTCAGGGGACACTGGACTATGGGTTGCACTTGTATCCTTCTTCTACATCCACACTTGTCTCGTACACAAATGCAGATTGGGGTGGTTGTCCGGACACCAGACGGTCTACGTCAGGATATTGTATGTTCCTTGGCAACAACTTGGTCTCCTGGTCTGCAAAGCGTCAGGCGACTCTATCCCGCTCAAGTGCAGAGGCGGAATATCGAGAGGTAGCGAATGTGGTCTTCGAATTATGTTGGCTACGTAATTTGCTTTTGGAGCTTCATTGTCCAATTCAGAAGGCAACCTTGGTATATTGCATAACATTAGTGCCATCTACCTTTCAGGTAACCCGGTTCAGCACCAACGCACTAAGCATATCGAAATGGACATTCCCTTTGTCCGTGAAAAAGTTGCTAAGGGTCAAGTTCGCGTATGACATGTCCCGTCTCGTTATCAAATTGCAGACATCTTTACAAAGGGTCTACCAGCAGTTCTTTTTGAAGATTTTAGGGACAGTCTCAGCGTTCGAAGACCGCCCGCTATGACTGCGGGGGTTAAACAAGGAAATATTCAGTGTATATCGCGGTATATCAATGGACTGGCCCATAATTCTCGGACAGATTAGGCAGCCCAATCTCGGGCAGATTGTAGGCTGTAAAATATTGTATATATGGTATATATATTTGTAGTATATTGTAGTGTAAATGTTACCTTAATTAGTGTTATACACTTACCATAATTGTATAGTTAGAATTATGGTAGAATAAGGTTTTAGGAATAGGATTTTCCTATTTTGTAACTTGTATAAATACCTTTCAATTAATGAAAATAATCAAGGGGATTATTTCTTTCAATGAGCCGGCAATGTATAAAATTAAATAACAGTAATGATGGATTGAGTAAGTAATGTATTTCATTAAATAACAGTAATGATATGTTAAATCATTTGGTGACTGACAGGGAGATTGATGTGGTTTATATCACTTAACGAGAGGTTAATAGTAATAAGTAAGCAACGCACTCCACTTACTAACATGTCTTGCTTTGTCACTCTCCTCTTTTTTCTTCTTATTTATGAGATATTATTCTAGTTTTGTTTGTAGTATGAAATGTGATTCAACTGGTAGTATACCTTGATCGAATATCATATTCAAGAATATCACAGGTCTTAGATATATCAAATAATTTCTCCAGTAATATTATATTTTACATGTATAAAATTAAGATTGTTTATCCTTCTTGCAATGAAGGATACGCATTCAAAGCCACATTTTTTCGCCTAATAACATAATCCTTAAGTAATTATGAAGCTTCTTTTATACATGTGGTAGCAAGAAATTATATAGAATAATATCGTTATAAATGACTAATCAATTAATGTAATGATCAGGATTTTCAGGAGTGTCACCTACTAGTGTATTGCTTTGTGTACCACATTAAGATAGTTTATATAATACTATTGATAATAAGTCTAGTCCTAATTAATTCATTATTTCCCTTGCTAATACGCTTACAAAATATCATAAGATAGGGTATATCACCCCAGTTATTATAGCTCAAACCAGAGCCGTCCCTGTGGCGGTCAAGGCGGCGCCGCCGCACAGGCCCCCGGTCGGCGGGGTCTCCACCCCAGAATTTTCATTTTTCTTTTATTGGTTTAAAATATTACGATATGTATTAAAAATTACTCCAATCTTATTAATGATAGTTGTAGTCTAGTGGTTGAGGGATCCCTTCAAAAGTTCTTTCCAAGTGAGAGGTCACGTGTTTGAATCCAATGAGCAGCAAAAGTTTTTTTTTTAAACACAAAATCAAATTTGGCACTTACAAAGCATTTTGTTTTTGTTGCAAGTTGTTTAAAAAGGGCTCTCAACCAAGTTAATTTTCATGTGAATAAAAAAGAGCATCTTTTTGTTTCTCGCATCGGATCCTTAAAAGTATAGGAACGGCTCTGGCTCAAATGTGGAGCATGTAAGAGGGTGATCCCCATCTTGATGTAAATATAACTATTCATAGTTCAATTAGTAACAAATTTATTGTAACTCTTCTTGAAAATGCTTCATCACTTGTCATCTTAGCCTTCCTCTTGACCTCATCATATTGATTGATCCTCCGGTGATACTTCCTATTGTAGTTCATGTAGTGCCTATCTATATGTGTGCTTGTGGTAGGAAATATGCTTGGTAGCCAGATATACTTACATTACATGTTTGCATGGTATAAAAAGTAACGTGTGTTATGATGGGTGGACGAAACGTCATGTCCTATAATGGGATGAGATATGATCGGCACCCGATACCAACTGCTCCTATCGAGTGAACCATTATAATATATTTTCTATCCGCTTCATGCCCATATGTGACATATCATACACAAATCATTTAAGATTAAAGTATTGAAATGAGTAAAATGATTTGAACATTTCCTTCTCTTATAAAAAAAAATCAACAAGATAAATAATGCTTATAGTTCAATTAATTTTTAAACACGTACGTTGCACGTGGATATTTTGTTGCTTAATGCAGTTGACTCAATTAAAACTAACAAAATTTTAATCACATTTATCTATTTATTTTTTGTAATAATATAAAGATCGGTCCTATGAAAATGATATCAAAATAATCTAACTTGGCATACTGAAAACAACAACGAGAATAAAAGAGAGGGAAAAAATTAAACAATGAAAATCTCAAATTAAAACCTGAGAAATATACACTAACAGATCTTATCATTACACATTTAGTATGTAGATTAAGATGACTTGGATTTGCAAGCTATGTTAGAAGCTCAAAGGAAAAGTAGAATGAAAGAGTAATTCAAAGATAAATAATAGCAATATTAATAAAGCTAAATCAACTTAGATTCAATACATTTGACAAAAATCGCTAATTAAGAAGAAAAAAAGAAAAATAACTTTAGTATGATCAATGGGAATTATTAAGTGAAGAGGTAAGGAAGTGGAGAATAGCAATGAAAAATAGAAGGAAAACATTAGGACCACATCTTGACTGTAATCATAAAAAATATAGAATTAAAAAGTATTGTCCAGAAAAAATATTAAAAAATAAATAAAAAGAAGAACTTACTGAGTGAAGATGATAATGGTATTGGACATATGTGTAAACGTATACAAGTATAACACTACAATTCCTATCCATAATTAGAATAGGATTCTAAATTAGGATTCCTCTTGGAGAGTTTTTCTCATTAATATCAATATATATAGTGTACAATATACAATTCTAATACAAAATGAATCTCATTCCCAAATATAAGAGGAATCCTAATTTAGAATCCTATTCTAATTATGGATAAGAATTATAGTGTTATACTTGTACACGTTTACAATCTGAAACCAGAAGAGCAGATGCGAACATGGTCATTGATTATTTTCTAGGATGAAAAACAGGAACGAAACGAGCACGAGCAACACTTCATTGGTTTGATCTTCGAGCCGGGAAATGAAAACTCTATAAGCAATTAATTCTTACCAATTCAAGATTTTATGAATTTGATTAGGAATTCAAAAAGATATCACTCAATTTGAATGATACAAAGTACTCCGTCCGCACTATTTTAATCGGCCCTTATATTAAAAATAAATTTTTTATTTTACTTGTCCACTTTAACAATTCAACAACAAATTTCTTAATAGTGCAGTTATCATTAAATAACTATATAAAGTAATAAGAGTTAAAGTTGGACTTTTAAAACATAATTAATAAGAATAATTTAGTAAAACAAACTTCTAATAAATAATTTCTTAAGGAAAATGTCACGTCAAGGCCAAGTAAAATAGAACAAAAGAAGTATATTTTATTTTATATTTTCATAGGAGTAGTGGAATAGACTCAGATAGACTTGACTCTTAAGATGATACAAAAAGAACTCGATACATCGACATTTCCTTAAACGTGCAGAAAAATTCATGTAGACATTCGAACTTTGGAATATTATAATTGAACACCTTAACACATAATAAAATAGTAAGGCTGGCCAACGGGGCGGGGCGGGGCGGGCGGGTCCCGACCCCGCCCCGGTTCCGCCCCTACCCCACTTAAAAAATGGGACAGGACCTGGCCTCGTCCCGCCAGGGCCCATCACGCCCTAGTCCCTATAGACCCGTCCCGCCCCCTGTCCCGCCCGAAACCTCCCCTTTGCACAAAATAATCGTTACACAACGACCATTTTATATTTTGGTTGTTGTGCAACGACCATTTTTGGCCTCCCCCTACCCCCTTAATATTTATTTTTAACCCATAAGTTATTATATTTACACTTTAACCCAAATTTTCAACTATAAATACCTCATTTTCTCTTCATCTTTCTCACAAATCTTTTACAATCTCTCTAATTTCTCAATATATCTCTCTACAAGTCTACGTTGTCTACTAAATATTCAATTTTATTTATTCATTTGGGAGTGAAGTTAGCAACTAGCTTGAGGATCATCCATCGAGCAAAGTTTCAATTTTCAACCTCTTGATTATACGTCGACGTTACGTCGGCGTTTGATACATACATTCCTGTTAAATATACATAATATACACACAATATACATGTTCATATTATGTATATTGGCTCTCGGTTTCTACACGTTGACCGTGTATATGGTATATAGTTTAGGTAAGGTTTTAGTCTCCTAGTTTAGATAATGTTGTGGTGTAATTAGTATTGTACACTTACTATAATATTTGTATTGTCATAATTGTATAGTTAGTGTCCAAGTAGAATAAGGCTTTAGGAGTAGAATAGGAATAGGATTCCCCTATTATGGAAATATGTAAATTGTATATATACTCTTTCAATTAATGAAAATAATCAAGGGATTATTTCTTTCAATTCATTCATTAAATTATTATTGTTTCTTTATTTTAATTAGCACACTTAATTTCTTTATCTTTAACTATTTATTAGCATAATTAAAATGGAAGGATTTAGAGGTATGTTTAAGGGTAAGGGTCAGGCTTCTTCTAGTAGGGGTAACAAGGGCAGGGGTACTTCTTCTAGTCATCCTATTCCTAGACAGGATGATTTGGTTGATACTGAATTTTTTCCTGAATTACCATTAGATTTAGACGAGTAGATATTTTCTGAAACTCAACAAAACTTTAATTTAGAAGATAATCTAGATCACACACTCACTAATCTAGATGACACACCCACTAGTGCACCTACTATTCCCCCTAGTATGAGACGAGGCCTAACAAAACAAAATTAAAATCAGATGCATGGATTTTTTTTATAGGGACGAAGAGAATCAAGTAGTTAGATGTCAAATTTGTAAAAATGTTTATAAATTTAAAATAGGAAAAGGTCAGGGTGGAACGAGAGGTTTATTGAGACACGTACAAAACTTTCACCAAGCTAGGTGGGCCCAATACCTGGCTGAAAAATCGGGTGCGTCAATGCCCTCTCAGTCGGGACAAGGTTCACATACTATCCCGGACCAAGTACATGGTCAAATTAACCCTATGACGGGAGGAATTGTAGGCCCTAAATATGATAAACATAGAGATAGGGAAGCAATAGCAAAATTAGTTGTTGTGGAGGATTTGTCTTTTTCATTTCCTTCCCCTTCTGGTTTTATTCATTACATTAGAGATATGTATACTCCTGCATTGAACGATTTTCCTAGATCAACTGTTAGAG
Organism: Anisodus acutangulus; assembly: GCA_029783415.1. NCBI lineage: Eukaryota > Viridiplantae > Streptophyta > Magnoliopsida > Solanales > Solanaceae > Anisodus > Anisodus acutangulus. The sequence goes on from CM056492.1 coordinate 9,086,311, forward strand.
AGATGTATTTAAATTTGCGCATGAATATCAACAGTATTTACGTTATTCCTTATATCATTTTCCTGATAAAGTATTTATCACGTCTGATATAGGCCGTAGTACTAACGGTCGTGATTATTTAACGGTAACATTTCATTGGATAGATTATAAATGGTCTATGCAAAAACATATTTTAGCATATAGATATATAGATGATATGCACACTGATACTTTTATTTCAGAAAATATTTATTCAGTTTGCGATTATTATGGCATAATTGATAAAATTATGACTATTTCATTAGATAACGCTTCTTCTAATAATTATGCTATTAGAATTTTAAAAGATCTTTTAACTCCATATTTTTCAAATCATTTTCATATAAAATGTGCATGTCATATATATAACTTAGTTGTAAATGATGATGAACACTTTTTGCAGAAATTCTTAATAAAATACAATTTGATATAAACTTTATTTTTAAAAGTAATAGAATACAATGAAAAAAATATTATAAAAAAACTTGTCATGATTGCGGACTACTTTATAGAAAATTTTCCTAAGAAGTAGCGACTAGGTGAAATTCTTTATTCGAGCAACTATTTGTTGCATATGATTATAGAAGACCTATAACTTTGTTTTTTAAAGCCCATAATCGAACTCCAACTGATATGGTTGTAGATAACGTTTGGGATAAAATTTCAGAACTTGTTGTATTTCTAGAGAAAAATTTTCAAGCAACAAAATAATTTTCCAGTATATATTATCCTACTATTTCAACTATGTTATTTTATATAGCTCTAATATTTTTATTACTTAGTGAATATATGAAAAAACCAGCTTATAAGGCACCTATTAAAAATATTTATCAAATTAAAAAATATTTTATTCCTATTCCACTATTTATATTATTGGTGTTGTATTAAATTCGACTATTAAAATAGACGGTTGTAAAGCACTTATTGAAACTATTTATGATTGTATAGCAGTACTACCACCTCCAACTCCCAAAAATCCAAATGACCCATCACCTATTGAACAAACTAAAGAAGAGGTGGTGTCTAGCATACAAGATGAATGCAAAAAAGTATATAAGTATTACCAACAAGAAAGTGCTAGCAACCAACTGACTTTCATACCATCTTCTTCTTCTTCTTCTTCTTCTTCTTCTTCAACACAACCTCAAAAAAGACATGTTGTTTCTGCGGCTAGTATTGAAAGCCTTAGAAATAGAATGTATAGTGGTAACATTACTAACCAAGTTAGTGAGTTTGATATTTTTGTTTTGCAGGGTGTTGTACCGTACCAAACAGTTCTCAATGAAGAAGGACGTGAAGACTTGCTGAAATATTGGAGGGAGAATGAGAAGACATTTCCGACACTGTCAAAGATGGCTCGAGATGTGTTGAACATTCAAGCGTCATCAACAACATCTGAAAGCGCTTTTTCTGCCGACAGATTTCAAATAGGAGAGCACATACACTCATTAGCGGGAGACAGCTTGGAGATTGCAGTATTATTCAGAGATTGGATACGAGCGGAGCGGAGAAGGTACAGTCAACCGGAGATCAACGAAGAAGAAGATGAAAACTACAATGATATTTTATCCGGTTACCGATCCCGCCCTACCCCCGTCCCGTTGGGTCGTGTCCCGCCAGGACCCGGCCCGTTGACCACCCTTATTAAAATAGTCCAATTAGACATCTCTAGATCAAATTATGGAAAAACTTATGTGCATGTATTCAAGCACTCATTACGTAGATAAGTTAATCACATAAACACATGTCATCTCCTTTAATTACACACATCTACTTCACTTGGAATAAGCTTGAAGTTTACGCCTTATTGAGGCTAATGCGTATAATTAAAGGAAGGTGACATATTTATACGGTTAATGTATCTATATAATGACACTTGAGAAAACACGCAGAAGTTTCTTTAAAACATGAGTTGAAAATGTCTAATAGGAACATTTTGCTACATGTTCAGGTGCTCAATTGAAATAAGCCGTAATTCAAGTGTATAAATAAATTATATTGATAAATTTAAAAGGTCAATGTATTCGTCCTACAAAAAGATTTCCATTTACATGTCTTTCTTTAATCATATTTATTGCATAATTTAATGCACCCCTAAAAACTGTAAAATTTTAGATGATTTAAACCTTTCTTCTTCTTTTTCTATAAGAAACGTAACAAGATAAATAATGCTTATAGTTCAATTAGTATTCGAACACGTGCGTTGCGCGTGGATATTATGTTGCTTAATATGGTTGACTCAATTTAAACTAACACAATTTTGATCACATTTATCTATTTATTTTTTTGTCATAAATTTAAGAGGTTGTTAATGTATTCGTCCTACAAAAAGATTAGACATGCATGATATATACATTGTTTTTTTTATCTAATTAGTTATTAGAATATATATTTATATTTTTGTACATGCATGATATATACATTGTTTTTTTATCTAATTAGTTATTAGAATATATATTTATATTTTTGTACAAAAATATTATAGAAACAATATTTATTTGATTGACAAAAAGGACGTACAAATTTTAATAGATATTTTAGTAATTTAATTTTGCACTTTAGACCTTTTCACTTTTAAAATAGCATGACTACATAATCGTCGTCGTCGTCATCATCATAATAATAATAATAATAATAGAAGGCATATTAACATTTTCTGTTGCGAATATGCACAAGATAAGAAAACTATTAAAACAATTTACTAAAAGGGAAGACACTAATGTTGACTTACATTGACTGGGTTAAAAGCCTCGTTTTAAATGAGCTCCAAAATTCAAAGCCAACCCTATCAAATTACGGATAAGACAGAGCGGTCCAGCGGGCCAAACTCATATTAACGGCTCTAATGGTTGGTAATACGTGTACAAAACTAATGAGTATGGTAAGTGATTTCCTGGAATCTTGATCTCAAGTTAATGACAGCCGTCTCGGTGGATCTATACCTCAGTAACGAGTTTGGAACCTAATATTTTATGCGGATGATAATATATATATATGTCAAAATTTATTAAAATCTCAATAAACATTAATTTGAACACATAATTTTAACGGAAAGAAATGCAAGTACCCCTGAATTATTAGATTTGGTATAAAATTGCCCTCCATCTACCTATCGGTAGAGGCGGACCCAGAATTTTAATACAACGGGAGCACCATCAAAAGGAAGATGCACGTTAGTCGAACCATCTTCAAATCTTGACTCCATTTCTAATCACTATGTCATGCAACACCGCATCATTTGAAAATTTTATTAAACACTCATAGAACTGATGTAAAATAAATAATTGAAATGACATAATTGTTTAGAGCTCACTCGATGACCTAGTGGTTTGGGTGCTAAAATCAATTGGATGATACTATTTTTGAAGCTGGTAGCATGAATAATCATCGCATTGGGATTAAAACCTGAAGAAAGAAGTTGACAACTCCATGAAAGCCATTAACGAAGGCGTTTTTGTTTTAGCAAAATTAATTTTTTTTAATTAAGGACGGGTATGGATATTTTAATTGAATTTTGGATTATAGGTTGGGCTCTAGTATTGATTTAAAATAGACCAATAGAAAGTTGCCATGTAAATTATGACTTCATTAGAAATAAGGGGAGTGATGAGCCAAAAACTTAATGTCGAGTGCATTGTTGGCCCGATAAGTGCACGGAGGGCAATATTATAGCAAATCTAATAGCTGAGGAGTAAATTTGATCATTTTTCATAATTTTAAAGATATAACGAATTTATTAAAAAAATCTATCAAGTTAAAATTTTAAATCATCTGATGATGGAGAAGTGGTCAATTAACCGGGAAAATTAAAATCCACCAACTTGCAGATATATTAACAACTATTCGGCATCTTTCATTTACTTTTCAAATGCTAATGAGTAATGATATAATACAAAATTCAGGAAAGAAACCAGCGAGGAAATAATCAATATTTTAATTCGGTGAAGTCAACTTTCCAAAATGCAAATTTCTTGGTTTTTTTCTAAATCTTTAAATTAACTAAGAATTCAGTCGTTGACTGTTTGCAAGAAGTCTACATATTTGCATAAAGTCTCTCTTCTCCTGTAGAAATCAACTTCACTTTCTCGATATAGATGCTACATAGTTGGTTCTCATCCTTCAGAGACGACGGACGAGTGTAATAAGTTGTTCTTTGCAAGGGAGAAAAAACAAATGGCTGATATAGCAGTGAATTTTCTGGTAAAGAATTTGATGCAATTGTTGCGGGACAATGCAGAGTTAATAGTAGGAGTTAAAGGCGAAGCCGAGAATCTGCTTCAGGATCTAAGTGAATTCAGTGCCTTTCTCAAGCAAGCTGCCAAGTTACGCAACAAAAATGAAGTTCTGAAAGAACTAGTGAAAAGTATCAGGAAAGTAGTCAATCATGCTGAAGATGCTATTGATAAGTTCGTAATCGAAGCTAAGCTTCACAAGGACAAAGAGTTAACTAGGTTTGACAATATTGTACATTATAGAAGAGTGAGGGATGTTGTAGTGGATATCAAAGGTATCAGAGATAGAGTGAGAGAAATTCGACTGAACAATGCTCATGGCCTTCAGGCACTTCAGGATCATGATGATCCATTCAATAGAGGTGGGGAAGAGAGACAGGTAAGACTTCAAGTTTAATCTCGACTAAAGTGATAAAATTAGCTCATAAAAATATGATTCGTCCAATCTCTTCATATTTGTGTGGGTTAATGAACTGTTCATTTATTAACTCCACCAATTAGGATGGGTGATTTACAAGAACGGCATTGTAGGTGACTTATCTTCAACTTTTGACCTCGCTTGCGCCATAGGCAAAACTTTAAGTTCAACAAATTTTGACTTTTGACTTTGAAAGTTTGCTCATGGGCCAATCGAGGGTCAAAAGTTCAAGACCATTCATTTTAAAGGTCATTGGAATAAATTCATGTATTTTGATCTGCGCAATTTAACCTTTCTTAAAGGTGGACTGATATGTAGCCCGAACCTAGGAAGAAACATTGTCAAAATATTTTTAAAAAGACTTATTTTTGTTTGATATGTTAAATATAGCCATAATAAAGAAAAAATTATTATGTACTTAAACAAATTATAAGAAAGTAAATTAAGCAATTAAAACTTATTAAGAGTCTGGGCGAACTTACATGTTTGGCTCGGGTATTGTGCGAAACTTTTGAGCTTATAACTCAAAACTTTGAGCCAATGAGTGGAGTAGCCCATCACCACAAGTTTATATGTACGACAAGCTTAGTCTAATGAAGGTGAGTGAGCTTAGACTACAATGTAGTGCTGAAATATAGACAATTCAGACATCTCGATTGAGCCTCGAGGAGAATGGTACAATCGATGGAACTGAATAACATTTAAATAGAACAGATCGATGTCTAAGAAAGGGGAGTGCTCTGCGACATAAAGATACCTAACAAAGTAAAAGAAAAGTTCATAGAACGATAATGAAAACATCAATTTTATATGAGAATGAATGTTAGTCAATATATCCACAAAATGAGTATCGTAAACATGTGAAAGTAAGAAGAATGTGTGGTTTTACAAGATTGGACAATATTACAATAATTATGTCTATAATTTTGTAATGCTAGTGTTCTATGTCTTTGGAAAATCCATATTTGCTGCTATTAGCTGATCTATCCTTTTCAGCTGCACAGATGCATAATATGATATTTTTTGGTTGTATGTTCTTTTTCTTGCCAATGTTACTTAACTTTATATGTTTAATCTTTATCTTTGTTATTTTAAAAGCCTCATGTGGTTGGGAAAAATGATGTGGTGGGCTTTGACGAGGAGGCGGAGAAGGTAATCGACCGTCTTCTTGAAGGATCAGATGATTTAGAGGTTATTCCTGTAGGTTTTTGTTGGGTTCAAAACAAATAAGTAAGACACAACGGAAGTTTAAAATTTTGTTCTTACTTACCCCAACAATTACTTCTGGTATGGTTATATGACAACAAAACCTATAACATAAAGCATAAATACTTACATGTTATATTATCTGGAATCTTTTACTAAAGGGTGGACACGTTACTGCCCTTTCGATTGCAAGCTCCAAGCCTCAATGTATTTCTCCTTTGGAAAGCTAGGAAATCCAACAGAGGTTCAAGAGAGCAATTTTGAATCTAAGTCTCTAAGGCTTAGAATGATAATATGAAATTAGTGTGTTGAATAATGAAGTGAATGCTTGTATTTATAGGTGAAAATTAAGTCAAACCGGATTAGGGTTTGACCTTGGGCATGTCCCAAAAATCAAGGCAGCTTAGGACATTAGCGTTGCGACCCTAGGGTATGGGCGCCGCGGCGCTAGACGTGGCCCTACACTCTCTTGTTTTATTTTTTGCACATTCTTAATTAAATTCAAAATCCAATTTTGACTTAATTAAAATAATCATTATTCATTTAAATATCTTGATTCTAAATCGAATATTTAATACTCTCTCAATACATTCTTAGATCGAAAGGACAATCGACATAGTGTGACCCTACATGCCTTCACATATCGACATTAATAAAATCAAGGTTTACGCGGAACTCCTAGACGGCGCCGCAAGACGAACTCAATATGTGAAGTACGTTTACACGAATCCAGTAAACTTAACCTCTATGTGGTAAGATAAAATTCTTTCATTCACGACACACCCGATCAAGCTTAGGATTTGTCAAGTGTCTATCCAAATGGCTTAATCATTGTATCTCATCTTTATTAGTTGATAACTAGACCATATTCTAAATATGTCTATTGCGTTGGCCAACGACTTAGTCAACCTAATATCACTGAGAATCTGAGTGTTCTCTCGAATATACATTCGAGGAATGAATCCTAATCTTGGCTCAACTATCACCTTTAATCCGCATCGTAATGTACCAAATACAAGTCGTATCTCAACCTATAAGACATTTGAGCTTAGGACAGGATCAAAGTACATTGCTTTGTAGACAAAGTGCGTATTGACCTCAAGTCTAAGGACTTCTATCTCTCACGCGCTGATCATACTTTAGACAAGTATAACAAACAGTATATCAGCAGGGTATACCAATACTTCCAAAGTATCCATGTGTCCACCGCGAGTAGCCATTACTCGTAGCAGGTGAGACATACTACATCCTCTAAGGATGTGATGCAGACCACATGTCGACTTATCATATATCATCGATATCCCATTCTCGATGATCATTAGTCGATGCTATTTTAAGAGTTACATTATAATATTAATATCTCACACTATTAATAATAGCGTAACCTCCATGGATGCATATTATAGAATATTATAAACAATCAATTAATAATTCAATAATTGCAAATACCAAAATATTAATCTCCATTAATAATAATACGAATGTGTATAAAGTACATTTGTCCTGATATAGATTGTCTCTATGACATAAATATACTTTCAATCTCCCACTTGGCCTAGAGCCAATCTCCAACATATCTAACACTCATATTCTCAAAATGACCATTATGCTTGACTAAGCTTAATGGTTTAGTGAATGAGTCAGCTATATTATCGTATGTGGGAACATAGTCTAATCTAATCTCTTCAGTCTCCACCATCTCCCTGAGTATGTGGTACTTTTTTGGTACATGCTTGTTTCTGTTGGTTCATCTTGGTTCCTTAGCTTGTGCAATCGCACCAGTGTTGTCACAATAAATCGTTATTGGACAAGTGGTACTTGGAACAACCCCTAGTTCATTCAGCAACTCAGAAATCACAACAGTTTCTTTACCAGCTTCTGATCCAACAATGTACTCATCTTTTGTTGTCGAATCAGCAGTTGTAGCTTGTTTGAAACTTTTCCAGCTTACTGCTCCACCATTGAAAATGAACGTGTACCCAAACTGAGATTTGTAGTCATCAAGATCCGTCTGGAAGCTAGCATCAGTGTACCCAATAACGGCTAGCTTTTCTTCCCCACCATAGACTAAGAAGACATTTTTAGTTCGTCTAATATACTTAAGAATACTTTTGACGGCCTTCCAGTGTTCTTCCCTAGGATTCTGCTGGAATTTGCAAGTCATACTAAGTGCAAAGGCCACATCTGGCCTAGTACAGGTCATGGCATACGTGATCGATCCTATAGCCGAAGCATATGGGATCTTTTTCATGCATTCAAGTTCTATAGTATTAGAAGGACTATCCTTCTTAGATAACTTGATGCATTGCCCCATAGGTAGACCACCTTTCTTGGAATTTTCCATAGAAAAACGTCTAAGCACTTTGTCTATGTAGACTGACTGTGACAGCCCCAACAATCTATTAGGTATATCTCTATAGATCCTAATTCTAGAATGTAGCAGGCTTCACCTAAATCTTTCATTATGAAGGTACGGACAACCACTCCTTGATTGACTACAGGAGAGTCTTATCTCCCATTATTAATATGTCATCTACATATATGATAATGAAGGCAATACTCGCATCCTTGCGTTTACTATAAACACATGGATCCTCTTTGCTTCTGACGAAATCAAATGACTTGATAGCCTTGTCAAAGCAAATGTTTTAACTCCTCGAGGCTTGCTTATGCCCGTAAATGGACTTTTGTAGCTTACATACAACATTTGGTTTAGACTCAAGTGAAAAACCCTCAGGTTGTTTCATATACACCTCCTCAACTAGATTACCATTGAGAAAAACAGTTTTGACATCCATCTGCCAAATGTCATAGTCATAATATGCAGCTACTACAAGCAAAATCCGAATGGACTTAATCTTAGCAACATGTGAAAATGTTTCATCATAATCGATCCCAGGCCGTTGATTATAACATTTAGCCATCAATTTTGCTTTATAAGTCTATACCTTGCCATATGCATCAATCTTCTTCTTGAAGACCCATTTGCATCCTATGGGTCTAACCCTTGTTGGCAAATCAACCAAGTTCCAAACTTGATTTATGTACATCGAGTCCATCTCAGATTTCATGACTTCTTGCCATCTCTGCGAATCAATGTCTAACATAGCTTCGTTGTAGGTTGTAGGTTCATCGTCATCAGGAATATCTATCTCATTGTGTGTTTCAACAAGGAGATTAAGTCTTTCAGGCGGACGATGAGTCCTAGTGGTCCTATAAAGTTGATTATTCTGCATTTTAGTATTTGTTGCATTCTGATTATGAGAAGGTCTTTGTGTGTTGGACAATCCATCACCTTGAGAGCTTTCAGGAATATCATTTTCATGTATTTTCTGAATGGAATGATGTACAACCATTGTATCATCTTCCATTGGTTGTGCATGAGAGCTTTGCATTTCTGCACTATCTCTCACAGCACTCCCACTGGCTGAAGGGCGTACTCTAAGTACCCAATTTTCCCTAGATACTCCCACTGAATCCTTGTTTAGGTCATTCGACAAGGGTTCAACTTCTGTGTTATCTTGTGGTTCTTAAATTTCTTTAAGTTCTATCTCTGTGCAACTATGTTCCTTGTAGACATATTCTTCTTCAAGGAAAGTTGCGTTCCTGGAAACAATGACCTTATGTTCTCCAGGAAGATAGAAGTAGTATCCCTTAGTTTCCTTTGGATACCCCACGAAGTAACATTTCTCACTTTTAGATTCCAACTTATCAGTGAGCATCTTCTTAACATATGCAGGGCACCCCCAGGGTCTCATATGTTTAAGAGTTGGCTTCTTGCCACACCATATCTCATAGGGTGTCTTTCTACTAACTTGGAAGGAACCATGTTCAGAACATATATTGAGGTTTGTATAGCATGTCCCCAAAGGTATGTCAGTAGAATTGATGAACTCATCATGGATCGAACCATATCCAATAAGGTTCGGTTTCTCCTTTCGGCAACACCATTCATATGTGGTGTTCCAGGAGGTGTCCATTCTGATTGGACTCCATGTAGTTTAAGTAATCTAGAAAATCCTTGCTCAAGTATTCACCTCCTCGATCCGATCGAAGGGTCTTGATACTTGTTGCAAGTTGTTTCTCTACTTCTGACTTGTACTCTTTGAACTTCTCAAAAGCCTCGAATTTGTGTCTCATAAGATACACATATCCATACCTTGTGAAGTCGTCAGTAAAAGTGATGAAGTATGGGAAGGCTCCTTTAGCTTGAGTCGAGAATGGCCTACACACATCAGTATGGACCAACTCAAGCACCTCCTTGGCTCGCACACCTTTCCCAGAAAGTGGTTTATTGATCATTTTTCCTCTCAAGCAAGATTCACAGTTACCATAAGACTCCAAGTCAAATGGTTCGAGGTAGTCTAACTTTCTCAACCTTGCTATCCTTGATTCGTTGATATGACCAAGTCTGCAATGCCATAGGTAGGTATAGTTTCTATTACTTATCTTGGCTCGTTTATTTTGTACATTGAATATCTCTCTACTACAGTTTAGTGTATATAATACATCCACAAGATGAGCAGTTCCATATATAACTTTATCAAAAGACAGTACTTGACTGCCATTATAAATATATGAGGAAAAACCCTTCATGTCCAAAACTGGGATAGAAATGATATTCCTCATTAACGAGGGTACATAGTAGCAATCATTCAACACTAAACAATGGCCAGAAGGCAAATTTAATCTATAAGTTCTTACGCGCTTTAGCATCTACTCGTGCTCCATTTCCAACGCGTAGGTCTACCTCTCATGGTCCAACTTTTCTTCTATCAGTTAGCCCCTGCACATTTGTACAAATGTGTGAGCCACAAGCGGTATCCAATACCCAGGAATGAGAGTTATTTATAGACATATTTATTTAAATGACGTACATACCTTGTCCACCAGAGGCAGAAGCACCTGGTGTTTTTCCTCTTCCTGGTGTTGTGCAGTCCTTCTTCCAATGCCCCTTATTGTTGTAGTTAAGGCATTCATCCTTAGCCAGATTTACCTTCTTCTTCTTCACACCTCCCTAAGGCTTCATAGCTGAGGGCGCAGCGACTGCTCCGCCCTTCTTCTTCTGCCATTCCTTGTCTTTCGGCTTGGGTCGGCTAGTAGAGCTCACCATGAGCACAACTTCGCCTTTGGAAGTGGAAGACTCAAAGGTCTTGAGCATGTTGTGCAGCTCTGGCAGACTTGCCTTCGTTCCATTCATATTGAAATTCACTATGAAGTTCTCAAAAGAACGAGGGAGAGAGTTCGAGATGAGGGTGGTAGCGACATTCTTTTGCAGCTTCGTTCCAATTGAAACAAATCTCTCTATCAGCCCTATCATCTTCAACACATGCTGCGAGACCTGGCCCCCTTCATTGAGCTTACACTTAAAGAGTTCTACCAGTAACTCATATTCCATAGTCTAGGATTGTGAATTATAGAGACTCTTCAAGTGTTCGAGCATATCATTGGGACCCATGTTCTCATGTTGTCTCTGAAGTTCCATAGACATGAAAGATAACATCACGCATTGGGCTGAAGTGGCATCATCTAGGTGTTTTTGGTAAGCATACTTATCAAAAGAGGCATATTCAGCAGAGTCTGTCGCAGGGACTGTTGGGAACATCGTGTCCAACCCATATTCTAATTTCTCTTGTCTCAACACTATTCGCAAATTTCATAGCCAGTCAAGGTAGTTAGGTCCAGTAAGTTTGTTCATTTTAATCAACATTTTCAATGATAAGCTCGACATCTTTGATAATCTGAAGAATTAGATAGACTGGAAATCAACTCAAAATTTATTTCCTATTATACACATTCGTTTAGGCTAATCGACATGGTCTTTTGTTTAATTAGCTCCCACTATTTTAACATACCTCTACGACCACATGGTAGAATACAGACCTATATTAATTAAGGTCATAATGGGCCAAGATCCAAGCATATGCTATCTCCGCGTTTGCTTTGGCTAATAACTTTAATAACACATCTTGGTAGGTTCTAAACCAATTGCAAAACTTATTTGCAACTCTTGGTTGATCAAATATTATATTTAATCTTGCGTCCTTAGATTAGTCTGACACTTTGGCGCAAAGATTTTTCTAAGCAAATCAACCCCATTACACGATTGCGTTTATGTATCTAAGTAAATTTGACCTTTGTGATCAAACACTTTGGTGTAAATATACACAAAAGTTTATCATTTACCTTTACATTTAAAACACATCTATGAAAGAGTCTGGGTCCTCGTAGACTTAGAGCAAATGCTTTGGCATAAATACTCGTATCGCCAAAAAGGATTTTGCATTCTAACAATTATAATGGACGACGCATTTTAATTTAGACTTGTATTTAAAATTTTGGGGAACATTTTAACTCAAGGTTTTAATCAAGATCAACTCTTTTACGCCATATCCAATATGACATCTTAATATCATGCAAAACTAATGACACATATAGTTGGGAACCGTCAACCCAATAGGCATGATATAAGATGGTTTAATCAAATATTGGGCGTCGCCTGCCCAGACAGCTATAGCGAGCACTATGCTAATTATTAAATGAAAACATTTAAACACTTAACATATAGTTCGTATATTGTTCAATAATATACAATTAATAATAATCATGAGTTAACTTGTCTAAACTCTAAAGTTTAAGTCTAATCCAAACAGTCCCTTAAACATTTTCTGATTTTAAAAACAGATTTTCAGGATATTTCTCTGAGTTCCAAATTTTCAGAATTTATAGTTTAGTCCCTCAAGAATGTAAAATTTAAAATTTGAACCCCTTTAAATTCAGAAAATCCAATTTTAATTTTAAAAATATTTTCAGATTTCAATGACATGTCTGTAATTTCCAAAATTTTAAATTAATTATAGATTTGGCCCAAGGGACCAAATCTACTTTTCTAAAAATTTACAGATTTGTCCCAAAGACCAAATCTGATGATTTTAAAAACTTTTTCAGGGACCAAATTGCAATTCTATAAACTTTTAAAATTTTCAGATTTGACCCCAAGGGCTAAATTGCAATTTTGGAAATCGCCACTGTCCCGCCGGAACAATGTTCGGTTACTGTTCACTGTTTCGAAAAAATAATAATATATATATATATATATATATATATTAAATTGGATCCTGTCGAAACAGTGTTCGGTTACTGTTTACTATTCCGATATATATATATATATATATATATATATATATATATATATATATATATATATATTAAAATTGGAGCCTCGGTGCCACATCAAACCCTAGGTGGCGCCGCTACGCTCCATCGCGGAGTTGCGGCACCTCCATCTCAGAAGCACAAAATCCGTATTTCTGAAACCCTAAAATTGGTTCAGGGTCAGATTTGCAGATTCATCTTCGTTACCCTTCACTGTGAACCAACTCGTTCTTCGCTTCAGTGCACAATGTTCGCAATGAACCGGTTACGCACATTGACTTAGAAGAGTTAGATCGGAATGACTTCCTCGATTACATCCTTGTTTAATAGTTTGTGAGACAAGGATGATGTGCTTTTAAGATATTAGGTTTTCAAGCTTTAAACGACATAAATTTCAGATTTAAACAAATTCTAACCCATATTATTATTAACTAATTACCTTATAATCATACAAAATAGCCCTGACTCTTGATATCACTGTAGGGATTTTGTTGGGTTGTTGTACGCAGTGGATATTGAAAACTTGTTTCAAACCCAACAAACGTAGAACTGTTTGACTATAGGATAATTTTAAATTGTAAACATAAGACTTGAATGATACTCACATGTTTACAATATTTGGAATCTTTATCAATTGTGGGTGCGCACACGAATGCCCTTTTGATTGCATGCTCCAAACTTTAATGTATTCCTCCTTTGGAAAGCTAGAAAATCCGGCAGAGGTTCGAGAGAGTGTTTTGATTCTGAGTCTCTAAGACTTAGAATAATGATATGAAAATCAAGTGTATTGAATAATGAAGTGTAGGTCTGAATTTATAGGTTAAAAATTAAACCGGATTAGGGTTTGACCTTGGGCCTGACCCAAAATTCGAGACAAATTAGGTCATGACGTTGTGGCCCTATGGTGTGGGCACCGCGGCGCTGACGTGGCCCTACACTGTCTCGTTTTATTTTCTGCACATTCTTAATTAAATCCAAAATCCAATTTTGACTTAATTAAAACAATCACTATTCATTTAAATGTCTTGATTCTAAATCGAATATTTAATACTCTCTCAATACATCCTTAGATCGAAAAGACAATCGACATAGTGTGACCCTACATGCCTTCGCATATCGACATTAATCAAATTAAGGTCTACGCGGAACTCCTAGACGGCGCCGCAAGACGAACTAAATATGCGAAATACATTTACACGAATCCAGTAAATTTAACCTCTATGTGGTAAGATAAAATCCTTTAATTCAATATGACTTTTCGGAATTCTTGCCATCTAACTTACGATTTTTTTTGGCAAAGTGTTCCTTGTTTCTTAAATAAACTATATGTCAAGTCAATAATACTCAATAAATATATTTCTTTTAACCAACTATTTTTGCTTTTTACAGGTAAAAAATTCTTTCATTTATCTGATAAAACTTGCTCAATAACATTTACTCGATAAATAAATCTTTTAGCAAATTAAAGTACACTGATTTGAGGAACAAAGGGTGGAAAAATTGTGTAACTAAAAGAAAAATATACAAATATTTTCTTTCACCAATTTTTTTTTTATCTTTTCCAACATTCTTTTACTCTTGAATCTCTAACCAAAATATACAACTTTTTGTTTAAAAATTAAGAGGCGTTTTTTTTTTTGAGAAATACCAAAAATGTGCAAAACACATATGTCAAATGAAATTTAAGCACAAATGTAATTAAATAAAGGTAACAAATTTTCGGAGGATGTCCAGTATCTCAAAGTTTGTGGTTCGTCCCCAAATCTCCTTAATAAAAAAGTGTAACGATCCGTCAGGTCGTTTTTAGCTAAAGATCATTATTTGAATAAATTACCCTTTCCATAGACTCTATGTGGGGTTGGTGACGCGCGGGGATGTGTGGCACGGATCCCGATGTACTTTTATGTGATTTTCGGAAGAGAAGCCCAAAATAGAGATTTTATAAGTGAAAAAGTGTTGACCGATAGTTGACTTTGAGTTTATGCGGTCATTTCCGGATTCTATCATTTTCGATAGGTCCGAAGCGTCGTTTATGACTTAGTCGAGTCCTTGGTTCGCTTCGCGAGGCGTTCAGGTGTACTTTTTGTCACTATTTGTAAATTTGTTGAAGTTGAGCATTTTGAGGGTTTTCGTAGAAAAATAGACCTTAACTTGGTCGTATGAGAATTCTGAGTGCGCGAGCAAGTTCGTAGCATCGATTATAGTCTAGTTGCATGCTTGATTTGAATCCGGGAAGTCTTGGATGAGTTTCGGGTTTAACTTGGTGAAAATCAGGTCTCTACTGATTTCTTGTATCCCTCATCTGCGGAGTTTGGGGCCGCACCTGCATGCTCACTTCTATGAAGCTTGGTCCGCAGGTGCGATGTCGAGTGGGGTCAGGCAGGTTTTGCCTCTGTGAGGAGTTTTCCGTATGAGCGGGACCACTTATGCGGATGTTACCCCGCACCTGCTACCCAAAGATATTTCAAGTTAGTCCGCCTCTGTGGGTGTTTTTTCGCAGAAGCGTTCCCGCATCTGCGAGGGATTGTCCGGAGATGCGGAATCGCTGAATGAGAAAGCATGTTTTATTTCCTACTTTTCCAACTTCGAACCATTTTCACCCTAAATATTTTCTGGGACTGTGGAGCTCGGTGGGGAAGTGAATAATGAAGGTTTTCTTCATTGTTTATCTTGGGGTAAGATTTCTATTCCTTTCCATTCCTTTATCATGATTATATGCTAGAATCTAGGCTTATTTCCTTGTTTGGGATAGAAATAGCCTAGAGTTTATAAGAAGCTTTAACCATGGATTGAAGGTTATGTATTGATTAGTATGCTTTGATATTGTAAATAAGAGTTGGTTAATTATGGTAATAGGTATTGTAATGCTCTATTTGGTGATTGAATTTCATTTGAAATTGGGGAAGAAATTAGGGTTTCAAATTGTGGGATTTTGCCTAAATATTAAATTGAAAGCCCAAACGTGATTAGTTTTCAAATTAAATTAGGGCTATGACTCTATAGAATATTCTGAAGATTTTTGAGTAATAAAGTTTGGATTTTGACACCATGGGCTCGAGGGTTTATCATGGATGTCTTTTGGTTTGTTTAAGGACCAAGTCCTTGTATGTGTATTAGCTTAATTACTAACATAGATTCTATATATGTTAGACTACGATTACTATGAGGCGCTCCGAAAGGGAAAGACTTGTGTTGAGGGTTGACGGTTCGTAGAACCTTCTCGGCTTTGAAGTAGGCTACAATTTTTCTTTTGTAGACTTTGATAGAAGTATGTATTAGTTATAAATGTTGATGGGTATTGGGCGTATTTGGGGGTCCTACCTTAGCAGTTGTGATGAACGCTTGGGTGAATATCATTGTTGAATTATAATGATATGTGATTTGAGGAATCAGCTTTAAGCTGATTTCGATTGTTGTTGTTTGGGCTTGTTGTCATTGTATGGGCTTGTCACCATTGTTGATATTGTTGTGTTTATTCATCACATTGCTTTCGATATGATATTTTGATTTACGAAGATTATATGTTAATGACTTTCTGAAAGCGTGTGATATTCATCTGTTATACTTGACTGCCTCTCATACATTCTGATTACTTGCCTTGGATTGTCATTTGCATTCATACACTCATGTTTCGGATGTTAGTGCAATGAGAATGATATGAAAATGTTGTGGGTCCAATGAGATTGAAAAAGGTAAGGATATATTATGAGATGGTTAGAAACATTGAGATGATTGATATGACTCCAAAGAGGTCTTGGTTGATGATAATGATGATACGCAGAGGGTCGGGTTGCACTCCTACAACATATGTTATTACAATCAAAAGCTGGGATCCGTTGAGAAATTCCGAATGAGTATATGGACTTTCGCGGGTCCCCCATGGGTGATGCAGTTCATAGAATATGAACGCATGTATACTAGAAATGAAAGGTACATGACATGTGCATTGCATTCAGCTCAATACATTCATTATGCATTGATTATTTGTGGATTGGTTATTGGAAGTTGGGTGATTTCCTAAAAATGGATCTGGATGATTGAATTGATTATATTGGACCTAATTGGTTGCCATGATTGGCTTGTCCTCTGTGAATTAAATTGTGTGGTTACACCTTTATGAGTCTGGGTACTTGTTGTCAAACTATATTGTGGTCAGTGGATTTTATTGACAGAACTATCATGTGATCATAGAGAACTGTGTATGTCTTGTATTGCTTGATGATTGATAACATTGTTGATAGCGAGTCTAGTAAAGAATTGATCGAGGTGTTCTTGTTGTAGTTAAATGACTTGTATGATATGCATGTGTAGATGCCCTCCTTAATCAAAGAATATACGGCGTAGACTTATACATAGAGTATAATGAGGACGTTAAACGAACGAATATGTGTCCTGCCCTTACTTGTATAGAACCGTAATCAAGTCCAAGAGTTAGAGAGAATAAGAAGCTAATATTGTTATGATCATACTAATTGTGATACCCCTTGGAAAAGATTGTGATATGATGTCGTGTACTAGGGTCAACATGTCTTAATTGATTACTTGATAACTAGGGTAAGTGGTGACAACATGAATATGACTTAGACAGAGTTTACTGATCGGTGGTAATAAGGGTGTGATTTCTATATGCAATATGAATTGAATTATACTTGACTGTGATTGAACTCCTATGTGAACAAGGTGATTTATATGACTATGTGAACTACCTAGAATAAGACCCACTTGAGAGTCAACTTGATGTTTATTTCTTATACGTAACTTCCGCCGTTGTCGGCCTATGATGCCTACATGGTACGTTGTGTACTCATGCTACGCTTGCTACATCTTTCACGTGGATGGAGGTATACAGTTGATTCGGTTTGCAGTTGGAGCACGTGGAGGTTAAGGCATGCTACTCGTCCAATCGGCGGCCTTGGTCTTCGTCTTCGTTAGACTGTCTCATTTATTCAAGACAATGACTTATTCTATTTCTCTATATGTTGTATTCTTAGTAGTCCTTGTATAAGTCAGACCAGGTTTTGTGAAAGGTTGTGTTGTAAGGGATTTTCATAATTATAAGTTGAATGAAATTGTTATATCTTTGATAGTTCCTTAAATTATTCTGCAATGTTTTATTACGTGTTAAAAGGATTTGAGAATGGTTCGCCTATGGGGGATAGTGTAGGTGTGCCACGACGGCGCCCGTGATTTGAGTCGTGACAAAAAGGTTTAGATTTCCTAGCTTCCTAAACAAATCCGAATTATTGTAGGAATGTGTTATGTGCGTGAAAAGAAAGTCCACATAATTTCTCATCGTTGGTGTTTCTTTACTTATTTGAGTAGAATTTTAGCCGTGTTAATTTCCGTGCTCTCCTACAACATATAGGAAAAGGAATGATAGTTTCCATATTTCCTTCCAATTAGCGTGTATATAAGAGCGATGTGATGAGATTAAAGTCCCCATCACCACTCTTTACTAATAGTTCATCATAGTGTTCTTACTAGAGTTATAAAATTCTTGTTGAAAGTTAGCATGGATATAGAAGCCATCTTCATGAAATATTTCTCCATAGAGAAAAAGCATGCATATATATTTGAGTTGATTAGAGCCGCTATCCGAGTTGATGCATTGAAGTATCCTGCTGAGTTTGAGAAGCACAAAAACAAGATATTAAAGTTGATAATGGACCCACGAATATCAAATGATGACTTAATTCTTAGTGATGATAAAGAAGAAGATGACGACAGTGTTGGTGATGAAGATGAAGTGATGGACGTTGAAGAAGATGAAGATGAAGATGAAGTGATGGACGTTGAAGAAGAAGAAGACAACAATGTCGAGGATAAAGAAGAAGATGACGACAGTGTGGCTGATAAAGAAGAAGATGATGAAAAAGCATTCAACGTTGACCAAGAGTCTGAGAAAGAAAAAGAGAGTAGCCAAAGAACAAGACTACTGCTACTATGGGATCATGAACAAACCAGAAGCCGATGATGGAGATTAAAGTGGCCATCAAGAGGAAAGCGTCAACAAGTATGGAAAGCGTCACAGAGATGAAGAAAAGATCAGCAAAGGAACAATTGGATGGTGATAAAGAAGGAACACAACAGTCCCATAACACTACTCCTGTTAATATGGGATCAATGTCGTTGACGAACATGAACGTGGCCATCAAGCGTGTAGAAGTTGTGGACCTTGTGAAAAATAACTTTATTCTGATTGTTCCCAACAGTTCAAGAAGTTTGAGGAAGAAGAGCAAACAACCGAAGAGAAACATAATCACAAACGTTTCAAGAAGATGGAGATTGACTGGCCGGTTCAAAACAAAAAACTTGATTGTGACACAGAAAAGAAGAGAGAATGAGCACAACGGAACCCTATCCGATGCAAGAAAAATCATATTAGGGTTAATATGGGATCAAGAAGAAGGTAGTGCACCAGTTGTTTAACAAAGAGCATGTCACCGTTGATGCAGAGCAAAAGAAGCCAAGAGAAGGACCATAATGGCGGACTTTCATAAGATATTGTTGGATATTGTAAAGCAATATGGGAAGCAAATAAATATTACAAGTGTTCGAAAGGATAAACTAATAGGCCAATGTTCAGAACTGCCGCAAGCTTGTTGAGTCTTGATTCTTGATAATCTGAAATCAAGAAACACTAAATTTGGATTGTTATAACTGTGTGCTGAGTCGAGTGATGGCACTTTGTCCTTAAGACAAGATTGCCCCGTATATATGTTTTTACGTTAGCGGACAATAGTCTCCCAAGATAAAACAACACTTAATATCAACACTACAAAGCAAATAGGTTGATCCTGACGAAGAAAACAAATACGAAACGACTTGCTGAAGAATAGAAAATGAAGGAAGAGTTTCTGTTTTAGTCCCAACGTTTTGGACTGAATTTCAGTCTCTTCTATTTGTCTCTGTGTATATAAATGTTGTCTCGTTTCTGTGTCTTTCTATACTGTTTTTGTATATTTTTCGTCACCAACAATTGAGCCAAAAGGCATACAATATATAGCATGAGGGAGGACTCCTCAACTCCAAAACATGGTTGTTAATAGCCATTAGGAGGGCTGTTAATACACACTAACGCCCCAAAAATCAACTCCAACGGTAGGCAGAAACTTTCTGCCTTCTGTTGTTCCCAAATTTAACTTTTCAGAAACTCTAGGGACCAAACTGTAAATATTAAACAATTTGGGGTTCAAAGAGATAATATCAGAAAGACCCGCGACCCGAGACCGGACGAGACGGGCGGGCGGCGGTGCCGCGCGTGTGGGCTTAGCCTTGAACCCAAGCACATCTAGGTCCTCCCTCCTTTAAACACATGGGTTACCCTTGGGGTCCCAAACCCTTAGCCAATTAAGAGACTTATAAAGAGAGCAATTCTTCATTTTCCCACCGACGTGGTAGATTTGTCCCACACCATATTTCCATGCCTCAAACACCTTACTTCGTGGACCAATATCTCTTTCATTTCTCAACGAAATTTGACAATTCTTGGCCCTACGGTCATCTACTCACTTAGTAGATTATGCATGTGTGAAGAGACAAAGCCTCCAACATGCGGAACACTAGTGTTTAATTCATTAAATATTGGTGGATGCACCTCCCCACCAAAGGCAAATTTCCAACAGATATTACTAACCCTTCTAAAGACCCTTGTGCTCTCAAACGCTTCTGAGATAGGAGGATGTTTTGAGACTTCGTATCAATCTGTTGTAATTCTGCATGACAATTTTCTTTCTTCCTTTTTGTCTTATGAAGGACAGTATTATCATTCCCCTGACTGTTACTTAATTGGAATTGGGTATATGCCCTTTGTATGTGTGAAGTATCTCAAAACATAATTAAAATTAGAGTTACAGTTTCCCAAATTGTGCTGTATGTCATGCTTGAAGGATCTGTTATTCATTACCTGCTCAGGTTATTTAGTTCCTAATTAAGGCTAGGATGTTGTTACTGCTTCTACTACTACTCCTTTACAGTTTACATGCATTTTTATCTTTCAATCTGAATTTATTTATTGTGTTTTATCATCTACCTCTTAGATTAGTCCTTTCACTTACACAGGTGCATGTAATCAGAATGGGATTTGAATCTGCATAAAAAAAAAGGCAGCCGGTGCACTAAGCTCCCGCTATGCGCGGGGTCCGGGGAAGGGCGGCACCATAAGGGTTTATTGTACGCAGTCTTACCTCACATTTCTGTGAGAAGCTGTTTTACACGGCTTGAACCCATGACCTCCTGGTCACATTACAACAATTTTACCGGTTAATCCAAGGCTCCCTTCCGGGATTTGAATCTGCCTAACCTACATTAATTCAAAAGTTCCGGTATTAATACTTATTTATGACAGTACACGATTGATATATGCATGCAGTGCCTATTGCATTTGTGAAATCATGGTGACCAAAGAAGGCCAGTTCACACTAGTACATTTTTATTAGTTTGAAAATTAGTAGGATCATATGTTATATCATTGGAAACCAGAAGTTGAAACTTCCTATTTTCGGATGGACTTGAAAACCAACTGCTTTCCTTAGACATTCAATTATGACAAAGAAGCAGTCTTTAAGCTCCACAATACCGAAAGACAACTTCACAATACTTAATTGGACAGAAACAGATAATCCTTTTCCTTCAACTAAACATGTAAGATGGCATTTGTTTTCAAAAAGTGATTTGACATTTTTTTTTTCATTTTTGCATAAACTGAAAAAAAAAATATAGAGAAAATTTTCCACCTGTTTTGAAACAAATGCCAAGATTTTGCAGGCATATCATGGGTCAAAATAACAAAGTAATGAGAATCAAAAAAGACAAAAGTAAAGGAAAACAGTGAAAGCTAATGCAATTATGTGCTACGGTTTAATATAGGTGTCAAAGAGCAGATTCTCTTAAGTCCTGTCTCTCTCCTTCACTTAAAACACAGCCTATAATGATTCCCTTTCTCTCAGGGCATTCTCTTCCTTCCGAAAAGGGAGCATGAAATGCCTTATGTAATTTCTATGAATGAAAAAACTAGTTGGAGGAGACAAACATATTTGTCACAGCAATCAGTTATTAATGTTTGAGCAATTCAGCTTTCTGTTACTTGTATAATGAAAATTACGGATGACACAAATGTGGATATGTATTCACCTTGAAGAATATATTGAGATGAAAATAAATAAAACATAATCTTGAATAATGAATTGCAAGGTAACATGAATTCTGAGTAAAATGAAGGTTATAATGATGAAAAAGACTACAGATTTCTTTTCCAAGAAGGGAAGGATGCAAGAAAAGTGTCCCTCCTAGACACCTGAGCAGGTGATTTCTAATAACATTCCAAGTGTATGTTTACACAGAGAGAGGCTAAACATATAAACAAATGATCAATTCTCCTACTTAGTTCCCACTAAACAATGGAAGACATCCTTCTTTAGCTTACTAAAATCACTATACATACCTCACGATAAATTGTTAACACTAGCCACTGGTCCGTCGAAATGATTCAATTTTCTGAAGTCTAATCTGTTCTCGGAACTTGGCAATGAATTCACCAGCTTTTCTATCAACCTCACTTCCTAGATCCACATCATCAGCAAGGTCAAAGTCAGCTTCTTCATCTGAACTCATTTGAGAATTAGTTAACACACTCTCTGGGTTCCCTTTCGATTCTGAGCTCTCCTTGGACTCCACAATGTCTGTATTCGCAAAATGTTGCTTTGCTTCAGGCTCACTTACAAAAAATGCTGAGCTTGGAATTGGCCCACTGTTGTCAAGAATGCCTTTTCTGGAATTGACTGGTGGTTTTGAACCTCCTTCTCGATTAATGCATTTCAAGGATGACATTGCGTCAAATTGATCACAACTTACCTCATTTATTTCTCCACCATTTTTTGGACAATCAACCTTTCTTTTTGATCTATCAATATAATTCCTTCGGGATCTAAATGTTCTGACTGATTTTCCCCTTGACGAATTTTTCGCAGATACTGGCTGTTTCACATCCGAGACCACGGAGTTGACACTTTGTTTTTGTGTGTACGAAGAATCCTGTTTAAGATCCTTGCTGACATGCTTCAATTTATCTTTTGAACTTTCCTGCATGGTTATTTCTGAAGAAGAACCAATCCTAAATGCTTGAGACATTGAGGTCTGGTATGTTGCTTCACCATTCACAGGTGCAACATCCTTCAGTTTATCTTTAGATGTGTGAAGCATATCAAACTCTGAGGAAGAACCAACAGTAGATCGTCGAGTCTTTGAAGCGACAAATGCAGCTGCATCATTCACTGATCTCGCTGTTGGTTGACTAACTTGGACGGGTGGAGGCTTGACATTCTTGAGTCTCTCAGGGTCTTGCTTTCTGGAGTATGACATTTCTGGAGAGGTGGCAGATATTGGTGGGATCGCTTTGGACGAAGAAGAATTGGAGACAATTTGAGAGCGTACTCGATTCCAGAATGACCATGGCTCTTGATGATCAAACTCAGTTTCTCCAGCAGAGTGGGACTTAGTATGTGGATGACCTTGAACATGACGTGCTTCTCTACTGGAAGGATTCGTTTTCATCTTTTTTTCATCCTCTTCGTAGTCATCTCTTAGCTGCACATTCATTTCTAAGCATGACTGACTGTTAGACTCTTTGACCTCTGAAGTTAAAACTGCTGCTTCTCCAATGGATGCACCTGTCTGCTGTGAAGTTGGAACGGATATAGTATCAAAAGCATAATGTGGGTCAGAAAGTGGAATTTCTACACCTCCATTTTCTGAAGAAAAAGAGGATGAAGGCGAGGTAATGCTTGGTAAAGAAGAAGTAGGACTAGTCCGAGAGGATACGGGTTTACTGAATGATCTAGACTTGAGATACCCAAACTCCAATTGTCCAACCGAGTGAGGTCTAGAATGTGAAGGTGGTCTAAATGTATTCACTCCTTCTAGCTCCCTCCCTTGAGATCTCGAGCGCCATGAAACTTGACAAGGTCCAGAAGCTTCCTCAAACTTCCTCCTCAAATTCATGGGAGCCATATCTCTTATCTTCTCCCCTCTAACTTCATAACCAATACTACCAGAAGAATCCTCTGAATTAACAGAATCTTCATGAATAGATTCAGTTTTTTCAGCATTAAAAGCTCTGTCTCTCAGGCTCCTAACCGGCAGACCTAAGGGTTTATGGTCAATGTGGCTTACCTTTTCAACCCCATAGTTTCTATTGGCAACAACCACCATGGATTCACCATAAAAGTACTGATTATTCCAAACTTTAGCTACTTCCCTCTCATTAAACTCCTCCGTGTTTTCGACCCCATCTATATCTGAAAAGGATCTACTTTTCTCACCTTCACCAAGATTAGACCTTTCTTGGCCCCCATATATACCTGAAAAGGATCTACTTTTCTCACCTTCATCACGATTAGACCTTTCTTGGCCCCTGTACTCATAATTCAAGAACTGAGAATCCCAATTTGGGATCACTCTTTTGTCACCATACCCACAAATAGCCCCATTTTCATTTAAAGATCTAATTTTTTCACCGTCAACAAGCTCAAATCTTTCCTGAACCCTACTCTCATGGTTCAAGAACTGAGGATCCCAATTTGGGATCACTCTTTTCTCATCAGACCCACAATAATTTTCAAGCCCATTATCAAAAATTGAAGCTACATTAGACATCCTAGAAGCAGCATATGCATCTGAACTATCAAATCTTGAATGTTGTGTTTCAGCATAAGTCTTGTTACTACTTCTCTTACAAAACAAACCATAACACACAACAATGCCAATAAACAAAAGGTGAAAAAGCTCCCAGAACTGAGTTACTACACTTTGTGTTATAAAGTCAGGAGCTTGGGAAGGAAAAAGTGGGATAACAACAAGAACAATCATGACAACTAAGGACTTCAAGAAAATGTTAGAGCAAGACTTACTTGAATGCTTATGCTGCTGTTGCTTAACTGTTTTTGAGGGTCTTTGACGAGGAACTGTGAAATGGGGTTGTTGGGAATAGTGTGAAGGTGGACATGGTGCCATTGTTGTTGAAAGAAATAAGAGAAGATTTTGGGAGGTTAG
Source organism: Anisodus acutangulus (assembly GCA_029783415.1). Lineage (NCBI taxonomy): Eukaryota > Viridiplantae > Streptophyta > Magnoliopsida > Solanales > Solanaceae > Anisodus > Anisodus acutangulus. Next base: position 9,111,388 of record CM056492.1, read on the forward strand.
GTGAAGGGGAAGAAAGGAAGACTTAACAGCAAAGGGAAAGACAAAAAGGGTGTGATGAGTGTAAGGAAGAGAGAGTATATTATATCTCTCTAATTGTGTGACTGTGTGAAAGAGAGAGAGAGAGAGAAGGAACACATAGCAGGTTTCAAAAGGTGTCATTATTTTACGGTTTTCTTTCTCTCCATTATCAAGCAAAGGTCCATTTTTTAGCGGTGATTGCGATGGACAATAGATGTTAATTTGCACATTTAGTCCCTCCTGCATTTCTAACAAATAATCAATTATTTTCTATTTTGTTTCTCCCCCTACACACATTTCGACTTTTGTATAATAGCTATCTTTTATAGTCAAAGTTCAAGTTTCATATCTCTGGGCATGTGAAAATATTTGAAATATCAATACAATCGATTAGTCTATGTTACCTTCTTCTGAAAAATAATGTATGTGCAATTAAATAAGTGTTCTCGCACTGCATAGATTTTTTTTTAAAATGAATTATGTTACGGTATAAAGTTTTGTAAGCAAATATCATTATTTCATTCAAAATACTCATCAACTAAGATAATAAAATGAATAATGGTTCGGATCGTTTTTGTTAGGGAATATTTTGACTTTATGTAGAATATTTTGATGTAAATTCAAATATAATCATTACTGATTTTTTTTTGTTAAGGAGCCCTCTAACATTGTCTAAAATGTTTGATGTGAATTTGGATTTAATTATGTCCACTGCGAAGCGGACACGAAGTGAGAAACAAAAACAAAAGTGAAGTGAAGAGGGGTTGTATGTGTAAATTTAAGAAACTAAGAGGAATGTAACTGCATGTGTAAATTTAAGAAACTAAGAGGAATGTAACTGCAATTTACCCATTTGTACAAGTAGTAAAATGTTGTAGAGCAAGAACTCAAGATTCTCACTCCTATTGGTAATCAAGACCAGAATTTGAAGCATCAAAATACTCTCAATAAAGATCCCAAAAGTTGATTGCGCAATTGGGTTCAAGGTCAAGGACCTTCCCTATAAATGGCTGAGATTGTAGAAGCAGATAATTACGAAGCCATAATCACCAGAATCGAACACAAGTCCCGCAAGATCGAAAGCTTACTCAAACAGTACACACTAATTTCAAACCCTTAAAAAGTTCTAATTTTTCTTTGTCGTACCTGCATAAATCAAAAACCCACATCTATAACTGTATAATAATGAATACTCACTTGTGATTTTAGTCTCTCGATCTTGGCGCAGCATATTTATTTTGTTGTACTTACTGTTCTTTTTTCCTATTTGACCTGCTTTGTTATTGTTCTACTGCTTTATTGCTATTGTTGTATTGCTTTATTCTTAGCGGAGGGTCTACCGGAAACAACCTCCCTACCTCCCAATGTAGGAGCAAGGTCTGCGTGCACCCCGCCCTCCCCAGACCCACTTGTGGGATTATACTGGGTATGTTGTTGTTGTTGTTGATTTTGGTTTATTTGTTAGGTATAAACCAGTGGAAGCTCTGAAAACTGCTCTAGAAGGATCACCTCCCAAGACCAAGGATGAAAGATGCAAGGTTCAATCTTTTTGCCCATATCATTTTGTAAACATATTAATTTTATTAGAATATGTGAGTTGACACTTAGTTTCTTGTTGTTGGGAATTTGTAGTCTGCTAATTGGATTGTAGTGCATAGGGCTATAATGGCTATCAAGGATGTGGATAGCTTGTTCTCTGCATTGGATCCTGAGTACTATGATATTCTCATGAAGTAAGCTCATTTATGTTCTTAATTATTCTACTTACTTTGGCTTAGGTAGGACTTGAGAATTATGTTGCCCATCTGTGATAACAGATGTGAATCATGTCCACAGAAAATTGTGATGCTACGACTACGAGCACTCTTTCTATGATTCTCCATTATTGCATACTGGAATATAGAATGTAAATGGAAAGATCATGGAAATTGTGTGAAATCAGTGATTTTATCCACTTAGGCACCTTGATGCAATTTTGATTGATTGAGACAAAAGGACTCCACTCAACTGGGTGTATAAAATTACTGATGTACTTGTTTAGCGACCCTCAAAATATTATTGTTGAGCTTCTGGTGCTGCTGTTATGAACACAGAAGTTGGATGTGATACAAGCCTTGTAATTTCCTCTTAACAAAGATATCTAGAAATTTAATTTTTCAGCCGAGTTACAAAATATTTGATGCAAGGAAGTTCTAAATAAAGAAATTTAAATCTGGGGGAGAGGATCTGGCAATAATCTGTTGAAACTAAACCGACCAATGGAAATCAGAGATGGTATTTTTGAAGTTCAATGCGTGTCTTTTCAGGAAATAGCAGACGAACTCTTTGAGCTGACGGTGTTGCTGTGCATTTCAAATTCGTAAAGTTTTATACATATGCTACTAATTATAAGGTCAAGAAGAAAGGGAAATACACAATGTTCTGCTCTATGATTGAAGAGACAAATATTTCTCTATGTCAGTTTGCTTATAAGGACCAGTTAGAGTGATAAACTTGTTCAAGTGGAAATAGGCCAGGATGGAATAGCATAGTAATAAGATTCTTCCACCTCCAGTTTTGATCTCGGTGTTCGGGTCACCAATGGTAGAAAAATGGGAAAAGCCACTACTGGTCTCCTAGGTTCGGGAGTTTTGGGGTGGGGTTTGCCATGCTCAGAAAAGAAAGAAGTTAAGTGGAACAATTGGTTGAACAATCTTTTAGAGCTCTTATATAGAGTATCATGGCGTGAAAATCGCATTGTTTGAGATTGCACAGTCTTATACACTGCATTAAATTTCTTATGTTTATTTACTTTAGGTTACAATGGATTTGATATGGGTCATGAAATCTATTGAACATGATATACTTTGTTAAAGATTCCTAAGAACTCTAGTTGGACATTTTGCTAAATGCCAACAATACACCTTGTCAAATTTGATCAACAACATCCTAGCACTTTATGACCTTAATTTGGGTTTTTAATGTGCAACAACTAGTTTAAACTTCGTATTTGTCGAACATCTTCATGAATACAAGATACTGCAGCTTTAAAGAAATGTTCTTTTAAACGAATTCACTATGTTGGTAGGTAGATACTGCCTTTTCATTGGTTTTCTACCACCAGCAACCAGGGACTGGTGTAATACTTGCTAGTTGCTTGATCAGGTGCAAATCTCAGTCCTGGAATCTGAAGTGAGACTACATATTTAAACACTAAAATAAAGTTGAAGGAATCATCTAGCAAGGAGGGTCTGAAAGTTCATTGGGAATAACTTGGGTCAGTATGCTTATCCGGCACTAAGATGAAGATATTTCGGCTTAAGAACCAAGAGATTACTCTTACTCTTATCTATATGTTGTTGCTTTACAAAGCTTTACCTTCAACATATGACAAAGGGCTGAATTCAGGGGTTGGAAGGGGTAATAGATGGGCTAGAAACATCTGAAAACAATAACTTGGTGAAAGAAGCAAAGTTGGTCCTACTCTTAAATGCGCCGGCATATTTCTACTCTCATATATTAGCTTAAAATATTGGCTGAGGAGATTGAGACTAGTGAGATATAAAGCTTTAACTTGTTACTGGGATGAGTTGGAGGAACTTTGCACGATCTGCAGTCATGATAGGTTCGACCAATGTGGCGATCATGTTTGGGTACTTTTAATCAGTTTTATATGGGTTATAAGATGAGTTGAGTTAGTATGGCAATCATGTTACGGTATTATGATCTTCAAGTTGAGATGCTCAGGTCAGTATAGAATTTTTTCAGTAATAGGAAGACACCCTGCCCTCTTGTAGATTAGTATATTATGGGATAGCTTGGTGTTGCAAAGCAAGGAAGAAACATTGAACGCATGGTCACAGAGATTTAATCCATGTGGCCACTGTTCCAAATGGTCGCCATTATCATTATTGTGTGTGTGTGTGTGAGGGAGGGAGAGGAGGGGGGGGGAGAGACTCTCCCACCCCCATCTGCCAATAAAAATGGCAGGCAAGTAGACCATTTACGTTCTGCTCCTCAGTTAGAAGTCAGTCCCGCTGGTTCAAAATTGTCTCTTAATATAAATGTGGCTGATAAGACGTCGTTTTTCTTTCCACTTATCAGAAAGTAAAAGACCTTGTCTTTCCTTTTGTTTAGTGAAACAATTGACTTATTTTTTCTTCTATCAAAATATTGTATAGCCTTATTCCTTTGACATACAACTTTGTCTTGATATGTACATTCCGCACTGCGGTAAGAATACTATAGAAGGAGATGCATAGGCCAAAATATCTCTCCACATATACAAACATTACCCAATATTTTCCTGGCTGATTGTATTTGGCCCTGTTTCACTTTTTAGGGTTTTAACTTGGCCATTTTATATAATGAACTGAATGTGTACAATAATTTTAAATAATACTTATAAATTTAGATAGCACTGTAAAAATGCTAAAAGGTTGAAGTTTTTTTATAGTCAGAAATCATTTTCATTAATATGTCAAGATGGTGCTAAAAGTACACGTACCATGTGGTAATGTAGTCTACCTTTGGTCTCCGATCAAGCTACCTAATTTACCATACAAGAATATTCTTTCTGTACGCCAAACATATAAATGAAACAAAAGAAAGTCCTCAGATTTCTTAAGCTTTTCTCATTGCTTTGAAAGAGCTCCTACTCCTTTCAGTCCATGTAGTCTTAGAAAGGCGAAGTGTCCTAGTTTTCCATGTTGTATCAACTCTTCTGAAGCTTCCTTATCCTCCAACTTGCCATGCCCTTAACGCTCTCTTATACTCCTTGCACGTGAAACACCAACTTACAACAATCTGTTTCCTCCTTGTGTGATTTTTTTCGTCGGAAAGAATTGCATCCCACACTATGCAGCATCTGAAGAAGGTCACTTGGTCTGTGTGTACTAATAACTTCTTTCACCATTTCTTCTTTTTTTCCTCCCTACTAAGACCCGTATAATAGAAGCTCATTGAAAATGTACTGGTACTGCTTGTTTCTACACCATTATATCCGAACCATTTTCAGCCAGAGGAAATGAGGAAATGTAGATTTATGTGAACTCCTCGTCTTCTTTCCTTTCCCTATCTGAATAGGCTTTCTAAGCTAATTTTCCAAGATGAATGCTTAGTTCTTGTGATGAGTTCAGCAACAATTCCCATCCTATCATGAGCATTTGCATAGACCCTTGGATAAGCCTACGTCAGGGTTAATTTAGGTTTCCACATCATATATCCAACCAAATTGTTTCCAATTACAATTCCCAACAATAAAGCCTGTTAACCTTGTGAACTCATCTTTTCGACTACTATTCATTTCTTGATGTTCTGTTTTTACCATCACCTTTTTCTGTAAAGCATCATCTTATATGCATATCTCCATATCCATTTTCGCGACAAGGCCATATTTATACATCTGATTTCCTTATTCCTCCCGTGTAGGGGGCTTTATTTTCTCCCATTTCATCAAATGATATATCTACTCTGTCCTTTTCCTCCATAAACATTCATCGATTTCTAGCTAGACAAAGTAGATTTCTAGCTAAATTTTCAATCACCTGTTGCGATATATCGACAATATGCAGTTTATTGCAAAAATCAAATCCCGCAAAGGATTGTTCATGGAACTGCTATCGAGATTCTTGGACCATATTTAAATCCTTTCCCGGTATGTTTTTATTTTCCGTGAATTTAATATAGTAATTTAAGGCCATGATGGAGTTCAATCCCAAATATGAGGACTTGAGAATTTATGCTCCCCATTGGTGCGACATAAGTAGCAGAGAAACAAACAACAGACATGAGGGTCATGTCTTACATCAAGACACAAACGTTTGAAAATAAGGGAATATGACGTGAGTTGGACAGGGTCGTATAGTTTTGAAGTATATTATATGATATATGACCTAAACTAGTACAAAACTATGTTGCTCTGATCCTTCAAATTGCTGCCTGATGCATGTCGGTTCCTTCAAAAGTTTAGCATTTTTTGGAGTTGTGCGAGGACATCTTTGGAGGGTCCAAGCAACAGAGATAAAAAAACATTTTAATTATTGAAAAGATACAAAAAGAAACATAAAATGATTCCACAATATAAATCTTAGTAAAGCATCCACATTGCACCAAATACCAAGTACAACATATAGCAAAATACCAAGCTTTGTTTCTTGGCTATGTTTCTTTTGGAAAAAAACTTCATCTCTTGGGCTCAAATGCATCTCCTCAAAAATGTCTATGATCTACATAGGTTATTATAGTATCTAGTTAATTAAGGTAAGGGACAAAGAAAAGAGATTTCTTACCTGTGCAGTTATGGTTGTACGCTGATTAGCATTGATTTCTTTAATTGCAGTACACCTGGTTACACTAATATTCTACCTTTGAAATAAGATGCCAATTTAAATAATTCACCTCTCATTTTGTTTCTTTAGGTTCTGGGTTAATGTTTAATCCTAAATCTGCTTATATCTTTGTTAGTGTAAAGAAGATGAAGGAAGTATGTGATGCAAGGTGACATTTCCTTGCTGAATCAACTCTTTTTGCCAGCTTTCATTTGCTTCAATGGACCATAGCAGTGACCCCAGCATAACTAATTTGAACTTTAGGAATAGAAGAAAAAGTCAACAAGTTGATGTTATAGAATGTAAGGAGACATTTTTTCCCCTGATATTGAACCATCTAGACTCTGCTTCACACACTATTAGTTGAGATGAACTCGTTTGATGTAAAGCATATTTGAGAGACAAAGAAAGAAATGTGAATTTGCCTTGTTATTTTATCCTATATCCAACTGATTCAAAAGTAATGTGTGGCATATTTCTGAAGTTAAGATCCACTGTCGAACCTTCTTATCTGATGTGCAGGTACTTGTACAGAGGTTTGTCTACTGGAGACCGCCCAACATGTGACCAATGCCTAAGGATCCATGAGAAACTAACTGAAAAAGCTGGTTTGGGATGCATACTGCGTTGTCTTGCTGACACTGTGAATACTGTGTGACTGACTGATACTGTTTACTAAAGCTGGATGAACACAATACTGTAGCAATTTATGGAAAAAAGGTCATCACTACAGATGAATGTTTATTTTTGAAGGTTGTATATGTCTTTGCATTTTGATTGAAGTTGAGCAATGCTTAGCTTATTCTTCCAAGGGCTGGGCTTCCTCTCTTTAAGTCTGTATTCTTAACATACTAACTGTACCAAGTCAATTCTGCCATCCTTTTTGTTTCATATTCCTGTTGTAGTTTATGTGGCTATCATGTTAAGGAGATGTTGCTCCAAAGACTATTACCAAAAATTGATACTATATCAACTGTATCGAAAGTTTTGTTGTAGAAACTTTGCTGTTGTTTGAGATCATGTCAGCTCCCACACCCCACCCCAACCCAAACCAAAAGATTGCAACTTATTTCCTTCTTGAGCATCCCTGTTATACCTGGCAACTAATGAAGTGCATTTTGTTACTCGGATGCAACCTACCGTCTTGTATCCGGGAGCGTGGCCCAAGTATCAATGAGCAGGTGAAAACAATAGAGATCAACTTACAAATCTCGATATAGACAAAAAAGACAAGTGATTTCTTCATATTTGCCTAAACTTTGATGGACAAATTTATACGGTACATGCTCGGTGGGAGGTATGTTTAAACTGGTCTAGATGCCACTGTTATCAAATAAGTAGGACATAATGGGTGGGTTAAGTTAAGTCTAGATGCCACTGTTATAAAATAAACAGGACATAATGGGTGGGTTAAGTTAATAGATTTTGTGACCTAGATGGAGAATCCTAGTTAGTCAAATACTTTTAGGGGCACAAAGGTAAATATGGATAGTACTGTAGTACATAGCAATCATGTACACAAGTGTGGAGCCCATGATTCTTGTACAAAAAAGTTTGGAATAGAGGATCTTCATGCAAAAAACATGGACATATATAAAAATGGTTAGTGAACCCAATTATGTGTCTTCCCATTTAAATAACCATTTTCCTACACAAAATGAAATGAATTCAAACTAATCACTCAACTAAAGAGAACCCAAACAAAATAAAACAACTCAGATTCTCTTGTAATCATCACATTCATCTTCTACTCTATAAACACTTCTCTCCCTACCTTACCTGGACCATTTTTCACTACCCTTTGTCTATCTGTTTGGCTCCAAAAAGAGTTCAACATGCTTGTCCAAACTCCAAAATGACTTCCTCAGCCTCACAGAGCAAATTACAGTTCTGACCGTTGCATGTTGAGTGGTTTAGGGGAGAGAATTGCAGCCCACGGTTTGTTGAGGGGCACTGGTGGTTGGTGGAGGGAGCCTACTGGGTGGAGGAGGGAGCCTACTGGGTGGTGGTGTGAGCGAGAGGCACTGGCTCCAGTGACTGAAGAAGAGGCGGCCGAGGATGAAGAGGACGTCACGGCCACACGCTCGCACTGAGGGCACATGGTAAGGGTGGTGGGAGGGCTCATATTCATGTACAATTGTGGAGAAAGCTTCAATGCTCTAAGCTCACTAACTTCCTTCTGCAAACGTCTGTTTTCCTCAGTCAGATTTTCGCAGCAACGCTTCAAGTATTCGCAATCAACCTCTGTTTGCTTCAACTTGGTCCTGCATCAATCGAGACTTTATTTAGACCTTCTAAATAAAGTATTATCATCATAGAAAATTATGTTTAATGAATTGACGCTTTCTAGTTCAAAAGTACAACAATCCCGTGTTAAGAACCTTAAAAATTGAACATGTCAAGTTTATATACTTGAATATGCAGGCGTAGCAACACAACCTATCTCGTATCTCAAATGTTTAATTTCGACCATCCATTTGAAACCATCATGCCGGTAAAGTTTATTACAAAATTTTCTCCTTGATTAATTATTAGAATACTCATCCATAAGGATCATTTTTTTAAACTTGATTTGTGCTTCTAGTTGGTATTTCTTCGTAACTATTTAAACCTTATATTGAACATCACTAAAGTTTTTCTTTAAAAAAATGAAACCATCACTAAAGGTTGTGGGAAATTGCTCCTCCATCCTCAATCAGGGGTCAATGCTTCGCTTCGAGCCTCGAGAAGCAAGTATCATTGACGGGAGCGCTTTACCCCAAAGTGAATTTTCCAGTGCAAATCTGGATTAATCGAGCCCGAAAGCAGATACCGAACCCCGGATGAAAAACCAAAGAATATGTTGACCCAGAAAATAAGCTTGCATTAATCCATATCCAAACATGGGCTGAGCCACCTTAGGCGAAGGGTGGTCATGTGCACACCCTTCACCGAAAAATTACACGGTGTACATATGTTAAATGTTGGTTATTATGAATATATATTTAATTTTTCACCCTTGACACAAATCTGAATAAAATTTGCATATCCTTGGCCAAATTCTCGGCTCCGCCATTGTATCCAAACACCGAATTCTTTACAGGGTGGAGTGAATCATGTTTTCAAATTGTAAAACTTAAATTAATAAAAGCCAAGTGCCAATAATATAGTTTGTTATTTTACAAGACAATATGATACATTTATGTTGTTTGACCAAAAAGCAAAATAGGACAAATATTTTTCTAACTGTAGTGGAATAAATTGTTAAACCATTTTAAATTCAGGGGTGAGAAGTATAATCCATGCACACGTGTATCACCCGACAGGACATTACTTTGATTATCATAGTTTAAAATTTTATAAATGGAACATACACGTGTGCACATAGCAACATCGAAGATTCATGCTACAAACGTGAAATAATACTCGATGCAGAAAATCAACGGCGGACCAAGGATTCAGGGGAGGTGGGTGACTCATTAAAACTAATGAAAATAAAATCTTGAGCAGAGGTTTAAACCCAAGTTTCCCAACTACTCAAATCTTTAAAGTTCCACCTAAAATCCAAAGCACCCAACTGTCTTTTTTATTTCTAAGGCGCTTTTTAAATTTTTATACCCAATTTTCATATATTTTTATATAATTATATCTAGTCTACATCCGATTTAACGAGCGAGGAAGCACCACTAATTTGAACATGAGTCCGCCCCTGCCAAAAATGCCCTTGAATCTGTAAATAAATAACATACCTTGCCCTCCTGTTCTGAAACCACACCTCCACTTGTCTTGGCCTGAGATTTAGCTGTTTCGCCAGAGCCAATTTTTGCTTCTGAAAATAGAACAATAATCTGTTACACATTTGGATTTAAAATATTAGAATCTTTTTTCCAAAAATGTTTAATATTTTTTCGAACAAAGCTTCAAATACTTTTTTGGGAAACAAAATTGGTTTGAGATGTGTACATTAAGACACATTTTCAGCCAAAATCTTGTTCCAAGAAATAATTTCACAAAAGTTTTTCTTCAATACTCCTATATACTGATTCACGTGACACTTTTCTGTGTAAAAAAATATATTTACACTGAATATATAAGGTTAAAATAAAAAATATTAAAATTATTATTTATATATATAATAGATGTTGCCTTCTTAGCTTCACCATTTATTTTTTTATATTGTTTATCCGCCTTAATATAAATCCTCTACGCCATAGCAATTTGACTTCAAACTTCTCATTTTATGCCTAACAAAAAACTTAATAGCTACATAATAATTTCGATCGCTTATTTCAAATCAAGAATTTCCGAAGCATTCCGTTTTTTCTTAAATTTGGTGTAAATTTAAAACTAGAGACTAAATCTTCATAATTAATTTTCCAAAAGGAATTACCCTTGACCCACGAAATTATTTACAAAAACTGCCACTCACCGGATTAAGAGTGTTATGCTCCTTGAATGTCTCTTCAAGAACGGCAGCTTGCTCCGTAGACAACCGGAGTTTCTTCCTCGCCGCGGCGTCGCCGCCGTCCTCCTCCAGTGAGCTGCTGGCTCTCTCCCCTTCATTTTCTTCTCTCTCATGACTCCTTTTCCCACTTACACTTGAAACTGTACTGTTAGGTGATGATACCATTATCACTTGATCTTCTTCTTCATCATCACACTCTATCATCCTCGCTGGTTCATTCATATCTATTTCCCCTCTTACAATTTCTCGTCCCTCATAATTTCTCCCTGCAAAAAGAAAAATTAAGATCAAACATGTCCAAATAAATAAAAAAAAGCGAACCATTTGGGTGTTTTATTTTCCCGTTCATGTAACGCTAATGGGTTCAGCTTAATCTAGTACTATATCTATATGACTATATATATGTATGAAATGTGTATGAAAAACTACTGTACTAAAATTTCAACCTTTTATAACATTTAAACCCATAATTTCAAAAGTTACAGTATGATCTGTGCGTAGGGATCTTAGTAGCTCAGTTGGTTGTATATCTAAACTTTTTGAGGAGGTTCAAATCTTCACTACACGTTTCCCCATTCAAAAAAAAAGATTTTAAAAAAATGTGATCTGTGCTAAAAATAATTGAAACCGAACTAATCAAATTCAAATCTAAAGAGAGCATGCATACATGACCCAAACAAATTTAGAGAAAACAGAGCAAAAGGTTGTAAACTTCTGTAATTTTTTTACCTGAAGAAATTTCGATGCAAAAAAACACCCTTTTAAATCAAACATGCCCAAAAAAGAAAAAAGAACCATTTGGATTTTTTTATTTTCTCGTTCATGTAACGCTAATGGGTTCAGCTGAATCTAGTATATGTATATGTGTGCAAAAACTACTCTAAAGATTTCATTTTTTTATAAAATTTGAACCCATAATTTCAAAAATACAATCTGTTTAGTACTAAGATCATTAAAAGTTGGACTAATCAAATTTAAACAGAGCATGCATCCATGACAAAAACAAATGAAGGAAGAAAAAAACAGAGGAAAAAAGTTTCAACCTTTATGAGTTTTACCTGAAGAAATTTGATGATGGTTCATGAAGGGCAAGATATTCAAAGGGAAAGGAGGAGTTGATGAAGAAGTGAGATTATTTTGAGGGCAACTCATTCCTAAGCTGAGGCTCAAACCTAAACCGTCTTCTTTTTCACCACTCATCTTTTTTTTTCCTTTGAAGAACCAAACAAGTTTGTTTACTTTTTCTTTCCTTTTGGAATCAAACAGAAAGGAATGGGGTTTTTTCTTGTTCTGGGGTTTGAATGTGTTGTTGGGGGTATGGGGGTGGGGTAGGGGGCAGAAAGAAGAGAAATGGGGTGTTCCCTTTTGTAGCAGAAGGAGTTGCAGCTTTTTTCCTTTAGCTAGTGCAATACAGTTCGTAGGATAGGTCAGAAAGATTCAGAACTTAACAGTATTTATACTACGGCACACATACAAATATTTATACTTGTATTTTCTTCATTTTATTAAATACAAAAAAAGAAAAAGAATATTATGAAATATTTCTATCTAGTAGTATTACAATATTAGATTCGGAGAAATAAAAAGGGGTAGATACGTCTTCAACCTTAATAAGAATTTTTTTTACGCTTGAAACAAAAAATTGTCTTTAATGAAGGAACATTTTATAACTTTATTATATAAATTCAAATTAAACCATGACTCCAATACAAACAGAGAACATCATGTCACGGATAAAAAGAAATGAAAGACGAGGGATGTGTAAGAAGATATTTCCTTAATTATTCTTCTTCTAAATATAATATATATGTATATATATATATATTAAATTAAGATTATTTTAGAAAAAGATTATTTTAGAAGATAATTATTTTATTTTATCTAACATACAAGATTCTAATTATAATTAGAATAATTATAAATTAATTATCATAATGAGGTAGATGATTATGGGATCTTCCCATAATCACTCTAACAGTCCCCCGCAGTCTTAGCTGGAGATTCTCGGATGCAGAGACTGTATCTGAAATCATCAAAAAGTACGCACGGAAACTTTTTGTAAAGATGTCAGGTATCTGATAATGGGGCGGCACATGGAGAACACGAAATTGATCACGGGCAACTTTTTATCGGACAAATAAAATATTCATTTCAATGTGCTTCGTGTGTTTATGCTGAACAAGATTTCCAGATAAATAGATCGCAGTCACATTGTCTCATTGACCATTGTTGTCTTTTTAACAGGACAATGGCGCTCCAGTAACAAATTACAGAGCCAACAAGATTCATCAACAACATTTGTCACCCTTCGGTATTCCGTCTCTGCACTTGACCGAGATGGTGTGGACTGACGTTTGGAGGACCATGATATGAGATTGTCACCTAAGAAGACACAATAGCCGAAAATGGAACGTGTGTCTGGACAGCCACCCCAATCCGCATCAATATAGGCAGACAGACGTGGGACGGAGGTCTTATACAGATGTAGTCCGAACTGAAGAGTACCCTTAATATACCGCAGAATCCTCTTGAGAGCCCCCATATGTTCTTTCCTTGGGTCATGCATGTGTAAACAAACATGCTGGACCGCATAGGAAATATCAGATCTCGTAAAAGTGAGATAATGCAATGCACCAGCCAGGCTGCGGTAATGTGTAGGGTTGTTGTATGGAGTACCTAAAGCATTGCTCAACTTCGTCTTTGTGTCAACCGGAGTATGTGAAGGTTTGTATGAAGACATCTTTGTTTTGTCAAGTATCTCCTCGGCATACTTCTTTTGACTGAGAAACAGACCACCTGCATAGTGAGTGACAGCAATGCTAAGAAAATAATTCAACGGTCCTAAGTCCTTCATTGTAAATTTTGTTGCAATAAGGGACTTAATGGACTGACGAAGTGAAGTTGAGGATGCAATTAGGATAATGTCATCAACATACAGAAGTATATAAGCCACATCAGTGCCCTTTCTATAAATAAAGAGAGATTGATCTGACTTGCTATGAGAGAATCCCAATTTGAAAACAAATCCTGCAAACCTGTTATACCATGCCCGAGGAGCTTGTTTCAGACTATATAAGGATCTTCTCAACATGCACACGTGATCTGGACGAGCATGACCGCGAAATCGTAACTGCTGATGCATGTATACCGTTTCATGTAAGTGGCCATGTAAAAATGCATTCTTGACATCCTACTGATGAATGTACCATGACTTGGATAGTGCCAGACTAAGAATAGTCCTGATAGTTGCAGGCTTGACTACCGGAATGAATGTTTCAGCGCAATCTACTCCCACCTGCTGAGACCTGCCATCACCAACAAGACGAGTTTTGTATCTCGCAAAGAACCATCAGAATTCTTTTTATGGCAAAAATCCACATTGACCGAATTATATTCACATTAGATAGTCGTGGTACTAATTTCCACATCTTATTTTGAATAAGAGCAGTAAATTCATCTAACATGTCAGCCTTCCAATTCGGGTCTGATAAGACAGCTTTGGGATTTTTTTATATTGGTGAGGGATGGACTGAGGTAGTTAGGTTGACATGGTGTTTAGGGCGAAAAATCTCATGCATTGCACGTGTTTCCATGGTCCGTTTAGGTGTTGGGCCATTGGATGGTTGGGTGGCGTTGGAATTTTGGGCCGAAACAGTGGGTAGGGTGGTTTCGGTATTTTTGGGCCGAGGTAGTGGGCTCGATATGGTTCTGGGCCGGCGAGTTGCCGGAAGGGGGTGGGGTGACGGTTTGTGTTGTAGGGGTCTGTGATGGCCCTAAATTGTTACTTTGAGAGTTTAGATGATACCTCAAAATGGGATGAATTCCGTCGTCCAGAAAATCATAAGAATGTGGGGATGCCGCTCGAGATGTAGCAAACGGGAAGGTTGATTCATCAAAGATACACATGACGAAAAATAATAATTTTTCATGTTGACATATCAAAACATTTATATCCCCTATGATTTTGTGGGTACCCTAAAAACACGAAAGGAGTAGACCGAACTTGTAGTTTATGAGTGGTTGTGGACTGAAACAAAGGGTAACACAAACACCCAAAAATCCGTAAATGTGTAAATGAATGGATACGGTTGTACAATACCTTTGTAGGGGACACATTGGAGAGTAGTTTACTAGGAATAATATTTAAGATATATGTAGCCATTTGAAGATCATGATGCCAAAAATTTGATGGTGTAGATGAATGCATAAGTATAGATCGAGTCATATTGTTGATTGTTCGAATCTTTCTTTCAGCTTTCCTATTTTGAGAAGATGTATGTGGACGGGAAATACGGACATACATCCCATTTTATTGACAAAAATTTTGAAATTGGGTATTTATAAATCCCCCCCCCCCCCATTATCACATTGAAAACATCCCATTTGATTTGTCACGGGCGAACCAACGTTGGACAGTTGGTCCGCAAGTACTTTTAATTCTTGACAATAGGCTGAGATGTTAGAAAAATTATCCAATTTAATATTTGTAAATTGGTGTTCAAGATAAACGGCCCTAGACATTTTATTATCTTAAAAAATATTTTATAATCTTTTCCACGCCTGTTTAGCCGTAGAATTGGGTTCTAAAATGGTATGAAGAAGATTATTCAAAATTGTATCATAAATTCATTGAAGGACTATAGCATCTAAGCGAGACCATAATTTCTTGTCCACAATAGTGGTATCCGACGGTGACTCGGATGGGAGGATATGGTCAATCACCTCATAGGCGCGACAGTGAATTTTGAATAGTTCTGCCCATGAGTTATACTGCCCTTTCTTCATTTCAAGGGTGATGAAGATAAAGTTCTTAACGTTATTAATGACAATAGCGGGATGAAAGTTTTGTTTTTCGGTCATAGTTTCGACTTCAAATCAAAAGAAAAGAAGAAGGGAATGGTTTTGTGATGAAAGTATGTAGATGAACCCTAAGGTTTGGAAGAAAAAAATACTTGGCCAAGTAGTGGTTACGACTAGTATATGTTTTAGGGTTTAGGGGATGTATTAGGTTGAGTTTGAGATGACTAAACCTAAGTAGAGGCTGAAAAACGGTAGCAAAAGGAATAGAAGAAATCGTTTAGGAGAAGGAGAAAAAAAGGTTTAAAGCAAAAATCTTTTAGGTTCTTGATATCATGTAAGAATATATTTTTTTAATTATTCTTCTTTCAAATATACAATATATATACATGGATTAAATCAAGACTATTTTAGAAGACAGCTATTCTACTCTACCTAATATACCAGATTCTAATTATAATTATAATTATAATTATAATAATTAGAATAATTATAAATCAATTCGAGGTGATTATGGGATCGGGGGGGGGGGGGGGTGGAGAAAGAGATGTGTGAATATATGGAGGAAGAAGGCAAATAGATGTCCAATGATGACTTATGTCAGTGGCTATTTGCACAATGATGATGATAGAGATTGGCTTTGATTTAGCTTGGCTTTTTCCTTGTTTTTTTATGGATGTTTTTCTGTCTATTTATATTTGGCAAAGTTTGCATGGGACTATTTTAACCGTGGTTGGTGGTTTATGTTGAATTTTAACCATGGTGAATAACCTGTGAATGTAAACGTAACTGAAGATGAGTTAACTGTACTGTAAATCTATGCATTAAATGAATCATCTGTTGCTGAATTGTAACTCCTCATTGAAAAGAGGCTTTTTTACTCTCTTTTTTCAACCGTTGACTATTGACTAGCGTGCGTGCTCTCTCGTGAAACACTTTTTCTGAACTTACTTTTTTCACCCACGCGCTGAATTTTGAGGGTAACAAGTGCGTGATGCATGTGGATCAAAAATAGAAGTTCCATTTATTTTTGCCAGTATCCCAACACAATTTTCTTAGAAAATGACTTTTCACTCTTATATGTTTATTTTTCATATCACTTATGCATCAAATGAAGATCTCAGCATAAAATTACAAAAATATTTTGTAACTGTGCTGCAATATCCTTTCTCCCCGATTTTTTTTGTTACTCTTAATTTCCTTATTTTTTAAGAAAAATATTTGGTGTGAAATTTATCTATATGACTAAATTAGCTAGCCTTTGGCTACAAATTTAGTTGAAAAAATGATTATTTTAAGTTATGTTGAAAAATAAATTTCAAAATTTGAAGTTGTGTTTTGACATGAGGGGATCTTAGTAACTCAATTCGTTGACTATTTAAATTTTTACCTTATTAATTTCTTTTTTCCCTATCCAGTATGTAATTTAAAAAATATTTAGACATGTATTTCACTTGAAAAAAATTTAAAATTTTGTGAGTGAAAGAAAAATTCAGCCAAAACTAATCTGAGACAATATTTAGAATTTAAACATTTTTTTTAAAAACTGATCAAATAAGGACAAACAATGTTTTCAATTTTTTTTTTAAATCTATGACCAAACGGAAAGCTTAGATTCACACTTAAATTATAAAAAAAAATCATTCCAAATAATTGATTAAAGGTAGAGAAATTTTATCCCTCCGGTCATATCTCTTGATTATGAGAATTACATTAAGTTTGTTTAAAAGGGAAAATACAAGGCGCTGCATTATTTTTCTTAAGAAGGTCAGAATCATATTAAATTTATTATACACAATATTATTTTTTATATTTTAAGAAATTATTCTTTGGGGTTTGAACTCGTTTTGATCACACACAATAGGAACTCTTTCGGTCGCGTCAAAACTTCATTTCAATTGCATTAATTTAATTTAAATTGATTTATATCTATGATAGTTTTACATATAATAGTTTGAAGATACATGAAAATGGAAATAACTTCAATCTCAGCCATATCAAAAATACAAAAAGGATATACTGTGTGTTTAAATTGTAACATCATAATTGACCTAGTTTGACTCCCAGAAGCAAAAGTGATAAATGTTGGGAGTACTACATGAAACAGAAAAAGCAATTAATAATATGTACTTTTTTTTATTTTACGAAGAAATCCGCATTCGCTATTCTTTCGAGTGCGCATAGGGTAAATTCCGGACTGACGCAATAGTCTGCAAACCACGTCAGTCGATTAACCACACTTGGCAAGCCATGTGTGACAGGCTCAACCAAGAAGGTTTATACAGGGGATCGAACTAATGCTACACCAACTTGGCTACCCTTGCGGGTATAATATGTACTTATCGATTTGATTAACACTTGTCATAAGTTTTCTTAATTGCTTGTTTGAATAATAGGTTACAGAGTATTCTGGTTTGAAACTTTGAATAATGTGGGGATAAAGAAACACAAGTTACAGAAATAATCTTTGTAGTGACTAATTAATGCAGTCCTTTTAGTTGAATTTGCATTTAATTTAAATGGTAGTAAGTTACAACTTCAACTAAAAGTTTATGTACTCTCCCACTTCAGCTGTGTGTCAAGTAGATGGCTATTAAAATTATCCCAGTATAACAAAATAAAATATTAATCCTAGTATAACAATTTGTGAAGTGTTTTTTATACACAGAATCTTCAATTAAGTACTGTTTTGGGAATGAATTGCCACAATGTATAACAAAGCCAAGTATTCATAGCTAACTCCAAATTAATTAGTAGCTCTAATTTGTTTTGACCGTTGAATTATTTATCTTTTTGCCAAAAGACATTAAAAGTATTATTAAATCTTGAGGAACTTAAATTTGAGACCTCTTGCTAAAGAGGAATCACAAGATTGTCATGTTGATTCTCCCAAGAAGTTGATATTATAATGGACTCGATCTTCTACATGGTAGAACACTGTTTTCCTTGGCAACCTTGTCCCAAATTCTTTTTAGTGTTTCCAAAATTATTGTTCTCACTCTGGTCATGATCATATTAATGATCGGTCTAAAGTTCATTACTCAAGATTAATGACAATCTTTATTTTCGTTCATTACTCAGAGAAATGATAATTTTTATTTTCGTTCATTACTAAGAGTTAAATAACAACCTTTATTTTTCAAATATTAATAGGTATTTCTGATCATAATATTTACTAACCAGAAGTTGTCATCTACATATATTTATAAGATATCTCTTGTCAAACACACTGAAAAAAATCTTCTTCTCTTCTTATTTGAAGTTCTTCTTTTCCTTTTGTTTTCTGATTAACAGTTTCGTGCAAACTTTTAACTTTGCACATGTTTGGAAGTGACTGTACAATCTTAAGAAGCAATCGATCACAAGGATACATTTATATTTTAGTCGTGCCGTAATCACTTTCAATTTAAAGTGATTTGCCACGACATAATATTTATGATAAGTTATTTACTGTTTTTAATTCTTTACTATTCAATATCAATATTGTAGCAATGGGAACATAAGTATTACATCGACTACCTCCTACGAATCTGGCCTGATGAAAAGGGCTTTGGAAACTGAAATTAAGAAGTTGTACCTGATGATGATCAGTAGTAAATTTTGACTTTTCACTTGTGATCATTAACGTGCTAGTTAACTTCCGTGATTCATAGTCTCAAGACAACAAAAAATAGCTTGTCAACAAATAGGTTCCACGAATATGAATGACTAGTCACCACACCTATGAATACCTGAAATGAATTGCCCTCCAAGACAATGTCCACTTAATTCCCTTGTGGCATAACCGCATAAGAATAAAATATGTTACTATCTGTGCTTTTTGATTGTAGTGTGTATGGAATTATTCTATTTGAATCTCATTCTTCCGAGGAAACAAAGAATCTGAAATCTTGTAGTACCATATTGCTATTTCAATATAATTTGTACAACTAGAAATTATAATTAATAAGCACTATTAAATTACATAATGAAGCACCCCATATGGAGAATGATTCTTAGAGAAACCAACATAATACTTACAAAGTTAAGCATTTTTCATAACTAACTTCTTAGAAATAATAACATGATCAACTTAAAAATATATTTAACATTTTATCTTTATAATATCGTACCCAGTGTAATTCCATAAAGTGGAGGTCTGGGGAAGATAATTAAGATGTACGTAGACATTATTCCTACATTTGTGGGATAGAGATTGTTTTTAATAGACCGTCAGCTGAAATCAAAGTGTTTGAGCAAGGTTGCAAGTAAAAATATGAGTAAGATACAAGGCAAACAAGACAACAAATAACAATACACATTGAAGAAAAGAAACTACGCATTTACGAGATAGATACTACTAATATGGAGAATCACTAACCCTCTAGTCTAATCTTCAAACTCCACCATTTTATCTACGGTCATGTCTTTACTTACCATAAATCGTTTCACAAGGGTTAGAGTTGTAATCTAAGCCATTACCTTTATTCCAATATCACGTAATATGCATAGATAATAGGGAAAAATACAGTCAAATATTCGATCATCTAGTTTATAAATATGTACATAGTGTATAAATAATATATATTTTATATATATGTATATGGTATAAATAATATATACTTCGGCTACGTTGATAAATAAGTTATCCTAGAAAATAAGGTGGACTTGAGCTAGACCCAGTGACCCACCACATTGAGTTCCAAAATATGAAAAGGATGACAAAAAGAAAAATGAAAAAGTAAAGCAAATAAAAGTGGGAAAAAGAAGAAGCAAAAATAAAAGGCTAGAAAGTTTCGAACTCTGGGCTAAAAAGTTTGAGCCAAGCAAATTGGAAGAATCCAAAGCCAAGCATGAGCTCCAAGAAAGAGACATAAAAAAATAAAAAATAAAAAATAAAAGTTTTAATTTTTTTTTGAAAGGATGGAAAAGACAAGAAAGAAGGGAGGGGGATCACGTGGAAGTTCACGTGATGAAGCATGGAGGTGCTTGCCCACGTGGCATCACATGTGACCTACTTGGAAACACTCGTGCGTGTCACATTGCCTTAATGCTACAATCATTGGATACTCTCTCTATACATCTTTCTCCACGAATTTTCTCGTTGAGATTTTAGTACCCACTCGCTCTACATGACGAAGTTCATTACACGCGCTTGCTATTTGTTTTGTCCTCACTTTACTTATGTGGTTCAAAGAAGATTTCAAAATTAACCCATATAAAATATTAGAAGTGACAAAATTTGTTCATCAAATATAAGGTTGTCTGATGGTGGTAATTATTGGTGCTGTTGGTAACTTTTGTGGTGATGGTAGTTGATGCTTCTTGTAAATAATGGTTGTGGTGATTTATGGTAATGATGATAGTCGATGACGATGGACATTCAGAATTATAGTAAAACTAGAAGGAATAGTGAAATGTTATTTTTGTAGAAATTCTCATGGATATAATATTTTAAGGATATTAAAATTTTATTATAGATAAAAACCATTAAAATCTAGTCAAACCCATTAAATATATTAGCGTGTATTATTAAATATACTCCAAATATTTTGTAATATTTAGTGGGGATGCGGTGGTGGGGTTAGAGTGTGGTCAAAACCCTGAACTGGAATGCGATGACCGTTTTCAACCAGAATAGATTGTGGAGTATTTAAATTACGCATTTAAGAAAGATTATCAGAATTGTTGGTGAGGTGAGACGTTGCGCCCGTATCCATATAACACGCATTATCTGGCTTCCGATGAGTCAACGTGCCGAAAGTCTGGCCCAAACTGGATTGGGGAAGGCCTGGAGCGGACTGCTGGGCTCCAGGATAATGGGCCGGATGGTTGTGGCCTGTTGGTGGTGCGCCCAAGCTGCTGGGTTGTAGGCATTTGGGCATGATAGCTGAGGCCCGGCGGTAATGTGCCCAGAATGATGGGCCGCTGAAGTTGCCAATTTGGCATTTGGGCCGCAGGCTCTAGGTAGATGCTGAAGGCCCAGTGCCCCTGTTTGCGCCCATTGCTGCCAGAAAAACCACCAAGGGTGATCTTCGCCATGGGTTCTGCATGAAAATAAAATATGGGGGGGGTTGGGGCGTGGCGAGGTAGATGTGAGGCGCACTGGCCGAATATGAGGTGTATATCGGCCAGTGAGGTCAGATATTGGGAAGGTGTTCAGCCGTATATGAGGTGTATATCGGCGTCGAGAGGCTGTATAATAGTAGTATACGACATGTTGGAGAATTATTAGAGGGGAGAGGACCGTATATTAGTGATATATTAGAGGTATACGGGGTCATAGAGGTCTAGCGCGATGTATACGAGGTGTATATCAGCGTATATCGGTGGTATACCGATGGTAGATGGCCGGTTTGGCGCTGGAAAAATAAGGGGAAGGGCGGCCGATCTGGGTGTTTAGGGTAGGGATGAAGTTTTGGCTTCTGATACCATGTAGAATTGTATTAATCTCCCTTGTGGAGTCTTTCTCATTAATACAAATATATATAGTGTATACATTGTGGAATCCTAATCCAATAGGGATCCTATTTCTACCATAATTATACAACACTAAATATTACAAAATATATAGAGTATATTTAATAATATACGCTAATATAATGCACTTAGTACTCCGTCCCTTCCAGTCTAGTTGTCAATTTTCCTCATCTTTAAAGTTAACTAGATCAACTCAATATTTGTATTAAATTTTAGATATTTTAAAACTATATAAAAATATTATAAATAGCAATTTTTTGTATTAAATTTTAGATATTTTAAAACTATACAAAAAATATTATAAATAGCAATTTTTCTCATATTAATTTGATTAAAATATACTTTAAAATGCTAATTAAAATCACATAATTTAACTCTTGTTAAACGAAACTAAAATATGAATAATCAACTTTCTGATATTTATTAAGGGTAAATAAACAAGGCCTAAGTGACTGTTGATCCAAGTTTGAAGACCATCTATTATTTAGCTTAGATATGGCAAATTTAGTTCGTGAAAATATGATATGTTCATTCTCTCGTCTACGTTGATTCACTCAACTCAACTCATCTCATCTAAACTTGGATTAATATATAACCCAAACTTGAGATGAAAAATCATATCAAAATATTAAAAATATATATGCTATATAAAATCATAATAAAGAAAATATGTATTTAGTGATTAAATAAATTATCAGAAAATAAATAAAATTAAAATTTAATAGGGTTGAACGGTTTATATTTTGGTCCAATTTAAGTTACTTTTAAATAATTCTTCTATTTATTAATCACTAAACTCAGTTTAATCCATTCAAAATTTTCAGACATTTCATTTGACACCTTTATTTAGCCTTACTCACAATACGTTGCATATCTAATTTGGAATAAGTATATATATTCTTTCGTACCTATTTAAACACATGTGGTTAGATGGGCCATGGATGGTTCCTATCAAATAATTGGGGTGTCATTGTTCGATCGACCATCAAATCATTGTTTATATATATATATATATACATATATATATCTTGAAAATAACTTTACAAAATACAACTCTATCTTTGGCTACATATCCATGTGATGCTCACGTGATAGAGGTCCTTTTTTTTTAATATTCAGCTTTCCGGCTTACGGCAGACTATTTCTAGAGATAGTAGTCATGGTCCCTCAACACTACTACCAGTAAATCGCGGGATGTGCCTGAATGACCAGGGTTTGAGAACAGAGCAACTGATATCACATACAAGGTCCTACCCCAGAAGAGAGCAAATTGCTCCCATCAGGGTTCGAACCCACGCTGCAGGCCTCCAGCTGGATTTTAAGTTCCCCTCATTTGTCATCTAACTATGCCCCGGGAGACACAGAGGTCCTTCTCTCATACTACTAGGAGTAGTATTCTAAAACAAAGAAAAAAAATCATTTAAATTTTATGTCACTATCCGTATCTGAAGGGGAGCCTTTGGCGTACGTATGTAACTGGTAAAGTTACTGTCATGTGACCAGAACATCACAGGTTCGAGTAGTGGAAAGAGCCATTTGCAGAAATGCATGGTAAGACTGTGTACGATAGACCATTGTGATCCAGCCTTTTCCAGACCATGCGCATGACGAGAACTTAGTGCACCGGACTGCCCTTATATCATTGTCTGTAATATGTAAAACCTTCCTTTAACAGTTCTTTTTCGTGCGTATTTGTATCATTACAATGCGACTTTTAAGATAAATTACGAGTTTACAAATAATTTAAGTCTCGCACTTATCTTCAAAAAAAATCGTCAATTGCTTGTGCTTAAACTGTCTTCGCAATTGCTAAGTATACATTTTATATGTAATTGCAATACATCTTTCCTATAAATTACATAAAATATCCTTGCATATGATTGAATTAAAGATACGCTACTTATATTTCAAATCAAACAATCAATACCTTCCACTCCCTTGTTACATGATGGGAGTCCTATGTGTGAGATGATATTAATCTCCCTTGAGGAGTCTTTCATTAATATCAAGGTATATATAGAGTACAATATTCACCCATTATACAATAGGAATCTTAAGCCTATACAAAAGAGGAATCTTAGTCTTACCATAATTATATTTACACAATATATGGAATTATTCTAATTATGGGTAGGGAATATATTGTTTCCTATATTTACACATTTGCACACCCCCTCAGTCGGAGCGGGAGGAGGCCGGACGCTGAGACTGGCTCTGAAGTCAAGAAATATCTGTCTGGGAAATCATTTGGTAAATATGTCTGCATACTCAATATGCTTGGTTCGCTGATGTTGAACCGGATTATGAGAAATATAGATGGCAGAGATGTTATCACAATACACAATAGATGCCTGGCGCAAAGGACACTGAAGTTCTAACAGTAAATTTCTGAGCCAACAAATCTCAGCTACTACATTTGCAACGCCTCATACTCAAATTTCGGCATCGGAGCGAGATAGGGTAGCATGTCGCTTGGCAGACCAAGAAATCAGATTATCCCCTAAGAAAACATAAAAGCTGGAGGTGGAGCGTCGCGTGTCCGGACACCCTGCCCAATCTGCATTCGTATATGAAAGCAACCTGTCTGGTGCAGAGGGATATAGGTGCAAACCATAATCAAGAGTGTCCTTAATGTATCGAATGATACGCTTAAGAGCAGTGAAATGAGACTCCATAGGGCATGCATGAATAAGCACACCTGCTGAACAACATAAGCTATGTCTGGTCTGGTGAATGTGAGATACTGAAGTGCACCTACAAGGCTCCTATACAAAGTAGGATCAGAGACTGGAGCACCATCCATAGCACTGAGCTTAGATTTGAAATCAACTGGAGTAGGCACCTCTTTGCAGTTTGCCATCTTAGCCCTGTACACAATCTCTTCTGCATACTTACGCTGACCCAAGAACATATGATTGGCAGACCTGGTCACTGATATCCCCAAAAAGTAACTTAGCTTCCCCAAATCAGTCATTGCAAATTCGGACTTGAGCAAGGCAATAATCTCATTTTTCAATCCGTCGGAGGAGGCAGTAAGAACAATATCATCCACGTAAAGTAATAAGTAAGCAGTGTTACTACCTCGATGAAAAATGAAAAGTGATGTATCACTCTTGCTGCATACAAACCCAATCTGCAAGATATACCTGGCAAAACGATCATACCACGCACGGGGGGCCTGCTTCAGGCAATATAGTGACTTACGGAGACGGCACACATAGTGAGGAACTGCTGGATGGGTGAACCCTGGTGGCTGATACATGTAGATTGTCTCTCTCAGATCCCCATGTAAGAATGCATTCTTCACATCAAGCTGATGGATCGGCCAGTGTTTGCCCATGACTATGCTCAAAACTGTGCGGATGGTAGCCGGTTTGACAACCGGGCTGAAGGTCTCACCACAATCAATGCCCTCCTGCTGATTCGTGTCATTAGCCACAAGACGGGCCTTATACCTCTCAAGATCCCCATTGTCTCTGAACTTGTGATGAAATAGCCACATACAACGAATGACATTCACCCCCTCAGATCTAGGTACTAGATCCCACATGTGTTGTTTAGTTAAAACATTGAATTCCTCATACATAGCCGCATTCCAATTAGGGTCTTGTTTGGCCAATTTTGGGTTCTTTGGAAGTGGAGAGATGGTTTGGGCAGACAAGTTGAAATGGACTTTGGGTTTGAAGATTCCATGTTTTGAACGAGTTTCCATTGGATGGGTAGGGACAGTGGGTAAAGTCGGATAAGGAGGGGGTGGGGGCGAAGCCATCGGAGGCGCCGCGGCTCCTGGATCGAGAGTCGCGGCGCTAGAAGGTTGACAGGCTTCTCTGAAGTTTGGGTGCCGCGGCTCTAACGACGGAACAGAGGATGTGAGTTATTCGATTATGAGGGGAGAGATGGCAGACTCGTCAAGAAAGGAGTAGTCCTGTTTTTGAAATTTTGGAAGATTCAAAAATGGGAATGTGGTCTCGTTGAATGTGACGTGACGAGATATGTGGATCTGACGAGTCGACAAGTCATAGCATAGATAGCCCCTATGGTTCGGCGGGAATCCTAGAAAGATACATGGAGTGGACCTAGGAGCGAGCTTGTGAGGGGCGGTGGAGCTAAGGTTGGGATAACACAGACAACCAAAAATTCATAGATGATCATAAGAGGAGATTCTATGGTAGAAGATTTCGGTAGGGGTCATATTGTGAAGAGTGCTAGTAGGGAGAATATTTAGAGTGGATTCTGACATTTTAAAAGCATAGACCCAGAAGGGTGGAGGGAGGAAGGCATGAATCAATAGGGTACAAATCATATTGTTAATGGTGCGGATGATTCTTTCAGCTTTACCGTTTTGTGGTGAGGTGTGAGGGCAGGAGAAGCGAAAGACCATGCCATTATTGGTACAAAAACGGTGAAACATAGAGTTATTGAATTCACGACCATTATCGCACTGAAATGATTTTATGCCTTTTCCAAATTGTGTTTGAATGAAATTGCGAAACTCAAGAAATTTGACAAACATTTCCGATTTAAATTTAAGAGGGTATAACCAAACGTAGTGTGAAAAATCATCAAGCAACACAAGATAGTATTTATGACCGAGAGAACTAGGGATAGGAGATGTCCATAAATCGGCATGTATGATATCAAAAGGAGCAAATGTAACACTAGTAGATGATTTAAACGGAAGACGAATATGTTTGCCGAAAGAGCAAGAAACACAATTTTGGGCAAGTTTCCCATTACAAGCAATGAAATTGTTGCCTCTAAGAAAATTAAAAACTGGGACTCCTGGATGACCAAGCCTATTATGCCAGGTTGAAGAAGAAACAACCGCTAGAGTGACGGGAGAGCCAGATTTGGCAGCGGAGGTGGAAGTGAATGGATAGAGATCCCCCGTGCTATTGCATCTCGTAAGAGGTGTCCCCGTATGAACACCCTTTACAGTAAAACCAAAAGGGTCAAAATCCACAGAGACAGAATTATTACGAGTAAATTGGCGGACAGATATGAGGTTCTTAAACATGTGTGGGGCATATAGGGTATTTTTGAGGGAGAAGGGTGGATGAGGAGGTTGTGTGTATGAGGTACCATAACTCTTAATTGGAATGCGTTGTCCACTATCAACTGTAACATATTGATGATGCTTTAAACAAAACAGTTTAGGAATAGTACATGCAGACTGGGTGACGTGAGATGTGGCATCTGAGTCCATGTACCAAGTATTGTCAGGTTGTTGCATAGATAGGGTGCTGAACGCCTGACCCAACTCAGTGGGTGTCATGCCGGAGGAGGGCTGCGGGACTTGGCCTTGCATGAAGTGGGCCTCATCGTGGGCTGGAGCGGGCCTAACAAATCGGGTAAGAATACGATTGTATGGTCAGCTGCATCGAATGGACTTAGCGTCGCGGCTCAATCGGGCGCCGCGTTTATATCGGGCACCGCGCGCCAGACGAATCGCTGGCGAGCCGCAGCCCAGTTGTTCTGCGATCTCTGTTGTTGTTGTTGGTTCTGTTGACCGCGACCATTGCCACGACCACGGCCTCCTCTACCGCCGCGGCCTTTTCCACCCTTGCCGCCGCGGCCCTGCCGCTGTTGGGAGTTGTCCGGTGGCGTCTGATCTTGGGGTTGCGTGTCGACAGCTAACACTTGCTGGGCGTGCTCATCTTGCTTAGCACGACGGGTTTCTTCGAGCAACAATTGTGAGCGAGCTTTGTTAAAACTCGGTAGCGGATCTGCCTGTTGAATAATGGTGGTCAAAGTATCATATTCGCCCTTAGGAAGGCCAGAAATCATTTGTAGCACCATTTTATCATCAGTGACAGGCGTGCCGATGTTGGAGAGTTGATCCGCTAGAAGTTTAAGCTGCTTGCAGTACTCAGAGACATTGGAGAAGTTTTCAAGACGTATTTTGTTGAACTGTTCTTCAAAATACACGACACGAGTGTGCTTGTTGTCCTGAAAAATTTCCTCCAAACGATTCCACAAGTCAAGGGTTGTGGAGTCAGATTTCATGATAGTAAGGAGCAAATCCTGAGAGATACTACCATATATCCATTGTTTGACGCCGGCGTCGAGACGATGCAAGATAGAATCATCAACCTCCGTAGGGCGCGGAATAATGTCATCAATATGGTCAAGCACGTTATAGAGACATGCACGATTGCGAAAAAGTTCAACCCAGGGAGAATACTTGTTGTTTTCTTGATCAAGAATAGTGGGAATATGGTTCTTGATGTTGGAAACAGTAAGGGCGGGATGAAACGGTGGTGATGACTTTGTGGTGGAATTTGTGGAGGTAGAGGCGTCAGAAAGTGTGGAAGAATCAGGGATAGCCATTTAGAGAGGAGAAGAAAGGAAGAACAAAACCTTAAAAACAAGAAGAAAAGCCGGGAGGGCCGCGGCGTAGGAGAGGCAGCCGGCGGCTGTGGAAGAGAAAGGTTTTTAGGGTTTTGTTTATTTGGCTCTTGATACCATGTGAGATGATATTAATCTCCCTTGAGGAGTCTTTCATTAATATCAAGGTATATATAGAGTACAATATTCATCCCTTATACAATAGGAATCATAAGCCTATACAAAAGAGGAATCCTGGTCTTACCATAATTATATTTACACAATATATGAAAATATTCTAATTATGGGTAGGGAATATATTGTTTCCTATATTTACACGTTTACACTAGGCAAATATTAATTTGTATTATTTTCATTATATAGGGAAAGGATTAAATATATGGTTTTGAACACAGCATTTGCATGTAACTTAGTAACTTAAAATAATATGAAAGAATAATTAAAGTGAAATCTAAAATTAAATAGAAAGTTCCCATCTATTAGATTTTGTGAAATTTAGAATATAGAATAAACATTTTCGCCATTCTCAATTAGGAAAATGTATTAAAAAGAGAATAAACAATTGTTTTAATTATGCATGTTCAAAACTCTAAAGAGTGAAATGAGTACAACTTAATTAATAAGATAATTACTAGTATTAAAAGGTGTTCATCCTGTAAACATAATTTATTTTTATTTTCTTATTAACTTCACGAACTTATCATTTCTATTGTAATTATTTGTGATACACCCTGATTTTTTGTGTAAGAATTTAATGTTGGGGTTTAAGTTATTACGTCAAACGCAAGAATAACTACTATATTTGTGTTAGATAATTAGATTTTCATTATATAGAAGTTAAAGTGTTTTTTCTTTAAATACAAAAACAAATAGCATATTAATAAGTACTGAGTAATTTCAGAAAGGTGCTTAAAGTATTTTACTTTCTGTTTTTTCAGAACAATATGTTGGTACTCTATTGTACTTTATAAAGCAGTACGGACGTAAATAACTATTACAAGTGTTCGAAAGGATAAATAAATGGTCAATCTTCAAAACTGCCGCAAGCTTGTTGTGTCTTGAGTCTAGATAACCTGAAATCAAGAAACAACTAAATCTGGATGGTTACAACATTGTGTGTTGAGTCGAGTGATTGCCCTCTGTCCTTAAGACAAGATTGCCCCGTATATATGCTTTTACGTTTGCGGGCAATAGTCTCCCAAGATAAAACAACACTTTAATCTCAACGCTACAAAGCCAATAGGTTGAGTCTGACGAAGAAAACAAATATGATTCGACTTGCTGAAGAAATGGAAAAGGAAGGAAGAGTTTATGTTTTGTCTCTGTGTATATAGTGTGTCTCTGTTGTGTATATCTTGTGTATATGAGTGTCTTTCCTCACTGTTTGGCAGTGTTTTTCGTCACTGTTTTGCTCACTGTTTTGTGCTAACTTTCAGTCACGTTATTGAGCCAAAGAAGCATCAATATATAGCCTGGAGGAAGGACTCCTCAACTGCCACAAACAAGGCTGTTAATAGCCATTAATGAGGGATGTTAATGGCATGTTTAAGGCCATTGGTGAGACATGTTTATGGCTATTAGTGAGGTTGTTCATGGCCATTGAAGGAGGGTGATTATGGAGGAGTTAATCAGCCAAGTAATGGCTGGTCAATGCTCCAAAAAACAGTCCAACGGTAGACTTCTGCCTTCCGTCATTCCCAAAATCAACTTTTCAGAAACTCTAGGGACCAAACTGTAAATATTAAGCAATTTGGGGTCCAAAAAGATAATATAAGAAAGAGTCCCCACAGCCCACAGGTGGCGCGCGTGTGGGCTTAGCCTTGAACCCAAACACATCTAGGTCCTCCATCCTTTAAACACATGGGATACCCCTTGAGGTCCCAAACCCTTTACCACTTTAGAGACTTATAAAGAGAGCAATTCTTTCTTTTTCCACCGATGTGGTAGATTTGTCCCACACCATATTTTCATGCCTCAAACACCTTACTTTGTGGACCAATATCTCTTTCATTTCTCAACGAAATTTGACGATTCTTGGCCCTACGGTCATCTACTCACTTAGTAGATTATGCATGTGAGAAGAGACAAAGCCTCCAACATGCGGAACACTAGTGTTTAATTCATTAAATATGGGTGTACGCACCTCCCCGCCAAAGACAAATTTTCAACACAATATTGCTACGCATGTGTTGGCACACATTCGGATCTTGTTAAGTTGGTTGGCCGACATCACACGTGAAATTGACCAACGGTCGCACGTATGCATGGCCAAACAATAAATTTATTTGAGTCAATATTCATACTTATATTTTTATGGTCATCAAAAGTGACAAAGAAATTAAAAAAACTAGTTTTGCTTACAAACAAAAGAACCTTAATCAACAGAGTTACAGACATGCAATGGCGTCAATTTAGGGGATATTTGAGAGTATGTGCACGTGCAATCATCACCATTTTGTGTTAGATTAAAAATCATTAAATTAATTAAGTGGTAAAAACCAAAATTCTGGAATTGCACGTGTGGCTGTTGGTTAAAATTTGCAACTATTTATTGAGTAATTTCTATGTTACTCCAACTGAGTGCCAAGTATATCACTTGTCATGAGTTGCCCTTGCCAATGCATGCTAAATTTGGGCTTTTACATCCTCGTTTCAGCTCTGAAGTTCTCTTGGGTCAACTTTTGGAAATCTGTCTGTTGGGCTTGAGATGAGAGAATCAAAATGGGATAACTAAGCCCAGTCGTCACTTGGTCATCTAGTCTATCAAATTTAACCCAACTATTAGTTTATTACCTGTTTAATCCAATAGTCATTCCGTCACTCTTTGCAAAACGTTATCGAATTTGCTCCGGTTAATTTTAGGAAAACTAACCAAAACACCCAAAACAAAATAATTATCCGTCCCATGCCTCTTCTAAATTAATTATTCGCTCCCCCTAAAATTAATTACCCGACATATCCCCTCGCCTAAACACCTTACTTTATAATACCATCGCAGTATATTTATATATCATGATGGTATTATGAAGGACTAAGAGAAGGACGGAAGCAATCGTCCATAATATCATCTCAAAATATTTATATACTACGATAGTATCATGATCATGATGATTGAATCATGATACCATCACAATATATGTATATAAGACGATTGTATCATAGTGATTTTTTTTCCAGAAAAGTGTCTTCTTTTAATATATGAACATGGTGGTATCATTTTTTAGAAAGCAACTCGGATAAACAATTTTAATTTTTTTTGGGTACGAAAATAATAAGGGTAGAAACGGATAATTATTTTGGTTTGAGGGGCACACACAAAACTTCCCCTTAATTCTACTCCGTGCTTGTGAATTGTGCCTCCACCTCTTCTTTGTCTGCAAGTTGTTCCATCATCTCTTTCTTCTAGTATTTATTTTGGTTGTTTCGCTTCGCTTTTTTGTGACTTCAACTTTTCAATTTTTCAAGTTAATTTTTAGAGAATTTAATGGAAGGAAATTACGGATATCCGTGTTGTTTCTTTCCCCTGTCCCTTCGATTAGAGGAGAATTGAAGAAAATAGATTATTTGCTCCCTTTTCACCTAAGGTTGTGTTGATTTAAACTCAGTAATCACTATAAAATTAGATTGAAAAATAGCAAGCCATCTCAAATTCAAGTTATCAGATCACATTATAATGATTTTTCTAGATTTAAAATATTAACAAGGAGTCGAACACCCAAAATGGTGGCTTTAAGTTCTTTTTTATTCAAATGGTGTTTATCTACTCTAAATGAAGTTT
Organism: Anisodus acutangulus; assembly: GCA_029783415.1. Taxonomy (NCBI): domain Eukaryota; kingdom Viridiplantae; phylum Streptophyta; class Magnoliopsida; order Solanales; family Solanaceae; genus Anisodus; species Anisodus acutangulus. The sequence goes on from CM056492.1 coordinate 9,143,540, forward strand.
GTGGTGTTAAAATGTACGATTGGATTGAAATGATGGATAAAGGGGATGTATAGGCATATATAACATATACATTATCTATAAAATAATTATACAAAACATATATATTATATATACAAAGCATATGTAATTTTTATATGCAATTAATTATACATAACAAATACATTATTTATACATTGGTGATATAGCGGGCTACATCGACTGTTGACTAGATGCGTGGATCGTGTATATGAGTTATTTCCCCTTAATTGTACGCTCACTAATTTTCAGATTGATATCACTTTTTAAGTTAAATTAAATTAGATTTATTTATTTCTAAACTATAATTCACATATTTAGTGATTTCTCTGTCCCAATTTATGTGACACTATTTTCTTTTTGATCTGTACAGAAAAGAATGTCACATTTCTATATTTAGAAATAATTTGACTTTATAAGATGATTTTGAAAGAAATAATCCCTTGATTATTTTCATTAATGAATGAGTATATATACAATTTACAATTTTCATAATATGAAAAATCCTATTCTTATTCTACTCCCAAAATCATATTCTATTTGTATAATAATTCTATAATTATGGTAAATGTACAATGCTAATTATGTTGGATATAATTGTTGGAATCAAAGCAGTACGAGAAGTAAATAAATATTACAAGTGTTCGAAAGGATAAACAAACAGCCAAGATGATAATTGTCGCAAACTTGGTGAGTCTTGAATCTTGATAACCTGAAATCAAGAAACACTAAATCTGGATTGTTACAACTGTAACTGAGTCGAGAGATGACTCTCTGTCTTTAAGACAAGATTGCCCCGTATATATGTTTTTACGTTAGCAGGCAATAGTCTCCCAAGATAAAACAACAACTAATCAACACTACAAAACAAATAGGTTGATTCTGACGAAGAAAACAAACATGAAACGACTTGATGAAGAATGAAAATTTTAGAGGAAAATAAAGAGTTTCTGTTCGTTTACTGTTTCTGCTGCTCTCTTTTTGGATTCTTCCACTGCCCTCAGACAAGAGTAGGGTCTCAATATATAGTGTTTAGGAGGAGGAGAGGTGATTAAGAGGTCCTTTAAGAGGTGTATTCATGGCCAGAAACGTTTTGTAGTAAGTGCAAAACGTTTCAGAAGTTTAATGTCATAAACTGTTAGCTTTCTGGCTGCTGACCACCATTCATGAAACTCCATGGATCAAACTGTAAATACTAAACAGTTTGGAGTCTAAAAGATAATCTCAGAAGTAGCCCACAGCCCGCGACTCGAGCCCGGACGGGTTGGCGGCGGCGGCGGTGCGCGTGTGGGGCTAGCCTCGAACCCAAGCACACCTATGTCCTCCCTCCTTCAAACACACGGGTTACCCTTGGGGTCCCAAACCCTTATCCATTTTTTAGGCTTATAAAAAGAACAATTCTTCATTTTTCCACCGATGTGGTAGATTTGTCCCACACCATATTTCCATGTCTCAAACACCTTACTTCGTGGATCAATATCTCTTTCATTTCTTAACGAAAATTGACGATCCTTGGCCCTGCGGTCATCTACTCACTTAGTAGATTATGCACGTGTGAAGAGACAAAGCCTCCAACATGCGGAACCCTAGTGTTTAAGTCATTAAATATGGGTGGACGCAACCTCCCACCAAAAGTAAATTTCCAACAAATTATATACAAAAACTATTACCAAAAACCATGATATACACGGTGGGTATACCGTGTATATCACGGTCTCCCGATTGCCTTGGGTTTCCATGATATACACGGTATACTCAAGATAGTACACACTGTGTATATCATGTATGTATAATATGATATACTTTCAAATTTATAGCCATATATTTATATAATTTGTTTTGGACCACACATATCAAAAGTCTTCATTATTTTTTTAAACTCTGAGGTCAAGTTAAATGATGCCAAATAAATTAAAACGGATGGAGTACTGTACAAAGAAATGTGCTATGTAATTGCAACTTGGAGCTGTCAACATTTGCAAATGACACATGGAACAAATTTTGAAATATTTGTCAAACTTCACTTCACTTAAAATTTAAAAGGTGAAATATGTCAAACATTTTGGAACACATGGAGTCTTAAGCTTTTATTATTTATTGTCATTATGTGTATATTTCTGTTGCTCCTCAATCCGAGTTTGTTTGACATTTTATGCTTATACTCCATCAATCTCATCATTTTCGTAGTTGGATATGACTACAATAATCCATTTAAACTAAACTTAGATATCTAAAACATTAAGCAATGAGTAGAGTAAGTTACAATTTCTCTCATATAAAAATGATCGAAAGATTTTATAAAATATAATTAAAATTTGGTTAGTATAAAACTTTGAATTTCGAGGAAAAAAGGATTATTACACATTATTGAGCTGAGGATCTGTCGAAAACAACCTCTCCACATTCCCAAGGTACGAGTAAGACTGCATACACACCATTCCCCTCCCCCCTCCCCTCCAAAACCTCTTGTGGAACTACAATGTGTATGTTGTTGTTCACATTTGAGATTTTTTTTATAATTATACTTTTTAGCAAAAAGAATAACGGTAAGTTTCATTATATCTCCCAAGTATGTTGTAGTCCACTTAAGGCTCAACTATGAAGAGAAATAATTTTGTAATCCACTTACAAATGACTTACAACTATTAACGTGTACAAATATATTATACTCCATATATTGTGTAATATTTAGTGATGTATAATTATGGTAGTTATAGGATCCTTATTGTATTAGGATTCCACATTGTACACTATATATATTTGTATTAATGAGAAAGACTCTCCAAGGGAGATTAATACAATTCTACATGGTAGCAAGAGCCAACAATCCTTCCCGACCTAAGACCTAATTTTGGCCGCCCATCCCTCTATTTTTCCGGCGCCGAACAGATCTTATACCGTCGGTATACATATGATATACATTGATATACAGCGGCCCAACCCTTTAATTATGCTAACAGCCCTGTATACCCCTGGTATACTGTTGATGTACAACCCTCCCTCCTTTACTATCTTTCCAACATGTCGTATACCCCTTGTATACAACTTATACATGCCACTATACACTATGTATACGACTGATATACCATACCTACCACTGTGTACTACCCGTATACAGGCCCTTTAAGCCGTTATACACCTCGTATTCATTTTGTTTCTGCCTCATATACACTTCGTATACGTCCCAAACCACCCCCTTAGTGTTTTCTCTCCTATCCGATCTCCGACAGCCATCATGGTTCGAAACTACCACGGATATGGTCGTGGACAGAGGCGCAGGGGTGGCCACATGGGTCAAGCTGGGAACTGGGCTTCCATCTTGGGCCCGACAACCCCCAAACAGAGCTCATCAGTTGTGGCCACCAGACACAACCCAGAAACTGCGGCCCAAGTTCCAGAAACAGTGCAGCTCGCCCAGACCAGTTGTTAGGCCACGACCATCCGGCCTACCATCATTCAGTCTAGCAACGCCCAACAGTCTAGGATCACGTCCGACGTCCCACAAAATTCAGGCCCAATTTCCTGGGGCCCACTTCTCTACTGCGGGCCTTCCCAATTCAGTTTGGCCAGACTTTCGACACATTGACTCATCGAAAGCCCGATAATGCGTGGTATATGGATACGGGCGCCACGTCTCACCTCACCAATAATTCTGGTAATCTTCCTTAAATGTGTAATTTAAATACTCTGCAATCTATTCTGGTTGAAAACAATCATCGCATTCCAATTCAGAGTTTTGGCCACACTCTAACCCCACCACCGCATCCCTACTTCTCCCTAAATAACATCCTTTATGCCCCCACACATTATCAAGAACCTAATATTCGTTAGAAAATTTGTCACATATAATTTCGTATCAATTAACTTTGACCCGTTTGGGTTTTCTATAATGGACCTACGTATCGGGAAACTCCTTACCTGATGCAATAGTGAGGGGGACCTCTATACTTTTCTATTCACGTCTACTGCCAGTGTCACCCCTCATACATCTCTAAATGCCCAAATCTCTCCTCCCACCGCCTTAGCAACAATCTCTCCGTCAACCTGACACAATAGACTTGGACATCCAGGAGCTCCTATTTTTCATTTTCTTGGAACAATAATTTAATTTGTTGTCCTAGTGAAAAATCTCCCCAACCGTGTTTTTCTTGCCCTTTAGGCAAACACGTTCGACTCCATTTTCTATCTTCCTTAAGTGTTACGTTTTTTCCGTTTGATATTGTTCATGCATATTTATGGACATATCATGTTATTAGTTCATTGGGTCATAAATTCTATCTTGTGTTATTAGATGACTTTTCTCACTTTGTCTAAATTTACCCTCTAAAATTCAAGTCTGGAGTTTTTATCAAGTTTATTGAGTTTCGTAACTTTATCGAAACACAATTTGAAAAAGACATCGAATTATTCCAATGTGATAATGGTCATGAGTTTAATAATTTCGTGTTTCATAATTTTTGCACCAATAATAGCATGATCTTCCGTTTCTCCTATCCCCACACCTTACCCCAAAACGGAAAATTTGAACGAATCATTCGTACTATCAACAACATGGTTCATACCTTTCTTTTCCATGCTTCTCTCCCCCATCATTTTGGGTCTATGCAATCAAAATGGTAGAATACATCTTTAATATTTTACTCACCAGTACTCTTCACAACAAAAATCCCATCGAAATTCTCTACCGTCGGATCCCTTCCTATGATAACCTTCGAATTTTCGGTTGTCTTTGCATTCCAAACCTTACCTCCATCGCCTCTCATAAATTAGCACCCCGAACCACTCCATGTGTCTTCGTAGGTTTCCCGTCTAATCATATGGGATATTTGTGCTATGACTTGTCCACTAGTTAAATTCACGTCTCTCGTCACGTTACGTTTGACGAGACAATTTTTCCATTTGCCAATATTCAAAAATTCCTAAACACGAACTACACCTTTCTAGACGAGTCCGACATCTTCCCCGCTGTCCGCCACCTACTAAATCACCTACTCACTATACCACCGCTACTACATCCGGCCACTACCACCGCCCTATCTCCGCCACCTCGGCCTGCCACTTCCACCACCGGCAGTCTGGCAGCCAACCACCCTGTCAGTCCAGTTGATGTCTCCGATACCACAACCATCTCATCGAACGCCTCCCGACACCAACCCACCGCTGCATCACCTACCCGCTGACATCATCACTCAGGTCATCTAATGTCACCACTAATCACGAATGCTCCTCCAATCAACCAACCCGATAACTAATCAACACCTCTGTGACACCGAAACATCTTCTCCAACCCTCAACCAATACCTGCACTAGAATCAATTGAAACCCATCCCCACGATCTGACCAGACCCCCCTTAACCCCGCCACGGCTCGGTCACCCGACACAATCCACCCAAACCCCTACCCCGTCCCCCCTCCCTACTAGAACACTCCCACAGTCAACACGACCCAGATTTGGACCCAGACCCACCCATCTGTCGATTCCCTACAAATACCCACCTCCACACTGACACAGACCCGCCACACCACTAAAATGCAGAACCTGCCCCTACCCCCAGACACCATATGGAAACCCGTGTCCAACACAGAATTTTCAAACCCAAAGTCCAATTTAACCTATCCACACAATCAATATCCCCAATTCTCAAAATCTCAAAATTAGCTAAACTTGACCCCAATTGGAATGTAGCCATGCGTGAGGAATTTAATGCTTTAACAAAATAACACACTTGGAATTTGGTTCCTAGACAGGATGGGGTGAATGTGATCCGATGCATGTGGCTTTTTCGTCACAAATACAGAGACAGTGGTGATCTAGAGAGATATAAGGCAAGACTTGTGGCCAATGACACTAATCAACAGAAGGGTATTGATTATGGTGAGATATTCAGTCCGGTTGTTAAACCGACCACCATTCGCGCAGTTCTGAGTATTGCTATGGGCAAGCATTGGGCGATTCATCAGCTTCATGTAAAAAATACATTTCTACATGGGGATTTGAAAGAAAATGTTTACATGCACCAACCACATGAGTTTGTACATCCAGCAGCCCCCAGTATGTATGCCATTTTCGTAAGTCACTTTATGGTTTGAAACATGCTCCTAGATCATGTTATGATCGCTTTGCACAATACATTATGCAAATTGGATTTGTTTGTATCAAGTGTGATAATTCTCTATTTATTTTTCATAGAGGTAGTAGCATTGCTTATTTGTTGTTATATGTGGATGCCATAGTGCTTACTGCCTCATCTGAGTTGTTGAAAAATGAGATTACTGCATTAGTTAAAAACGAAATTGCTATGACTGACTTGAAGAAATTGAGTTATTTTTGGGGGATATTGACTAGATCTGCAGATACTATGTTTTCCTAAGTATGCTACAATTCTAGAACAACGATTTAAGTTATTTCCTTAGTTTGGCTTTTTAATGTACCAAAAAACAAACAAGATGCGAGTCCATTCACTACTTTTCCTAAAAAATCTACCTATATAATTATTAAGAGGAAAACTTCGCCGGACCTGAGCATCAAGTAGTTATCAACTAGGGCGATTGATTTCGCTTTCCCTAAAAATAATTTTTTGCATCAGTTCCCTCTCACTGTCTGCCTCTATCCATCTGTTTCTCCAGCGAAGTAAACAGAACCTTCGGGTAAGTTCCTTCCATTTTTGTGCGTGCGAAAGAAAACCTTAATAAACTAGTACTCCCTCCGTCCCAATTTATATGATGTATTTTGATTGAATACGAAGTTTAAGGAATAAAGTAATATATTTGTGTGGTTATAGATCGATCTCTTTTACAAATATGAGTAACCACAAGTGCTGGCTCCAGATTTATTCAATAAATTTTAAGCCATTAAACACTTGGATAGCGAGTTAATAAGGCAGAGTAGCTACTACTACTACTGAATTGGGGTGCTGTGTATGAACAAAACTACTTGTGCATATGAAGTGAATAATGTACTTGAATAGATACTAGTATTCATCCGTCAGTACTTGAAGAAAGGATGACCGATACGATAGCAATATGGAACTACTCTAACCAAAGGATATTGTTGGAAACTATAAGGAGTCGTTTGGTGGAGTGGATAAGAATAATGCTGAATAGAGTGTATTAGTAATGCTGTCATTAGTTATGCAGAGATTATTTTTTATCCACTGTATGATTTGGTGTATTAGAAATAACATGCATGACATAATTTCTAAAAATAATTGGTTGTTTACAAAAATAACCTCTATACTATACTATGTAAGATAATTCATGGACAATTGTGTCTTTAACCATGCTTATGGATGCATTAAAATCCATTGCATTGCTAATACCATGGTTTGCTAGGTAATAGTTGTGCATAAGATAATACCAAATAGGGTGTCATTAGTTATACAACAACAATAACATGCCTAGTGAAATCCCACATCGTGCGGTCTGGGGAGGGTAGAGTGTAAACAGACCTTACCTCTAACTTGGTAGGTAGATCGACTGTTTTCGAGAGACCCTCGACTCAAGACAGACATATGCATAAGCAAAAATAAGAGAAAACAGTCAGATCCGATCAAGGAATTTAAAGCAGTATGAAAATGCTGTTATCAAAAGCGAATATGTCATGATAGTGCAGTCTGAAAGAAAAAAACAGTAACTAACACATAGCAACAGAAATCAAACTGCAGGGGACTATAAAACAATACTACACCTATTAGTATGATATGCTAAGCGGACCTATGTTAATAACACTACAACTACATGTCTGTAAGCGTAAGTAGGACTACGCTCGATTATCTACTACCTTCTACCCTAATCCGTGTTCTCCACAACCCCCTATCTAAGGTCATGTCCTCAGTAAGTTGCACCTGCGCCATGTTCTGTCTAATCACATCTCCCTAATATTTCTTTGGCCTACCCTTACCCTTCTTGAATCCGTCCATAGCCAACCCCTCACACCTCTGTACTGGGGTATTTGTCTCTCATCTGCACGTGCCCGAACCATCTCAACCTAGCTTCCCACATCTTATTTTCCACTGAGGCTACTCCCATTCTGTCTCAAATATTATCATTTCTAATCCTATTCCTTTTTGTATGCCCACACATCCATCTCAACAACTTTCATCTTTTGAATGTGCGAAGTCTTGACTGGCCAACATTCCGCCCTATACAACATAGTCGGTCTTACCACCACCCTATAAAATTTATCTTTAAGTTTTGGTGGCACCTTTTTATCGCACAAGACTCCAGATACGAGCCTCCATTTCATCCACCCTGCCCCAATACGATGTGTCATCAATCTCTCAATTCTCTTGGATAATAGACCCGAGTTACTTGAAACTTCCTTTCTTCGGAATGACCTGAGTTCCAAGCCTCACCTCCTCGCCTGTGTCAAGCTCGCTTCCGTTGCTGAACTTGCACTCCAAATATTCTGTCTTGGCCCTACTCAGCCTAAACCCTTTAGATTCCAGAATCTGTCTCCGAATCTCCAGCTTAGCGTTCACTCCGCTGCGAGTCTCATCAATCAAAACTATGTCGTCGGCGAATAACATACACCATGACACCTCCCCTTAGATTTATCGCGTTAGTCCATTCATCACTAAGATAAATAAGAATGGACTAAGAGCTGATCCCTAGTGCAACCCCATCATCATTGGGATGTGCTCCGAGTCTCCTCCTACTGTCCGTACCCTGGTCTTGGCTCCATCATACATATCCTTGACCGCCCTAATGTACGCCACATGTGCTCCTCTAGCCTCCAAACATTTTCATAGAACCTCTCTAGGTACTTTGTCGTATGCCTTCTCCAGGTCGATGAAAACCATATGTAAGTCTCTTCCTCTCCCTATACTGCTCCACCAACCTCCTAATAAGATGAATGGCTTCTGTGGTTGAACGCCCCGGCATGAATCCAAACTGATTCTCAGAAATGGACACGCCTCTTCTCACCCTCATCCCCACAACCCTTTCCCAAACTTTCATAGTGTAGCTCAGCAGCTTGATACCCCTATATGTGTCATTAGTTATACATAGTATGAAAAAATGTACCAAACAAGGTATTAGTAACACACAAAGCTAATGCATGCATTATTTTCTCTAGTACACTCTATCAAACGACCCATAAAGTACTAAATTGTGTAAATGCTAAACATACAATTACAATACTATAGCATGTAAGCGTGGCCAGTGGGTCGGGATAGGGTTCGTCGGGTCGGGACCGACGGGATCTGGTCGGGGCGGGACGGGGGGACGGGCGGGATCGGGACAAGCGGGATTCGCCGCTGTCCCGTTTCTGATCCCGTCGGAGTCGGGTAGGGTCGGATCGTTTTTTTTTGCACTTAATTTAAAAATAACATATATATAAAAAACTCAATAATTAAATAAGATAGTGTAATAAAAAATCCAATACTATTTTTGTGCCTCTTATATTATTTAATAGACATGATTTCTTTGTAATACAAATACAATTGTCAAAATTGCAACTTTGTGGTGTTGTTCAAAAGTTGCAAATTACATAGTAAAATTGCAATTAAAAAAATTAAATTTTGAAAAAAAACTGTTTTAGTTTCTTGATAATTTCCTGTGGTTTTTCGATTGGAATTGATATTTGTTGGTCAAATTGCTCCACGTCGCTTCCACCACATTCGGATAGGATTTTGTTGTAGTTTTCGTCTTCTTCTTCGTTGATCTCCGGTTGACCGCACCTTCTCCACTCCGCTCGTATCCAATCTCTGAATAATACTACAATCTCCAAGCTGTCTCCGGCTAATGAGTGTCTGTGCTCTCCTATTTGATATCTGCCGGCAGAAAAAGCACTTTCAGACGCCGTTGATGACGCTTGAATGTTCAAAATATCTCGGGCCATCATTGAAAGTGTCAGAAAGGTCTTCTCATTCCCCCTCCAGTATTTCAGCAAGTCTTCACGTCCTTCTTCATTGAGAACTGCTTGGTACAGTACAGAACTCTGCAAAACAAAAATATCAAACTCGCTAATTTGGTTAGTAGCGGTACAGTCGCATATTCTATTTCTGAGGCTATCAATACTAGCCGCAGAAACAACATGTCTTTTGTGAGGTTGTGTTGAAGAAGAAGAAGATGGTATGAAAGCCGGTAGGTTGCTAGCACTTTCTTGTTGGTAAAACCTATATACTTTTTTGCATCCGTCTTCTACGCTAGACAATAATTATTTTTTGATTTTGTTCAATAGGTGGTGGGTGATTTGGATTTTTGGGACTTGGAGGTCGTAGTAGTGCTGTACAATCATAAATAGTTTCAATAAGTGATTTAGTACCGTCTATTTTAATAGTCGAATTTAATATATCACCAATAATATAAATAGTGAGAATATGAATAAAATATTTTTTTAATAGCTGCCTTATAAGCTGGTTTATCCATATATTCATTAAGCAGTAAAAATATTAGAGCTATATAAAACAACATAGTTGAAATAGTAGGATAATATATACCGGAAAATTCTTTTGTTGCTTGAAAAAATTTCTCTAGAAATACAATAAGTTTGGAAATTTTTCCCCAATCGCTATCTACAACCATATCAACTAGATTTTGATTATGAGAGTTAAAAAATAAAGTTATAGGTTTTATATAGTCATAAACAACAAGTAGTTGCTTGTATAAAGAATTTCACCTAGTGGGTACTTCTTTTGAAATTTTTCTATAAGGTATATGACAATCGTGACAAGTTTTTTATATTTTTTTCTTCGTTGTATTCTATTATTTTTAAAATTAAAGTTTAGCAAATTGTATTTTACTAAGAATGTCTTCAAAAAGTGATAGACCATCCTTTACAACTAAGTTATATATATAGCACACACATTTTATATGAAAATGATCTAAAAAAGATGGAGTTAAACTATTTTTTAAAATTGTAATAACATAATTGTTAGAAGAAGCGTTATCTAATGTAATAGTCATAATTTATCAGTTATTCTGTAATAATCGCACACTTGATAAATATTTTCTGCAATAAAAGTACCAGTGTGCCTATCATCTATATATCTATACGCTAAGATACGTTTTTTTGCATAGACCATTTATAATCTATCCAATGACAGATTACCGTTAAATAATCATAACCGTTAGTACTACGGCCTATATCAGAAGTGATACCCACTTTGCCATTAAAATGATATAATGAATAACGTAAATACTGTTGATATTCATGTGCAAATTTAAATACATCTCTCTTAACAGTTGATGTAGGAAAGCCGTTAAAAGCAGGATTATACATATTTCTAATATAATGAATAAAATCGGGAGATGAAGGAAATGAAAAAGGCAAACCCTCCACAGCAATTAATTTTGCTATTGCTTCCCTATCTCTATGTTTATTGTAATTAGGGCCTACAATTCCCTCGTCGTGGGGTTAATTTAACTCTGTACTTGTGCCGGGACAATATGTGAACCTTGTCCCGATGGAGCAGGCGTTTGCGCACCCGGTTTTGAAGTCTCGTATTGGGCATACCTAGCTAGATGAGCCCTTGATACGTGTCTCATTAAACCCCCTTCCCACCGTGACCTTTTCCAGTTTTAAATTTTAAAACATCTTTACAAATTTTACATCTAGCTTATTGATTCTCTACGTTCCTATCAAAAAATGTCTGTGCGTATGATTTTAATGGTCGTTTTGCTGGATCTTGTCTCATATTAGGGGGAATACGAGGCATTTCAGTTGAAGGTGCACTAGTGGGTGTGTTGTCATCTACATTAGTGGGTGTATCATCTAGATCATTGTCTAAATTAAAGTCTTATTGAGTTCCAAAAAATAGCTCATCGTCTAAATCTAATGGTATTGTAGGAAAATGTTCAGTATCAACAAAATCATCCTGTGTAGGAATAAGATTATGTCTAGAAATAGGACCCTTGCCCTTGTTGCCATACTAGAAGAAGCATGACCCATACTCGTAAGCATACGTTTAAATCCTTCTATTATAAATTTATACTTATACTAATAAATAATTAAAGTAAACAAAATTAAGTGCGCTAAATAAAATAAACAGATAATAATAATTTAATGAACGAACGAATGTACCAAACGCCAACGTAACGTCGACGTGTAATCGAGAGGTTGAAAATTAAAACTTTGCTCGATGGAAGATCCTCAAGCTAGTTGCCAACTTCACTCCCAAATGAATAAATAAATAAAATTGAATATTTAGTAGACAATGTAGACTTGTAGAGAGATAGATTGAGAGATTGTAGGAAGATTTGTGAGAAAGATGAAGAGAAAATGAGTTATTTATAGTTGAAAAATTGGGTTAAAGTGTAAATATAATAACTTATGGGTTAAAAATAAATATTAAGGGAGTAGGGGGGTTGGGGGAGGGGGGAGGGGGAGGCCAAAAATGGCCATTGCACAACGGCCAAAATGTAAAATGGCCGTTGCACCAACGACAATTTTTGCAAAGGGGGGCTTCAGGCGGGATCGGGGCGAGATCGAGTCGGGCCTGGTGGGATTGGGGCGGGCCGGGATGGGTTGAGATGAGAACATTTCCCGTCCCAGTTCGATTCCAAATACCGCAATTTTTTTTAAAAAAAGTCGGGTTCGGGGTGTGACCGGGCCAACCCGGCCCACTGGCCAACCTTAATAGCAGGTAAGGGTGGTCAACGGGCCGGGATGAGTCAGGGTGGGACGGGGGAGAGGAAGGATCAGGACATGCGATATTCGCCGTAGTCCCGTCCCGATCCCGTCAGAATCGGGTTGTGGCGGGATTTTTTTTTTGCACTTGGTTTAGAAAATAACACATATAAACAACTCAATAATTAATAGACATGATTTTTTTTGTAATACAAATACAATTGTCAAAATTGCAACTTTGTGATGTTGTTCAAAAGTTGCAAATTACATAGTAAAATTACAATTAAAAAAATTACATTTTGAAAAAAATCTGTTCTAGTTTCTTGATAATTTCATGTGGTTCTTCTGTTGGAATTGGTATTTGTTGGTCAAATTGCTCCACGTCGCTTCCACCACATTTGGATAATATTTCGTTGCAGTTTTCATCTTCTTCGTTGATCTCCGATTGACCGCACGCACCTTCTCCGCTCCCCTCGTATTCAATCTCTAAATAATACTGCAATCTCCAAGCTGTCTCCGGCTAATCAGTGTCTATTGTCTCCTATTTGATATCTGCCGGCAGAAAAAATGCTTTTTCAGACGTCGTTGATGACACTTGAATGTTCAAAACATCTCGGGCCATCATTGAAAGTGTCAGAAAAGTCTTCTCATTCCCCTCCAGCATTTCAGCAAGTCTTCACGTCCTTCTTCACTGAGAACTGCTTGGTACGGTACAGAGCCCTGCAAAACAGAAATATATCAAACTCGCTAATTTGGTTAGTAGCGTTACGGCCACACATTCTATTTCTGAGGCTTTCAATACTAGCCGCAGTAACATCATGTCTTTTGTGAGGTTGTGTTGAAGAAGAAGATAATATGAAAGTCGGTAGATTGCTGACACTTTCTTATTGGTAAAACCTATATACTTTTTTGCATTCGTCTTCTACGCTAGACAATACTTCTTCTTTAGTTTGTTTAATAGGTGGTGGGTGATTTGGATTTTTGGAACTTGGAGGTGGTAGTACTGCTGTTAGACCTGTCCACCGGGTCGGGGACCCGCCCGGCTCGACCCGACCCGAAAAAACCAGGGCCAGGGTCAACTTTTAGCTGACCCGCGAGCCACTCGACCCGAAAAAGCGGGGACCCGATCAGGGTCAGGGTCGGGCCAGGGTTAGAAAAGTTTACTCGTCTGACCCGGCCCGACCCGACCTCGACCCGCATATTTTTTTAATATAATTTATATTATTTTTCCTTCATTAATATTTATTTTGTACTTATATATATTTTTGTCATTAATAAGTGATATAATGCATGTTTTTATATATATATATATGTATTGCTCTAATCTACATTGAGCTCTACATAAAATAAGATAAAAACGGTAGCTGATTATTAATTATATATTTATATTATTAGTCATTTTGTTGATATTCATGTGCAAATTTAAATACATCTCTCTTAACAGTTGATCTAGGAAAACCGTTAAAAGCAGGATTATACATATCTCTAATATAATGAATAAAACCGGGAGATGAAGGAAATGAAAAATGCAAACCCTCCACAACAATTAATTTTGCTATTGCTTCCCTATCTCTATGTTTATTGTAATTAGGGCCTACAATTCCCCCGTTGTGGGGTTAATTTAACCCTGTACTTGGGCCGGGACAATATGTGAACCTTGTCCCGATGGAGCGGGCGTTTGCGCACCTGATTTTGAAGCCTCGTATTGGGCATGCCTAGCTGGATGAGCCCTTCATACGTGTCTCATTAAACCCCCCTTCCCACCGTGACCTTTTCCAATTTTAAATTTTAAAACATCTTTACAAATTTTACATTTAGCTTCTTGATTCTCTACATTCCTATCAAAAAATGTCAGTGCATATGATTTTAATGATCGTTTTGCTGGATCTCGTCTCATATTAGGGGGAATATAAGGCATTTCAGTTGAAGGTGCACTAGTGGGTGTGTTGTCATCTACATTAGTGGGTGTATCATCTAGATCATCGTCTAAATTAAAGTCTTCTTGAGTTCCAGAAAATAGCTCATCGTCTAAATCTAATGGTATTGTAGGAAAATGTTCAGTATCAACAAAATCATCCTGTGTTGGAATATGATTCTTTCTAGAAATGGATGACTAGAAGAAGTACCCTTGCCCCTTGTTGCCCCTACTAGAATAAGTCTGACCCTTACCCGTAAGCATACGTTTAAATCCTTCTATTATAATTATACTAATAAATAATTACAGTAAATGAAATTAAGTGCGCTAAATAAAATAAACATATAATAATAATTTAATGAAGGAACGAATGTATCAAACGCCGACGTCTAATCAAGAGGTTGAAAATTGAAACTTTGCTCGATGGAAGATCCTCAAGCTAGTTGCCAACTTCACTACCAAATGAATAATTAAAATTCAATATTTAGTAGAAAATGTAGACTTGTAGAGATATAGATTGAGAGATTAGAGAGATTGTAGGAAGATTTGTGGGAAAGATGAAGAGAAAATGAGGTATTTATAGTTAGGAAATTGGGTTAAAGTGTAAATATAATAACTTATGGGTTAAAAATAAATATTAAGGGGGTAGGGGGGTTGGGGGAGGGGGGAGAGTGAAAGCAACTCTGAATTTGAGAATGATGAAATATTAAATGAGATGTCGGATGATGTTAGTTTTTCCCACTTAAAATCACTTTTATGTACTTATGTGATTCAGTCCTTTAGCTTTTTATTTATAATAATTTGTGTATGATATATGTTTTTTGATATGGAAGGGGAGCCTTGAAGTAACTGGTAAAATTGCTTCCATGTGACCAGGAGGTCATGGGTTCAAGCCGTGGAACAGCCTCTTGCAGAAATGCAAGATAAGACTGCGTACAATAGACCCTTGTGGTCCGGCCCTTTCCCGGACTCCGTGCATAACGGGAGCTTAGTGCACCGGGCTGCCCTTTTATATGTTTTTTTGATATGCTTAGGCTGAGAACTTTGATGACGACAGTAACGACAACAATGACAATGACGATGAAAGTGGAGAACAAGATGAAGACGAGGAAGGAGATCAAGAAGAGCGTGAGAAACTGCTTGAGGAACATAAAATTGCTGAAATGGAAGAACTTGAGAAAGAATATATGGAGCTTAGGCACAAGGAACAGTAAGTTTCTTTCTCTACAACATAGCTTAGTTATATGATATGTTGGTAAAAGAAGCATTTCATTTCATGTCTGCATTTTTTAGAATTATTGTTTCTATTTTGGACTTATCACCTAATAAGTACATATTTGCTCTCTAATATCATTAGACATAAATGCTTCTGAGCTAAAGAATGATTCACATCACAATTTCTAAGATGACTTGTTTAATAATGGATTTAATTTATCGTGGATACATCTAGCTAATATTAAAAGAACCTTCATCATAATTGTATCAAAGCTTCTCCACAGTTTAATGTATCCTTATGCTATTAAATAACTTGCATCATTATTTTTATCAAGCCTCAGCCCCGGTTTTCCTTATTAAGTTTGGTTCAAGTCTTGATGATCATATAGTAAGACTAAAAGATAAATAATGTTAGCAGTAAAACAAGTAGGAAGTACTTGCTATCTTGGTACTCTTGCCTACTATTGGTAGACATTTGATTTTGGCGGTCATTATGTGCACAGAGATCTTTTGAAGAATCTGACGCGGCATAAGGATGAGGATCTTCTCAAAGGGCAAGCAGTTAAAAACCAGAAGGTATAGTGTACCAGATGGTACAGGCGATAGTCTTTAGTTTTATCTTCTTACGATCTTGTATTTTTTTTTTTGTATATACACACTTCCCATTGCTTCAATTACAGGGAACATAAATGCTTACCATGTGATTGGGGGAGTGGTTTATTTCCCTCTATGTTTCCCATTGATATCTATGTTGTATCTTTAGTAGATACTATATGATTGAGTTGCCAATGGCTGAGTTTTTAGCTTTAGTGCTAATATCATTTACATGATTATTCACTTACTGTCTCATACTTACATTGTCCAAGCTTGTCTTACTTAATTCTCAAACTTATGTTGTTAACTTATTCCTTTTTCCCTCTTTTAATTTCACAAAGGCTCTCTGGGACAAGACACTTGAACTAAGATTCTTGCTGCAAAAGGCTTTCTCGAACTCCAATAGACTTCCACAGGTTCACTGTGTTACCATTTTGTTTCAACACCAGCGCTAGATTCATGATATTGACAAATTGTACTTGAATGCATGTTGGCTACCCGCAGGAACCAATTAGGTCTTCCTTTTGTGATTCAGAGGACACAGTTAAAGATGCATATTCGGATCTCCTTGCCTCTTCCAGGAAAACCTTGGATTCTATACTGGAATTGCAAGAGGTAATGTGAGAACAGTTACTTCATAGTCAATTTTCCTTTGGAGTAACAAAATATTAGTAAGCTTTTGTTTTGCTTGAAACCTGATCATTGCTACTCCCTCCTTGGTCCCATTGTGTAATAGAGTTGCCACTTTAATGTGCCAATATAACCTAAACACTTCAATGAATAGTCATATTATAAGCACCTCGATAAGTAGTTAAACTATAAATCATCAACAATATTCTCTTGCCAAATAATCTACAAACTTCAAATTGTCTTCTTGCAATATAAGTTTATTGCTTATAGGTCAATCAAAGTCAACTGATTTCTTGATCGATGTGTATAATGAATTTATGCTTCATGAAGTAGGATGAACTATGAAGGGAGTGTTATCTTGTTCAGGTTAATAAGGTACAGCTTTGCTTATTTACCTGTTATTCAAAAACATTTTACCATTTGGCAGGTACTACTGGAGAAGAATCCATCAATTACTCAATCAATGAACGGTATGACATGTAGCTTTGGTTTTGCAGACACTCGAAGAGCTGCATCTATACGCAAAGTTTGAGTGTTTAATGTTCTTTATTATGAGTTTTTGGAAATTGAATTTACTTGTTGATATAATTCATAGGAGTAGTAAAATATTGTTCTTCTAAGAAAAGGAATATTAAAATATTTCTAAAAGTAGGATGCAACAAAATGATCTTTATCAAAATCTGATCCTTAAACTCAAGGTGTTGGCTAATCGACTATTGGAAAGGACTTGGGGATTTGCTTAGGGTCAGAAATTTACTTGAAGACTTGCTTAAAAGCACAAGATAGATTAGGTTTTAGAGGGTCAGAAGTTTGCTGGAGTTTCAAGAACAGAAGTACTACTTACAGTTTCTGCAAAATAAACTAAGTTGCTTCTATGTTGCAGCTCTAGACAGTGGTTTCCTAGTAAAGCTCCATAAGCCCTGTCGTCTGTGATTAACTGAATAAGAATTCCTCGAAATTCTTTGATAAGCCACCATATTAGTAATGTTGCAAACTGAAAAACCAAGTCCCTGACTTGGTTGCACATTTTTCATGTTTAAGGGCCTAATGACCATCAATTTTTCCATAGCTCAAAGACAACATACACATATTCTGGGATTAATGTATTCACTGGTTGATGTTTCTGTAATTTTCTTTCCTGAAGTTAATTCTGGTAAAAGGTCAAAGCTTTTGGAAGATTCTGTTAAGTCAAATGGTGAAGTTGATGAAGATTGGCAGAAGATATCTCAAATGCAATCAAGGTAAGAATGTTTAGCTGAGGCTTACCGCCGTATTTCCTTGTTTTATAGCTATTGGTCAAAATCTCTTATTGCTTTAGATCACGATTTCAATTTGTTTGCTACAAAATATACATGTT
Organism: Anisodus acutangulus; assembly: GCA_029783415.1. Classification (NCBI taxonomy): domain Eukaryota; kingdom Viridiplantae; phylum Streptophyta; class Magnoliopsida; order Solanales; family Solanaceae; genus Anisodus; species Anisodus acutangulus. Next base: position 9,161,837 of record CM056492.1, read on the forward strand.
TTAATGACAAATCAGGAGAAACTTCCAACCTTTAACTGTTAACACTAGGAAGAAGAGTGATTTTGGTGGAAGTTCAGCCAACATAGCCGGTAGATGTTTATCAGTGCTCCACTTATTTTAAAAAATATATTTACAAGTGCCCCAACTATGGCGGCCTAGGCCTTTAGGGGATTAATATGTATTATTCCCGAAAACTAAGAAGCCTGAACATTTTTAAGCAGAACATAAGTTAAGTTATTCTGGTCTGGACTTCAAATTATACCAACTAACTGAAGTGATTTAAGGTGGGGAGTGGGTACTGGGAGTGGAAGCCTACGATCTCTTAAAGAAAATAGCAAAAGGAGGACAAATTTATTTGTAAGTGTTTCCTTGCTAATTTCATTTGCATACGATAGAATACCAACGTTGGTATAGCCTATGCTGGATCACATCATTAGCAGAATGTGAATAGTTAATAGCTGAAACCTAGTAACTTTTTTTGTCTTTTGTTGAATTTAAAATGTGGGTGCTATTTTAAATGCATGAACCCTTTTGATACAATAGTTCATGCAAGGGAAATGTTCGCATGCAAGGTGCATTTCTCTTTGTGTTTTACTCTAATCAAAAATCAAAATGAGCAAGAGACTGGTGCTGGAAGAAGCTAAGGCCTAAATGGGGAGAGGTAACAGAATATGGTGGATGCAATCTTCACTATGTTTTACCTCGTCTTCCTTGCACATTTTCAAGTTTCCACTGTCTCTGAGTAATGGAAAACCATTTTTTTTCATTCATCTTATTTATCTCTTCCCAGGTGTGATGTGTCTATTCATGCATGATTTGTGTATCATGACATGTCTGAATGTGTTGTCCACAAGAGCAAGATAAGAATTGTGTATTACAGTTATCTTAAACCTCTAAGTGAAACATAAGTTATCTTATTCTAATTTTTTCCTACTGTTCCAAGTATGTATGCCTTTACTCTATATATGTGACTCTCTGTCTGACATGTCTGAATGTCTAGTTCTAGAGAGCTGAGAGCAAAATTAGAACAATGTGTATGTAAGTTCTCATTTAACCTTATACTCCTTTAGTCGCATTTTATATGATGGTGTATGAAGAGTTTAGGATATTAATTTGACTTAGTTATATATTAGTCATAGTGCAGAACATATCAAGCAAAGGTTGAGAAGTTAGCTGGCAGGAAAAAAATATCATACCACACTTTAAAACTTGGGACTTGGAATTCTTGAAAGTTCTGAAAGTCGTATAGAAGAAATTGGTGTCAAATATTTTCAGACCTCCCAAAATTGAAGTCATACAAATTGTTATAGAGCAAGTATAATGAGAGTTAATTAAGATAGTAATTTGCTTTTACCATTTGATTGTTGAGCCAAGCACAACTGGAAATCAAATGAAAAGGACGGGAAGAACCTTTGATCACAACATCATCAAGATTTGAATTAATGAGAGTTAATTAAGATAGTAATTTGCTTTTACCACTTGATTGTTGAGCTAAACACAACTTGAAATCAAATGAAAAAGGAAGGGGAATAAGTGAAGAACCTTGATCACAACATCATCAAGATTGTTAATCCATGTTAGTATTGTTAATTTAATTGTCTAATCCAGAGGGCGTGGAAACTTGGGGCCATATGCCCTGGAAAGTTGTAAATGACCTTTTCCATTGCTTTTGTTCTAGCGATTGTTTCTCATAATCTATTACATTCTTCTAAGCAGTAGGTTAAATCCTGCTTCCCTTGTGAATAATTAGGTTCTGCACCCCATTGTTAGTATTGTTCTGGAGTCAGATTTTATATACATCTATTGTAGTGAGGAACAAAATCTGCATAGCTAGTATTTGCGTAACTCCAAAAATTAGGTTCCAGAACAGCTAATACTCTACCCTTTTCTCAGCATTGCATTCTCATGACAAGTTTGTTTTGCCCTTTCTCCCTTGGCTAAATAGATTGGCCTATTATTGGAAATTGACGTTGGTAATTCTTTTTTTGTGTCATAGGATGGCTGCTTTTAGGGACTAATCAATAGATAGATGGCAGAGAAAGACCCAGGTGATCTCTGGTGCTGCTGCTATCAAAGGCAAATTGCAAGCATTTAATCAGGTTTATTTCTGGGACTTGAAAGATGCTTCGTACACCAACTATCACAATGACCAGAATTAATGTTCTGATATTGTACAGGCTATTAGTCAACAAGTAGCCGGTTATATGAGGGATCCTAGCAAAATGATAAAAAGGAATGCAGCAAGTAGATCGACAGTTGCACTATTTGGAACTGTAAGTCTCACTTCATGAGTTGATTTGAGAATGGCTATGTTTCTTGATGTTTATGATAATTTTTTTAGTTTTGATTTATGTGTGTGCTACTGTGCAGGTTCCAGTAGCTACTGGCAATGGAGAGGTATCAATATTTATGCATTGTCAATTTTTTTTTTCCTGAATAGCGTTTGCTGTTAAGGTTAAATTGATATAAGAGTTGATCAGTAAATCTCCTTGTTGAGTGTGTTGCGTAGAAGAATCTAGGCATGCTAGTAGCTTTGTCTGGTTTATGCAATTAGTACAACAAAGGAAATGTCATTCTCCTTATGTACAAATGCATTAGTTTTGTTTGAGAATGCTCTTGCATGAATTATCTTGGATCAGGGAACAAACATGGATGGTGATTCGGAACTTTTGGATGACTCTGAATTCTATCAGCAATTGCTGAAGGAGTTTTTTGAGGCAGTAGATCCCGCATCATCTGTTAAGATGCTTCAAATAACCCCTTCCCCTCCCGCGCTCAAAATAAGCTGCTTATGTTTCAAAGTTACGGCTTTGCTAACCTTTCTATGGTGATTTATGAAATTAGGAAAATGTGGTTATCATCTACCTTTGATGTGTATACCTGCAATATCATGTTCAATGTTTTTTCGCCTTTCTCCTATGATTTTGACTGTCATATGTTATCTAATCGTACTGTTTAATGGGATATGGTTCTTTTAGGTTACTATGTTGCCTTCAAGAATGTTGCTTGGTTTCCTCAACATAGAATTCTATATATATCATTTTCAGAAAGATCCTTGCTTTTACATGAACACCAAATCTATTGTTTTCCTTGCACGTAGGCAGCATGTATAAGTTTGTAAAGATTACAGCTATAGATGAGTTTTTCTCAGAAAATGTGTTCAAGAGATGTATTCATATGATTTTTGTTCTTGCTTTTGGCTGAGAATGCATTTCTTTTGCTTCCTGGAAAGAAGTTAACCAATTATTTATCAACTACAGAGACAGCATTCTATGCGCTGAAGAGACTGCAAACAAAGAAACGATCGTCGTGCTTCAAAGAGTCGTAAAATCCGGTAATTGATTTAATGATTATATCATGGAAGGTTGCATTTAGATTTCCTAATTTCCTGGATTATAAAAGTTTGGTTTTGGTTCTTGCAGGTACAATATCCATGAAAAGATGGTCAATTTCATGGCTTCTCAGCAGCCTGTAAATCTTCCAGAAATGGCCCCCAAATTGTTTGAGAATTTGTTCTCAGGCGGCTCTACCCCTAGGTTAGGCGCCCAAAATTGAAGGCTCCTAGAGTCATTCCTATTAGATATAAAATATGTAATTCAAATAATTACTACTACTTTGTACTTATTAACGATAGTAGATCTTTTTAACTATTTGTTGTCAGTTTGTTATTTGGGCTGAGTTAATTATAGATGAAAGTGGTAGATAATTAAAGCTGCAGTCGCTTCGTTCTTCTCTCATGTTATTCATTAAAACTTAATTGAATAAACTTTTTTACAACTCTTGACTTTCTAAGTTTTTTCTTTCAAGGTTTCAGTAGACCTGCTCTAAGCTAATTAAAAGTGATACAAGAAATTGTGCAAGTTGGGAAATTAAATACTCTGTTAGCATACCCAACTAGATAAAACGATTTCATTACTTCTATTTGTCTACATTGATTATAGAATAATGTTAGTTGCCTTCGTTGGAATAGTTTTTTTTTAAAATTAGTAAAATTTTAATCTAGATGTCAATATTTCTATAAACATACCAACTAAACAGCATGAAATTCTGTGCTTTTTAAAATACGATTGTGTTTTTCGTATACTTATTATGTTCGCACGCGTTTCAAGATTAGTTTTGTCCTTCTGTTCCTCTCCCCCTCAAGATTTTTAGCAGGAGCAAGTTGCTAGGCCACTTTTAAGCCGTTTTTCTATTGGCGACAGTGCATTCTTCTAATTTGGGTCTCTTAATAAATCACTTACTCCATGTGGGGCAGGAATTCCTTGTATGTAGTAAAATTTTCTCTGTTTAGCTAATATATTAATTTGGCTTTCCAACACTTTGTTGGTTAAATTGCAGTTGTGGTACTTTAAGAGAGTTAATTGGCTGCCGGGAGATTGCAATTTAACAAACTGATACACTTTTCCCAGGAGGTTGATCTTATGATAACCTGAATCGCTCTTTTCGTGGCAAGGTGGTCCTATCATTTTGTTGCAGGTTCTGAACTTTCTTACCCTGAATCACTAACTAGAATATCAGTATAGCTTCAAGTCTGATATCTGCACATTATTAGTTAGACAAATAGGAATATTTCTGCCAAGACTGCTAGAATTCATTGACATTAATTCACCTCACAACTGGGTAGTATGAACAATATCCTCTTGAAATGATTAACAGACATCCAGTTCTAGAGACATTTGCAGCCACTTGTCAATTTGGCACTTTTCTCTATCCCCTTCCCTTCCCCTTCCTTGTGTATATTTCCTCAGCATGCTTTTGCATATAGGTTTAAACTAGAGCTGTCTCTTTGTCTGACGTTAACTCTTGTCAGATAGAAAAGGAATATGGAAATATTGAAAGCTCATTTGGTCCCGAGGGCAAGACATATGGGAAATAGACTGCTGAATTGGCTGTTGGTCTTGGCGTTGGTGTTCCATGAGTCATGTGCAAGCAAGCTGATGCTCCAGACTACATCGTAATGCACTCGATTCCTTGTTTCTTCTCTAATTTACAGCTAGTTGGTCTAGTTAGTCTCTGATAGTTTTGACAAAAAAGATTCATTAGATAATTTATTTAATGCAATTTATGTCTTTGAACCAGTTGCATAAAAACTTCTACAGAAGTAGAAGTGCTTCCAGGTACACAGTTGTTAGGCTCATCCAAGGTGTATTTACGGAAGTAGCAAGGAACTAGACCGTCAAGTTTGAAAAAAGCTGGCCAAGCCTGTGTCACTTTCTTACGTCAGGAGAAAGGGAGATCAAAAAAGTATGGGGCCAATACGCGAAGGATCAAATCATAGAGATAGCGGATCTTAAGAGGAAGAAGAAAAGGAACCTCAACGACCAAGAGATCGCGGAGTCCGCACCCATGCTGAAAGTGAAGAAGCTTTCCTCTCCTTCCTTATAGTAAAGGCGAGCATGCCCGCCCTTTAGCACTTCCCTTCCCAAAGTGGGAGTAGGAGAAAGGAAAGCGCACTCGATCAATTACCATGCCGTGTCGTAAGACAAAAAGTCACCCGGATGAGCTCTAAGCCACTTGCTTGATTGTAAGGAAGGAGAGGAGCAAGAAATCAATATCTTGAGGAAAGGTCTCTACTCTACGAACCAAGTCTTTCTAAGAGGAGCAAGTTTTACTCAGTTGAACATTGTTTTCATAGAGATAATTTTTCATATAAGTCCAACCAGACAAACATTTTAAAATAGAGGGAGTAACAGGCATGTTTAATACTCAATAAATTTTGCGCCACATCGCTTTAAAAATTATCACGTTGCCATTATGGGATTCAGCTTTCGAGCATGATTAATCCACGACTTGTATATCATGCTTCATATAAACACATTCTGCGCGCTTCTGTTTTGGTAAGATATCGAGTCACAATGTGGCGATCAGCTTCTACCTAAAAAATATCAAATGAAAATAAGTCAGATATAACAGTGAATCCTACGGGAGACATACGCACGGGGGCAATACTGGGCAGGGTTGGGGGAATGATATGCATGATTGAGCCTCGCAGGATGGGGGTTGGGAAAGCTCCATGGCATTGGGGTAGGGAGCAAGTGGGGTGATGGGATCTGAAATGGTTTGGGCGCCAAAAAGAAATAATTGAACCGATAAACTAGGGACCAATCTTTTTGCTGCTACAGCCACTTCTCCCGAGCTCTGATTCTCCATCTGTCCTCCCTCATCCACCATTATTCCTGAATCCTGATCATCTCATTTCTAAATCATTCGCACGAAATGTTTTTTAAGTTCTTCAGAAATCAGTTCAATGGGAGGTGACTGCGTCTGATTTGCAATGCATGCTCATGTCCCTGTTTATGTTCTGATGGAAACAACAGAGGTAAATGAAAATCAAGCAGCAAAGGTAAACTAGGGTGGGGTTGAGAGCTTTTTCACGGGGGAGGGTCGGGCAGGGTGGAAGAAGAGGAGAACAAAGGGGCAGAAGATCCAGAGGGCTGTGTTATACCTTCACTGCAACTGCTACTATAGCTCCCTTCTGTAGATCTGCCGCTCCCAGATACGCATACTAGATTCGTTGATCATAAAACTTTAAGCATTAACTTTTCCATCAATATCCCATGAATTAAATGATCTCATGCAAACTATGTTGCAACTGATCAACAAGAGACATCCTGGCCGAAACCGACCATCTCCGATGCGACATCATATCAGAAATCAAAATAATGAAACACGAAATTCTCAACACTCTGTATTATCAATCATCTGACTGAAAAACTGTACCAAAATAGACTCCTTTTTCCCTCTACATTTGTGGAGCTGGATAAGACTAACCATAGTAAGGGGGAGCATGAGTGGTCGATGTGTACACTTGTGGTGTGTACACTTGTGCGTATGCTGTCATCATTTGAGCTTCTTGGTTACTGCAAATAATAGATTAGACTTGTCATTCCACCGATGATAAAGTAAATGGCATACAACCGTGGATAGACATCCTAGCAAAGCATCCACGTTATCGACCCAAAAACAAACTCAGAAAGAGCTAATGATTAAGTCCAATTGAGCATCAGAAGGAAATACCATAATCACTTTCGGGTTCAGTGTCAGACTACCAACTTTAATGTAGCAGAAAATTTGCTAATTTTATAATGACAGGCGGAAAAGTAACAGCAACTTTGAGAAACTAATAATGGAGCTATGATCGTAGGGACAAGGAAATAATGTAACTAGTTTTCTGAAGGACATTTAAAAGCGCAGTGATAATGGGATAACAAATCAGCTTTTATAAGGACAATTCAAATGCAACTACCTGTTCATATAAAGTCCATGACCATGACTATATCCTGGCAACAGAGTGGCAGATGTGTCTGGTCTGCATCAAGCAACATTAAAGTTAGACGCCAGACAGGAGTCCAAATTATTCATTCATGCTAAACCAATTACAAGTTAACATGGTACATAAATTTACATTTGTTGTTGCAGCTGCATTGTCTGCTGTAGCTGCATTGTATCCTGTAGCTGCTCACCGCCAGCTTGTAGCATCAATTGGGAATAGACATATTCATCAACTCTTTGCTTTGCAAGGGCGACCTGTTGAACAGAAAAATAAATTCAAGGACTCAACATAACATGAAATCCTTGATATCTCGTGATTCATGTTTTCCAATGTAAACTGGTTAAAATTACAAGAGTCTTAGAAGATTTTTACACTGATTCTAAGATTTAAGTCCTCCAAGATAGTTCCGTTCTAGAAGTGATACAACAAAAACTAGGAATGACATACGACTGCACATCACAAAAAATAACTAGTAGTAATAAACCTAAATTACGAGAAGTCAAAATATACAAATAAAAAAGAAGCAAGGCATAGAAATTAAGTTTGACCTGTTGTGCACTACCACCCAGATGGATTTGTCTTTGTTTCTGTTCACCTTTCCCACCACGTACCTACAAAGCAAGACCACAAACATTAAAACATAAATGCAAGAAGTTCATAACTCTCCCTTTACCTGAAATATTACGACGGACCATAAAACCATCATAGACGAATCTAATAGATCTTACAAGGCTATTTATGCACCTTAATCGTCGCTCCAGACTCTGCACGGATCCTTGAAATATTGGAGCCGCACCTTCCAATCAACCCACCAGCTAATGATTCGGGAACTAACATTGTCAGATTTACATATTCAGCTGCAAGAGTAGTCTCAAGGATGATGTTATTAATGTAAATATACTATTAACATTTCATATAGAAGCAAGTGTATCAGTCCAGAAGCTCAAAATAAAATAAGAGAAGATTGATTAACCTGAAGATGGATCCACATATGGTTGATGTGCACGAGAATAACCATGATTGTATTTCGGGCTGATCGAAATTACTTGTTTAGAGGGGTTATCCCTGTCAAAATATACATATTAGGAATACATAGTTTTAGAATAGTCGATCAAGCCTAATTATGCCAATTAAAATTTACAAAACCTCCTTGATTAAAAAAATTACTAAACCTCAATTGACAGCCAATTTCTACCACAGCTCTCAAGACTGCAGGAATGTCTCCTACTACCTGAATTAACAAGCAAAAGGAAAGTAAACAAGTTTAAAATGCCAAAGCTCTTAAAGGTAGAAACAAGTTAAAAAGTAATAAGTAGATCACAAATCTCGCTATACAGAACAGATGAAGTCCCAAAACTGCCTTGCACATTCAAGCTAACAACAGACAAATGAACAGTGACTAAGCTATGGGCTATATAGGTTATACAGGACAAGTGATATCCCAAAACTGCCTAACAACTTCAAGCTAACAACGGACAAATGAACAGAGATTATAGCTATAGGCTAGGTCTGGTCATAACAAGAAAGAAGCACACAGAATACTTGAAAGCATGTGATAAGTCGAATAACTACATGTGCAAATAATGCTACACGAAGACACTCAATCAAAGTTAGTTGAACATAGCTCTTCTTTTAAACATTTGACTGTTAAAATAGCTTTATTAATCATGGGGAAACACAACCGGTATATCAGAAAGTAGAGAACCTACAATATTATAAGGTTTTCTACGACAGACACCCAATTTTTCGTCCATATTTTTTAACATTTGACTGCTATATACTATAATATCCACCTCAGAAATGTATAATTAATATGAAATTTATCAGATAGTAGTTTATTGAAAAAACATCAGTATACCGAATGTATGAAACATAGACATGCAAATATTTTAAAAAATGAAGAACTTCATGTGCCTCACTGTTGGCCAATTATACCAACTTCTCACCTGTACTACACGATCAGACTCATGAGCAGATGCACACAAAGGCAACTGATGTTGAGCAAGAACTGTGATAGTAGCTCCAGAAGAATTCCTCAAAGTTTCAATATTTTGACCAGACATTCCTATCAAACCACCTGCTTGAGAACCAGCAATCAAGAATCTTACTGTGTTTGCTGCCACATGTCCAGCACCAACTTTCTGTGCATCGTGGTTGCCATCATCATCCTATCATGGTAAAAACAATAGGGCAAGGATCAGTTCCCCTTGGGAAAGCTCTTATGGGTTAACTGTTAACCTTAAAACAACAAGCAAAATCACTGATAGCAGTTGTGACCATGTTGTTCAAGAAGAAGATAGTTCAACTTCTAATTTTTTTTAAAAAGGAAAGGTAAAACCTAGACAACTTCGTATACATAAGCCACTGTCAAGGCAACTATATCAAAAATAAAAAAGCCTAATGGCCTAACCAATTCAATATCCTCAGGAGTATACAAAAATACAATCCAAGAGAGTATCATCCAGAAATAGTTGGCACAGCAATTGCTGCTGAAGGGATTCCTATTTTTTCACAAGTTGTACACCCAGAGATTATTGCAGCACTTATGGAAAAACTGGAAATAATTAGGGAATGAGAACAACAAATCTACCCTTAAGCCTCTATAAACAGACAAAAATACTTTAGCTTTTTTGTACCAGCCACAGGCAAAAATTCATAGATTTACTGCAAAGACAGACAAGCTATATCAAGGATTAGCTGATATAAAACAATTTTGTGTGTAATTGACAGACCAAATGATCATATAATGAAATGTAGGAAAAACGACTAAAAACATATTGTATAAGACATCTCTTGCTAGTATATAAACAAGAAATGTCCAAAATAAATGACTTACTAGATGCTAACTCATAAAACATGTTACCTTTAAAATAAGCGACACAATTTGATGAAGGGAATTCTCCGCATCACAAAACGTATCGTCATTGTCTTTGGAGCTAATGATGATTACTCGCTCTTCATGACGCTGCAAACATCAAATGCAGAACAACAGAAGTAAATTCCCTATGCTTAGTCTGATATTGACACTATGTTTGGATAGTTGTTACCATTGTATTGTATAATTTGTATCGTATTGTTATTTTAAATATAATGATTGTTTTGATTGCTACTTAAGTTTTATCGTATTGTATCGTTAAATCCATCCTTCAGTAACGAAGAAATGTAATGACCGATTTGGTATGATTGCATCGTTACCTTATTTTTCTTCTCATTTTAACTTATTATTTAATAATCTTATTTTATCCTTTACCCTGCCCTTTTTTTATAATAACTCTACCCCATCCAGCTTTTCTTTATAACATTATAAGTTTATTTTTTCAATTGTTGATGTGTGACATTATGTAACGAGAAAGATACAATCTGTCCAAACATTGTTTCATCAAAACAATACAAGTTATAGTTAGTTATATGAATCCTCACTGACCATGTTGCTTCACTTTAGCTAATCTCAGGCCAACACACTTCATTGACCAATAGACAATTCAGCCAGCAAATAAACAAAAATAATTCATTCAATTCAACAAAGTTCGTCTCGAATTTCTCAATTAGGTTTTAAAATTTCCCAATCTTTCGACGAAAAAATTGCAGTACTTGCTCTAATTTACCCCAATTTCGACCTTACAAGAATTTAACAATCAATAAAACAAAATCAAGACCGAATTTTTATATTTTTTTGCAAAACTCACAGCGATAGCATCGGCAACTTTGATGGTAGCTTTAGTTTCTTCACGAATCTTCTGTATACGATGTCCTCCTTTGCCAATAACTTTCCCGATCTGTCTTGACGGTACAACTATACGGTACACTACATCTTGCGAAACCCTAACCCGCTTCTTCAGTGGCGGCGCAGCGTCCTCGGACAAACCTGCCTCGTCATTCGCGGCGGCGTATTCCTCCTCACGTGGACGTTTAGCGGTGGCGGACCGATTGTGATGTTCGTCGGACGGTTGAGAACAAACGGCGGCAGACGGCGGTGGAGCTCCCGGAGGAGGATGGTTAGGGTTAGGGTTTAGGGAGGGTTCGATTTGGTGAGAATGATACATTGGGGGATAATAGGACATGAAGAAAAGATGGAGGGAGATGACAGATAAATGTATAAGATTTGGTTTCATTTGGTCCTAAATGTATAAATATAATAAAATAAATTTTTAATATATTACATTAAGTGATTAATTTGATTTTAAGCCAGATAAATAAAGTAAATAGCAATTCTTGATGTCAAAATAAAGTGAACTCCTCGGCATCTTCCTCTATGCATATTTTATTTAATCTAATTGAAGACATTTTAAACATTATTTCATACTCCATAAATATATTTTTCATAAAATTGCTATTTTCAACTCTATTCTTAAAAAAAAATTTCAGGATTATTTCAAATTAAAATAAGAGATTTTATGTAAGTTTTGAAATCGAATTGAATAATATAAAAGGATAATTTATCACTTACATAAAATGCACATATTGAAGGCCTCCATTTATTTTAATATCGAAACTTGCTATTAATGTTATTAATATTTACATTGTGTAAATTTAAATTAATCCGAGTCCAAAAATGAGTATTCAACAAGGGTGAGTAATAAAAAAAATATATTAAGGGAGTAAGAAAGAAAATGATCGACCCAACATACAAATACTATACCCCAGGGACGATACTGCAATTTTTTCAATTGTTCCAAAACCCACATAGCGAACCCTTTGTGCAGTTCAGTTCAAGAAAAGCCGACAAACTCACCGGAAAACTGATCCAATGTTCCTCAACACTCACCGGAGTTAAACATTTCCCCACACACTCTCTTCAAAACTACTTAAACCCCACTTCATAAACACCAAGAAATGCTCTCCCGTTCTAAAACCCCAACACTATCACTTCAATCCCTCTATGTCACTCTCAAGCACAATTTTTTCTCCACAAAGCTTCCTAATTTGCCAACACTTTCCAAGATTCCAGCAAAATATAGACATCAAGCCATTCGACAAGCTCAAGAAGTACTCACCGATTACTTCCACAACACTAGATCTTTACCCTTCATTTTTGCTGAGTACATTGGTAAAAATTCAAGATTTTCTCTTTTGGGTCTTGTTTCTAAAGTCCCATTTTCGGGTACTCGTTTTTCGAATTCAGTTCAGAGGTTTTTAAGGTACCACCCCATTAATGAATTTGAGTTTTTCTTTGAGAGTATTGGTATTAATCATGTAGAGATTAGTCCTATGTTGCATATGAACAAATGCTTCTTGTATGAAGATTCTAAAGTTTTTGATGCTGCTTGTGCTCTTGCTTGTTTTGGTTTCCCTTGGAACAAATTGTGTGTTTTGTTTAAAGGGGAAGTTTCAATTTTTAGTAAAGAGCCCTGTGAGTTGAATAAGAGGTTTTCACATTTTGAACGATATGGGTTTGGTAGTATTGCTGTTATTGGTATTTGTCTAGCTTTCCCGCACGTGCTCGGGGAAAGGAGTGATTTTTTGGGTGATATTGATTTGTTGTTTGATGATTTGAAAAGGGTGTTTCTGGATTTTGATCTTGCTAGTTGTGTAGACGGAAATGTGGATTCTTGGTTTGAGATTTGTAGGAAAATTGCGATTTTTTATGAGTTGGGTTGTGAGAAAGGGAAGATTGGTGAATTGATGGGAAGAAATAAAAGCATTTTTGTTGATTACTCTGAAGAGGTTTTGGCGCAAAAGATTGGTTTTTTTTGTAAACTAGATGTGAGAAAAGAAGAGGTTGGACTTTTAGTTCTGTCGAAGCCTGAGATTTTGAGTTCTGATTTGGAAGTTCGGGTGATTTCTACAGTAGGATTTTTGAAACATTTCGGATTGGGTGTAAATAAACTAAAATTGACTGCCCAAACATACCAATACATTATGGGTAGAAATAGAATAGCTAATGTACCTCATGTTTTGAGATCATTAGATCTAAGTGAATGGTTCTTTGACAGACTAAAAAATGGTGGTCATGGTCTGTTAGGTAGCTATGTTATTGGCAGTGTTGAAGACTTTGACGAAGATTACGCAGAGCATTTGCAGACAATTCAGACATCGAGAACACCCGTATATACCCTTCGTAAATTAAATTTCTTGCATGGGATTGGCTTTGGAGAAAACAAGCTGACAATGAAAGTATTGTCTCAGTTGCATGGTCCGGGTGATGAGTTACAGGAACGGTTTGATTGCCTACTTCGTGGTGGAGTTAACTTCTCAACACTTTGCAAAATGCTTACAGTGTCGCCAAAGATTCTGAACCAGAAAGCTGAAATTCTTGAGCAAAAAATAAAATTTCTTTTCCTGGATATGGCGTTATCTCAGGAGGAGCTTTATGCTTTTCCAGCCTGTTTATGTTATGACTTGGAGAAGAGGATAATGCCCCGTTGCCAATTCCATAGGTGGCTTAGAGAACAGGATTGGTGTCCGTTTGAATATTCTCTTGCAAGCATTGTTGCCACTAGTGATAAAATGTTTATGGCTCGTATCTCTGACATTCATCCAGATGCCCCTAAAAAGTGGTTTAACAGTTTCTTGAAGGAAAATCACTCAACAAGTTGTTAAGGTACATCAGATCCCAAATTGTTGGCCAATCTTTTAGATGGTTATTAAATGAAAAGATTTTTGACTTGTACATCCTTCTTGTTTTATGTTAGCACTCATTGTTAGATTTTAAAATCAATTCAGTGGCTTGTGAATGAAACACGAGATGTAACTGCCATTGTTGGCATTAATAATAAAAAGAGCAAAATTTTCCATATTTATCAGCAGAAGTTTGATCAAATGTTGTCTTGAAAGGGTAAATTGGTGTTCGTAAATTTTAACAATCAGTAAGCAGGAATTGTCCAATGTCTAACAAGCTATTTCCTTGTTTTTTTCATTTCGGAAAAATGATACTCCTAATAGGATTTTAACCATGAAGGAAAGACGGTTTCAGTGTGAAAGGGCTGATATTAGTATCTTCTTGTGTAGTTGTGATGAAATGTGTACAAAATCAGATTTTGTCTAACTGGGAAGAAATGTTTTTATTTACGTTTCCAGTGCCAATTAGATACAAATAATGAATCGTAATAGAAATAAAAAATAAAGTTCAGGTTGTATCTTGAGAACAATTAAGTGGGACGATGATGGATACATTGACCTACCGTTAAGTTGATTTGCCATTGCTCTTTCTTCAAGGCGAAGAAATTGAATATAAAGAAGTCAGAATATTAACAATGTTATGGAATATTAAATGACTTCATGACTACAATACTACTGAAAATGTGACTTTTACTTCCGACTTTGATATTGATAGATAGTTCAAAAGGTCTCACGGAAACAACCTCTCTTCCGACTAATCATTCTATTGCTGCTAGAAGTGTCATTCACTGGTTGAAGTTGAGAAAATCTCAAAAAATTTATGAGACTAAACAAACTCTTACTCATAATTTAGACCCTTGCTCTGGTGATTTACTTGTGATTCCAGTCATATGTTATGGGTGGATATGATAATGATTCTTTTCCAGTCGAAGTGTTGACTTGAAACTGGAAAAGATTAACTTTGACGTTTTATCTCTCTTGCTGTGTTCCTTTCTTTCATTTGTTTGGTTCTGATGACAACTACATCTGAATACCATTATTATTTTAATTTTGTAACATTTTGTACAGTGTAGACTTTGGAAGACTTAATTTGCAAACAACTGTATTCCCTGAGAGTTTGCATCTTCTGTTTCTACTGGAGACATTGAAGTAATTACTTTGATCTTTGAAGATTAGTAGATTACTTATGCAATTTTTTCCAACTGAACTGTGTGTTGTCTTTGATAAAAAAAACATTGAATTTATGTACTATTTTAAGTGTGTTCGCTGCCTCTGTATAAATGCTCCTGTAAGTGCAGAACATTGATGGGCAACACTCATCTTTTCAGTATTAGAAGTTTGTGTTTCCCAACGTCATTTGTAATTACTAACATCGTCTTGGTACTTCTTTTCTGGATCTCCATTCGTCCTAAACAAACTTAGGACTAAAGTGCTCCTGCAGTCTCTTGTATCTCATGGACGAATTGATTGTAATGGCAGTTGAGTTTAACTGCTGTGCACTAACAGTGTATGATCTTTAATACTGTTAGGTTAAGGTGACTTACAATAGGTAATTGTCTATTGTAAACTTAATCTGATAAAAGATAAAGTAATAATTGACACATAACAATACCAAATTTCCACACTAGTAGTTTTTCACATTTCTGAGTTTTCTTTGATGTGGTCATTACGACCCAACTGGTCGATCATTATTATTGTTAAAGTTGCTGATTAGACAACAACAATTTCTTTCTTTCCCAGTCTCTCCATTTAATGATGTATATAGAAATTTTGTCTTAGGTTTTTAAATTAAACCTGTTATTTTTTCAGCTCTAATTTTCTTATGGTACTTAATCATGAAAATCCATTTAAAGAAAATTCTTTACTTGGGTATGAAGACCATTTGAAATGAAGATTCATTGCTAATACTTAAAAATTTTGTGTTGGCGGAAGATTTGTTCACACTACAATTGTCAAGGTGCAAAACGTAAAGAAAGACCGTTGATTTAGTCAAACCAAGAAATAGAGACAACTCTTACGTCCAATTTCCACCACATAATCCTTCATGTGCTTTTTGGTAGTTTTATTTTGCAGTTGTTTTTGACCTGATGACTGATATACACCTCTTTTCAAAAGATGGTGCAGAAGATTTGTTATCACTGGAATCTTTATGGAGACTTTTAGTGCAAAGATCCAAAAATATCATTTTCATCATTTCACAAGTGTGGTTACTATGATTATAATAATATTTAGTCGCTTGATTATTGGTTGTTACATAGCAGAGAAGTAGTCAAATGTAGGTTCCACTTATACAATCCCAAAAGAGAAAAGTCGAAAAACACTGCTGCCATAAGCAGTAAGCTTGTCACTACTATCTCGCACTCTTACTTGTGGTGCGTAATTCCTAAGCATACCTTAGCTGGAGCATTTAGGCTTGGACTTGGCCAATTAATCATTATTTACAGAAGCAAATTGCTTTCGACTTGTCTTGCTGCAGCTTCTTGCCCCCTGATCTGAGAAGTGCTATAACATAATGGCGTATCCTGCCATTGACTCTCGAATTCAGATTTTGGAGCTATTCAGAAGGACTTACCCATCTTTGATCCATGGTCAAGCTGCAGAGATGATTGACTCTCTCCATTCTAGTGCTGAATATTTTCAAAATATTCTTGAAAAGACTAGCCACCAGAAACATGAATATGAAAAAATCAAAGATTTGGAGGGAGAGATTAGAGTTGCGGTGCAACTAGCTGAGGATCTGCTTGAATCAAATATTGTTGAAATTATGAGAGAGCGGTCTAGTCAGCAGGAAGAGAAGAATAATGGATCCAAGTGGACAATTCATGATGAAGCAAGGGTTCTACTTCGAGACTTGTCTCAAGCGATAGACAAGATAGATGCAGTAAGGAAAGACTTGACGTTTGAGTGTATCACCTCCGCCAATGCCAATGCCCATAGCACTGGCGCTGCTGAGGATCATTTCTTCAAAACTGGAGATTGTTCGTCCCCAAAGCGTGCTTCTACTGCCCTTCTGCAAGATATTAAGTGGGTTTGGATGATGCCTTGACCAAAATCATTCATGGACTACTTGGATCAGCTTCTGAGCGGGAAGTCATTCCTATTTTGGGAATGGGTGGATGTGGGAAAACCACACTTGCTAAAAAAGCTCAAGATGATCCTTCAATCAAGTCTCGTTTTGACATCCAAATGTGGGTTACAATATCTCAACAATATGATTTGAGGGAAGTGCTGCTAAGCCTTGTACGTTGCATTAGTACAGGGGATGAGTATGAAGATATCAGTGGTGACCAATTAATGGAGAAGGCATATAGAGCACTGAAGGGTCGGAAGTATATTGTTGTCGCTGATGATATCTGGAGTACTAATATCTGGAATTTGATAGCAAGAACTCTTCCGGATGACTAACAAAATTGGGAGTCGTATCATTTTGGCCACGAGGCTTAAAGAAGTGGCTGAATATGTTAACCCTGATCGTCCTCCTCACGAAATGGTGCCATTGAGTGTAGATGAGAGCTGGAAGTTACTTTGCAACAAGTTATATGGGGTAGAACAACACAGTCCATTAGAGTTGGAAGAAATCGGGAAGAAAATAGTTGGAAAATGCCAAGGACTACCACTAGCAATATTGGTGGTTGCAGGGCATCTATCCAAAATTCCCATGACAAAAGAAAGCTGGGCAATTGCAGCTAAAAGTGTAAGTAAAGTTGTTACTAGTTATCCGGATGAATGCCTGGCAATACTTGCTATGAGTTACCATCACCTACCTATTCACCTCGAACCTTGTTTCCTTCATATGGGAACATTCCCTGAGGATTTTGTGATCGATACTTGGAGATTGATTCGACATTGGGTCACAGAGGGTTTTCTAAAGAGTGATAGGTTGAAATGTCCAGAAAAGGTGGCGGAGGATTGTTTGGAGGATCTGATCAGTAGAAACCTTATAATGGTAGGAAGAAAGAAGTTCGATGGTCGGATCAAAAGCTGTTTCATGCATGATCTATTGCGGGATTTGAGTGTGAGTGAAGCTGAAAAAGAAAGGTTTTTGAATGTGGTTAGGATTGATCAAGCTAATCTTCCAGCAAGCAATCATGAGACTCCTCGCTTTAGTTCCCATACCCGTATTTCTCTTGGAAAGTTTTCGATGTACTCACAAGTTTTGCGTTCCTTGTACTTTTCAAGGAACCTCATAAACGAACAAGAGATACTTTGGGATTCAAAGCTTTGAGAGTATTGGATGTCCTTCCTCGGTATGATGCAACTAGCTTCCAACATTCAACCATCCTGAGATACCCCGAGGTTGAGAGTGACATCATTGTACTGAATTGCTTGAAAATCTGTACAACCTTCAAACGTTTATTTTTTGTAAGCTTAAACTAAAGTGGTGCAGAGTTTTAACTCTACCCAGCCAAATCTGGAATATGAAGCAGTTGAGGCATGTCCGTTTTACGCTTAGCATTTATTTACCCAATCCTAAAGGTATTTCAAGCACGGATGTGGAAGACAGTAACAGAGATTTGGGTCTGCAACATCTACAGGAACTTTCCCTTGTATGTTTTGCTAGTTGTACAAATGAGGTACTTTCATTGTACTTTCTTGCCTTACAAATCTAAAGTTGAGGATTGACAATATTGAAGATCTTGAGGGAACAGCCGGGAGCCTACTCAATCTTGTCTACTTAAGTAAACTTGAATCGCTCCACCTATGGTTCGACTGGCAGGGGTCGCTCTGCCAGCTCCCACTCGCTGAATGGTGTTCTTTTCCAGTATCTCATAAAAGGTTGAGCATATTTAAAGGTCAGCTTCCTTGTGAAGACATGCCAACTCTTGCCAAGTTGCCCATCCTCGAAGTGCTCAAACTCGGAGTGGATGCATTCCATGGTAAAGTATGGAAACTAAATGATGAAGATCAGTTCAATCAGTAAAAGTTCCTCAAACTTGACAAGTTAGATCCGGATCTTCAAAATTCAAGAGGAAGTAGCTTCGGTGGCGGGAAATGGTTGCCTTGATGATGGTAAGTTTCACTGTGTCAGATTACTGTATTGTGTACTCTATAGGTTTCCCTCAGGCTGAAGTTAATCTTCTTCATCCAAAAGTTCGCTGCTACATTGGTGCCAGCTTATAGACATATGCTAATAGTATTCTTTAAAGCTCTAATTTATAAGTTACATTTTATAGGAGATTCTGATGATTTTGAAGAATCGGATTAAATAGTAGAATAATGTCGGAAAATACTTGACTGTACTAATGCTCAAATATTCTGAGCTTAAGTTGTATAAAACGAGCACACAACTTATTTTGTGTACCTTTTTTCTCAAATAGTAAAACAATGTCAAACAATTTGTTTGAATTTGTCCTCATTTTGATTTACTATGTTGTGCTAGAAGAAGCTACAAGTATGGTGGCACCATCAAGATTTGTCATCCGCCGAAATTTGTGAACAATTTAACAAGAAGGGTACTAAAGTCTTATCCCGCCTAACAAAACTTGTGAACAAACGTAACTTTTTCATTCTTCCGGTTGTGTAACACTTTTTTTTTTTTTGCAAAACTTCCTTAAAGGAGACAAAAATATGCTATTCACGCTATCTTCCAGAAATCAGAATAATTGGAGAAAAGGAAAAGGGTATACAGGGTAAAAAGAATACAAGGTAGTCACTTTTAGGGATGCTAATTGGAATATATCGAACGTTTGCAAAATATTAAAAAATAATTCCAGCTTAAAATTACAGCAAAGTAATTGAAAAATTGCCACATGAACTTTAGGAAATTTTCTTTCATCTGTTAACATGTACTAGTATATACAAAAAATATAGATCTTTCATCTAAAAATTGGGTATGAAGTTAGACATAAATGTCTGAACTTGAAACAGTTTGGCTTTCAATGACGTTTTGAAGTTTAGACAAAAATGTATGAAGCTGCTTGGACAAGTAATATGTTAAATTTTTGGCAAATGTGTAATTCTGAATGCACATTTTATAACTTCAGTCGCGGATGTCTCAAATGAATTTTAAAACTGCAGTTCTTACAAAAAATTATTAATTTCGGCTATGGTTTAAATAGGATCCTAAAATCAGCTCTCTGTGCACTTCCTCAGTTTTACATTTTTTCCCCGCGGGTTGCCCTTCAATTGCACTGGTCTTTAATTTTTGTCCTTCAGATTTGTGATTTTTAATTTGTTTCTCATACTACTTATTTAATGAAAATATACAGATCTGCTTCGCAAATCATAATTTATGTAATATTTTTATTTTCAGAAACTGAACTTTTTGACTTACTCGGCATAAATTCTGTAGAAATTAAGTTATCTAGTATAAGTTTTTTAGTATTTTTTAAATTATATTGAGTGTTGAAAATTTCATCTTGTCTGGTAAAATTTGTGTGGATGTTATGATGCACATGCTAACGTTAAACGTAAACTATGTCGAGCGAAATTTAAAATTGCCTTTTTTCAGATTATGTTGAGTGTTGAAAGTTTTGTCTTGTCAAAAATTATACTTTGTGAAATTTAAATTATGATACGTCAAAAATATTGAAGCACAAAAAATTAAAAATCTCAAATTTAAGGGCTACCTAGAACTAGGGATGGCAATGGATCAGATGTGGATCAGGTGGAGCTCAATCCGCCTCCACCCGCCAACCATCCATCCACCACTCGACCCATCCATCACCCTATTTTTTCTTCATCCACATCTGATCCACCTATCATCCACCGGTGAATCGGGTGCTTCGCGGATAAAAATTATAGCACAATCAATCAATCACCTAAAATCCTTGGTAAAACGAAAAAAAAGTACATCAAATAAATATCACGATACTGTTTTTACAAGCCGTGTCTATGCTCCAAACATGCAACCAAAAAAATGAAAAGGAGCCAAAAGCCAATAATAAACCGAAGCAAGAAACCAAGCTTTTGTTGAAGCTTTCGGTGGATCAAAAGAAAAATAATGTGGTTGCAGATGAATCTAAAGTAGATTTTATGGACATGCTTGTTAGACTTCTCACTTTACCACTGGGGACACAATTATGACTCAGACGCCAAAGTTGTAGGATCATGCTGAACATAAGATTCAATCAATGCACACAAACGTAAATAAACATTGCAAAGTAGTAATTATAGAACTTGAATATAACGATGAGATAAACATACACAGTAATAATCAGCAGTTAGTTCATCTCAAATCCTCAATTATCAAGTTTCACCTCAAAATATTCACAAAAAGATCGCCAATTAAGCAAAAAATGCTCAAAAAATCAATAGGCACAATCATAATACAAACACTACAAATTATTAATTTACAAGTTGAATATAGATATGAGATAAACATGATTTGTGAAACGGATGGATGGATCGGGTGATGAATTGAATGTGTGTCCACCCGAATCTGACCCGATCCGTTACCCGATTAAAATCCATATTTTATAGAATTTTCGCCCATAATTGCGAATTTGTGCGAATGACCCCGGTTCTAATGACAGAGCCCAAAACTTGTTTCTACTGTGGACCAACAATGAGCACAAACGAAAAGCCCATAGAACAAATCCGAGATCGACTACTAAGCTCCTTTACAAGGACGCCGGCGATCGGACACGATGAATCGGCAATGAACGAAAACGAAGTAAACGGCACTAGTGGCAGTGCAGCCCATTACCGGTGGTGGGCGGCCGCGAGTACAGGTCAGTTAGTATGGGGAATCTTCGCTTTAAGGAGAGGTTATGCCGGCGAATGTAGAATGATGCCGCTTAAAGCCTTCGCCATCGCCTCGCTTTTCGTCGGCGCCTCCGCCTCCGCCTCCATGGCTTCAATTCGCGCCTACGGCATCCACTCCGTAAATAAATTCTTTTTTCTCTTACCTCTTTAATACGCTAAATAATCATTTTTAGTATATTGTTCAGTTGACTAAACTAAACAGACTGTATACTTTTAATTTGGAATTCAATTGACATTTTTTCAGTGTGTTGTTTGAAATAAATAGTTTAATGAATTTTAATTTTGGAATGTTGTAGGGAAATGGTATAGTGTAATATATTTTGGGATGTTTTAGAAAGGAAAGAGAATCACATAAATTGACACGAAGAGTTTACAATTAAGGTTGATATGAGTGTAATTCAAGTTATCATGTGTGTCTAAAGAGATTCAGATTTAAGCATCTGAATTTGATATAACTGAGAAATTAGGAAAAGAGAAGAGATTGTGAATTAGTTGCTTGATTATTCCCTCAAGCTAATGTGGTTAAATAGCTGGTACAGAGAGTGTAAATAAGGAAAGAAATTAATAAGAATATTACGTAATCTTCTAATTGATTAATTACTGGGATTTGGGAATATTTTCATATCTATCTAATAATAGCATATATATTCACATTTCCATTTCTATCTAATAACAATACATATATTCACATATCTTCTCATATCTATATCTTAATTATACTATATTTAACACTCCTCCTCAAGCTGGAGCGTATAAGTCATATGCTCCTAGCTTGCCATAAATATAGTCAATTCTGGATTCCCGAAGTGATTTTGTGAAAATATCTGCCAGTTGATCTTTTGAGTTGACAAAACGATGTATCCAGACTCAATCTTCTCTCGGATGAAGTGACAATCTATCTCAATATGCTTTGTTCTTTCATGAAACACGACATTAGAAGCGATATGTAGTGCAACTTGATTATCACAAATCAATTTCATCGATTCAACTCCTCTCATCTTCAATTCTCGAAAAAGTTATCTCAACCATATAAGCTCACACGTAGCCAATGTCATAGCTCGGTACACTGCCTCTGTGCTTGATCTAGCCACGGCATTTTGCTTTTTATTTTTCCAGGATATTAGATTGCCTCCAATTAGAATACAATAACCTGAATTGGACCGCCTATCAAAAGGAGATCCTGCCCAATCTGCATCAAAATATCCAACAATGCAGGCATGTCCCTTGTCTTCATACAATAAAACTTGTCCCAGAGAGCTTTTAATATATCGCGAATCACTGCATTCTAGTGACTATCACAAGGTGATTGCAGAAACTGGCTAACTACACTAACAACAAATGAGATGTCTGGTCGTGTGATCGTAATGTAGTTGAGTTTGTCAACTAATCTCCGATATCTGCTAGGATCTTTTAGAGCCCCCCCGTCATGGAATAACCTTAGTATTTGGATCCATAGGAGTGTCCACATGTTTGCAGTCCAAAATACCAGCGTCTTCCAAAATATCTAAAGCATATTTCCTTTGTGTAATAGCAATACCATTGCCAGACTGTGCCACTTCAATGCCTAGAAGTATTTTAGCTTGCCCAAATCCTTAGTTTGAAAGTGACTTGAAAGGTGTTGTTTGAGTTTAGCAATACCTTCATGATCATCACATGTGATAACAATATCATCAACATAAATGATTAAAAAGATACGTTTGCCATGAGATGAATGCTTATAGAATACAAAGTGATCAGATTTTGTTCGGATCATTCCAAACTGTTGGACAACAACTCGAAAATGACAAAATCATGCTCTTGGAGACTGAGGCCATAAAGGGATCGACGAAGTCTACAGACTTGTCCAGACTCCCCCTGAGCAACAAACCCTAGTGGTTGCTCTATATAAACTTCTTCGGCAAGTTCTCAATGAAGGAATGCATTTTTGATGTCCAGCTGAAAAAGGGGCCAATGATTCATTGCTGTCATAGAGATGAGAAGACGGACAGAAGCCATCTTGGTGATTGGTGAGAAAGTATCTCCATAGTCAATGCCATAAATTTGAGTGTATCCCTTAGCAACCGGTCTCTCTTTGAGACGATCAATAGCTCCATTTGAACCTACCTTAATTGTGAATACCCAAGGACAACCAACATTGGTTTTGCCTTCAGGTAAAGGAACAAGCTCCCAAGTACTATTATCATGCAAATCAGTCATCTCCTCAATCATAGCCCGACGCCAACTTGAATGAACCAATGCTTCTGCCACAGTCTTAGGAACTTTGACAATGGATAAGCTAGTAATGAAGTCATGATATGAAGGCGACAAACGATGATAACTTAAATAAGTATAAATGAGAGTTTGATTGGTAGTAGTTCTAGTACCTTTTCGAAGTGCAATGGAAAGATCATCGGATGAGCGCTCGATCGAAGCAGGGGACATTGTTGGAGTAGGTAATGAGTCACCAAGAGTGCTTTGTGTACCTGTATCAGCGTTAGAAATACTAATTGGATTAGCGGGCTCAGAAGGAGGTTGAGGTCGTCGGTAATAGACCGTAAGAGGCGGAGGTCGAGCTGGGGTGGAACAATTGGAATTTCCAATTGGAATTGGAAGGATTGTTGATATAGCCTTCTGATTTTCCGTATTAGGAGAAAAATATGGAGAAGTCTCGAAAGAGGTAACATCTACATAGATCAAGTACTTATTGGTAGAGGGATCAAAGCATCTGTAACCTTTTTGTAAATGAGAATACTCGAGAAAGACACATTTAAAAGTCTTGTGTTGAAGTTTGTCTTTTTCAGAGGTAAGGTTATGAACAAAACAGGTGCAACCAAACACAAGGGGTACGGTTATGAACAAAACAGGTGTAACCAAACACACGTGGCAGAAGGGAGAATTGATTTTGGTCCGGATAGAGAACTGAGTGTGGACTTTTGTATTGCAAAACAAATGAAGGCATACGATTGATTAAATAACATGCAGTAATAATGGCATCACCCCAAAAACGAAAATGGACATGATTGTGAATGAGCAATGTACGAGCTGTTTCAATTAGATGTCTGTTCTTTCGCTCAACAACTCCATTTTGTTGAGGAGTATGTGCACAAGACGACAAGTGCAATAATATGCCCTACGATGACATAAAAGAAGAGAGAGAAGTAGAGAAATATTCTCGAGCATTATCACTAATTAACTTCTATAATGGAAAGACCAAATTGATTGCGAATTTCAGTACAAAAGTTTTGAAAGATAGAGAATAACTCAAATCTATTTTTTATTAAAAATAACCACGTGCACCGAGAATAGTCATTAATAAAAGTCACAAAATAATGAAAGCCCAAGGAAGAACTAACACGACTTGGACCCATATGTCCGAATGAACAATTTCAAACATAGAGGTGGCCCTATTATTGACACGCTTTGTGAAAGAGGAATGAGTGTGCTTCCTAAGCTGACACGACTCACATTCTAACAAAGATAAACTAGATAAACTGGGAATCATCTTCTGCAGTTTCAAGAGACTTGGATGACCCAATTGACTATGGATCAATTCAGAGGAAGCAGCGGAAGTGAAAACAACATATGATTTTGGGATGGATAGCAGGTACAATCCCTGTGACTCGTGTCCTTTTCCAATCATATGTCCCGTACTTCGGTCCTGCACAAGAACAGAATCGTTAAGGAAGATTACATCACAATTCAGGTTTTTGGTTAATTTGCTAATGGAAATAAGATTATATGGACATTCAGGTGCAAAAATGACTGATTTTGAAGGTATGTAAGGCAGAGGGTGAGCTATACCTATCCTTTTAACAATAGTCTTTGATCAATTAGCCAAAGTAATAGTAGAGAGGGTAGAAGGGGTAGTAAGAGTAGAGAGTGTATTTTTGTTACCAAAAATATGGTCAGAAGCACCCGAATCAAGAACCTATCCCTTTAACAATAGTCTTTGATCAATTAGCCAAAGTAATAGTAGAGAGGGTAGAAGGGGTAGTAAGAGTAGAGAGTGTATTTTTGTTACCAGAAATATGGTCAGAAGCACCCGAATCAAGAATTAATTGTTCCTGAGATGACTGTGCAACATGAGCAAAGGAGTTGTCAAGTTGAACTGACCAAGCAGCTAATGAAGTTGATGACCGTTGCTTTGATGCTTGGTATTGAAGGTAGTCATTATAGTCTGCTCCAGTTAAAGTGATAGATTGAGATGATCCATCCCTGACATCGAGAGTAGGCAAAATACCATCTCCATTATGAGCCACATTTGCTGCATGTCGAGGGCGATCCTTATTGCGTGGAGGCTTACCTTGAAGAAGCCGGCATTCCTCTCTTACATGTCCTCCCTTATTACAATGAGTGCAATATTTATTGTTCCTCCATTTTCCTTTTCTGTATCCACCTTGAAAATTGTTAGTTTGAGCAGCCATAATAGATGTATCATAAGAATTTACCTCTGGTGGTGCAGATGTGACACGTAGTAATCTAGAAAATACTTCTTCCAAGGTAGGAATAGATGAGCTAAAAATGATTTGGTCACGAACTGTGGTGGGATCTGCTCGCAACCTAATCAAAGCCTAAACCATATAGAACCTATCTCTTTGTGTCTCCTGATCATCCAATTTGTCAGTAAAAGGCATAAGAGAATCAAATTTATCCTTCAATGGACCACTCTTGTTCAGTCGATTATTTCCGAACAAGGGTGTTCTATTCTGTTGGTAATAATGGAACAATTCCTTCGTAGGAACACAAGGATTCTACCTAACCCAAATAACTTGCCATGTCTTAATGATTTTGTTGTAGATGAACAATATCTGTCACAACTTTGTAAATTAGTTGTATATCATTTGTATACAAAGTTTTGGTTTTGGTCCACACTTTGCAACAAGTCTTACAAGATTGAAACAAATTTAACAACTTAGGATCAAGTGAATTCCACAGAAGACTACACAATTGTGTATCTATTTTAACCCAAACAGGTCTATCAGCTGGTCCAATATCACTACTGTTTTTGAGCAAGTGATCTTCAAATCATTGACATGCGAACCACAATTCCACAAAGGCTGCCCAAGAGGTGTAATTCCACTACCATCTAACTTTACTGCAGTAATGGCAAGTGATGGTGTGGAGGAAAAAATTGACTTTGTAACAAACTGATTTCTAGTAATCTGATTATCAGTTTTATCACCCATTTTTTAAAAATAAGTACTGATGAATGTTGATATGTGAGAAGCAAAGAAGTAAAGAGACAGAATGATTTTTCCGGACATGAAAGGAAATAAGAAAGAGATTCAGAGAAAACACGAGAACCAATTGCACCATAATAAGAGGAGACCAAAGAAATGGATTTAGACAGAACTTAAATGACCGGGAGGAAGAGGAAGTTTAGTTGAGGCGATGTCACGACAATTTGAACTGGGAAACTTACCTGTGTCGAAGGTGAGACTCGACAATGTTCTGATATGTTGATTTAGCACCAGTTGATTGATCCCTCCTTTTTTTAATTTTAAATTTCTGTTGCTTCTAAAAAGAAATGAATGTTGAGCGAAAGGGTTAAACCCTGGCTCTGATACCATGAGAAATTAGGAGAAGAGATTGTGAATTAGTTGCTTGATTATTGCCTCAAGCTAATGGGGTTAAATAGCTGGTACAGAGAGTGTAAATAAGGAAAGAAATTAATAAGAATATTACATAATCTCCTAATTGCTTAATTACTGGGATTTGGGAATATTTTCATATCTATCTAATAATAACATATATATTCACATATCTTCTCATATCTATATATTAATTATACTAAATTTAACAATAACCACTTCATTCATACGAGACCTTACATTGATCATATGGTATTAGACTTACTTGTTCTAAGTAGGGATCTCGATGCTTGTGTTATTGAATTTTTTTTTGTGGCAGAAAAAGGAAGATTGGAATACAAATTGAGGTTTACGGTGGTGTTATTGTGCATTGTCTTGTATATTAGTAGTTAACTTTTGAGCTACGAACAGCTATATGGGTTCCGTTTTTGCTTAATGTTACATGCTTTTCCATTTTACTTATGTCTAGGTGACGAATCCAGACTTCTGAGGCTTAGTGTTCAAGTTGAGAACTTTAATAATTAGAGTATGGGACATCTAATAGTAAGAATTCAAAGCTTGTTTGGGCAATTAGGATCTGACTTTCAATTATTTGGACTGATTTATGATGTCTTTTTTGGCCTTAAGGTCCGACAGTTCATCAATAAGGCATAAAGAACTCCAAATTTAGGTCAGGATGAAATTTATTTGCATTACTGGGAATAAGTTCTGATAGCAGCCTCTATTTGTGCTCGGTGACATTGTGTGACTCTGTTTCACTGCTGGAAATCTTTCTGCTTAGACAAGTATTTTGGAAAAAAAATTCTGCACAACATCCTATTTCATGTAGAAATATAATGGAGGGTGTTGGGAGAGTTGGATAATGAGGAAAGTATTTCAAGGAGAGATGTATCATTAGTTTCCTTTCTGATGTCTTAGTGGAACTATTTGCTGCATTTTTTTAGCTTGCTCTAATGAAAATAAATTCAGCCTCTCCGGTGCAATCTAAGCAGGTTTACTGCTGTCTGGAAACATGCCCCAATTTCATGTCCTACGGCCTTTTCATGCTACCTGAGCATTAGTAAGTGCCCTTTTGGGTTCCTACAGTAGCTGGTATGCCGTGAGATGGCAATCAGTCTAAATTCTGCACACGCTAGTTTTAGGTTTCTCCATAACCTGGCAATTTTTTGAAAGTTTTAATAGTCGATGAGAATTGCAGGTCCTTTATGGCCAGTAACTGCAATTTCTCACTTCATGGATACAAATTCCTGGAAGTATTTAGGATATAGTGGGGCATTTTGGCTGAAGTACTGTGGTAGATTTAGTGAAGTACTGAATATGGAAACAACTCGCACTTTCAAGTCCAAGGCTTATTTCCTCGGTAATATGAGGAACTAGTTTTAGGTATTTTTTTACAAGGAATAGTGGGAGGTCTATTGCCTGCCTATGAATTAAGCAACAGTTAGAAGGATGGTTGAGTAACATAATTAGATAAAATGAGTTGCTTGGGACTGAGGCATTGTTGTTGATGTTGGTGGTGGTGGTCTTAGAAAGTAGAAATAGATTGATGCATGTGTTACAAATTGGATATGTTCATCGTGGAAAGTACTCAGCTGTTGGCAAGTTACATGTAGATTATTTGATTTGACCTTGTATTTCTAATACTGTTATCTCCATTTTGGTGGGTTCATATGATATTGGAGCTTCGTGGAAGGAAACAGTGTGTTATTATTAGTGTGCTGTTGCATGCACCAGTGTTGTCAAAGGCGCGCTTAAGCCATGAAGCGAGATTCAAAACATGTTGAGCGCTTCGCCTTGCTTTATGTGCGCTTTAGTGTTATCATCAAGGCTCTAAGACATACTTTTCCTTGCCAATGAGCCTCTCTGGAAGAGGTGACACTAGATATATGATATTTCACTTTATCGTAATGTTTTTACAATTTCTTTGTCCATATATTTGTTATTCATGCTTATTGTTATTAGTCTTGGTCTAAACATATATTATATATATATTTGTATTTTTGCACCATTGCACCTTTTTTCATTAAAGCCCACGCTTTATTTGCTCTTTGCGCTTAAAGCCCCAACTGACCTTAGAGCTTTTTTGCGCTTTTCGCTTTTGATAACACTGGCATGCACGTTGAAATTTTGTGTGGGATTTGGAATCACATATTTTGTTTTTTTCTTTTTATATTTTTTAGGTCATCTTATCATTGGAATGGATCCTTTCTTCCTCTCCTGTTTCCATTAGATCGGAAAAATCATAAAATCAAACTCCATTAATATTAGTTATTAGCATGACGTGTTAGACCCTTGTAGTCTGTTTGTCTACATGAAGCTCATTGGCAGACCTTATCACTTGATCTTAAAGGGTAGGAACTGAGCGAGAGAAAAAATGCTTATATACAGATGGAGTCCTACGGGAAGATGTAGATAAAGATGAGGTCTAGTTCAGGTTTAAACACCGTTTAATTTCATCCAGTACAAGGCTGGTTAATGTAATTTTCCGAACTGCTGGCAAGGTATTGATGTAATAACCCAAATATTAATTTCATTTTGTAGTTTCAGTACTAAGGGCATGATGTCAGAGGGACGGAGAGAGGAGGGAGAGAGAAGTGCTTATAAATGGCCAGTATCATGCACAAAGAAGATCAGAAGGGAAGTCAGGTGTAAAATTAGTGGTTTTATAAATAGGAGTGTGAGTAACAACTTCGAGATCTTATTTTTGTGTTCTCGTTACAACATGGTATGATCTCATTTGGTCCTGCCTTGGTGGGTAGGATCGCTGGCAATCAATGCTTCTAGGCTTAAGAGTCTACCGGTGGATTCGTAAGTGCGCACAGGTGGACACCGGACACCACCATCAAGTTATGATTTGTTTTATAAGCCAGATGCGAGTTTCTCTAAGAAGATGGATTTGAGGATTATTGAAGTGAGAAGTTTGGTTTAGACATCAGGAGGTGTCCAGACGAAGATCTCTACGGTGTTGAATGTTTAAAAGATTGAGACACACATGCCAATATAAGGGAAAAACATTGTAGCACGTGTTTTATGCCATGTGTGTCAATCGATCACTGGGTTAATGGAAGATTGGATCCCCGCTTCTTCATTATGTGAGACTCGAAAAGTTACATTTAACTTTTTATTGGGATACCCTTTGACCTTTGACTGTCTCTAGGAGTTTCAATCAGTGTCAACAATTAATCTCCTCTTTTTCAGTTTCTAAAATATGTGCGCTCTAATTTGTTGCAAAATACGCAGGTAGAAGACATGAAGGTTGTCGGGGCAAGTATAAGAACCGGACTTGGGTTGACACGAACGATACAAAAACAACAACAACAACCCAGTGTAATCACACAAGTAGGATCTGGTGAGGATAGAGTGTACACAAATCTTACTCCTATCATGGGATGTAAAGAAGCTGATACGAAGGACACGAGATGACTAAATACTTTTGAGGACTATCGTGAATCAGTAGCCTAAAGATTTTTGACCAAGGAAGATCTCCATCTTTGTGTAGTTTCTTGCTAAAATCATTCCAAGGGGAGCACATATCCGAAAGGATATCCTCCCCGTACATGTACCAAAGTAATAAGTGCATGACATATGTTTTTTTTATATACAAGGTCAATTACCTAATCATGGTTAATCAATATTTATTCTTACATCAATTTATTAGTTAAATGTGACAATTTAATGCATTAGATCCTGATAAGTTCTTCCAACTATAAACTGCCATGTTGTATCATATTGGTTTCTGTTACATGTATAAGAAAGTAGCAGCTGGCTAACTCATTTTTACCTTTCTTGCCATTTAATTTAAAAGAAAAGCAGATGTTATGTAGAGAATTGAGGAAGCAAAGTGGGTAATAAACCAATTTAGCTACTCAAGATTTATTAGGTTCAGTTGCTTACTATTTTTTTACTACTACAGTCTACAAAATGCGCTTATTGAGTGACTCAGCAATAACCATCTTTAAACACAAGCAGAACCCAATATCTACTCATTAAGCCTTGTCAGCTTATTCTCAAAAAATTCAAATATCTCTTCTTTACATTATTGGTTTACCTATGTAGTACTAACTCTCTCTTTTTTTAGGACAGGGGATAGAATATGCTATACCATATTCTGTCTACTAGATTCAAATTGCATTTAACGGTAATTTTCAGGTTAAAAACGCTCATATTTTCAATTATTTGATCTCAATTGCCACTTACTTTTAAAATGCTTCTTTTAACGGAATTATGAGACGCCATCTATAAGGCTTTAATTAAATAAATGGTACTGATGTATTTATTCACGTAAATATGAGACCAACCCATAAACATTTTTTTTTGATAAGGACCAACCCATAAATAATTCGATCCATCCAAATTTTTTGGTTCAATAATTATTATGATTGGATTTTTTAGAATTCACCATTGTTAAAGGATAAAGAATATGAGTTTAACCTAAATCTGGAATCCATTAGAAATTGTTTGCACTGAAATCACAGCTCCAAACGAAAAAGACATTGTTATTTTTTGAATTCATTAAGTCGCAAAACATGAAGCATTAAAGGATTGTGTATGAACAAATGGTTTCAGTTGTTTTGGGTTAACTCGAATAGGTTGATTATTTATGATTAGGGCCACATGAACTGATACATCAGTCTCACCCACATTTGCCACCTCTTAATTCTGTTGAAAGGAGCGGACATATTTAACTTGAAAATAAAGTTCAAATGGTATATTTAACCTGAAATTAACGTTAGACCGGGACAATTGAGTTCCAATAGGTGAAGGGACGCATTTTTAATCTAAAAATTAATATCATGGTCAATTTGGGCTCAGTAGAACAGCCATTTTTAATCTGTTAAGTACATTATTGATACTTTTTCACACTTATATATATATATATAAAAGAATAGTTAAAATATTTATTTGATGGTTGTGAACAATTTAAAGGAGCTATCTAGATATCTCGCATTGCCGGTCCCAAGCCCGGATAAAGAAGGAGGGTTAATACGAAACAATCTCTCTACAAAGGTAGATGTATGACTTACCCTCCCCATACCCCACTTGATTGTTGCTGTTGTATCTAGGTATCCCGCCTAAAAAATATAAGCACTTTGAAAAGCTTATTTGCTGACTGACACTCCAACTCTTATGTTTTTGAGTACAGTTCCCAAACATCTGGAACTAGTTTACTCATGAATGAGGCTATTGCACTCACTTTCGGTGACATCATTGTCAAAAGTAACGACAACCCATTGTCGAGCTATCAAGTTAGCTCACATCAGTGATACATACACTGCCACTACCATCTTAATCGGATACACACAATGCAGGGATATTGGTACTGCTCTCAACCTGTTCGACGAAATTCCCCGCAGAGATACTGCTTCTTGGAACATCATGATTTCTGGATACATCAATTCTGG
The DNA here is from genome assembly GCA_029783415.1 of Anisodus acutangulus. Lineage (NCBI taxonomy): Eukaryota > Viridiplantae > Streptophyta > Magnoliopsida > Solanales > Solanaceae > Anisodus > Anisodus acutangulus. The sequence goes on from CM056492.1 coordinate 9,194,347, forward strand.
GAAGCTTCATAGTGCTTGGGTGTTCCTTAATTTGATGAAAGAACATGGGTTTTGCTTAAGTGACTATACTTTTGGAAGCAGACTAAAGGGTATTGCTTCTAATGGCTTATTGTCTTTAGGCCAACAGGTGCACTGTGATGTGGTTAAAATGGGATATCTCGGGAATGTTTATTCTGCTAGTGCGCTATTGGACATGTACGCTAAGTGTGGAAAAGTTGATGATGCGAATAAAGTGTTCCAACGCATGCCTGAACGTAATTATGTCTCGTGGAATGCTATAATAGCAGGGTATGCAGGGAAAGGCGATATAGAGTATTGTTTTTGGTTGTTGAGAGGTATGGAGCAAGAGGGTATGCAACTTGATTATGGAACGTTCTCTCCGCTTTTAACATTGCTTAATGAGGACCGGTTTTACAAGTTGGCTATGCAGGTTCATGCAAAAGTTGAAAAACTTGGTTTAGGTTGTGAAGTCAAAGTGCTCAATTCTCTAATTTCTGCATATTCCCAATGCGGAAGTATTGAAAGTGTTTTTGATAGTACTATTAGTTGCAGAGATTTGGTAACGTGGAACTCCATGCTAGCAACTTATTTAGAGCATGATGAGGAGAAGCGGGCATATGAACTATTCTTGGACATGGAAGGTTTGCATTGGAAATGAATTCTTATACATATATTAGTATTATAAGCGGTTGTTTCGAGGGTAGGCATAACAGTCAAGGAAAGTGTTTGCATGGTTTGGTTATTAAGAAAGGATTGGAAAATCTAACTGTCATCTCAAATGCGTGGATTGCCATGTATGCCAAGTCATGCACAAACTCTATGGATGATGCACTGACAGTATTTGGAAAACTGGATGCAAAGGATTCTGTTTCTTGGAACTGTATTTTGACCGGATTGTCACAGAAGGGTTGGAGTGAAATTGCTTTTAATTTTTTTTTCAGAAATGGGGTGGAAAACCTGGAGATGGATGAGTATTCCTTTTCCGCCACCCTTAGATCTTGCTCAGATTTGGGTGCTCTTCAATTCGGTCAACAAGTTCATTCCTTGGCACTAAAACTGATCTCCGACTCATACAAGTATGTGAGCAGTGCTTTGATACTTATGTATTCCAATTGTGGAATCATTGAAGATGCTTGGAAGTCCTTTGACGTTTCTCCCAAAGAGAGTTCAATATCTTGGAACTCGATCATGTTTGCTTATGCACAACATGAGCAGGGTAAACTCGTGCTTGACCTATTCTCTCTAATGAAACAAAGCGAAGTGAAGCTAGACCATATAACTTTTGTGGCTGTCTTGACTGCGTGCAGTCACATTGGTTTGGTTGAAGAAGGTTGCCGCTTTTTCAAATCTATGGAAGCTGATTTTGGAATTGTTCCTAGAATGGAACATTATGTTTGTGCGATTGATCTACTTGGGCGGGCTGGACGTCTTGAGGAGGCAAAGGAGCTAGTTAAAGGGATGCCATTTGATCCTGATGCTATGGTTTTGAGAACTCTACTCGGCACTTGTCGATCATGTGGTGATATTGAATATGCAAGGGAGGTGGCTAGCCGTTTTCTTGAATTGGAGCCAGGAGAGCATAGCACTTATGTTTTGCTCTCGGACATATACCGGCAATTTAAGAAGTGGGATAAAATAGCTAATACTAAGAGGCTGATGAGGGAAAGGAGTGTCATTAAGGCACCTGGTTGGAGTTGGATAGAAGTTCAAAACGAGGTGCATGCTTTCAATGCGGAGGACCTATCACATCCTCATTGCCATGAAATTTATGCGAAATTGAGAGAATTGACAGATGAAATTATGTTCTCTGAATCTGAAAATGCTAGTGGATTAACAATTTCTACAGCTGACCAGGAATCAGTGGTTTAACAACAGAATCAAGGCAATGAGGTTCTTGGAGTGCTAAGCTGTTTCTCCACTAGTAGTAATAGCTGCATTTGCAATGCCGGTTTTCAGGCTTCAGGGTATACAATATCGGTTTAGCCAGCACATTATTTGCTGTTCCACCAGAATCCACCCACCAGATATTGCTTATGCACTGTCTGCTGAGCGCCACTTAGAATTTTTCTGACATTGAAAGTTTTCGGTCCACCTTTGTGAGTTCTACTTTCCTCTTGAATTTTTATCGAACTTTAGAAATCTAAACAGATAAATTGCCAAATATCTAAATTGGGTGAATAATTTGGCCTTCTGAGCCGAGGGTCTATCGGAAACAACCTCTCTGCCTCTTAAGCTACGCGTACGGTCTGCGTACACTCTACCCTCCCCAGACCCCACTTGTAGGATTACACTGGGTATGTTGTTGTTGTTGTAATTTGGCGCTTCTGGTTCACAGTTTATGCTTTAGCCGCCTCTTTCTGGTTCCCCTCCCAGGCTTATATCAATAACAATTTTAGGCTTGTTTCTGGTGAATTTGGCTGAACATCGGAGGTTTTATTTCGATTAACTGAAGTGGATTCCTTCTTTTCTCTCCGTTTTTCATGTATTAGTACATTTTTAATCTAGGAGTGTAATTGGTGGTGCACATAGTTTTGTAATATAAGCAGAGGATACGAAGAAAATGGCGCAAGAGTTGGACACAAAAGATCCTTGAAATTTGAAGTATCATCAGGCCTTTTGCTCTCTAAAACTATGCTTATTTGATGATCCATATAGATGAACAAATTCAGTTATTACTTTACAAAGTTGTAGTTTTTTTTATCTTTAACATAGGATATGATTCTTTTGTAATTGTAGTTATAATAGAGTAATGGATAGTGGAACCATCAGCAGAGATGAATTCCATGATTCCATCTACATAAACAGCGAAAAGATATTTCTTTTGAAGGTTTTCTACGGTATATTTTCTTATTCTATCTTCTATAACGTCCAGATTCAGATGCAGGAATACTGACGTGTAGGTTGTGTCAAATACTTCACTCGGACTATCACTTTCTCGCATAATGATATTTTTCTGTCCTACACGCAAGAATAGAAAAGAGAAAATCTTGGTGAAGCTGATAATGTTTATCTTTAAATTCAGATAGCAAGGAACTTTAGTTTGCATGAGCAGGCGGATGAAGCTCATCGAGCTGTGAAGGTTCAAGCGAAGTTCAAAAGAAGACTCGAGATGCTATTGAAGTCATTTTGGATAGATTACAGAAACTAAGAAGCACATTGACAGGAAGAGCTTGGAACGCGTCAACACTAAATGGCAAATGGTTTGCAGCTGAAACAGAATCAGTAAAGCACAAGACGTTTTGCAAGCGGAAGTATTGGCATGCCACTCTGCAGCATTGTTGATCTTGTGTAAATGATCAAGTTAAATGTTTTTACAGATTGCCCCAGCTAGAGATGGCAATGGATACTGGACCCGGTTCGGATCCAATGGATCCAAATTCATTTTATAGGATATGGATCTGGATCTTGTATTTGAGATCCGTATCCGGTCCAGATCCGACCCGTGGATCCGTTTTTATTAAATATATTCATAACCTAGAATGTAATTTTATAAGCATTTTCTTAAAATTTTTCATAATTTATGTATTTTACATTCAGATTTGGACTTTATTTTTTAAATGATCCATACGTTTAAGCCCATAATTCTCAAAAGGCCCAATAAAAAACTAAGCGGAAAACAAATGATGGTACAATCATTGCATGTAAAAGGAGCTGATTATTTGATCTCATTCTGTCGAAATATCCATATCTCATGTCATGCTTTAGCAGATGAAAGAGTGGATTCGTTGCAAAATATTCCTCATAAAAGTTACAGTCATGAAGGATGATTAATTGTGGTCGAATGCAACATCTAATATAAGATCAAGATTAAAATTTTATGGCTTCCACCTTTAATTCTTTTTACACTAATGAAAGTGCAGATTAAACAAAGAAAATGGATGAATTGACACCCAATGTAGCTTAATGTTGTTGTAGCGCTCAATTTTCATTTGACAGACATGCCTAGGATTGAAATCTGAAACATGAAAAAAATATACAACTCTGAGAACCACTTGACTCCTATGAAGATCTGAAACATGAAAAAAATATACAACTCTAAAAGAATTTTTTTTTACATGTGGATTCATATTCGATCCGTGGATCCGATGGATCTGGATTTGGATCTGATTTTTATGGATCCGATGGATCTGGATCCGGATATGGATCAAGGTATGAAAAATGGATCTGGATCTAGTAGGATCCGGTCCAGATCCAATCTATTGCCATCCCTAGACCCAGCTATGTAAGACGGTTTAAGATGTGTCGTTAAGTGTAAAAGGGTATACTTGATGTGACATAGTATTAGTGCCCCATGCCACATTGGGTAAAAAGAGCCATATATATTGTCAAGTGCATGTAGAAAAGGATTCAGACATGAGACATGTAGACATTGTGCATTGTGTTGAAAGTTTGAGGTAAGACTGCGTACAATAGACCCTTGTGGTCCGGCCTTTCCTCGGATCCCGCGCATAGCAGGAACTTAATGCACCGGCTGCCCTTTTATGACCGATTTGAGTGAATTTGTAGCACCAGGAAATGAAGTAACTTTAGCACATGAAGCATGTGTGTGCTGGAAAGAACTAGTTAGTTGTGCTGTCTAATTTTGCTAGTTAACTAGTACTCCCTCCGGATCTGAAAGAGTGTTCACTTAACCATTTGTACACCCTTTAAGAAAATACCAACGTTTACGCAAAAATAAGTAATTTGACTAAAATGCCCCTAATTAAATAGGTATTCGGATTTGGTCACCTAACACTTAATAAGGACAAATCTGAAAAAGTAAGGTTAATTCTTTTTTGATTTGATAAGTCAACACTCTATTTTACTAAAAAAAAGGCTAAGTGAACATTCTTTTTGATACGGAGGGAGTAATTCATAGTTTCAGCTTAATAGCCAAATCAAGAATAGAGAACATGTTTCAAGAGTTTTCACTTTCGAGGCTTTTAGTAGTTAATTATTAGCTACCATTTCTTTTCCCTATGATCAGTTAATTAATCATAACAACTGAAAAAATGATATTTTCTCCTTTTCATAATAAGTGATGTTATTAGTCTGGATACACTCTTAAGAGAATATTCACTCCTAAAATGTAAGAAGTATTATTACTATCTTATCCTTAATCAAATGCCTTGAAAAAGTACCTCTTTAATAATTTCTTGGTTAGGTAAAACTCCATTTATTTAAATAAGGACAGAAATTTGTAAGAAAAATTAATGTCTTCTTGATTATGTCAAACATCACTTATTTTGAAACAAAATAAAAAAATAAGAACACCACTTATTATGAAACGGATGAGTAAAAATAAGAAATAACTATATACATTCACTTCATTACATACATTACACGCATACATATAAATCATTCATAAGTTCATTAACAACATTTTGTCCTTATTTAATTATTCTAATTTAATTTCTTGGGTGAAGCTAAAGTTTGAATGGTGGCATCTTAGTAACTAATCTGCATGAGCAATTGGTCAGAATCAGTATTATTACTGATCATCCAGTCAACTGTTAGGGTGACGCGGTTTGACTTTTTTAATGTATTGAAATAATAATATTAAACAAAAACAAATTAAGTCAAAAAGCATTATTCAGTTACCAAATATTTGTTTAGTAACTGCATAAAGAGATAATTGAAAAATGTTGATCAAATTCCCAAAAAGGATAAAACTTAACCATTTGGGTATAAATATAGTACGTGATACATAAATTTAGTCAACCAATGATTTTGTATTCTTTTTTACTGGAGTTTAAAACGAATTACATGTATCTGTTAAGAGTCCACGTCGGATATGGAATGAGAACATAAATTCTTTATATGAACTTGGACAATCCTCACCCTACAAGCTAGCTTTTGAGGTTCAATTAGGCCCAAGATTCATTCTTTACATGATATCAGAGTCAGACCCATTCCAATCTTTTGTTCACCGATGTTAGGCCCCAAAATTATATTATCCATGCTCCAGTTAACAAGGTCTGAGTGTGCGGGGAGTGTTAAGAGTCTCACATCGGATATGAAATGGAAATATGGACTCCTTATATGTGTACAATAGTATTAATCTCCCTTGGGAGACTTTCTCATTGATACAAATATATATAGTGTACAATGTAGAATCCTAGTAAAATAATGAATCCTCTACTTACCATAATTCTATATACAAAATATATGTGATATATTCTAATTATGGAGGTGGGATTGAATTGAGATTCTAGACCTAGTGGTACACGTTAATACACCCCCTCAGTCTAAGCGGGAGGAGGTCGGACGCTAAGACTGGATCTGAAGTCGAGGAACAGCTATCGAGGAAGACCCTTCGTGAAGATATCCGCGTATTGATATGAGGAAGGCACATGCAACACCTTAACATGACCGAGAGCAACCTTCTTACGAACAAAGTGTATATCCATCTCAATATGATTGGTCCGCTGATGTTGAACCGGGTTATGAGATAAATAAATAGTGGATATGTTATCACAATAGATGACAGACGCCTTACGCAAGGGACATTGAAGCTCCAAAAGAAGGTTTTGGAGCCAGCTGATCTCAGCAACAACATTTGCAACTCCCCTATACTCTGATTCTGCACTCGAACGGGATAATGTTGCTTGCCTCTTGGCAGACCATGAAATGAGATTATCCCCTAAAACACGCAGTAGCCTGAGGTGGAGCGCCGTGTGTCCGGACAGCTCGCCCAATCAGCATCCGTGTAGGTTAACAATTTGATCGGTGCTGAGGGGTACATATGTAATCCATAATCAAGGGTGCCCTTAACATATCGAATGATGCGTTTCAGGGCATTGTAATGAGGCTCCCTGAGGGAATGCATAAACAAGCATACCTGCTGAACAACATAAGCGATGTCAGGCTTGGTGAAGGTAAGATACTGTAGTGCACCTGCAAGACTTCTGTAAAGAGTGGGATCGGACATTGGGTTACCATCATCAGCACTAAGCTTTGATTTAGAATCAACCGGAGTGGACATGATTTTGCAGTTTGCCATTTTGGCCCTGTATACTATCTTCTCGGTATACTTGCGCTGACACAGGAATATAGAATCGGCAGACCGAGTAATTGATATGCCCAAAAAATAGCTCAACTTCCCCAAGTCAGTCATAACAAATTCGATTTTAAGAAGTGCAATAATCTCATTCTTTAACACATCAGAGGAGGCAGTGAGCACAATATCATCCACATATAACAACAAATAAGCAATGCTACTACCTTGATGGAAAATAAAAATAAAGTTATCGCACTTGCTACAGATGAACCCAATCCGCATAATGTACTGTGCAAAGCGATCATACCACACTCGAGGGGCCTGTTTCAATTCATATAGTGACTTACGAAGACGGCATACATATTGAGGGGCGACAGGGTGGAAAAAAGCAGGTGGTTGATGCATATAAACAGTTTCTTTCAGATCCCCGTGAAGAAAAGCGGTTTTCACATCAAGCTGATGAATGTGCCAATTTTTACCCATAGTAATACTCAGAACTGTGCAGATAGTGGCCGGTTTGACCACCGGACTGAATGTCTCACCACAATCAATACATGCCTGCTGGTTAGTGCCATTGACCACAAGTCTGGCCTTATATCTCTCTAAGTCACCACTATCTCTGTACTTGTGACGAAAAAACCACAAGCACCGGACCACATTCACCCCCTCTGGTCGAGGAACCAAGTCCCAAATATGCTGCTTCATCAAAGCATTAAACTCCCCACACATGGCAGCATTCCAATTTGGGTCCAGTGTTGACACCCAATTTTGTCCCATCTTTTATGATTTTATTCGTAATTTTTAATATTTTTACATTTTTAAAATAATTTTAAAATATAGGCATATATGTGTATATCCTCTTATTATTATTATTATTCGCATTTTTTATATCATTTGCATTTTTATAATAATCATAAGTTTTATCCGAAATTCTATGTTATCTTATTCTCGCAAAATTGCATCGCATTTTCCTTTTATTAAGCATTAAATATTTTGCAAATATTATATTTTATTATTATCACGTCGTTATGTTATTTTAAATAATTCACATCTTTTACAAAACAAAAATAATATTTTAATATTAAACCCCTTTTATGTTTTAAACCCATAACCCATTTTTATTTCCTAACCCAAAACAATTTCTACCCAAACTAAAACCCATTTCAAACAAAGCCCAAAACCGAAGCCCAACAACCATCTTTTTATTTTCCCTAACCAAAACCCATTCCCCTTATTCCCTTCCCCTTTATTTCCCCCCAATTCCCACAACCCAAAAAAAAACTCCCAAAACCCAACTCCCCTTTTTTATTTCCCTTACCACCAAAGCCGAGCCACCTAACTCCCAGGCCCAACCTACTTTCAAACCACCCAACCGACCACCCATCCCTCTCATCTTTTAACCCACCCCTTACCCCATTTCACAAAAAAAGAAAAGAAAACCTAAACCAAAAAACAAAACCTACCCCTAAACCGGCGCCGCACCCCTACGCCCCTACCCCACGCCGCTGCACCCCTACCCCCGTCACTTCGCCACTGCCACCAACTCCCTGCCACCAACCCTTCGACCCATACCCCCAAAATCCGCAACACACGCCCCAAAAATCAGATTTTATCCCCCCTTTATTTTGAAATTTGAATTCGCTTTTAGGGGGGGTATGAGGGGGGTTGAACGTTGAGTTTGAGACCTATAAAACCCCCCCCCCCCTTTTGCATCTGTTTGGGAGGGCTTTTTTTCGGATAAAAATGTTCTTTTTGAGGGGTTTTTAATTCGATTTTTGAGTTTGAAATTTAGGTTTAAGTTTTGATTGTATTGTTCTTCCTAAAAAATATCCGAAATCTTATAGGAACATTTCTTTATTCTTGCATGTGTTCTTCAATTTAAGGATTCCGAAAAAATAGGTCGAAATTTTTTTTTTTTTTGTGTTGAAGAATCTGGAATTTTTGCTATTTTCCCACTGTTTTTCGGGTTCACTGTCGGGTCGGGTCACTGCTGGGTCGGGTCGGGTCATTTCCGGGTCGGGTCGAACATCATAAAAACAATGTCCTTTTCAGGATTGGGTGATCAAAAATCCAAAATCTGAATTCTAAACATCTCCGAGCGGGTCGACGATTCGAAACACGCCTCGGTTCGCTACCCGGAGAAGGTCCGTAAATTCGAACTCTTCTCATTTTTTTAACTTTCTGTATTTGCGTGTTTTATCACTGATTTAGTGATAATGTAGTCTATTTGTGTTGTTGTGCTTAGAGTTTAAGTATGTAGGGTTTGTTAGTTTATTTATGAAATATTTTGATGGATGATTACGGTTGTTTAGAAGAATTAGGATGTTTGATTAAATTAAATGATTGGTACTAGCTATTTTATTAACGTATCTGATTTGACTATCAATGCTTAGATGTGATATGATTATTATCTCAATACTTTTTTAATAGAGATTATAATGTAGACGTTGATTAGTTAAGTACCATTCGTTGCTTCTTGTTAATTGACTGTTTATACCTAAGTATGCTATGTTGAGTTTATATTTAGAGTTAAGTGATGTATACACCGTCTCAATGTCTGTTTCAGTGAAGATCATGATATAAGTAATTAGTATGATAGTTTATTTTACTTTGAGAGTCATGTTATATAGTTCAGTTCTGAATATGTTCTTGTACTTTGGTCTTTGACCTGTTGGAATCTCATGTTAAGTAGTCATAAAGTTTTAATTATTGTATTAACTTGGATACATGGTTGTGTGACTAATCTCATGTCCTTCTATGATTTAGAAGTAGTATAGGTTAAGTTTTATTACTTTTTGACATTTGTTGGTATGAATCTATATGGAAAGAATCTCAAATGGCCAATATGAACCTTGTGTATGTCTGTTGATCCATGAACACGATTAAATGGGGGCTATGTTAAGTAGTTTTGAAACATATTTGTTCTTATCATGATCTTGTGCCTGTTTGAGCATCTTGCACACTTGCCTTTACTTGTCTTTGTGTAAAAACTGTCACCATGTTAGAATGAAAATCCTTTTATATCATATCTTGCTTAGATTAATAGTGTGCATGCTTAGTCTAGCTTGGACAGTCCTATTCTGCAGTGTGTCATATCTGAATTGACCAATCATGTGTCTATGTGTCTACCAGCTTGATTATCCATCTGTCTTACTTGCTTTAGTGCATTATGTCTAGTTGTGTAGAATGAATGAGATTCCGCATATTTATTTTTGACTTGATTGACTCCACATTTAAGAAATTGCATAAAAAATGACCATCTGTGCATTTCTAGGCCTCCATGCTCTTCCTAAACTGACTACATATTCGTCTTTACTTGCCTAAGTGTACAATGCCTTCATGACAACATATAGCACTTTCCTAAGCTTTCATGTGTCATACCATGTCTATTGAACTACTAAGTGATACATGTGCCAACGTCATGTTAACCATAAGTCTTTGTTTATGCATACATGTAGTCTCCTTTCTTATTTTCATGTAAAGCATATGTAGGAAAAGCTGATATACTGAAAACTGTCTAAGGATTTGAATATACTATGAGCTGCTCGAAACTGGAACCTAAGTTTTGCATAATCCCTACTAGTTCCCTTATGTTTTGAGTAAATAGGCTATGTGTACATCTGAGGATTTGCTTGAGACTATTTGAGCAACTTGCAACCCCATCCTATCTTACCTCTTTCTGAGTTTGAATGTCCAGGGGTCTACTATGTCATATACTGGTCCAATTTACTCCTTCCTTCCATATTATGCCTTTTTCCTGCCCCTTTATTTGAGACCTTCAGAATGTATATATGTGAGTTTTTATACTTATCTTAATATGCTGGTTGAAAGCAAAGACAAGCTTCGGGTTGGGTTTAGCCTTCTTCGATAGCCTGCCATGCCTAAGGTTCAAGAAGCCTTTTGAATATTGTTGCGGCATCGGAAATAAATGGTGGTAGCCCTCTTTGTCTTCTTATCTTTCAAATTTGAGGTTTAGTGTGATTTGTTTTTACGTTTACCTTTTCCTTTATGTCTTTGCTGTGCCACCAGTGGCTGTGGTATCCTGTTGCACCTTGAGATTCTGGATACATGCCATCTTTAAATGGTTCTCGTTATGAGTTTGTTCCTTTTGGTTGCTGATTACAGGAGCCGATTCTTTGCAACACTTGGGCTAATTACTGCACTTTTGAGCCATTATTCTGCTGCTGCGTTTGCCGCGCACAGCTGCTGCAATCTGGACCATTTACACTTCTTTTCGGAAATATTTTACTGCTGCATTTTGAGCTCATTTGATGTCTTATCACTGCTGTATTTTTAGCACAATTCTTCTTTGTTTTCTTGGCTAAAGCACGATACTTTAAATTTGTTTGGACAACCATTATACTGCGTTTCAAGCCCACTCTGCGTTATTTTTAAAAACCCAATTGTCTTTGTTTTTCTCGGCTGAAAACAATTGGTTTAAACCGCTTTGGACAACTGCAATATTTCGGTTTCTTGTTTTGGTATTATTTTACTGATTTGAACAAATACTATACTTAGGCCGATTTAAATTGAATTTGAGGCCGCACTTTTCGTTTCTGTTTGACTGATTCTCTGTTTCGCTTTTCCTGTTTCTCGATTTTTGTCTCAGTATTGTTTTACTGTTTTCAAACTAAAAACTGCATTTAGGCCGATGAAATTGAATTCGCGGCCGCGCTTTTTCATTTTCTCTGTTTTTCAGTTTAACTGTTTTAAACATCCGTGCAACGGATATATTCTTATTTCTTGTTTTTCTTGTTTTGAATAAATACCGCATCTTTTTGGGTCTTGCTTTCTATTTCGCTTCTTTGCTCGGTTTGATTCTTGTTTTACTATTTTCTTGTTTTAAACTAACACCGTCTTTTCGTAATTTGCCTCTGTTTTTCTGCGTCTTTGTTCGCCTCTGCTGTTGCTTCATCGTTTCAATTTAATTTTGCTGATTTGAACACGATACTACACCGCCGATGAAAAATATCCGTCGATTTTGAGGCCTCCACGATTGCAAAGACGGAAATATAACTTCGGGCAATGATGAGGCTTAAACCTTTTTCCAAGATCAACATGTTTAGTAGGCGAGGTGACTAAAATAACCAACAAGTTATATATTCGCAGCCACGACGTGATTATAGTGATCTTTTCTATTTCACCGAGAGACCAACACGTTTAGTAGGCGAGGCAATCAAAATAACCACATTAGTCATATGTTTGCGACCACGACGTGATTGGAATGTTCTTTTCAATTTAAGTCTGAGCCCTCCGTGATCAAAACATTCACTGTTTTGAATGCGGATATGGAGTTATTTGTATTTAACTGTTTCTAACCGTTTGTTTTTGACAGCTTGCAGGGATTAAAGTAAATAACGACGAATTATTCCTCGGAGTTTATTTATTTTATTTCTTTCTTTAATTCAACTTTATCCCGCTTTGTATTGTAATATTATTTATCGCACTTATGTAACTATTGAAATGCTTAGAATAGGCAAACTTAGGGTTAATTCATAGGGTAGTTTAAGATTTGAAACCCGTCGCTAGCTTATTTATTTGTAGGCTCGGTTGAATTCAAACTTAGAAATCCTTCGCTAGTTTATTTATTTTAGTCTCGTCACGCGTATTCAAGATTTTCAAAACAACTTTTGTCATCTTTTATTTGCTTTATTAATCATACCGAATAAGTTTATCTTTTGTCAATTTACAATTCATTGATTCCCAAAAATTTACTTCTTTAGCATTATAAATAAATTGTTTTACTATCAATTGTCAAATACATATTTTTCCAACTCTACATGTATTTCTCTTTAAATATCATACAAATGCATATTTTGAAAAAATCTCTACATTTATCTATCTTTTAAAATGCATCTTTTTTTTATTAATTATTTGCAAACATCTTTTAACTTCATGCTTCAAACATGCATTTTTCTAGTAATAATTAACCTGAGTTTGACCGGATAACCGCAAGTTAGCGGATCTTAAAGGATGCCTAACCCCTTCCCTTTAGGATAATAAAGAACCCTTACCTAGAATCTCACTAGTTTCGCAGACCTTAAAAACGGAGTTTACATTGCAGCATTTAGTTTAATATTTAGGTGTCCTAATTCACCGTAAAAGATAATTAGGTGGCGACTCCTCAACCCTTTTACCCAGGAATCACCGAACACGTCTGAGCTCCGCTTTGACCCGAGCAGGGTCGAAATAGGGCGCGACATCCAGTTTGGCTAATTTTGAGCTTTTGGGAATAGGGGAAATTGTGTGGGCGGACATGTTAAATTAGATTTTGGGTTTGAAAATCCCGTGTTGGGCACGGGTTTCATGCGGTGTGAGGGTGCTTTGTTTGCAAGGGGATGGGTCGATTTGGCTGTTGAGCTGGGTAGAGTGGGACTAGTGACGGGTGATAGGCGAGGCATCGAATGGGTTGGGTCGATGGTGGTGGCAGGTTCTGGGTAGGGTCTGGGGATCAGTGTCAGTGTACAGGGACTGGTGGTAGATGGTATAGTGGGGTACGACGTCGGTGGTGGAGTGTTTTCGGTAACGGGGTTAATTGACTGGTTACCGGTGGATGAGCCGATGTCAGCGGAACGGGGAAACTGTAGCGACGGTACAGGAGCAGGGACGACGACCGATGGATTGGTGGAACTGGATGGAGTCTGCACACTGGGCAATGAAGTCGACGGGTAGTTTTGGTGTGTGGCAGTGAGTGATCGGGACTGACTGACGGTGTTTGGCTGACACAGTTCCCTAAGAATGACTGGAGAAATGTCTAACTCGTCTAAAAAATTGTAATCCGGTTTTCAAAATTTTTGAATATTCGAAAATGGGAATGTGGTCTCATCAAAGGTGACGTGACGAGATAAGTGAATTTGACGAGTGGCCAAGTTATAGCAAAGATAGCCTCTATGGTTCGAAGGAAATCCTAAGAAGACACATGGAGTGGTGCGGAGGGCTAATTTATGAGGGGCAGTGGAAGTGAGATTAGGATAGCATAGGCAACCGAATATCCGAAGGTGATTATAAGAGGGAATCCGACGGTGTAAGATTTCGGTGGGAGTCCTGTTATGCAGGGTACTAGTGGGTAAAATATTAAGGATGTATTCTACCATTTTGACTGCATAGACCCAAAAAGATGGAGGGAGAGAGGCATGAAACAGAAAAGTGCAGACCATGTTATTTATTGTACGAATGATACGTTCCGCTTTACCATTTTGAGGGGACGTGTGAGGACATGAAAAATGAAAGATCATGCCATTATTTTTACAAATTGTTTGAAACACTGAATTGTTAAATTCACGGTCATTGTCACACTGGAAAAATTTTATGGCTCGTTTAAATTGTGTTTTGATAAGTGTGCAAAATTCTAAAAATTTGGCAAAGACTTCGAATTTAAATTTTAATGGGTAAATCCAAATAAAGTGAGAGTAGTCATCCAATAGGATGAAATAATATTTATGACCCAGGGGGCTGGTAATGGGGGACGTCCACAAATCAGCATGAACAATATCAAACGGAGCAAACGTAATGCTAACATATGAATTAAAGGGAAGACGAACATGTTTGCCTAATTGAAAAGACTCGCAGTTTTGGACAAGTTTCCCATTACAATGAATAAAATTATTGCTTCTAAGGAAATTAAAAACAGGAGCTTCTGGGTATCCAAGCCTATTGTGCCAAATTGACGGAGACAGAGTAGCTAGGACGGAGTGTGAATGAGAACTGGCATCCGATGAGGGTGTGAACGGATATAGGTCCCCTGTGCTATTGCATCTCGTAAGGGGAGTCCCCGTACGTAGATCCTTCACAGTGAAACCAAATGAGTCAAAATCAACAGACACAGAGTTATGACGAGTACATTTCCTAATGGAGATTAATTTTTTGATGATGTTTGATGCATTTATGATGTTATTTAGGGAGAAGGATGGGTGAGGTGTCGGAGTGTGGGTGTGACCATAACCCTGAATTGGAATGCGGTGACCGTTTCTAACTGTAATAAATTGAAGAGACTTTAGATGAAACAAATTGGAAAGATTACCTGCAGACCGGGTGAGGTGAGATGAGGCTCCGGAGTCCATGTACCAATTTTCATCGGGCTGCTGCAAATTCATATTGCTGAATGCACGACCCAAATCAGTGGGCATCTGATTTATGGGCTGCTGCGGGAACTGGGCTGGTGCAATATGTGCCTGGTGCTGCGGATATTGGGCTGGTCGAGAGCTTGGAGTTGGGCCCAGTACCCATTGCTGCTGAAGCGGATAGTGGGTTGAGGGGTAATATGGGAATGAGGCCCACTACGGGTTCTGGGTGCTGGGCGTTGGGCCGGTCCATGAAGGAAACTGATTGGGCTGTTGCGGCTGCTGGCCCTTTTCTTTACCGCGACTCTTGCCGCCTCACCCATCGCCGCCGCCCGCTACCCTGGCCGCCGCTCGCCGTGGTCGGGTCGTTTCTCCGGCAGTGGTCGTCGGCCGGCAGCGTGATTTAGTGCAGACGTTTCAACCGCTAATGCCTTCTGGTTGTGCTCGTCTTGCTTTGCACGACGGGTTTCCTCCAATAATAATTGCGAGCGGGCTTTGTTGAAACTAGGAAGAGGTCAGCCTGCTGAATCATCGTGGCTAGGGTGTCATATTCACCTTTTGGGAGGCCTGCAATCAGTTGCAACACCATCTTCGTTTCGGACACGGGCGTACCAACGTTGGACAATTGGTCTGCCACCAGTTTCAACTGCTTGCAATATTCAGACATATTAGAAAAAATTTCAAGACGGGTAGTGTTAAATTATTTTTCCAAGTATACTGCACGAGTGTTCTTGTTGTCTTGAAATATTTCTTCCAGTCGTGTCCATAGGTCATGGGCGGATGCACCCGTTTTCACGATTGTGAGGAGTAAATCCTTGGATATAGTGCCATATATCCATTGTTTGACCACGACATCAAGGCGACGCCATGTTGTGTCATCCATATCAGGAGGGCGAGGTACATAGTCGTCAACATGGTCAAGCACATGATATACACATGCATGAATTCGGAACAGTTCCACCCATGACCAGTATTGGCCATCTTCCTGATCAAGAATCAACGGGATGAAGTTCTTGATATGGGTGACGCCGAGAGCCGGATGGAAAGATGGCGGTGAGAGGGTTGTGGGAGGAGTTTGGATGACGACTGGGTTAGAAGCGGAAGCATCAGAAGAGGTGGGAGTAGCCAATATATCCATTAAATTGGGATTGAATGGAAGAGAAGAAAAATTTAAGGGTGGTTTTTTTTTTTTTTTTGATTTAGAGTAGGGTTTTGCTCCTGATACCATGTAGAATAATATTAATCTCCCTTGGGAGGCTTTCTCATTGATACAAATATATATAGTGTACAATGTAGAATCCTAGTAAAATAATGAATCCTCTACTTACTATAATTCTATATACAAAATATATGAGATATATTCTAATTATGGAAGTGAGATTGAATTGAGATTCTAGACCTAGTGGTACACGTTAATAATATGAACTTGGATAATCCTCATCTAATGTGGGACTCTTAACCGTATCTACCTATGACTTTTATAGTTTGACTGTATTTCCTCTAGTGATGCATACTAGTAATTCCTGGTAACTACTTACCTAAGAATAAACACTACTAACTTGAAATTATGTTCTATCTTTGCTATAAAAGGAAGAGCACATTCCTACAAGCACTTCAAGAGAGAGAGAGAGAAAAGAGAAAAAAGAAAAGTACCTACAAGCATAACTTGTACTAGTCGTTTAACCAATGCTATGGGGTGCATGATTATTGTCTTGTTTCTTCTTTTTTTCTCCATTAACTCTAGCTGCACAAGAGCCATCATCTGCACCTGAATTACCAGAAGCAGCATCACCAATAATTTCACTAAAGTTGTCTGCTGCAAGTCGTAGCACTCGTGTGTCTGTCTCAAGTATATATATACTTAATCTCTCTTATTAGTATAATTATGTTTATGATGAAAATTACGATTGCAAATTTTTGGTTTCCAAACACATAGACTCTCGTTGCTTCGAATTGGCTCATTATAATATGTTTTTTGAATTAATTCAAAGTCTTTGTCATGATATTTTTTATTTTTCTGATATATTGAAAATATTTGTTTTCGACAATTTCAGGTTGCGGCTTTGGATTGTGCAAGGGTTTTAAGTGTTGCGAATGTTCAGGACAGTTTCCGTTTCTATGCATCTCATGTTGTAAAGAGTGAAAATAATATTTAATTTACCATGTTATTGTTAGCGACAAGTGCACATATATTTTATGTCGCCAAATAATTATATGTACTTCTAGCTTTTTATTTGATAAAAAACCCTAATAAATAATTATTATAGTCATTCTAAAGGAGTTACAATTTCACATTCTCTTTTTTTTTTGGCTATTTATGCTTATACCTCTCTAGGTTTCAAAGAGAACGGGAAATGAAATAAAAACATTTCAAAAATAGATAAACAGAATGATGTAACATTTCAAAGGGGAAAAAAAAAGACATACATATAGCAATTAGCACCTTCCCCTTCAATATTATCAAAACTAAAGCAAAAAACAATAATAGAAAACAAAGAAAGAGAGAAAGGGCTTACTGAAATAATTTGTTGCAAAATATTTTTTTCATCAATTAATTATTTGGAACGTATAATTACCACATCAATTAGTACAATAGACAAAATAGTAAGAATTACCTCAACTATTGTTTCTCATATGTTTGAACTCTAGACTAATAGACACTTATTAAAAGTTATCCTTGTTTAAATTTTAAATTAGGCATATAAAGAGAGAATTTCAGAGATTTTCCTTCGACTTCGTAATACTAGCCTGTCTTATGGTTTACAAACTTACATTTCACTTCCTTATATTAATTTTTTATAATTCTTTTAATTAATTTATTTTTAATGTAAATAATTAATTTTTGATTAGTTTATCCTTACTAATAGTATATTATTTTAATTGATAAACTGAATCAACTCAAATCCATTCCCCGGGTCAACGTTCTGAAATCCGAAATTGATTGCATGAACACGCCATCCATAAGCTACGGAGTCCAAATATATGTGTCAATGAACAGTTCATGCGGTTATTTTATAAAATTTATATCATATCAAATGCGAATTTTTCGATTACTTTATTTTGTATAATCAAAATTATACTTCAAAATCATCTCAAGTACAAGAGAGAATCAGAATGGCCTCTCTACATGCCTTACAGTCACCCAAATGAAACAAATATTGTCATTCCATACTCATTATTTGAGTGACTTCATCATAAATGAAAATGGTCACATTTAGCAATGGGCCCCAGATATCTTTCTCTGTTTCTTTTGTTCATTGTGAGTTCATAAATTGATCAATGTCATGCCTAATCCATTGGTGGACTTCTCATCGATTTTCCATTGACGGCACGGTGCAGTTTAAATTCCTTAAGAATATTAGTAAACCCGTGTTCATAAATAGAAAATCAGAAAGCAGAAATATTAGTTTAGTAAAAAAATGAATAAAGAAAAAACTTATTCCGAATCCATAAGTTTTGTGCATATATCCTTAAAGAATTTAATCCCCTCATTGTTGCCCAAGGTACACAGGATAGAACGGAAAAAATATTCTGTAAAAGCGGCACTTCAATTTACAGAACTTAAATGAACGTAGCAAATCACACGACTCTACGATATTTTTGTTTTGAAAATAAATGCAGAAAATAATTTAGAGGGGAGAAAGAACTCATATTTTGGTGTATAAAAGTTGAGTCAATTTCTTTGAATTTATAAATAGTGAAAGGGTAAGATGAAGAGGTGCAATCCAAAAAGTGTTTTTTAGAGCATTCCAAAATGTACCTTTTCTCATTTCTAATTCGCACCTTAAAATTCCAACAAAAAATCGACCATCCAGCTCCATCGATTTGCTATGCCGATTTATCGCCTGTTTTTAGTAGTGATCGTGCACTCTTTAACATTACTTCATTTTTTCATTTTAACACCTTTTCAAGATACTTGTAAGTTTCTTTTATGATGAAGTACATGTAAGTATTTGCTAATTTTTTATTTTCCAGTGATGTTATTAGCATGAATTAAAAGAGTTCCTATATAATTCCAACAATAATTAATAGAAACAAGTAATTATTTTGAAGATCTTGAAAATCAAGATGTGTATCAAGTATCATTTTTATCACATTATAAAATTTATAACTTTTTATCTTTATTTGACATTTTTCAAATTATTTCTTTATACATATTTTGAGTACTAGTTGGTAGTTGAATAATGTTATTAGCTTACTACGCGGACAAGTATTGAGCTAATGAAACTTGTGCATGTGACGACGAACATGCGTTTAAATCGCTTAGTCGTAAAGTTGTGCATCGATAGGTTTAGTATATATATATACTGCATTGTCTTTCTTTCTTTAAATCTTTTAAATGATAATTTGTGATGACATGATCAATTGATTATGCTAAAGCTTTTGTTGTACTCTACCTCTTTGTATTGGGTGAAGAACGACTCCGGTTGGATCAGTAAGTCCGGAGATTCAAACGATTATGAGGTATCCCACAGTTATCTTCCACTCTCAACAACTCTCATCACATCAGCCTCTCAAGATCAGAGCGCCGCGATACGTGTGAGTACGCTGACATCAGCACACTCTCGTCGTCATAACTTTACAGGGTTATAATAGTCTAATAGAAGGGAAGGAACCACATTTGATATTCTCTTGCTCTCATTTTCTCTCAAAGCGATATACAAAAGAAACACTTGTTCATTATTTTCCATTACTTGTTCTAGATCAAAACTTTCTTGTTCATACTTTATTCATTTGTCTATCTATTTATTTACCTTTAACCACGTAATATCAGACTCATTAAGAGGTTCTCCGGATCGGATACATCTCACTTGTCTTTAAATCTTAAAATACAAATCTCTAACTGTGTTTCTAATTAGAACTGATTTCACCGGAAAACATTCTTCGAACTTCAACTCGAACTTCTTTCAGTAAGTATGAGTTTAATTTTTCTTTATGTGGATTAAATTTTGTATTTGAATGTTAATTTAGTTGATATCAAGTCATTTACTTGTAGTTAGCAAATTTGCATCGATTACTTGATTTATACCCTATTTTAAGGCAATCTTGGAACTAAAGTTTGTAGGTAGCAATTTCACGGATTTAATTATTTCATTGCTTGATTTTGAGTCATTATTTAGCTAAGTTGTTTTATCATATCGTATTTAATTTGTTTTCACCATATTAATATGTTATCTTGAGGGGGATTGAATTTTCCATCAAATTGCTTGAAGGAGTTCCTTCGCTGATCAAATTTTATCTTAGATGGGTAGGTTGTAGGGTCGTTTTAAAAAAATTATCAGAATTATATATTTTATTTAATTATTCATTTGTACATATATCAATCATATCATATCATATCATATTTTGAGGAGACTTATCCTATTATAATGATGCATTCAAACTGCTTCGTCCATTTTTTGTTAATATTACAAGTTGATTCTATTAGCGAATTCTCTCTATATTTTATAATTATGATAGATGTATATTTAAGGTAATTTAAAATTCTAATTATATTAGGAATTAACCTTTGTAAGGTAAGTTAGGATTCATACCATACTAGGAATCAACATTTCTACAGCTATATATATTGTGAATAATGAAAGGAATCCCTAAGAGAAATTATTCTATCTTTCATGGTATCAAGAGCCTAAAACCTAAACCCCACTCTTCTCCCCTCTCTTCCTCATTCTCGGCCAAAACACAGAAATTTCTCGGCCAAGGCAACCAGAATTTTCCCTTCAACAATGTCTTCCCCCACAAATTCCGGTTCATCCACTGGCACACTTGACAACCCCTCTCAACGTTCAGTATCTTCTTTTCATCCGGCATTCGCCGTTAACAACATCAAAAATTTTATCCCTATAATTCTTGACCAAGAAGACTGTCAATATTCCATGTGGATGAAACTATTCTACATTCATGCATGTGCATACAACGTGCTCGATCATATTGACGAATCTGTTCCTCGCCCCCCCCCCCCCCGATGTTACAGACTCAATCTGGCGTCGTCTTGACGCCATCGTCAAACAATGGATCTACGACACCATCTCCAAAGACCTGTTGTGCACTATCATGAAAACAGGTGCTACGGCACGTGAACTTTGGGTCCGACTAGAAGAAATCTTTCAGGACAATAAAAATACTCGGGCCGTATATTTGGAAGAGCAATTCAATAATACCCGCCTCGAGAATTTTAACAACATGTCCGAATATTGTAAGCAACTGAAACTCATAACCGATCAACTATCCAACGTCGGGACTTCTGTTTCAGAAACCAAGATGGTGCTTCAACTTGTTGCGGGTTTACCAAAAGGTGAATATGACACACTCACAACAATGATTCAACAAGCCGACCCTCTCCCAAGTTTCAACAAGGCACATTCACAACTATTGTTGAAAGAAACTAGACGTGCTAAACAAGATGAATATAATCAAAAAGCGTTAGCCGTTGACGGGATGGCACCACCTGCGGCCAGCAGCAACCAACCACCGCAGCATGTCCAGAAACAGCAGCAGGCCAGTGGCGGAGGTCGTGGTGGGAACCAACCACTGGACCGCAACAACAGTGGTCCAACCAGCAGCAGCAGTGGCCCAACCAGCAGAACTGGGCCTCGCTTGCATGCCCGTACCCGACTGCAGGGGCCCAGTTCCAGCAGCCTTGGTCGACTGGCCTCTTGGGCCCTGCCCCAGCCACTAGGCAGGCCTACCAGCAGCAACAACAAAGCCCACTGATTGCGATCCGATGGCAGCGGCAACTACTGACGGCTGGCCGGATTTGGGCCAGGCCTACACCACCGTGAACCTTCAACAGCCCGACGACAATTGGTACATGGACACCAGAGCCACATCTCACCTCACCCGGTAGTCAGGTAAGCTATCTCAACTACGTCGGTCAAAGTGTCCTCAATTTATTACTGTCGGCAATGGTCATCGCATTCCAATTGAAGGTTACGGTAACACACACACCAAACATCCACACCCACATTTCTCCTTAAACCACGTCCTATACACACCTAACTTCATTAAAAACTTAATCCCTGTTAGAAAATTCACTAGCAATAATTCTGTGTCTGTCGAATTTGACCCTTTTGGTTTTTCTGTGAAGGAACTCAATACGGGGAAAATTCTTACACACTGAAATAGTATGGGAGACCTATACCCATTCACTCAATCTTCCGCTGTCAGACCGCAAGCACCTATATCCCTTGTGGTAATCTCTCTCTCCACTTGGCACAACATACTCGGACATCCCGGAGACCCAGTTTTTACTTTTCTTAGGACTTCTAAGCGTATTTAATGTAATAGTGGGAAAATTGCCCAACACTGTTTTTCTTGTCCACTAGGCAAACATACTCGCCTTCCATTTATGTCATCAAACAATGTTACCTTTTCTCCCTTTGATATCGTTCATGCTGATTTGTGGACATCTCCGATTGTTAGCTCTTTGGGTCATAAATTCTATCTAGTATTCTTGGATGATTTTTCACATTTTGTCTGGATTTACCCACTGAAATTCAAATCTGAAGTTTTTGCAAAATTCCTCGAGTTTCAAAAATTCATTAAGACACAATTTGAAAAATCTATTAAATCATTTCAATGTGATAATGGACGTGAATTTAATAACTCGGCATTTCACAATTTCTGTTCTAAACAAGACATGGTTTTACATTTTTCTTGTCCCTATACTTCTTCCCAAAATGGAAAGGCTGAAAGAATTATACGTACCATCAATAACATGGTCCGCACACTTCTGTTTCATGCCTGCCTACCACCGCCTTTTTGGGTCTATGCTGTCAAAATGGTAGAATTCTTTCTAAATATTTTACCAACTAGCACACTCCAAAACAAGACCCCTACCGAAATCTTATACCGTAGGCAGCCATCATATGATCACCTACGTATTTTTGGATGCTTATGCTACCCCAACATAGCCTCCACTGCACCCCATAAACTTTCCCCTCACACTCTGCCATGTGTCTTCCTTAGTTTATCTCCTAATCATCGGGGCTACTTGTGCTATGACATTGTCACTCACAAAATCATCGTCTCCCATCACGTCACCTTTAACGAGACAACCTTTCCTTTTTCAAACCTTCAAAAATTCCAAACAACGGATTACACTTTTCTCAATGAGTCCCCTATGTCTCCTCTACTCCAGTCGATGTGTCTCCGGCAAAGGACAGTACCACTGCTATCTGTTCCGGCAGTAGACATTGCCCTGTCCCCACCACTGCTGCCTCCAGTTCCCTGTCATCAACCTACTGTACCCCCGCAGTTTCTCCTGCACCAACAGAAGCCAGTCCCGCAGCCTCTCAGTCCCACAATCCAGCAACCTCACAGTCCCGACCCACCACCACTGGCTTCTCATCGCATGGAGACTCATGCACAACACGGGATCTTCAAACCCAAGGTTCACTTCAATCTCTCCACACAAACCTTATCACCCATTCTAAAAAATCCAAAACTAGCAAAACTGAACCCAAATTGGAATGCGGCCATATGCCAGGAATTTAACGCTTTAACTAAGCAGAACACTTGGGATTTGGTACTTAGACCAACTGGTGTGAATGTTATCTGGTGTATGTGGCTATTTCGTCACAAGTTCAGAGACAGTGGTGACTTAGAGAGGTATAAGACACGACTAGTTGCCAATGACACTAATCAGCAGGAGGGTATTGATTGTGGTGAGACATTCAGTCCAGTTGTTAAACCGGCCACTATTCAGACTGTTCTCAGTATTCCTATGGGCATGCATTGGCCGATTCATTAGCTTGATGTCAAGAATGCATTTTTTCATGGGGATTTGAAAAAGACTGTGTACATGCATTAGCCTCCTGGCTCTGTTCATCCGGCAGCTCTGCAGTTTATGTGTCATCTCAGGAAGTCATTGTATGGATTGAAACAGGCACCCCGCGCTTGGTATGATCGGTTCGCCAGGTATCTTCTGCAGATTGGTTTTGTATGTAGCAGGTGTGATACCTCTCTCTTCACTTTTCACCGAGGTAGCAACACTACATATTTGCTATTATATGTCGATGACATTGTTCTTACTGCCTCATCTGACGGGTTGAATAATGAAATCATTGCTCTACTCAAAACTGAATTTGCTATGTCTGACTTGGGCAAGTTGAGTTATTTTTTGGGTATGTCGGTGACCAGATCTGCAGCCACTATGTTCATGTGTCAGCGTAAGTATGCAGAAGAGATAGTGTACAGGGCCAAAATGGCAAATTGTAAACTTATGCCAACTCCGGTGGACTCAAAATCCAAGCTTAGTGCCAATGACGGTGCGCCAGTTTCCGATCCCACTCTATATCGGAGTCTAGCAAGTGTTCTTCAGTATCTTACATTCACTAGGCCTGATATTGCATATGCCGTTCAACATGTGTGTCTGTTCATGCACGACCCCCGAGAGTCCCATTTTGCCACCCTCAAACGTATTATCAGATACGTTAAGGGCACACTAGACTTCGAATTACATCTATACCCCTCTGCCCCAACCAAGCTACTTGCCTACACGGATGCAGATTGGGCAGGATGCCCCGACACACGTCGCTCTACCTCAGGGTACTGTGTATTTCTTGGGGATAATCTTATCTCATGGTCC
Organism: Anisodus acutangulus; assembly: GCA_029783415.1. NCBI lineage: Eukaryota > Viridiplantae > Streptophyta > Magnoliopsida > Solanales > Solanaceae > Anisodus > Anisodus acutangulus. The sequence goes on from CM056492.1 coordinate 9,218,975, forward strand.
GCCTAGCGGCAAGCCACACTTTCCTGTTCGAGTGCTGAAGGAGAATATCGCGGTGTTGCTAACTTAGTTGCTGAGATCTGTTGGCTCCGAAATCTTCTTTTGGAACTCCAGTGTCCACTCCGCAACGCGTCTATAGTCTATTGTGATAACATATCTGCCATCTATATGTCTCATAATCCGGTCCAACATCATCGGACTAAGTATATTGAGATGGATATCCACTTTGTGCGAGAGAAGGTTGTCCGTGGTCAGGTCAAAATATTACACGTGCCTTCCTCTTATCAGTATGCAGACATCTTCACAAAGGGACTACCGCGACAGCTCTTCACCGACTTCCGATCCAGCCTTAGCATTCAGCCTCCTCCCGCTCCATCTGAGGGGGAGTATTAGCGAATATTCTCCGAATATTCTCTGTATATTTTGTAATTATGATAGATGTATATTTAAGGTAACTTAGGATTCTAATTATATTAGGAATCAACTTTTGTAAGGTAAGTTAGGATTCGTACCATATTAGAAATCAACCTTTGTACAACTATATATATTGTGAATAATGAAAGGAATTCTTAAGGGAAATTATTCTATCTTTCAGATTCGACCGCTTGAATTCTTATTATAAGCGCGCATATTTTTATTGATGTTACAAAACGATTGGTTAAGAGCTATTTAACGAGTATCATGCTTGCAACTTTTCATCCATAACGTAACCATCTCGCTTTAAATTGTGACAAGTATTATGAAGTAAATAAAATTAAATGTGCAGAAATAAAAAAAGTCTTTTAAACATGAAGATGATAATCGTTCTGTGATGCTATAACAATCATAAATAGAAAATAATTTCTCTATATATGCTAGCTAGTCAACCATATTCATAGTAATTGAAACATATATGGTTTTGTTATATCCTCTCAACAACATTTAATGCAGTCACCTTTATCACAAATACAATATTTTTCTTTTAATTTAGTACCCTGCTCTGCGAAACGACAACCTGAAATTCACGAAACAATTTTTTGCTTAAGTAAAGTTTTTGCTTACCTAAATATGTAATTATCTTAAGGATATTTATGAAGTAATGTTTTTGCTTTATTCAACGATTACTTATTCTTGCTTTTTGCTTCCTATTTAAAAGTAAGGTCATATGTAAGGTCAAATGTGACTTTAACATAAGTACAGGATGATCAATAATATATGCGTTGTTTACTTCATGGGTTAGTTATGAGAAAATTATAATGTCAAAATTATTTTGTGAGGTGAGCGATAAGGAATAAATTATTATGCAAAAAATAAAATATAGGGATCGTTATACAATAAATAATGATCCAAAAATGTTATTGGGGATTACATGCTTAAAGGATATTTTTGTCCTTAACATTTTCTTCTCTTACGCTAAAATACACATTTCAACCCAACACAAAATAATATATAAATTCATCTAACTTAATGTGGCTATTATTTAATACTATCAATTAAAATTTTGAAATAATTTCATAGACCTCTCTTCAGATTTAGCTTAATAAAACTCATCTCTCTTATGGTTTACGATATTACATGTACCTCCCTTATTTTGTGATTTCTTTGTAATCTTTAACATAATTTGGCTAATACCCAAGGCACATACGAAGAATTTTAGCATAATTAGTCTAAACATAATATTTACATTAATAACAATTAGTTTAAGAGAATTGTTACAAAGAAATCAAAATAAGAGAGGTACACATAATATCGTAAATCACAAGTGAGGTGGGTGTTAGTAAGCTAAACCTTGAGGGGTGGTCTATAAAATTATCTCTAATAGGAAAATTAGTCCAAACATAATTTCTTATATTAATAATAATTAGTTTAAAGAATTATTACAAAGAAATAAAAAATAAGAGAGGTACACATAATATCGTAAACCGCAAAAAATGTAAGTGTTATTAAGCTAAATTTGAGGGAAGGTCTATGAAACTATCTCTATTTTAATTGATATTCTTAAATAATAGCCGCATTAATTTAGATGAATTTTTATATTATTTTATGTTGGGTTGAAATGCGTATTTTAGCAATAAGAGAAGAAATTATTTAAGAACAAAAATATCCTTTAAGTATGTAATCCCCACATAAAATTCTTGTATTATTATTATTTATTTTATAACGATCCCTATATTTTATTTTTTGCATAATAATTTCTTCCTTATCGCTCACCCCACAAAATAATTGTGACATTATGATTTCGGATAACTAACACCTGAAGTAAACAACTAATAATATTAAGATAATTACATAAAGAAAAAATTATAAAAAAAAATCTGGTCAAAATGATAAATTTAGGTAAGATTATATGTGTTCACATTTTGTTTTTCTAATTTTGTTCGGATCTCCAATAAGTCATACTCATTAATAAATGTAACTACTTAAAAAATATTTTATCTTCACTATAAATGAGCAATTATCAAGGACTTACAAGCACTTCATTCAACTAAAGAAAAGAGGGAAAGAATGTCCCCACGGGCACATGCGAATTGATAAGTTGGCAAGATGATTGGGATACAACCACTCCGACGTCGCGGGTTTGAATCCGTGTGGTGACAGTCTTTGCTGAAATATTGCAAGGGTTGTTGCTGGGTTCGTGTCCTGTTGGTCCTCTCTCTTGCAGGGCTGCCACTCGTGTATATCCCTCGATTTACATTCCACCTGGTCAAGGGGCTTCTGATACAGATGGGTTTTTTTTCCAACCTCCGGACTTTCCCTCCACAAAGAAAAGAGGGAAATCCAAAGTGTTTGGCCCAGTGGCCAATACATTAAGGTATTGCTGTCTGAGGTTCCGTGTTCGAGTCCTCTGATCAGGGAGAGTGAAACTATGTTCCCCCAAAAAAATCCCTCCATATGCGTAGGGCCAAGCGGTGTATACTAATTCGTAGGGCCAGGCCGGAGGTGGGATTTTCTGGGGTATGAGGCCGTAATGCGGTGGGACCAGTCACTTTAAAAAGTTTACCCTACCACAGTTTTGTCCTCCGGGGCATAGTCCAGTGGCAAAGCCTGGGCGCTATAAGGCGCTCTGGCATGGGACAGCGTGGGTTCGATTCCCCGCAAGCACGAAGAAACTCTGCATGTTGGGAAATTTGACCTTGTCTCATTGATCAGTTGTATGCTCTCAGAAAACTGGCCACCGGAGCACATCCCACGATTTACCTGGTAATAGTGTTGAAGGACCGGTGCTATTACCTCCAGGAGTTTGGGTAATACCAGTGAAATAGTCAAGCGCAAGCCTGGAAACCTGAATTATAAAAAAAAAAAAAAAAAAAAGAGGGAACGAAAGCACCTTTAAGTATCAAAATGGTTGTATAAGATGACAAAATCAAGTAAAGCTTTAGTGTGCAGAGTCTTTATCATATGCTCCCCAGACATCCAACGAATTAGAGCCACCACCTGCACACCTGAGACAACATCACCATCAATGTCACTTAAACTATCTACTAAGACTCGTAGCATCCGTGTGTCTCTTTAGGTACACCTACTATCAGTAAATCGCGGGATGTGCCTGAATATCAGGATTTGAGAACAGAGCAACTGATATCACTTACAAGGTCCTACCTAGAAGAGAGCAAATTGCTCTCACCAGGGTTTGAACCCACGCTGAAGGCCTCTAACTCAAGTTTAAATTCTCATCCTTTGTCATCCAACTATGCCCGGGGGACTTTTCTTATTCTCCCGTTGATTGAGATATATTTAATTTTATCAAAAAAAATGTGTAAACTTAAGGATGGCTATATCTTCAAAGACAATAAACACATAAAAATTTAAATTTAAAATATCTAGAGTTGATTTTTGATCTTGATATTTCAAGATAATTTTTTTCTAGTTTTGAAATACAACTTTGACATTCTGGCTTATCCATAGATGCTTCTTGATTTTGATAGGTTCATAGCTTTTATAATAAATTTTTATTATATATATATATATATATATATATATATATATATATATATATATATGTATGTATATGTTTCGTGAATTTCAGGTTGTCGTTCCGCAGAGGACTGCACTAAATTAAAACAAAAATGTTGCATTTGTGATAGAGGTCACTGTGTAAGAATGTATTAATCTCTCTCTCTCTCTCTCTATATATATATGTGTGTGTGTGTGTGTGTGTGTGTACAATGTTGAATCATTCTATAATAAGGATTCCAATTCTACCATAATTATACAATACAAACTATGGTAAATATATTCATTGTTACACGTGTTAATACACCCCATCAGTCTGAACGGGAGGAGGCCAGACGCTAAGACTGAATATGAAGTCAAGGAAGAGTTGTCTAGGAAATCCTTTTGTGAATATATCTGCATACTGATAAGAGTAAGGCATATGTAGTACTTTGACATGACCGAAAGCAACCTTCTCATGAACAAAGTGGATGTCTATATCAATATGCTTGATTCGCTGATGCTGAACTGAATTATGAGATAGATGACAGATATGTTATCACAATAAACCAAAGACACCATACGCTACGGGCACTGAAGCTCCAAAAGAATGTTTCGGAGCCAACAGATCTCAACAACAACATTGGCAACACCTCTGTATTATGCTTTTGCACTGGAGTGGGATAATATGGCTTGTCTCTTGGCAAAACAAGAAATAAGATTATCCCCCAAGAATACACAATAGCCTGAGGTGGATAATCGCATGTCCGGACAGCCTGCCCAATCAGCATCTGTATATGACAACAACCTGGTCGGTGTTGAGGGGTAGAGATACAATCCATAATCAAGTGTGCCCTTAACATATCGAATGATACATTTGAAGGCAGTAAAATGAGGATCCCTAGAGCATGCATGAATAAGCATACATGATGTACAACATAATCAATATCAGGTCTGGTGAAAGTATGATACTGTAGTGCACTAGCAAGACTTCTGTGGAGAGTGGGATCTGACATTGGATCACCATCCAAAGCACTGAGCTTTGATTTGGAGTCAACTGGAGTAGACATGATCTTGCAATTTGTCATTTTGGCCCTGTACACAATCTTTTCTGCATACTTATGCTGACAAAGAAATATAGTATCTGCAGATCTAGTCACTGATATCTCCAAAAAATAGCTCAACTTCCCCAAGTCAGTCATGGCAAATTCAGTTTTAAGCAGTGCAATGATCTCATTTTTTAATACATCAGAGGAGGCAGTAAGAACAATATCGTCCACATATAATAACAAGTATGCAATGTTACTACCTCTATAAAAAATAAAGAGAGAATTATCACACTTGCTGCATACAAACCCAATCTGCAAAATGTAGTGAGTAAAGTGTTTCTACCATGCTCTGAGGCCTGTTTCAGACCATAAAGTGACTTACGGAGATGACAAACATAATTAGGGGCATGTGGATGGACAAAATCTGGCGGCTGGTGCATGTAAACAATTTCTTTCAAGTCCCCATGAAGAAATGCATTCTTCACATCAAGCTGATGAATCGGCCAATTCTTACCCATAGCAATGCTCAGAACTGTGCGAATGTTAGCCGGTTTAACAATCGGACTGAATATATCGCCACAATCATTGCCCTTCTGCTGATTGGTACCATTAGCCACCAGTCTTGCCTTATAACGTTCTAAGTCACCACTGTCTCTATACTTGTAACAAAATAGCCACATGCAACGTATCACATTCACACCCCCCCCCCCGGTTGAGAAACCAAATCCCAAGTATGATGTTTTGTTAAAGCAATAAATTCCTCACGCATGACCGCATTCTAATTCAGGTCTAATTTGGTTAATTTTTGGTTTTGGGGTATTAGAGATATGGTTTGTATGGTTAGGTTGAACTAAACTTTGGGTTTGAAAATCCCGTGTTGGACACGAGTTTCCATAGAGTGCGTGGGGGCAAGAGTATGTTGGGGAATATGGTGGGGGGCTGGTTTCGGGTTACTAGAGACATCGATGTGGTCGGGTTCTCTGATAGGTTGGGTGGCAGATTCGGGTATTGGGTCGGTGGTAGTTGGGAACGATGGCTGGTGTGGGTAGGTCGACGATATGGGCAGAGGGGGTGGGTGTGGTATCGACAACGTCTGGGCTGTTGACAGTGTTGGGTTAGTAGGGGTCGAGTTGCCGATGCGATTGGGTACTGTTGCAGTGTCGGATTGTGACAGAGACGCAGGGAGTCGAATGCCGGTGATGGGGGGGCATTCAGCGACGAACTGGTAGGAATCATATGGAACCAATTTCCAGTGATGGGAGAGACAACCGGCGGTGACTTGGGTCGGGTTGCCACTGTCGGCGAAGGGCATGACAACGCGCTGTTGGTGGCAGCGTGGTTAGATGGGGACGTGGCAGTGGGAAGGACGACGTGACTGTCGAATGTGGCAGCGACGGGAGGCAGTGACGGTGACTGGGTAGTGGTGGCGGCGGCGAAGGACTGACCGACGATAGTGGCAGTGACGAGAGGTGGTGGTGACAGGGTGCTGACTGCTGCCGGAACAGTGGTAGCATGTCGGAGAGCGTGGTAGACAATATTGGTAATCATTGACTCAGAATTTTTGAATGTTGTCAAACGGAAAAACATACTAGACAAAAATGACGTGGCATGAGCTTATGATTTTGTCGGTGGATAGTTCATAGCACAGGTACCCCCTATGGTTTGATGGAAAGCCTAGGAAGGCGCACATAGTAGATTTGAGTGCCAATTTGTGGGGGTTTGTTGATGTCAGATTAGGATAACACATACAACCGTCTAAAATGGTCATAGGTAGGGATCCGACGGTAGAGAATTTCGGTGGGTGTTCTATTTTGAATCGCACGGGTAGGTAAAATATTGAGAATGTGTTCTACCATTTTTAGTGCATATACCCAAAAGTAGGGGGAGAGACGCATGAAAAAAGAGGGTACGGATCATATTATTAATGGTTCGGAGAATTCTTTCGGATTTTCCATTTTGAGGGGAGGTGTTAGGGCACGAGAAACGAAAGATCATGTCATTAGCCGCACAAAATTTATGAAATAGGAAATTATTAATCTCTCGACCATTATCACATTAAAATGATTTTATGTCTTTTTCAAATTGCGTTTTAACCAGTGTACGAAACTCAACAAATTTGGAGAACATTTGAGATTTGAGTTTGAGTGGATAAACCCAAAGAAAGTGAGAGAAATCATCCAAAAATACCAGATAATATTTGTGGCCTAAGTTGCTAGTTATGAGAGATGTCCATAAATCTGCGTGAATAATATCAAAGGGGGAGAAAGTAGTACTCATAGAAGCCGTAAATTGTAGTCTAACGTGTTTTCCTAACTGACACGAGGAGCAACTATGAGAAAGGTTCCATTTGTTACATTGGATTAAATTTCGGTTTCTAAGAGAATAAAAAATGTGAGAACCCGGATGACCAAGTCTACTATGCCACGTAGATGGAGATATGGTTGTTAAAACGGTGGGAGGAGTGACACCAGCAGCGGATGTGGGTATGAACGAATATAATTCCCCTCACTATTTCATCTCGTAAGGAGTTTTCCGGTACGGAAGTCCGTTACAGAAAATCCAAATGGGTCAAAATTAATTGAGACAGAATTATCGGTGGCAAATTTTCTAACATAAATTAGATTTTAATGATGTTTGGGGCATAAAGGACGTTTTTAAGAGAGAAGTAGGGATGCGGTGGTGGGGTAAGAGTGTGTCAAAATCCTTGAATTGGAATGCGATGACCACTACCGACCATAATAGATTGTGGAGTTGATAGATGACGCAGTTGAGGAAGATTACCTGAATTATTGGTGAGATGAGACGTGGCGCCCGTATCCATATACCACGCATTATCGGATTGTTGACGGGTCAAGAAATCCATTGATTTGTTCTCGGGTAAATGATAAAATTTTAATTATGTTCGGGTAAAGGAAAGACAGAAAGCAGAAGGCAGAAGGCAGAAAAAGGGTGTTGTGTTTGTGTCTCTAGGGAAAGTGAAAGGGGAAAAGCATGCACGGAACCACACTTCAGTTTGTTTCTCGGGTAGTGAGGTGAAACAAATTAGAGTACTTTTTCTCTGAACAAACAGTGTTGTGCGTCTGAACAAGAAAAAAAACTTGTGCTCTTGATTTTTTTTTTCCGGTAAGGAAAAAAAAACAGAGGCAGACAATGATATAAATCAAAGAAACCGAGGGGGATAAAAGAATTAGGGTTTAGGTTTTGGCTCTGATACCATGCAAAAATGTAGAATCTCTCTTGGGGAGTCTTTCTCATTAATACAAAATATATATAGGTGTATAATGTTGAATCATTCTATAATAAGAATTTCAATTCTACCATAATTCTACCATACAAACTATGCTACATATATTCATTGTTACCCGTTTCGGAGAGGACTGTACTAAATTAAAACAAAAATGTTGCATTTGTGATAAAAGTTACTGCATTAAATGTTGTTGAGAGGATATAACAAAATCATATGTGTTTCAATTACTATGAAATATATGATTGACCAGCTAGCATACATATAGAAGTTATTTTCTATTTAGGACTGTTATAGCATCAAAAAACGATTATCATCTTCATATTTAAAAGATTTTTTTTTCTTCTTTTTCTTTCTGCATATTTAATTTTATTTACTTCGTAATATTTGTCACAATTTAAAGAGAGATGGTTACGTTAAGGATGAAACCTTGCAAGCATGGTACTCGTTAAAGAACCCTTAACACAATCGTTTTGTAACATCAGTAATTACATATGCGCTTATAATAAGAATTCAAGCCGCCAAAACAACTTGTAATATTAATAAAAAAAAAATGAACGAAGCAGTTTAAATGCATCATTATATTACGATAAGGCTCCTCAAAAGATGACATGATATGACTGGTATATGCGCAAATGAATAATAACCTAAAATTTGGATTAGGTTATGAATGGGTAGGATCTTTTTGGGTTGATCAAAATTTTATGTAGATTAATAAATAAAAGTCACGTATTTAATAAATATTTAATTAAATGTCATATAATTAAGCCGTTAATGTGGGCAATTTTAAGCCTAAAACTAATGTTAGAGGCAAATCTGATCCAATAGATGGAAGAAGAACATTTTTGAGCAAATTCTAATAGGTTAAGAGCATTTTTTATCCAATAGGTGGAAGGATGGACAAATTTGATCCAATTAGTGGAAGGAGCAAATTTTTGAACAATTTCTAAATATGTTAAGGATATTTTTGATCCTTTTTCTGTATTTTCTAAAACATACCTACATTTAGTGTTTACGCGAATTCAGTGTATATGTGACACATTTTAACACCGACACGTCTTTCTGAATTGGAAGAGCAAGAGGCGGAACTAGAAGAAAACCTTCTTTCTCTTTATGGATAACAAATTCATTTTCAAATTCTCCTTCTAATTCATCTTCTCCTGTGGTGTGCTTGAGGACTTTTGTCCAGAATTGAGCATATAGCTAAAGGTTTTAGGCCCACCCTAACAATTTACTTCCATAACTTAAGAAGATTTGATGGGGTTTTCTTGCCTAAACGTCCTTATTTAAAAAAACAGTGCTAACACCCTATCTATAGTAAGGGGCCCTTTCAATTCAATCTCCCACTTGATTTCAGACAGTCAAATAGAAAGACTCTTTGTTAGCTCTTCGTGACTCCTTGACATATATTCGAAATATGCCTCTCTAGGATCATTACGATCTGCAGCTCAAATGGTCCCTTATGAAGTCTCTATTGGTCTTATTCTTATTGTGAGCCTTGTGAGCACGTTTGGATCCGCGAAGGCAATCGTTCGGATGTTCCCCTAACCCAATCCGGGAACGGACCGAAGGGAACCGCAGCATGGGGAATGAAAATCGAAGATTGAGGCGAGCTTATAGGTGTATTCGGAATCGTGGAGTGCATTAGATGTGATATACTCTATTAACAGAACAACCACTCTTCGTATTGGCTAACATGATGATGTTAATTATTTAATAATGATTTTCACTTTTTGTTTATCGCTTAATCATAATACAATATAATCTGATGCAAATAGCGGGTGCAATTATAAGTTTTTAACTTTAGTCTAGCACTCAAAAACCTTTCCAAAAAAATACTACTCGTAGAAGTAGTGTCTCGGAATATGTAAAGCAACAACGGGAATAGTAAATAACTATTACAGTGATCGAAAGGATAAACAACAATGAGGACAACAACAAGTTGTCAATATCTTGATCTTGAATGAAACTTCAAATATAGAACTTGTATTCGAAAATACAAGAACATGAACTACTACACTTGTGGCTAGTAGATCCGTTGAGAATATGAACGGTTAGAGTCCTTCGTCTGTTAAGTTAACACCTGAAATACTTAGCAACCAATTAGATAAACACAACACCACCGGTTGAGTCGAGAGATGACTTTCTGTCTTTAAGACAAAATTTCCCCCGTATATAGGCTTTATGGAAGTGTGGACAATAGTCTCCCAAGATGAAACAACAAACTATCAAGTGTGCAAAGCCTACACAAATTATCTCAGCGAAGAACACGAATAATGAAGATTGCTAAGAGAAGGATTGATATCAGGAAAATCTGATCTCTTTGTGGTGTTGTTAACTTATTTTTCTGTTCATATGTGCATATATTTTCTCTATAGAATTGAGCCAAGGCTTCAATTTATAGGTGTGTAAGATAGCCTCTTCAAGTGCCCCACAATGACAATCAATTGCCATGTAATGGATGACATTTAACCCCCAAGTAATGCAACAACATAATGGTCCAAGTAATGGCCATTATTGGGTGGATTCAATGCCATTGAAGCCCCCTCAACAACCAAACCTTTGGGATTTCGTCGAGCAAACACTGCCTGGGAAGCACCGCGGCGCTGCAGCATTTAGCGCTGCGGCTCCAGAAACCAAAAGTGGGAATTAGAGCCGCGACGCTGCAAGGGGGGAGCCGCGGCGCTGCGGCCCAATCCGGGAGGCGCCGCGACTCTTTCCGACCCGTTTCATCTTACACCTCACACAATCCTTCCTTCGTTTACCAACGTGGAACACTTGTTATTCATCCAATAACCATCCATCATTCTATGTCTCAAACATTTCACTTACGTACCAATATCTCTTTAATTAACGAAATTTACGATGCTTGGCACTAAGATTGCACGTGTATGGAAATGATATTTCCGACGTGCGGAGCCCAATTATTCGAGTCATAAATAACGGGATAAACTTAATTACACATCGGTAAATTTTTAATATAGTGTTCTAAGGCAAATTACCGAAAAGCCAAATGGTCTTATGAACAATCAAATTATGGGCATTAAAGTAATTTACTCCCACTTTTTAATTACTTTTCCCCCTTTATTCCACATTTGAATTCGACAGAAAAATAGGGAACAGGGGCTAAATGGTAGGTAGATAGTGCCTATAACCGCCATAACTGTCACTACTCACAACCTGATTAAATAAAACGAAAACCCAAATAAAAGATAATCAAACTTTAATTCTGCAGCAAAATATCGATCTAAAGAAGGAGAATTATAAGTAGTCGCTGGCAAATTGAAGCAACAAGATCATCGTTAACGTAAGCAAAAAAGCAGAGTACGTATAATTTCGTTTTGTTGTAATTGTGGGAGTGAACATGAGTGAGATAAAGAAAGGGCCATGGAAAATTGAAGAAGATGAAGTGTTGATTAAGCATGTGAAGAAGTATGGACCAAGAGATTGGAGCTCCATTCGATCCAAAGGGCTTTTACAACGTACTGGAAAGTCTTGTCGTCTTCGTTGGGTCAATAAACTTCGGCCCAACTTGAAAACGTAAACTACATTGCTCTTCAATTCTCGCTCTTGTTTCTCTGTTTTTCGGCTTACTCTGTACTCATCTGTAATTGCTTTTTTTCTTCTTAGAATTGTAAATTTGCTTTCTTTTCTATCTTGGGTTGAGAATTAGTGGGAATTTGTTGTTGCATTGCTTGTAAATTGAGTTTTTGGTTATGGGTTTTTCTGTCAAAGTTGCAAACTTGTTATGAGTTTGGGGGAATTTCTACTTTGCTTTTCAATTCTCACACTTGTTTCTCTGTTTTTGTGGTTGCTCTGTTTTGTGTTGGGATTGGGAAATTAGGGAATCAACTGTTGGTGGGTTCCTTGCCGAAAAAGTTTTTCTTCCAAATGCTCGTTTTTTCTTCTTAGAATTGTAAATTTGCTGTCTTTTCTTTGTTGGGTTGAGAAATAGTGGGAATTTGTTATTGCATTGCTTGCAAATTGTGTTTTGGTTATGGGTTTGTTGCTTTTGCTGTTAAAATTGCAAACTTGTTAAGAGTTTGTGGAATTTCTGTTCTAGGTTGAAGTGTTTTCATTGAAGGGTTCACTTTGTTGAGGTTGGAAAATAGTTGGAATTTGTTGTTGCATTGCTTGCAATTTGAAGTTTTTGGCTGTGGGTTTGTTGTTTCTGCTATATTTTAGTTGTTAAAATTGTAAAATTGCTAGGATTTGCGGAATCCGGCTGAGGGTCTGCATTTTTGGGGTTGGAAAACAGGGGGATTTACACATCGCGTTGCTTTCAAATAGAGTTTTTGCTTCTGGGTTTTTTGGGTTCTTTGAATTTGCAAGTTTGCTGAGATTTTATGGAAATTTTGTTCTATGTTGAAGCATTTTCCTCTGTTTCTTTGTGAGATATGTTACTCTTGGAAATTTGCCTTTGGCGGGAGTTGCATCCAACCATCTTTAATGACTTAATCACTAGGGTTTCACATGTTGGATACTTTGATTCTTCACACGTGCATAATCTACTAAGTATGTAGATGATCGTAGGGCCAAGGATCGTCAAATTTCGTTGAGAAATGAAAGAGATATTGGTCTACGAAGTGAGGTGTTTGAAGCATGAAAACAATGTGTTAAAGACCAATTCTCCCTCATCGGTTGAAGAGAGATTTGTTTAGTTTATAAGTCTCAAAACTGGCTTGGGGTTTGGGACCCCAAGGGGTATCCCATGTGTTTAAAGGAGGGAGTACCTAGATGTGCTTTGGTTCGAGGCTAAGCCCACACGCGCGCCGCCGCCGCCCGTCCAGTTCGATCTCGAGTCTTATATTATCTTTTGGACCCAAATTGCTTCATATTTACAGTTTGGTCCCTGAAATTTCAGGTATGTTAAATTGGGCAGAGAATTTGTGCTTTTGTTGTTGGTTTTGGAACGTTAACCTCCATTAATATGCACATCAATTCAATCATTACTTGGCTGAATAACTCTCCCTAATGGCTCTAATCCGTTGCACATCAATTCACAATTTATTTTGGCTGAATTACTACCTCCGTAATTGCCATTACTTGGCCAGTAACATCAATTATGTGGGCAGTTGGTAAGTCCTCTCCTTACAACTTTATAATGAAGCATTTGCTCAATTGTTGAGACTACACAGAACACACAAACGAAATCAGATTCTTCCTACTACTTTTCAGCATCATTTCTTACTCAAAGTACTTCAAAGTAATACTTGAGTTTCCTTTGCTCATTTGTTGAGTTGCTGTTTTATCTTGGGAGACTATTGTCCAGAACGTAGAAATGATATATACGGGTCAATATTGTCTTAAAGACAGAGTGCCATCACTTGACCCAGCATATCAAATTGTTCCATTTTCTTGTTCAAGCATATTGAAATTTCAATTGTTGTAATTTCATTTGTTGTAATACTTAGCAGTTACTTATTTTCGTTTCCTGCACCGTTGTAATCAATAGTTACTTCTTCTTATTGTACATTTGCTTAAGTTGTTGATATTTGGGTAATAGTTGGAATTACCTGTTGCATTGCTTGCAAAAAGGTTTTTTGGTTATGGATTCTTTCTTCTGCTATATTTTAGCTGTTAGAATTGTAAAATTGCTCGGATTTTGTGGAATCCGATTGAGGGGTCTGCACTTTTGGGCTTGGAAAATAGGAGGCTTTACATGTTGCGTTGCTTTGAGATAGATTTTTTAAATTTCTGCTTCGAATTTGCCAATTTGTTGAGATTTTTTTGGAAATTTTGTTCTATATTGAAGCATTTTGATGGTAGGGTTTATTGTTTCCTGTGTTTCTTTGTGAGATATGTTACTTCTTCTTGTAAATTTGCTTAAGTTGTTGACATTTGATGGAGAATTCATATGGGTAAAGGTTTGCTGCTATAGCACTGATGATTTTGCGATGCATATCAGATGTTTCTTTTTATGCTTAGTATGAGTATGTTTCTGTAAACTGGAAATGTATTTGATGAAATGAAGTTGATACCTCTTCTGTTATGTTCACTTTCTTTTCTTTTTGGATGAAAAGTGGAGTGAAGTTTTCAGCAAATCGGCACTGTTGTACTAGTCTGTTTTTTCGGTTATGGGTTTCTTTGTACGCTTTTTATGTTCTTGGAATTTGCTGATAGTTTATGGAAATTTTGTTCAATGTTGAAGTATTTTCATGGTGGGGTTTATCGTTTTTCCTCTGTTTCTTTGGGCGTTATGTTACTTCATCTTCTTGTAAATTCGCTTAAGTTGTGTCATTTGATGGAGAATTCAAAAGGTGAGATTTGCTGCGATAGCACTGATAATTTTGCAATGCATATCTGATGCTCTGATGTTTGTTTTTATGCTTACTGTTAGTATTTGACTTTCTTTTCTTTTGGGCGAAAAGTGGAGTGAAGTTTTCAGCAGAGGAGGAGAGGACTGTGATTGAACTTCAGGCACAGTTTGGGAACAAATGGGCTAGAATTGCTACATATTTGCCTGGTAGAACTGACAATGATGTCAAGAATTTGTGGAGTAGCCGGCAGAAGAGACTGGCTAAGATTCTGCGAACGTCAGCGCCACAGCCTAGTAAACCACAAAAGAATATCAACAGGGAACCACCTATTCTTCAAAAAGTTCACTCAGTAGAGGTAATTCACTATTCTTGTCATCCCTATAATGCTCTCTTGTTTATGATCTTTCAGTTCGGAATTAATGTGAATTTGGTCTATGTGGAATGTATATATTTGGTAATGTTGTCGAAGAACAGGTTGGTTTCGTCGTAAATACGTTTTAGGATAGAAATGTTCTTGACTATAGAGCAGTTACATTTCCTGCATTCCTTAAACCCAAACTCCACTCTTTCCTTCTATCTTAATAAATGTTCCAAAAATAAAGGTCCTTGAGTCCAAAACTTGTGATCTCCAGAGGATCTTCTGCAAATCTTTTGGAACTCTATTTCTCCTTTGATGTTAGTAAATTAAGGTGTTTCAGATCTTTTTCCCCACGCCCACATATGCACAGCTTATAAAGGAAAAAAGAACAAAATTGTCTTGCTTCCGTTGATATCTAAAGTTTTTTTTCCTTTTGTTAGATCACTAATGTCACACACTAGTATTATAAACTCTGGCCCGATTTATTTAGGTGAATCTGCTGTAGAATTGGTCTAGCTGTCATTGAAACCTTTTCGACTGGTTCATTTTCAAGATCTCATCAAATGGGCTTGTGAAAACTTCATGGACTTTGTACCTCTCAGCTTCCTCACTTGTGGTCAGTCTCTGACAGTATAGTCAAAATCTCTAAGATGACATAGAAAGAAACATTGTTTAAGATAAGGCTATGATTATAGTGTTCTTACTCTTCTTCCAGCCAGAGGTTGTATGTTTAAGACTTTCAACTTGTGGATTGGATTCTCTTTTTGAATTTTCAGGCACCGAAACTGAACTCATTAGCAGAGGAAAGTTCTTTGTCCATGTCCCAGTATTGCTCATCATCCTATATGAACAACTTTGACACAACTAACATGGTCTCATTGCCCGAGCTAGTGAATTCAACTTCACTTCCTTTTGAGCCAGACCTGTTTCAACTTGAGTTCACTCCCAATGAGAAGAGAACCTGCATCTGGCCGCAATTTCCGCTCCCTTTTCCTCAGATTCCACTCCAGACGAACTTTGGCCACCCACTAGAACATCAAGAATTACACATGAAACTTGAGGAGACTGACTTCTTAGATTATTTCGGGCAGCTCAGTGCTTCTGACATAGGAAATGTGCAAGTCCCTCTTGTGCCATCATGTTCAGGACCAGTGAGAAGGTCCGAGATTGTTCTGAAGAGAGAAATGGACAACCCCGTTACCCCAGATAGCTTCATCGATGACTTTCCCATGGATATGTTTGATTATATCGATCCACTGCCAAGCCCATCTGAATGGTGATCTAGTGATTAGTCTATTAGTCTGTAGTGCTCTATGCAACATGATTGCCATAGTAGCTATTCTTTGTAAGAAACAATTTAACCTAGTACTTAATTGCTTCAAACAGTTGTTCATCTAGTACATTGATTACCTTGTGTTCTATGACATCATGATGGAAGTTTTTATCGTGTTTTTCTCCTTGCCCCAATAAAAAGGAAAATACATGTTGTACGACACGCAGAGGCAAAATAGGAATAGAAAAAATAATACGTTCTACTCACTCATTAACGTGGCTCAAAATTTTCAAATAAGGTGGGGTCTATTATTAAATTTTGTAATAGAATGGGAGTAGGGGTGGGCGTATATCGGTTCGGTTCGGTTTTGTATCCGAAAAATATGAACCGAATAAAAATTATTTAAAAAAAAAAAAAAACGAATACAAATTTTTTTTAAAAAACCGATATATTCGGTTTATATCGTCGAACGTATATGATTATATCGGTTTTTTCTAGTGGGCCGGGTCGGGTCGGGTCGAGGAATTTAATATTTTTTTAAAAAAATTGAATTTCTAAAACTGAAATTTACATTCACACCTACACTACCATGAAATTTCGACGTTGAAATCTATTGTGTATCGTGAGATGTTTACTAAAGAAAAAAGAAAATTAGAAACCTATTTGGGGGAAAACACAAATTGATTGGAAAAACGGACGTTTTCGTAAAAATTGGCACGGTTTGACCTGCCCCGTCTCGAAAAACTACCCAAAATAAAAAAAACAATCGGGTAAAATGGACATCCGAGCGCAGAGTTATGACTATTTAAAGTTTCACCAATTTACAACTACTTTCTCTCACTACATTTTATGTCAATGCTTCCGTGATATGTTTTCATGCCACATTCGACTTCTATAAAAGCTTCATAGATTGACTTCAATGACTATGATTCAAGAGATAGTAGTAGCCTAAAATAAAAAAATAAGAATAATTATATATTTAATTCATTTTTTTCGATTTAAAAAAACCGAGAAAAAACCGAACTGAATTTCGGTTCGGTTCTATTTTTTCGGTTCTCCGGGTTTTTTGCCCACCCCTAAATGGGAGAGGCATAATGAAGCTCACTCCTTCACCTGGATCAATGAAACCAAAGTTAAATACAAATAGGGGTGGTCGTATATCGGTTCGGTTTTGTATAAAAAAATATGAACCGAATTAAACTTCTTTTTTTTAAAAAAAAAATTGGTTTATATCGATTTTTTCAACTCAAATATAAAGTCCAAAAATAATAATTTAAAGCCAAAAAATGGGCCGGGTCAGGGGATGTTTTTTAAAATTGAATTTTCAACATTGAAATTGACATTCACACCTACTTTACCACGAAATTTCGACGTTGAAATGTATTGTATATCGTGAGATGTTTACTAATGAAAATGGAAAATTAGAAACCTATTTGGGGGAAAACACAAATTGATTGGGAAAACGGACGTTTTCGTAAAAATTGGCGCGGTTTGACCGGCCTCATCTCGAAAAAATACGGAAAATCAAAAACAATTTGGGTAAAACGGACATCCGAGCGCAGATTTATGACCATTTAAAGTTGCATCAATTTACAACTACTTTCTCTCCCTACATTTTATGTCAATGCTTTCGTGATATGTTAATTAGGTTCAGCCTCATTCAACTTCCATAAAAGCTTCATACATTGGCTTCAATGACTATAATTCAAGAGATAGCAGTAGCCTAAAATAAAAAATAAGATTAATTACATATTTGTCCCCGGTTTTCGGTTCGGTTTTTTTGTGAACCATTTTAAAAAAAAAAAACCCAACCGAGCCGTCGGTTTGGTTCGATTCGATTTTTTCGGTTCAACGGGTTTTATGCCCACCCCTAAATACAAGAATACTTTTGTGAACTATAAAGATTTAACATATACACTTACAGAGTAAGGAATTTTTACTCTCATCAGTGTAAAAATTCTTACCAATTACAGCAGGTTAGTTACTTTACATTCTAGGTTTACCATATTTAGGCTTATTAGAGACAATTACTTCTTGTTATAGTTCACTATAATTTGATGTGCAGCTTGTAGGAGAAGAAAAGGAGTTATATATATGTAAAAGTGACACACCAGGTGAATACAGTTTATATTAGGGATAGAAACATCTTTCAAGTCAAATGAAGGACATCATTGAGTATACTACAACTAAGAACTAAAAATGTGTTATTCAGTAGGCAAAAAAGGAATCTCAATAAACAGTTTAATATATAGGCTTACAAGTGCCTTTTCTCCATGAAGAAAAATGAAACAGTTCATAACATTAGCACCAATCTGTCCAGGATTAGCACAAACATTTGATGTGTCTGTAACAATAATCAATGCAGTGACACTTCAAAACAGCTATATTTGTAGATGAGCATGTTGCAGTACATAGAACAGAGTCAATCACCAAACAAGAACAACAACAACAACAACAAGAACAACAACAACAAGAACAACAAGAACAACAACAACAACAACATACCCAGAGTATTCCCACATAGTGGGGTCTGGGGAGGGTAGAGTGTACGCAGACCTTACCTCTACCTTGGGGGTAGAGAGGCTGTTTCCGGAAGACCCTCGGCTGAAGAGAAAACATGACAAAAAGGTCAGATAAGGTTTGAAGAAAGTAGAGTAAAGTAAAGTATAGAGATCATGATAAAATACTATAGCTAAGTATCAATGGAGAGATTTCAACAGTAAATGCATCAGAATAGTATGATAATCGGAGTACAAGAAATAGTAAATAGTGACAAGAAATCGAAGGACAGAAACCCTTACACTATGCCTGCTAGTATGGAGGATACAAGAGACATGTACAGTGTCAATCAACAAAATGAACCAAAAAGGACTTGATAGAAAAGTATTTAAATGTAAAGATATGGCTGCACACAGTGCAGAACACATATCATATTAATTATACATCTCTCAGTTAAACCATGCCTCTTAAGCCTTAAGGGTTAGAAAAAGTACAAAAACCAACTTCCTATATATATACAACTGTCTCGCTTTATCCCTCATACAGAGGCGAATCCAGGGTTTCAAGAGGATGAGTTCACCATTGCTTTTAAGATATGATATAAAATTTTATAGTGACATCAACTTAGCGAGCAAAAGATAATTAATTACATTCTTTTATGAAGTAAGTTGTTTTATAATCACAACGGCATAAAAGAGGTGCATAGTTACAAGAGAGGAGGAAATATCAACTCATAGAAAGATAACAAAAACCTATCATAAGTCTAAAGAGCTGACAAATTGAAGGGCCTATCATAAGACTAAAGAGCTAATAAAATCCAAAAAACTAAACAACCATTCTATTACAATTGTACTCGATGAGGCTTCATACTTTGAAAATAATCCATAATAGCATCATTGCTTATAGTTGCAAATACCTTATGCTCTATCTTACAAACTAAACAAACATTCAAAAAATCTTCACTAATGCTATTACATAGAATCTCAGATTGACATTCTCAGTCCAGAGGCTAATCCAAAATCTACCGTCATTCAGAATTCTATTATCTTATTAATTTGTATATATACATAGTTTGAGCAGAAAGCAATATCTTCGGTTAAGCCCATAGAACCCGCCCTAGATCAGCGGCTGTGAGTGCTGCTCCTGGATTTAACTCATGCATATATCATATATGTTTGTCATAGAGCAAAGCCTTGCTCATTCCATATTTGGTAACCCAGTGTGAAATTTTAACATTTTGATATTCACCTCCTTAGCTTAATTATGAAGTGAGTAATGACCACATAGTCCACAACTACCAAAAGTGTTAGAATAAGTGCGTTCAAGTTTCAGATAAATAGCCAAGCCATATTTCATCCGTTGTGTTTTATGCATTAAGTAATTTCTTTCTTCAATTCTGTTGAGTTCCAGTTTGCAAGGAAACATACACATTTATCATAAGCAGGGGTGTATATGAACAGGGTTGGTTCGTATTTTTCAAATATCAAACCACACCAATAACGTCGGGTTTTTAAATTTATAAACCAAATCAATAAAATTCGGGTTTTTCAACCTCATATTTTCTCGGGTTATTCGGTTTTCTCGGGGTTTCCCCCTGAAAAGTCTTCATACAAAACATATAACTTTTACTTCAAATATTTGTTTAGTCCTAGTAAGATACAACTATATAATTAAGGTTTTGTTTAAGAAAATAACACAAAATGTGAGATGAGTAATGATATTGTATTAAAATATTCAATAAAAAAGATAATAAAATCGGTTAAAATAAACATTGGTAATTAATAAGCCATAAAAAATTATCATAATCTAAAAATACTAAGTCATGCTAAAATAAGTACAGTTAATAAGTATTAATTACACGACAAAGAAAAAATAAAATAAAATTATGTACTTTCACTCTCTAAAAACCAATTATGCAAAAAAGAATATATATTCAATATCATTGTCATTCCTAGGGTTAGAATTGAATTTCTTTTCTTAGGTCCACGGCCAGGGGCCCAAGACTGGGACCAGTTGGGCTATGGCCCACTGTTGTTGGGGTGGGACCCACTGCCACTGTTTTGGCCACCACCGCTACTGCCGGAACCGCCGCGTTTGCCCCCACGGTTTTTTTCATTATTTTTCCGAGTATTCTTGTCGCCATCGTGAGCACGGTTTTGTCCCGAATTATCAACAAAATACGGAGAATTTATGGAGGACGTCATCGTGACTACGGGACTAGCACTGGTAGCCGCCTTCTTAGCCAATCCGACTTCTTCCAAAGTAAGCATGGAGCGTGCTTGATAGAACTTTGGGAGAGGGTTACTTTGACGAAGGAGAGTTCCAACGCCATTATAGGCCTCGGATAGGCCGACAACCATCTGTAGAACTAGACGATCTTCACTAACGGGCGAACCAACATTGTGGAGTTGGTCCGCCAATTCTTTCAACGTTTTGCAATAAGCTGAAACGTTCGGGAAATTTTCCATGTTGACGTGGGAAATTCCTGCTCAAGAGTAACATCTCTGGAATTTTGATTATTTTGGAATATGTCACGCAACCTATTCCAAGCCGCTATCGCCGTAGCGTCAGACTCAATAATCATCTGCAACAGGTCGGTAGAGATAGTGGAGTAAATCCAATGAAGGACGGTGGCATCAAGAGTCGTCCACAACTTAGGATTATCCTCGTGTTTAGGCACCTCCGTATCCTCAGGAGTCACGGGAATTTTGTGGTGGATGACTTGATGCGAGCATGCGTGAATTTTGAACAGTTCGGCCCACGTCGCATATTGAACGTTTTCTATTTCAAGAATAAGAGGGATGTGATTCTTGATGTTAGAAACAACTAGGGCAGGGTGAAACATGTTCTTGGAGGTAGACATAACGAAAGAAAATTTGGTGAAGAAAGAAATAATTTCCGATCACGGAAACCGAGGAAGGGAGCTCGGAACCGGGCTGTTTGGATGGAAAAATCCTGGTAAAATAGGGAGAAAAAAATTAACCTAGACTTCTGATACCATTAAAGAAATAATTCCTTTCTTATTTTCATTAATTGAAAGAGTATATATACAATTTACATATTTCCATAATAGGAAAATCATATTCCTATTCTACTCCTAAAACCCTATTATATTTGAACACTAACTATACAATTATGGTAAGTGTACAATAATAATTACAACCAAATACTACCTAAATTATTGCCCAAACCATGGGCTAACTTATTGTACCAACCCGAGACACCACCAATAGACAATATATATACGATATATATGTGTATACGGTGTATATCGTATGTATATTTAACAGTCTCGTGGTCATTAAATAGGTATGGGTTGGCTCAGGAGTTTGATAATGTCAACACAAAGCTTGACCAATTGATCACGGATAGCACGAGCATGATCGGTCATCTTTGCATAGAGAGACCGGAGCCTACATCATCCGAGCTTCCTACATCACCGAGCCTGCCCAAGAGGATGTTTCCTCTCCCTTGGGAATGAGAGGTTTAGGAAGAATAGG
The DNA here is from genome assembly GCA_029783415.1 of Anisodus acutangulus. Classification (NCBI taxonomy): domain Eukaryota; kingdom Viridiplantae; phylum Streptophyta; class Magnoliopsida; order Solanales; family Solanaceae; genus Anisodus; species Anisodus acutangulus. Next base: position 9,241,067 of record CM056492.1, read on the forward strand.
TTCATTCCCACTGATGTAATGAATCCTTACTTGAGTTAGACTAGTTTTTGGTTGTATAATTTGTTGAGATGAATTATCAACTGATGTTTAATGTAAAAAAAAAACTTTAATGTAAAGCTTAATGGTCTTTATTTCCATTACTCCCACAATTTCTTATTAACATCATCTCTAAACAATTAATCTTTATTTTCAATATTCCCATAACTTTTTATTTTCATAACCTCTAAATAATTAATAGCCATGTTCATGGCATTATTTGATATTCTATATTGTAGTCCTATAAATGTTAAAGCCGTGAAAACAGTCTCTTGCAGAAATGTGAGGTAAGGTTGCGTACAATAGACCCTTGTGATCCGGCCCTTCCCCGAACTCCACGCATAGCGGGAGCTTAGTGCACCGGGCTGCCTTTTTTTTAGTCATATAAATAAAGGCATTGTAAGACTTTATTGCAAAAAGAAAAATGATCGTATTAGTCAAGAATGTCACCCTTCTAGAGCATCATATATTGTAAATTCATATTTTTTATTTCGTGAGATCCTACCCAAGATTATTCTTTCATTCCATATTTGAAGTACGTAGTAATGTTATTATATTTACTACATTATTATATTCACGCTTTAGTTTGGCTTGAAGAAAAATGAGGAGGAGACTCTTGAATGGTGACCGGCTTGTAGGAGTGGATAATATCAATAAGAGCTCGGGAAAGTATGCATTTATTTCATATTTTTTCTTCTACTTTTTATGATTAAGGTCGTAAGAATGGTGTGTATTGTATTATTTTCGTATGTTCTCTCTATAATTCCTCTTTAGTTTGATTTTTATATGAATTTCTGATTGTTGTAAGCTTGTAATTTCTTTTGGTTCAAAATAGTAATTAGTGAAAGCTAGGAAATAGAAGAGTGACGTGACACCTCTCTTTGGCCAAAGATCGTACTTATTTTTTCTCATTTTTTTTATAATTTCTCCTACTTCTCTATTTTTATTTTACGAGATTAATAAATATATCAATTACTCCTCCATTCATTCATATTCTTTAATGTAAAAATTTAATGGTCTTTATTTTCATTACGCCCATAATTTTTTATTAACATAACCTCTAAATAATTAGTCTTTATTTTTATTACTCCCACAACTTTTAATTACCATAACCTCTAAATAATTAATAGTCATGTTCATGCATTATTTGATATTTCATATTACATTCCTATAAATAGAGGCGTTGTAAGACTTTATTGTAAAAAAAATGATCACATTAGTAAAAAATGTCACCCTTCTAGAGCATCATATATTGTAGATTCATATTTTTTGTTTCGTGAGTTCCTACCCAAGATTATCCTTTCATTTCATATTTGAAGTACATAGTAATGTTATTATGTTTACTGCAGTATTATATTCACGCTTTAGTTTGGATTGAAGAAGAGGAGGAGACTCATGAATGGTGATCGACTTGTAGTAGCGGATAATATCAACAATAGCTCGCGAAATTATGCTTTAATTCCATATTTTTCTTCTATTTTTTGCGATTAAGATCTTAAGAGTGGTGTGTCTTATATTATTTTCTTTTTTATTTTTTTCCGTATGTTCTCTCTATAATTCCTTTTTAGTTTGATTTTTAATTATATGAATTTTTAATTATTGTAAGACTGTAATTTCTTTTGGGTCAAAATAGTAACTTATGACTTTGTAGGAAGTCTACTACTAATAAGTAATAACCAAACTTTTTTCTCTATGAAATCAATTGTACATCTGATATTTATATAGAAATGGCTACGTGAGTGTATTTTTTTTCTATGGCCAACAGTTGCATTTTTAAAAACCAAATAGATAATTGATTGAGAAATGCTATAAACTTTACAAATTGCTTGAAATAGGAAATTACCACCATATTATTGGAAGTGCTTTATATTTCTAATTTAATCAATTTTTTTTTATTATATATATATATATATTGTAAATACCTCTTTTCTTTATAGTATATATAGTAAATTATTGATGTTTTTTTATGACCGCGGGAAGCGCATATAAATTCACTAGTGTTATATCTCCTCAAGACAAGTGCACTCAAATAATATCCATTATGACTATGGATGTCAAATGAGCGTGTTGGACTAATTTTGGGCAGGTCAAAATGATATGAGTTAATAAATGGGTTGAGACAATATTGACCCAAAAGTTACTTGAGTTGAAATTAAATGCTAAAAATAGGGTCGATCATGACCCACCAAACTTGACCGAATTTTGTATGGGTCTACCTTCCCCCCACCCTCTACTCAGGCCCATCCCTTCCTTGTCGTCCATTGAGGCTATAGCCTTCGGGCCCTAACCCAAGACCAACCTCGATCTTAAGTAGAAACCTAACCCCTACCTTAACCTACGACCCCACCCTGAGACTTGATCCATGGGCAGACCCCGATCCAAGACTCAGCTCCTGAACCCGATCCCAACCCAGTACACGACCAGAGATCAAACCACAACCCATGAATCGGAACTTGATGCCAACCTCGACCCGACTCTCAGACCTAACTCATGACCCAACCCAACTCGATGTTAACCTCAACCTGGGACCCGACCCTAACTAGAGACTTTGATTGGAGAATTCACCCTGACTCATGACCCAACCCCTAACCCCGACCTAGAAATCAACCCTAACCCATAATCGGGACCCAAACCCGACTTGGAACATGACTCCAAGCCACAATCCGAGACCTGACCCTAACACAACCTAAGACCGAATCCCAACCTGAGACTTTAACCTGACCCGACTTAAGAGTCGAGTCTCAATTTGGGGTCGATGGTTAGGTTGGGTCTCGAGTCATGGCTGTGAGTCAGGTCTTGAGTCAAGGTTTGTGTCGATCTCGGTTCGGGGCTTAGAGTTATGGTCAGAACCGGGTTCGGAAGTTGAGTACCAAGTCGGGTGGGTTATCAATTTTTGGGCTATATTTGACATTTCTAATTATGACATAACTTTTATTCAAGGATACCAGAAAAAATAACTATCTCCGTGAGCTCAGATGTGTAAAAAGAGTTAACAAATTTTAAAATATTCAGTTCATCATGATTCAGAATTCTTGTTTCGCTTTTTCGATGGTCGTGAAAAAACGAATTACTATATTCCATTTATTAGTTTTTTTCCCTTCACTCTAATTCTAACAAAAAGATCACACGTTACAATGATCACTTACATATAGTCTCTCTTTCTCTTTATGTATCTAACTTAACTATGTTTTGAAGTTATAAACTAAAAGGTATGTTTTTGTAATCATAAGGTTGCAATTCAAATCGGCGTATTACAATCAAGGAAACCTTATTTTATCGTCGTCTTAACGTTTTTCTCTAACAATGTTTAAAATGAATAAGATATGAACTAATGACATTCTTTTGGCAACATCAATATCCGTTGGGAATCTATTGGTACTTCAAATTGCCAACTGATTTTATCAATTTAGCAACAAAATTTTTTGTTGATAATTCGGGTGTTTTTTGTAGTTTTAAAACACCCCAATGTTATCTAACAATTATCAAGTAAATCACACACATATATATATAACATTGATCTTATAAAAGATAGTACATCAATAACATGTTGAAGAAACCAATTAATAGCCCTTACATGATACTATTATATCTGTAAAATAAAATTAGGTTGTAACAAAATTACGATCGAGGTTCTTTTTTCTTTTTTGGTCGAGTTTCAAACTTCTTCATACAAACATGTCCTGATCCGATATAATATTTTGCTTCTTTACGATGGCCTTCTTTCAGAATCCAAGCACAAACGGAGGTGTTTTTGAACACAATTTTTCCAAATTGGGCACCCTCTCCTTTTTTCTTGTATATGAAAACTTCATGCACGTAGTTCTGGGATAACCTAAACAAATAGTAGCAACAAAAAAGAGTGAAATAATAATAAAAAATAAGGAGCACGACATACATATACTCATTTTTCTTAAGGGAGAGGGGGGGGGGGGGGCAAATTAAATGGGAGAATATGAAAATATTAAATTAAAGAAACCATTTAATTCTCCATTAATTGCATTTATTAAACTGATTTATTTTTTATTAGCTCTTTTAATTAGTTCCAATCCTATAAATAAGAAGTAATCTACGACGATTTCATCGTTCTCTTCGAAAATGATTATAGAGTTGTACGATAGTTAATTAAGATTCAAAATGATATGTCCGTACCTTTGGAAGAAATTAAACACTTGTCTCCGGGAGAATGAATAACCATGAGAGAATGTCATGAAAAGTGACCGATTTACCTCAAGCGCCTTTGCCGATGGATCCCATTCATTGGCAAAAGGATTTAGCTTAGAGTCCAATGCCAAATTCACCTTGGCCAATGTATCTTCAAAACCATCACAACAAATTTTATCATAGATGAATGAAATCTCATTGTTCACTTTGTTTTTGCTCAAAAGAATTTCTTTAAGGGAAGGGTTCAAAAGTTGAGAAGTGAGTGGACAAAAATCTTGAGAAATAGATGATGTGTTTGATGCAAGAAAATCTAAAGCTGTTTCAGCTTCAGCATAAAGGCTTTTGAAAAACTTTTCATCACAAGTAGAAATCTTTTGATAAAATTTGTTAAAATTATGGGACTCCAAGAACATCCAAAAGGACATGACTTTTTTGGATGGTTCAATTGCTAAATCCATGGTCACCATTTTATGGAAAATGTTTTCTTCAATTTCACTAACAAGTGAAAATTTCACTTTTTCCATGATATTAAACTAGGTAGAACAAGGATTAAGGAATATGGTGGGATGGAGAAGTGTAAAGCTCACTAGATTATATATAGAGGGAAAATAAAGGTCCACATTATCCCAATTTTGTATTTTTGTTATAGGAGTCAAAGTTAGTTAAGACTTAAGTTTCAAAACTGGATTACTTGGAATTAATCTTGAATTCTTGTAATCTTCAGGAGGAAAGTAATTATTAGAAGTGGTTATACTTTTAAAAAATTTGAAGTGGTCCACATATTAGTGGCTTTTACAGTATAAAAAATAGTTTCTTTTTCTCACAAAAATAGGCATTTTAATTTAAGAATGTAAGAATGTGTGTTCCTTCCAATTGCACAGTACTGTTGGTAAAATTTAATTATTTCTTTTTCGGTAGAAATATTTTTAGATGCCCGAAAAAATATGAGATTTTTTTTTTTATATAGGTTAGCGGGAGATAGAGTTTTGGAATGACTTGATTAGGAAAGAACATAAATATCCCTGAAATAATTAGTAATTAAAAAATAATGACAATTATTAGCATGCCAAAAAAGTACAACAACGTGCTTTGGATCTTATTACATTAATTTTGACTATTCAATTGTTTTTCAGTCACTTATGCTTGAGTTTTAGTAACTTCATAGATGAGTTACTTCGACCTGATAACAATGAAGTGTACAAATTGAGTGGAAATTAAAGATATTGCATAATCAGTGAAGTGTGCCTTCAACTTCTTTCCAAAAATGAATAGTTTTGAGATGTAAACCACTCAATTACAAACCTGTTTTTTTTATTCTTATTTTTTGAAAATAAAATAGCTTTATGCCATTTCAAACCTCTTGAGTAGAATAGGATCTTACATAATAGTGTAAGTTTTAATGGATATTGTGTATCTCATTACTAATTGAAATTTGAAGTTTATTTCTGAAACATACTTATTCAATCCCTTGACATCAATATTTTCGTTGATAAAGGTGAAGATAAACGTTAATTACACATTGAGGGGTCGTTTTGTTTAGAAGTAAGTTAGCTAGCTATGCAAAAATTAGTAATGTACATTTTAATTATACAGTGATTAATAGTGAAGAGATTGTTATGCGGTTATGAAGAATGAACACATCATTATGCAGTGATTTATGCTTAAAGAAAATGTTACACATGAAATAATTACTTTAAAATGACGTTTTTTGTTTTCAAATAATTTAATTTATATATTGCTAATACACGTATTTTGATCTACATTCTATCCCGCATAAAAAAATACTTAGATTCTCACATTTAGTGTGAATATTATTTAATTTGTACCGTAAATCAAGCTCTGCATTCTTTATGCGTGTGTTGAGATGAATTATTCATATACCTCAATTAGACATTGTATTATTTTATATTAGGATTAATTCTTTCTACATTACTCAAATCAAATGAATCGTTGGAAGAACTGAAATCTTATTATTAGCACAAAATCTTGCATAAGACTTTACACTAAGTTAGTTAGAGGGTTAAACAAAATAATCTCTGCATGATTATGTGGTGTTTGATTAATGATATTAAATAATAATTACTTAACTGAAATAAGTAATCTTTGCATAACAATCTCTTTATTTGGATCATCACGTAACAATTCCTATATTACTAGCTAATCGCCACACAACAATTCCTTTATTTTAAATCATCGCACAACAATTTATATATTACTAATCACAATTTAATAATAATCCTAGCATAATAATTTCTTTATAATCTCCACATAACTTGGTAAGTATTATATTTTGGAACTTATTAATTATAGAGGGATTATAATACAAATATGTTAAGTTCGTGGGCATGATGGATTGCGGGGTTTGCCGCCCCCTGCTATGGACAAAATAAGGGGCCGCAGGCTACGGAGAATTTTTTAAAGTAGTTTGTTTCCTATTAAAAATAGCTTGGAGGACACCCTAAGTAAACTGGCAGTAGCATTTTTCCAGCCTATATAAATTTGGCTTTTCACATAATTACGTATCCTGTAATCATCTTCCATTAAAAAATAATGAGAGTTGGTGACGGTTGCGGGATTTTCTTCCCCTTAAGAGTTGTCTACATAAAATTGTGTGTTGTTTCGGAAAGAAATAATCCCCTTGATTATTTTCATTAATGAAAGAATATATATACAATTTACAATTTTCATAATATGGAAAATCCTATTCCTATTCTACTCTCAAAACCCTATTTTATTTGTATAAGAATTCTACAATTATGGTAAGTACAATGCTAATTATATACAAAAACCTATTACAAAAACTAGCTCCAAACCGTGATATACTTGGCGTGTATATCACAGTCCATAATGCTTTGTGTTTCCGTGATATACACGGTATACACAAGGCATTGTATACGCCGTGTATATCGTGTTTATCACGGTATACTTTCACACCCCCGCAGTCATAGCGGGCGGTATTCACGTTGAGACTGTCCCTAAAATTTTCAAATAGAACCGATGGAAGACCCTTAGTAAAGATGTCTGCAATTTGATACTCGAAAGAGACATGTAAGACGTGTACTTGTCCACGAGCTACCTTTTCACGAATAAAATGGATATCCATCCAATATGTTTAGTGAGCTGGTGTTGAACCGGATTCCTAGAAAGATATACGACACTAATATTATCATAATATACCAAGGTAGCTTTTTGAATGGGAAAGTGAAGCTCCAAGAGAAGATTACGTAACCAACATGATTCAGAGACCACATTGGTTACCCCTCGATATTCAGCCTCTGCATTGGAGCGTGATAAGGTAGCCTATCGTTTGGCAAACCATGAGACCAAGTTATCGCCAAGAAACATACAGTATCCAGACGTAGAGCGTCTGGTGTCCGGACAGCCACCCCAATCATCATCGGTATACAAGACAAGTGTAGAGGCTGATGATGGATATAGATGCAAATCATAGTCAAGTGTTCCCTGGATGTATCAGATAATGCGTTTGAGCGCATTCATGTGCTCCACCCTAGGATCATGCATAAACAAACACACCTGTTGTACGACATACGTAATATTTGGTCTCGTGAAAATAAGATACTGAAGAGCTCCAGCAAGACTGCGATAGTGAGTGGGATCCTCGTAAGGTGAGCCAGCCACAGCACCCAGCTTGGGCTTGGTATCAACTGGAGTGGAAGTAGACTTACACGAGGATATACTAACTCACTCAATTATCTCAGTGGCATAGTTTCGTTGGGATAAGAACAACCCTCATGCATGACGAGTGACAACAATCCCCAAGAAGTAACTCAAGGGTCCCAAGTCTTTCATAGCAAATTCATAACTGAGTAATGTCATGATATACTTGCGTAAATCATCAGAAGAAGCTTTCAAGATAATATCATCCACATACAATAGAATATATGCCAAGAAAGTACCACGACGATAGATGAACAGAGAATTATCAAATTGGCTGTGAGAAAATCCAATAGTAGATACATAGTATGCAAATCGCTTATACCAGGCCCGTGGGGCTTTCTTAAGCCCATACAAAGACTTATTCAATACACAAACATGATTAGGATATGTGGGGTCTCGAAAACCCAAGGGCTGATGCATGTAAACTGTCTCATTAAGATCACCAAGTAAGAAAGCATTCTTCACATCTAGTTGATGAATGAGCCATTTTGAAAGAGCCAAACTGAGAACAATGCGAATGATAGCCGGTTTGACCACCTGACTAAATGTCTCACCACAATCCACGCCAACTTGTTGAGTTTTATCATCACATACAAGACGAGCCTTATGTCTCACAAAAGAGCCATCATAATTATCTTTATGAGTAAAAATCCACATAGCCCGAATAATATTAACACCAGAAGGACGAGGCACCAACTCCCACGTCTTATTTTCAATAAGAGCATTATATTCATCGTTCATAGCCAATTTCCAATTTGGGTCATTTAAAGCAGACACTGGGTTACGTGGTAGAGGGGATTTAGAGACATTAGATTTGAGATTAAAATGCCATTTTGGTTTAAAAATACCCTTTTGACTACGAGTAACTAGCCCTTGACTCGAGGAGGAAGCAGGTGGATTTTGGGCAGTGGGTGGGCTGGTGACAGACCGACCAGCAGGCAGTGGGTCTGGTGGCCCAATGACGGAAACATGTGCTGGAACGGAAATTGGAGCAGTGGGTTGGACCACTAGAACAGTATTGAGATCGGTACTGGGCTGAGTGTCTGGCCCACTAGGAAGATGCGATGGAACAGTATGGCCAACGAGCAGTGGGCCCGCTGGCGAATTTAGGGTGCGGGACAAGTCCGATAAATGGTGGATAATGGGGAGACCTCGTCATCTAAAAAATTATGCGAACTAGGCCCGAAACTACTTACTATAGCAAACAGAAATTGGGTTTTATAAAAAATAACATGTCGACTAATGATGATTTTATTAGATGATAAGTCAAAACATTTGTAACCACGATGATTAGATGGATAACCCAAAAACACACAAGCGGTAGAACTGCTTGAAGTTTGTTAATTGTAGTTGACGGAAATAGTGGATAACATAAGCACCCAAAGACCCTAAGATGTGAATACGAATGATTCTTATTATAGAGAACTTTAAGGGGAGATTTAGATGCTAATCCTTTGGTAGAAAGTACGTTAAGGAGGTAAGTAGTCATTTGTAGTGCATGATGCCAAAAAGAAAGGGGTACAGAAGCATGGGCTAATAAAGTCGAACAATATTATTAATGGTACGAATTTTTCGTTCAACTTTCCCATTTTGTGAGGACGTATGAGGACAAGAAAAATGAAAAACTATGCCATTAACATCACAAAATTCTCAAAACAACCCATTATCATATTCCTTGCCATTATCACCTTGAATACTTTTAATTTCCCGTTCGAATTGGGTACATATTAATGCTCTAAATTTTAAGAATGTGAAAAAAACATGAGACTTTTTCGATAAAGGAAAGGTCCACAAAAAATTAGAAAAATCATCCAAAAATAGGATATAATAACGATGGCCCATAGAACTTAACACATGGGATGTCCATAAATCACTATGAATAATGTCAAATGACATCAAAGTGCTAGAAGTAGAGGCTACAAATGGTAATATAACATGTTTCCTTAACGGACAAAAAGGACAAAGTGGAGTACTACGCGTACCCTTACAATAAATAAAATTATTTTTATGCAAAGAAGAAATAATAGACGATCCCGGATGACCCAAACGTGCATGCCACAAGGAAGGAGCAATGGCGGCAAAAGTAGACGGCATGGCTTGACTCGCGAAAGTGGTGGTATTTGTGATAGGATAAAATTCTCACCTACTATTGCATCTCATTATAGGTATCCCCGTCTTGAAATTCCTCACAGAAAATCCAAAGGTATCAAAATTAACAGAAATCCAATTATCAGTGGTGAATTTTTGGACAAACACCAAATTTTTAATCAAGTTATGGGCATGAAGGGTATTTTTCAAAACCAGGGGTGGATGTGGGGAAGACAAAGTTGTATGTCCATAACCGCGAATTGGAATTGAATTGCCATTATCAATAATAACACCACAATTTTTGCTCAAATTGAAATAAGACGAGGGAGTACCTTGGTCGGACGTCACGTGAGAAGTGGCTCCGGTGTCCATATACAAACTCACGTCTGGAGGATTTAATCCAAGCGTGTGCATTGCTGCCTCAATATCTGTAGGTGTCGGGATTGGATTAGGGCCCGTAGTATGGAAAGCCTGCGGGGGTCGAGGCCCAAGAAGGCCTCCTTGCTGTCTCGATCCAGTACTATTCCGGAACCCATTGGACGGGTGTGAAAATTTGGGCCTAAACTGCTGTTGGGCGGTCCACTAACCTGGAAACATTGAGGCTGGAAAATATGGGTTGTTGGGCCAATGACTACTGGCCTAGCCCCACTGCCAGGGAGCCCATGGCTGGGACCAGTTGGCTTGCGGCCCACTGCCACTGTTTTGGCCTCCCCCACCACCGCCGGTACCACTACGATTGCCATCGCAATTTTTGCTATTATTTTTACGATTCTTTTTGCCGCCACCGTGAGTACGTTTTTGGCCTGAATTGTCAACAAAACCTTGAGAATTATCGGATGAAGTTATCATCACCACTGGACTTGCGCTGGTAGCCGCCTTTGTGGCCAAGCTGGATTCTTCTAACGTGAGCATCGAACAATTTTGATAAAGAGGTGGAAGTAGATTACTTTGACGGATGAGAGTCCCAACGCCATTATAGGCTTCAGATAGGCCTGCAATCATTTGTAGAACAAGACGATTATTGATAACAGGTGCTCCAACGTTATGGAGTAGGTCCGCCAATTCCTTGAGCCATTAACAATAAGCTGAAACATTCGGGAAATCTTCCATGCTGACTTGTGAAAATTCTTGCTCAAGGGTGACAACTCAGGAATGTTGGTTATCCTGGAATATATCATACAATCTATTCCAGGTAGCCATAGCTGTAGTGTCTGGCTCAATGATCGTCTGTAAAAGGTCGGTAGAAATAGTGGAATAAATCTACTGAAGGACGGTAGCATCAAGAGTAATCCATAATTGAGGATCCTCCGCGGGAGTAGGGATAGCGGGAGGAATTATGTGATGGAGGACTTGATGTGAGATTGCATGAATTTTGAACAACTCTGCCCACGTCGCATATTGGATGTGAGAGAAGAAGGGCACGGAACCTGAGACGGTAGCTCAGAAACCGAGAGCCGCGGAAGAAAAAAATGGGAGAGGTATTGAAAATCGAGACTTCTGATACCATGAAAGAAATAATCCCCTTGATTATTTTTATTAATGAAAGAGTATATATACAATTTACAATTTCCATAATATGAAAATTTTTATTCCTATTCTACTCTCAAAATCCTATTCTATTTGTACAAGAATTCTACAATTATGGTAAGTGTACAATGCTAATTATATACAAAAATCTATTACCAAAACTAGCTCCAAATCGTGATATACTTGGCATGTATATCACGGTCCATAATGCTTTGTGTTTCTGTGATATACACGGTATACACAAGGCATTGTATACGCCGTGTATATCGTGTATATCACGGTATACTTTCAATTTCTTTTCGTTGTCATTGCTTTTATATATTGTTGTCTCATAACAAAATGTTATTTATACGATGATTAAATGAAATAATTTGGTATACTGTGACTAATTATGAATAGCAATTACTTAGGGTCTCTAACTAAACTCCCCCGCCCGGCACAATGCAATTTTTTCTTTTTAAAAAAGAATTGTTATACATAAATTAGCTATTTTAAAAGGATAATAGTTAATTTTCATATTGGTAATACACACATTCTTAGTTTATATTGTGTTCCAAATAAGATAATGCATATTCACATAACTTAATACATCTTATTCTTTAATTCCACCAATCAAACATTGCACGAGTCCTGTAACACTTACCTTTTTCTTATGCGATATGTGTTGTCTTATGCGAGATTTTATGCTGGAATTAGTTGCTGCAATATCATATCTAAATAACCTTTGTATACACATATTGCTAATACACATTTTTATTCTTTATAATTAAGTAATTATAAAATAATACATAAAATTTCTTAGCTAAAAGTTTTTATATGTATTTAGCTTAACATCTTCAACCAATTATTCTTAGTTATAAATCTATATTTTTTTCTCATGCGACCAATCTAATAGTATATTTTGTTGGTTTTCGGATAATGTGTGAATAGGAAATGGAAGAACTCATGAAATGAAAGAACTCAAATGGAGGGAAATGTCAAATTCAGAAAATGGAGGAATCGAAATGAAAAATTCATTTTTACAAAGGAACTTTGTCCTTCATTAGTGGGGAAAGTAATACTAGTGTACTTATACGTATATGTACTTCTTCTAGTTCATACGAAGTTGAGAAGAAAGTCCCCATCACGTCGTTGTTATTACTTGGCTTCGGCTTTAAATTTGGTCAATGATATTGATATATTCTTTTAGATCAAATTTATTTTTTTTATTAATATTTTACGATCGTTTCTGTAACATTAATTTATTGTCCCCTTCGTTTTATTTTTCCAGTTATTTTTCGTAAACAATTATTTATGCGAAAAGCCACCTGAAAGAGTTGCATCTCTTCAGATTGGACTCAACCGCTATAAATATTGATCGTTCGTCATATTTTTTCTTTATGAAAATTTATGCAATCTCTTTTGTTCCCTACATAATACTTTCTGCACAAAACAGTAAAGTTTCAAGTGTAATTCAATCAATTTTTTGAGTTTGCTGCACACCCGCATTTGAAGTACCGCTACACGGGTGATGATAATCTGTTCTATCCTAAGAGGGAATAACTCGTAACCTATGATACTTGGAGGATTAAGTTTCTTAAGATACACCATAAATTTAGTGGGCTCAAATTTGTTCATGTTATTTCTGTTTCTTCTACATTTCTATTTTACTTTAGTTGTTTAGTATCCAAAATTATATTTTCGAATACAGAAAAATAACATATATATATATATATATATATATATATATATATATATATATATATATATATCTTACGCAATCAACAAAATTATTTTTGAACATGTTTCTAATTTATCTCCCAAACTTTCTTATAATCCTTAAAATTGGAAATCCATTTTTGTCCTAAACTATTTTCTCCAAAACAAACTAAACAATGTTTTTTCTTTCATCTTCAATCAGCGCTTACTGTCAGCTGATTACGTGACTGATGGTATTCAGATATCAGTCTTTTTCTTGCATAACTTGTCTTGACAAGCAGTTTTGGTTACCCCTCATGTTTAGTCTTGATCTATGTTAGCGGTGGATGTGAAGTTTAAATCTTAAATCTATTTCTTGATTGATGAGTATGGTTTCTTGATATTTTGATGGTGGAAAAGTTGAATTTGTGTTTGAGTTTAATATTACTGTTGTTAATTTTGAACTGGGTTTGCTTGTTTTTTGCTTCTTTTTTTCCTTATTCAGCTTGCAAAGTCGCTTGCTTTCTTTATTACTTAGTATGTTTATCTTGGTTTCTCGGTCTGAAGGTTGATCAGGTAGCTACAACCTCCCACGAGCATAGATATCGGGTAACTTTGTCCACCAATGCTTAGATAGATGCGAAAAAATAACCTAGTGTTCTGTTTTGCCTCATGGGTTTTCTCGTTTCTTGTTGATTTAGGGAAAGAAAACAAATTGAATCTTTAAGGATTTTATTTGCCATTTACCAAGTAATATGCTCAAGTAATGCATCTGGATTAGTACTGTGTATAACTGAATAATACTCCCTCCATCTCATTTTAATGGTCTTTTAGCTCAAAAAAAAATTGTCACTTTAGGAATTCAAGATTAAATTTGGCCATTGGTTCCAACTATACCCTTTACGTTAAAGAATAATGCACGGTATTTGAGGAAACAATCAATCTACTTTTATTATAAATGGGTGATGTAGTAAACTATATCTTCTATTTATTATTTTCTTAAAGGGTGTGAAATGAGCTAAAACGACAATTAAAATGGGATGGAGGGAGCATATAGATTCTGATGTCTTCAATGCAAAATTTGGTGGAGCACGCCCTGCAAATCGCAAATGTTGCTAGAACTTTAACTTAACTAACTAAGCGGCCTGGCATCATTCCTGCTGCATTAGGATGGAAAAATGAATGTAGGTTCCAGTCCGAGCCAGTGCTGGCTCGTGTGCATTTTCCACCTTCTCTAGGCTGAAATTGATTTGCATGGCTTTTGCCATATACTTTAATGTCGTTATTAATCTCTTATAGGGGCTATAGATACAGTATCGAGGTTTTTCTTTGGTTAAATAGTTTCAAGATGATTTAATGTCTAATGATATTCTTCACAAATGAAAAAAGAGATGATTTGAGTTTTGGTGATTTTAAGTTTAGATTAATTCCTTTTCGATTTGCTTTGTTCTATTTATGTTGTCTGTGAGTTTTGTACTGACCTTTTTTTGTCTTGTTTATTGAGGTCTTTATTCAGTTTTGCATCCTCCGGTTGGTGTCTAATCAAACTGACCTCGTCTTTTTCTTGTAAATTGATATCTTTTATTCAGTTTTGTGTCCTGTTGATGTAATTGGTATTTCTCCACGAAACTATACTTTTAATCAGTTCTCATAAATTGCCAATTTACTATACATGGTTCATGTAAAACTTCCATTCTTTTCTTGTTATGGTATGTAACTTACTAAACGCTGTCTGAATTTATTTGTTCTGTGTCTGAAGCAGGCATAAAGTTGAGCCATTTATGTTTGGACGGGCTCCAAAGAGGAGTGATAACTCCAAGTACTATGAGGTTCTCGGTGTCTCAAAAAGTGCCAGTCAGGATGAACTTAAGAAGGCATATAGGAAAGCTGCCATAAGAAATCACCCTGACAAGGGTGGTGACCCCGAGAAAGTAAGTTGCATATCCTACTTGTGCATATTGCTGTTCCAGATATCTCATATCACCAATTGAGCCCTTTCGATTTTGATGCTCTGCATGTTTTTTTTTTTTTTTGGATAATAGTGGTGGCTGGGCCAGTTTGCACACTGCATGCTTTTTAAGGTAGTTCCGCCTCAAGCCGTTAATAAAATCGAGGTAATGTGTGATCATGACAGTTCATTGATGCATAGATCTTCTTTACTTTAGGCCCTTTTGATTATGATGTATCATGAACGTATGAATGCGCCAATATGTGATCGAAGAAAGCAAAATGGAAGGGAGCAGTTCTAGGATTTTTCTTCTTCTTGTCTTGTACTTATGTTTTTTACTATCTTCTCATTTCAAGGAGTTGGCTCAGGCATATGAAGTTCTGAGTGATCCAGAGAAGAGAGAAATTTATTATCAGAACGGTGAAGATGCCCTTAAAGAAGGAATGGGGAGTGGCAGTGGAAGTGGCAGTGGCTTAACAATCACTTTTGACATATTTGAATCATTCTTTGGTGGGTCTTTTGGTGGTAAGAATTCTGTCTCTCTCTCTCTTAGACGGTAGATAGAAATTGCCCCGTGCATGGGGGTTGACTCCATTTTATATTTATTTCTGTTGGACGTCATATTTTGTTTGGCCTTGTTTCAGGTGGCGGCAGCCGCTTCCAAACTAGCAGACAGAAACAAGGTGAAGATGTAGTGCATACACTTGGGGTTTCTCTGGAAGACTTGAATAATGGCACCACAAAGAAGCTCTCACTTTTCCGAAATATATTGTGTCCCAAGTGTAAAGGATACTTTCTCTTTCTGATTATTCTTAACTAATCTTCTGCCGATGGTCATATATTGCTTATATGACCAAGGATTCAGTACTATTGAGTTGAAGGATGAGATTTGTCTTTTGAATTTGAATTGTTCTCGTTAAGGCTGAACATCTATACTGAGTTTTGTGAATATTTGAAGGAACGGGGTGACCAATATTCCAGAAAGTGTGTCTGCATGTAATTATATAAACATTTGTATAGTCTAGACTTATTAGCACCGGAATATATTGTGTTCCAAGTGTAAATGATACTTTCTCTCTCTGATTATTCTGAACTTATCTTCTGCCGATGGTCATATATTACTTATATGACCAAGGATTCAATATTATTGAGTTGAAGGATGAGATTTGTCTTTTGAATTTGAATTGTTCTCGTTAAGGTTGAACATCTATACTGAGTTTTGTGAATATTTGAAGGAACGGGGTGACCAATATTCCAGAAAGTCTGTCTGCATGTAGTTATATAAACATTTGAATAATCTAGACTTATTAGCACCGGAATATTATGTGTCCCAAGTGTAAATGATACTTTCTCTCTCTGATTATTCTGAACTTATCTTCTGCCGATGGTCCTATATTACTTATATGACCAAGGATTTAATACTATTGAGTTGAAGGATGAGATTTGTCTTTTGAATTTGAATTGTTCTCGTTAAGGTTGAACATCTATACTGAGTTTTGTGAATATTTGAAGGAACGGGGTGACCAATATTCCAGAAATATTTGTATAATCTAGACTTATTAGCACCGGAATATATTGTGTCCCAAGTGTAAATGATACTTTCTCTATCTGATTGTCACGACCCAAACCGGAGGGTCATGACGGGCACCCGGACCTTACCTTTCAGGTACCCCTAATCATACATTTACCAACTAACCATAATTAAGCATGGGCCACGAGGGCCGTCACGAGGTACCCTGCTGATATATGAAAATAGTAAACTGGAAAAGAGCTATGTAAAATTCTGTAACCAGAAGGACCCAACCTATATAAATATACATACCAAGGTCGACAAGGCCATATATGACTACTATACACAGGACATCTGTCTACAAGACTCTAAAGAGTACGTGACATCGTAAGGTCTGGACAGGGCCCCACCATACCCCAATGCATATCCATCATACTGTACCATGACTAGACTGTAACTCTGGAATAAGTAGAGTGCTCCAATGTCAGCAACCTACTAGTGCGGACCATCACCCTGTCTACCTGAGCCTGCGTGCATGAAACGCAGCGTCCCCGACAAAAGGGACGTCAGTGTGACTGATGTACCGAGTATGTCAGGCATGAAGAACAACATAATAGAGACATGAAACAACCAACCAGTAGTGAATGCCTCTGAGAGCCATAATATGCATAAGTATCATGTCCGTGCAGAATGCCTCGGAGGGCCATAATATGCCTAAGTGTCATGCAGAATGCGGTCATACATATATATATATATATATATATATATATGCGTTTATAACGCCGTCTCACATCATATCATTTCGGCCTCTGTGGGCATAATCATCATCATATACCAGCTTATCAGGTGGTGTGCGTATATAACACCGTATCCCTTTTCCCATCTCCTACATATATATAATGCATATCATATAATACTGTATATAACACATGTAGGTCAAGGGTAATACATGAATATAATGCATGAATGATAATAAAATGCTCTGAGTTTATCGGAGTGACGTAATCCGCTTCACCTCCGATTAACATTATGAATACTAACATCTTTTCCATATACCTCAATAAGGATTTATGAACATATTTAGACATGCTTTGACAATAGGAATGAATAACATGAACATCCTTAACTACTAAGAGTAGAATCATTTATGGGACAATATTACATTTATGTTTCGTCACATGGAACATGCCAAACGAAGAAATGATTTGCCTTAACATACCTTTAATGACGAACCCCAACTAATGGTGTCGGAATCAACCGCCTCTACACCTCAATCTTATATGTCAAAGACTACTCTTCTTCCACCTTATTTCACTTTAAAGAAAGATCGGATTCAACAACACGACAAAAATGGAATAATGAGACCGAACTAGTGAGCAAAACCCCTATGTTGTTCTTGAAAGAAAATCATATGTTTCTTCCTTATATTAGAACGCAGTGGCTGCCAAAGAAGCGAGAATCATGTTATTGTAGCTAAGCTAGTTGCTGCATATGCAATTTCTTGAGTTAATTCTCACCAAAGATAGACAAAAGATAGATATACTACCTACGTTTACATGTTGCCTCTTTCTGGTCACATTCTTGATGACACTAAGACACTAATGTGACACCTCCACATTACGTGCATGAATTCACCATGTGCTGCCACCTTCCTATATCCACGTGGATTAATTAGGCCCATCCAAAACTCTCATTTATTTCCCATGATTTCTACTATAATTCTCCACTTAATCAATTACAATCGCACTTAATTTCAGGATCTCAATTCACTCAAATAATAATTATTTTCAACACACTTCCTATACTCAATTTCAAAATCATGTGATATAACACTAGTCTGTAGCCTCTTTCGGTACGCATAAAATATTATTACTAGTCATCGTTGTCACATCCTTTTTAAATCCTTAAATTATTTCGGGATCACATCCTTTTATATACTAAGCTCTTGATGTGAATACCTTAATATAACCAAATTTTCTCGGCCTCAAGTCTTCAAACCATCGCCCAAAATTACGGGGTGTTACACTGATTATTCTGAACTTATCTTCTGTCGAGATATGACCAAGGATTCAATACTATTGAGTTGAAGGATGAGATTTGTCTTTTGAATTTGAATTGTTCTCGTTAAGGCTGAGCATCTATACTGAGTTTTGTGAATATTTGAAGGAACGGGGTGACCAATATTCCAGAAAGTCTGTCTGCATGTAGTTATATAAACATTTGTATAACCTAGACTTATTAGCACCAGAATATATTGTGTCCCAAGTGTAAAGGGTAGTTTCTCTTTTTGATTATTCTGAATTTATCTTCTGCCGATGGTCATTTATTGCTTATATGACCAAGGATTCAGTACTATTATGTTGAAGGATGAGATTTGTCTTTTGAATTTGAATTGTTCTCGTTAAGGTTGAGCATCTATACTGAGTTTTGTGAATATTTGAAGGAACGAGGTGACCAATATTCCAGAAAGTGTGTATGCATGTAGTTATATAAACATTTGTATTATCTAGACTTATTAGCGCCAGAATATATTGTGTCCCAAGTGTAAATGGTACTTTCTTTTTCTGATTATTCTGAACTTATCTTCTGCCGATGGTCATATATTACTTATATAACCAAGGATTCAGTACTATTGAGTTGAAGGATGTGATTTGTCTTTTGAATTTGAATTGTTCTCGTTAAGGCTGAGCATCTATACTGAGTTTTGTGAATATTTGAAGGAACGAGGTGACCAATAATCCAGAAAGTGTGTCTGCTTGTAGTTATATAAACATTTGCATAATCTAGACTTATTAGCACCGGAATATATTGTGTCCCAAGTGTAAATGGTACTTTCTCTCTTTGATTATTCTGAACTTATCTTCTGCTGATACTTATATGACCAAGGATTCAACACTATTGAGTTGAAGGATGAGATTTGTCTTTTGAATTTGAATTGTTCTCGTTAAGGATGGACATCTATACTGAGTTTTGTGAATATTTAAAGGAACAGGGTGACCAATATTCCAGAAAGTGTGTTTGCATGTAGTTATATAAACATTTGTATAATCAAGACTTATTAGCGCCGGAATATATTGTGTCCCAAGTGTAAAGGGTACTTTCTTGTTCTGATTATTCTGAACTTATCTTCTGCCGATGGTCATATATTGCTTATATGACCAAAGGATTCAGTACTATTGAGTTGAATGATGATATTTGTCTTTTGAATTTGAATTGTTCTCGTTAAGGCTGATCATCTATACTGAATTTTGTGAATATTTGAAAGAACGGGATGACCAATATTTCGGAAAGTGTGTCTGCATGTAGTTATATAAATATTTGTATAATCTAGACGTACTAGCTGAGTGGGAGCTTTTATGCTTCTTTCTGTCCGATGAACTTTGAATGAAATGATAATCGTTCCTTTCCTTTTTCTTATCTGATTCTATTTGAAGCTATATTAGGTCAAAAGATGGCACATAACTATCTAGGTTTTTGTTTTGTGCCTAGTAAACAAGGATTTGTTTGATACATTCTTCCAAGTGAATTTTGTACTTCTTCTCGAGCCCATTCAAAAATCTGCGGCAGATTGTTTTATGTCTTAAGAAATACACATGCCACATTTATTTAGGCTGCAAGTATGACTTGTATATGAGTCCAACTACGACACTAGTACACGTGTCTGACAACTGACCTAGACACCTTACTATTTTTTCCATTTCAGGCACTTGTTTCACTCCAAAACGTAACACTGTTTCTAACTTTCTGCGTTTTGTTTTGTGGTGCTAAATAGTAATTTTTAAAGAAGACCTTCTAGTTTTTGTTCTGCTTGTAGACTATTTCCTTTGATTTGCTTTCTATTTTAGTCCTCTCCAAGAATAAGACCTCCTTCCTGGAATGACCAAATCGGCATTAAATATGTTGAAGTAGTCTAGAATAATTACTTTATATGATTTAAACTTTTATGTGACATCTTCATGCCCATTTATATCTTCCAATCATTATGGAAACAGATTTAGAAATACAAAAATAGTTACTGACTAAAACCATTTTCTCTTGAACTCCGTGGAAGTGAAAAAGTCTCTTAAGAGATTGGATTGAGGAAGTAACGGACAAGTTCTCATGATAAAATAGTCTCCTATTCCCTTTGTTTAGCCAAATTCTAATCCTGAAAGTGATAATAGACTTCACCGCTGGATTTAGATCTCTAGTATCAAAACATTTTTTTCCTTTAGCAACTTGAAATAATTTAGATGCTTTGGTAATCTTCAATGGGTCAAATAGCTCGAGTTTGACACACAATTGTGTCATCCAGTGGTTAATGACGTGGGAAAGGCGTGGGAGACTAGAGTTAAAATCTCACTAGAGACAAAAAGTACTAGATCATTTCTTCCCCTCTACCAAGCCTTGATGGATATATTTATCCGTTAACTGTTCTGATGGGCGGTGGCAGGTATAGACACCTTACCAAACCGTGCATTTCAACTTAAACCCGTTTTAGAAAGGGGTGCAACAGTAGGTATCTGTGGATTAGTTGAGGTACATGTAATTTTATTTGGTCATTTCCGTTATCCAAAAAAAAATTAAAAGGTTTGATCTATTCTTTGTAAGGTTTACACTTATGGAAGTGCTCTTATATTATTTGTATATGGAGCTTTCCTATACAGATCATTGTTTTAAATCCTCTTTGAGCTCGGTCTCTTTGCTTCGAAAGTTGTGTCTCCAGGCTGCTGGTGTCCATGTGTGCTCCTTTATTTGCTTTCGTTTTTAATTTTATTTGATTATGGCCTCAATATCAGTTCTCATTGTGGTATATCTATCATCTATTAGGATGCTTGTGACTACATCTTTCTAATTTAATGTAGTGCTCCTCATTTTCTTAGGCTGTGTGGGACAGAAGGTGGATGTGGGTGTGTGTTGCTGTCTCAGTTAACAGAGACAGTGTAGTGAAAGAAATAATCCCCTTGATTATTCTCATTAATTGAAAGGTACTTATACAAGTTACAAAATAGGAGAATTCTATTCCTATTCTACTCCTAAAACTTTATTCTACCATAATTCTAACTATACAATTATGGTAAGTGTATAATCCTAATTTAGGTAACATTTACACTACAATATGCTACAAATATACTTCCTAATATACAGATTTTGTAACACTGCCCGTAATGGGCACTGCACTGTTGGGCTGGCTGTTGGGCCTCTACAGGTCCACTGCCTTTGGGCCTTTACACGATACTGCTGCTTGGATTCTGCATTCCATACCTGTGGTATACACTATGTATATCAAGTGTATATCACGGGTATATTACCTTGTTTAACACACCCCCGCAGTCATAGCGGGCGGTCTTCGAACGCTGAGATTGTCCCTAAAATCTTCAAAAAGGACCGCGGGTAGACCCTTTGTAAAGATGTCTGCAATCTGATATCGGGACGGGCCATGGCATACCCGAACGTGACCCCGAGCAACCTTTTCCCGGACAAAGTGAATGTCCATTTCGATATGCTTAGTGCGTTGGTGCTGAACCGGGTTACCTGAAAGATAGATGACACTAATATTATCGCAATATACCAAGGTTGCCTTCTGAATGGGACAATGAAGCTCCAAAAGCAAGTTATGTAACCAACATGATTCCGAGACCACATTAGCTACCCTTCGATATTCTGCCTCGGCACTTGAGCGGGATAGAGTCGCCTGACGCTTTGTAGACCAGGAGACCAAGTTGTTGCCAAGGAACATACAATATCCTGACGTAGACCGTCTGGTGTCCGGACAAGCACCCCAATCCGCATATGTGTATGAGACAAGTGTGGATGTCGATGAAGGATACAACTGTAAACCATAGTCCACTGTACCCTGAATATACCGAATGATGCGTTTGATTGCATTCATGTGCTCAACTCTGGGATCATGCATAAATAAACACACCTGCTGAACAGCATACGTAATATCCGGTCTGGTAAAGGTAAGATACTGAAGGGCCCCTGCAAGACTGCGATAGCGGGTCGCATGCTCGTAAGGGACGCCTCCCGCGGCACCATGTTTGGGCTTAGTATCAACTGGAGTGGAAGTGGACTTACAGGATGACATCACAGCCCTCTCGATGATCTCAGCCGCATATTTTCTTTGAGACAAAAACAAACCAATCTGAATGACTCTTGACGGCAATCCCCAAAAAGTAACTCAAGGGCCCTAAGTCTTTCATAGCAAACTCAGAGCTGAGCATGACCATGATAGACTGGCGTAATGCATCGGAAGAGGTAGTCAAAATGATATCATCCACATATAACAGAATGTAGGCCAAGGATGAACCACGACGGTAGATGAACAAGGAATTATCTGACCTAATGTGAGTGAACCCAATAGTCGAAACATAGTCAGCAAACCTTGTATACCAGGCCCATGGAGACTGCTTAAGCCCATATAAGGACTTCTTCAACAAACAGACATGATGAGGACGATTAGGATCTCTGAACCTCAACGGCTGATGCATATACACTGTTTCCTTGAGATCACTATGTAGGAAAGCATTCTTGACATCCAACTGATGAATAGGCCATGCCTTAGAAAGAGCCATGATAAGCACAGTGTGAATGGTAGCCAGCTTGACCACCGGACTAAACGTCTCCCCACAATCTATCCCAACCTACTGAGTCTTACCATCACCCACAAACCGCGCCTTATGTCGAGCAAAGGACCCATCAGAATTCTCCTTATGAGCAAAAATCCACATAGACCTGATAACATTAATACCAGATGGACGGGGCACCAACTCCCACGTCTTATTATCAATAAGAGCATTATATTCATCAGTCATAGCAATTTTCCAATTCGGGTCGTTTAAGGAAGACACAGGATTATGGGGCAAGGGGGATTTAGAGACATTAGAATGTAAATTAAAATGTCTTTTAGGTGTAAAAATACTCCGCTGACTACGAGTGACCGGTCTATGACTCGAGGAAGAATTGAGTGAATTTTGGGAATTTACTGGGCTCGTGATGGGTAGCGGCCGACGATGGGCTCTTGGCCCAAATCAGCTGGATCGATCATTGGACCGGTTCGAGTGGCTGGGTCGCCCAATTGCCGGGGTGATCCAAAGAATCGGAAGTCGTGATGTGACGATGGGGACGTGGCGATGGGCCATTGGAGAATTTTGGGTGCGGAATATATCCGAAAATGGTGTGTAATATACGGGGATATATCCGAAAAATGGTGAGTAATATACGGGGATATACCATCATGCAAAAAATTATACGAACTAGGCTCGGTGGTATGAACTTTAGTAAATGGAAAATTGGGTTTCATAAAAAATTACATGACGATTAATTATGATTTTCTTGGAGGATAAATCAAAGCATTTGTAACCACGATGATTAGACGGGTAACCCAAAAACACACACGGAGTAGATCGGGCCTGAAGTTTGTTAATTGTGGTGGATGGAAATAACGGATAACACAAACACCCAAAAACCCGAAGATGAGAATAAAAAGGGTTCTTATTATATAAGATTTGGAGGGGGGAAGAATATGTCAAACCTTTGGAAGGAATTATGTTAAAGAGATATGTGGCCATTTGTAGAACATGATGCCAACAATATGGGGGTATGGAAGCATAAATTAAGAGAGTTCGGACAATGTTATTTATGGAACGAATTTTGCGTTCGGCTTTCCCATTTTGTGAAGATGTATGAGGACACGAAAAATGAAAATTGATCCCATTATTAGCACAGAACTCCCGAAACTCCCTATTGTCATACTCTTTGCCATTATCACATTGAATATTTTTTATTTCTCTTTCGAATTGGGTACAAATGAACGCTCTAAATTTTATGAAGACTAAAAACACTTGTGATTTATTCGTAATTGGAAACGTCCATAAAAAATTAGAATAGTCATCTAAAAAGAGAACATAATATCGATGACCCAACGAACTAAGAACAAGAGGCGTCCATAGGTCGCTATGAATAATATCAAATGACATTGATGTCTGAGAATTTGAGTCTACAAATGGCAACTTAACAATTTTTCCTAACGAACAAGATTGACAATTTGGGGTACGACTCGTACCCATACACGAAATAAAACTATTTTTATCTAAAACGGATAAAATAGAAGATCCCGGATGACCAAGGGGAGCATGCCACAATGAAGGAGAAATGACTGCAAAGGCGGATGACAAAGCTTGACTCGATGGACTAAAACCGAGCATGATAGGATACAGATCCCCCTACTATCACACCTCATGATATGACTCCCCGTCTTGAAATCCTTCACAGAGAAACCAAACTGATCAAATTCAATAGAAACGGAATTGTCAGTGGTGAACTTTCGGACAGACACTAAGTTTTTAATCAATTGGGGGGCATGTAAAGTATTTTTCAAGATAAGGGGTGGATTGGGGGGAGACAACATTTTTTGACCATAACCCTGAATTGGAATAGAGTTGCCATTACCAACAATTATACCCCGAGGGTTGCTCAAATTGGAATAAGATGAGAGAGTACCTGAATCGGAAGTCATGTGGGTAGTGGCACCGGTGTCCATATACCAATTTGGGTCCGGTTGAGTCAACCCCAATGTGTGCATCGCGGCCTCAATATCGGTATGAGTGGGGCCTGCTCCGTGGTGGGCTTGCGGAGGTCGGGGCCCAAGTATTCTAGGATGGGACTGAACTGGGCCGTAGCTGCTGAATCGGCGTTCTTGGCCGCCCATCGCGATGGGCCGCCATCGCTGGTTGTTGGGCCTGAAAGGCCACCACCACCGCTGGGATTCGCTGGAAAGTAGGGGCTGCTAGCCCACGGCCCACTGCCCCAGCCCCACTACTGGGACCAGGGGGTGGTGGGCCATTGTTCACTAGACGGGGCCCACTACCTGCTTGCTGACCACCGGAACCACCACCGGAACTGCTACGTTTGCCCCCGCGGTTTTTGTTATTATTCTTACGATTATTTTTGCCGCCACCATGAATATGGTTTTGGCCCGAATTCTCAACAAAACTCGAAGAACTTGGGGAGGACTCCATCATGATGACGGGGCTTGCTCCGATAGCTGCCTTTTTAGCCAAACCGGCTTCTTCCAAAGTAAGCATGGAGCGGGCTTGATAAAAGGAGGGAAGAGGGTTGCTTTGATGAAGGAGAGTTCCAACACCATTATAGGCCTCCGAAAGGCCGACAACCAATTGTAGAACCAAACTATTATTTGTTACAGGTGCGCCAACATTACGGAGTTGATCCGCCAACTCCTTGAGTTTCTTGCAATATGCAGAGACGTTTGGAAATTCTTCCATGCGAACTAGAGAGAATTCTTGCTCGAGTGTGACAACACGTGAATGTTGGTTATGTTGGAATATGTCACGCAATCTATTCCAGGCAGCCATAGCCGTGGTATCCGGCTCAATAATCGTCTGTAAAAGGTCAACCGAAATAGTGGAATAGATCCACTGGAGAACGGTAGCATCAAGAGTAATCCATAACTGAGGATCCTTCGCGGGAAGAGGTGTAGCGGGAGGAATTATGTGATGGATAACTTGATGGGAGATAGCGTGAATTTTAAACAATTCTGCCCATGTCGCATATTGGACGTTTTCCATCTCAAGCATAATAGGGATACTGTTCTTGACGTTAGAAACCATGAGGGCAGGATGATAATTGTTCTTAAACATATTGAAAGAACAAAGAAGGAGGGGAAATTTAAGAGAGATTTTTAGAGAGCGGAAGACGAAAATTTGGGAGAGAAACCCGAGGGGGGGGGGGGGGGGTTCGGCCGAGAGGTACAAAGTTTTAGGTTATGCTACATGTTAAATAAGGTAATATACCCGTGATATACATAGTGTATACCACGGGTATGGAATCTGAGAATCAGCGGCAGATGGCGTAAAGGCCCAGCGGTGGACTGTAGAATGACAGCTGATGCAGTGCCCATCACGCGATGTTACAAATATACTTCCTTATATACAGATTTTGTAATACTGCCCGTGATGGGCACTGCACTGTTGGGCTGGCTGTTGGGCCTCTACAGGTCCACTGCCTTTGGGCCTTTACAGGCTACTGCTGCTTGGATTCTGCATTCCATACTCGTGGTATACACTATGTATATCAATTGTATATCACGGGTATATTACCTTGTTTAACATGTAGCATAACCCTTCTTTCGAAATAGAGAAAAATGTGTTATATTATTGGCATATTGAGAAAATAATAAAATCCTTGTTTAGTATTGGAATGATAGGAGAGGCATAAGAAAATTGTTGGAAACAAATTAAATTTTTCGGAGAAAAGTCTGTTGTGCATTTAGTCATTTTCTAAAAATTCTATGTAAGTTGAAGTTGAACTGAGGGACCAGAGAGTATTTATTGGAGCTCATCTTAAGGTACTAATTTTGTTGGATTTCATGTGGATTTTGACTTACTTTTGCGACATATTTATGGTTCGTTTACACTGTGTTATCAGGAAAGGTTCGAAGAGTGGAGCATCTGGGACATGTTATGGATGTCAAGGCACTGGAACGCCCCAGGAATGATCCAACAGATGCAATATGTTTGTCCTGAATGCCGAGGCTCAGGTAGTTAATGAAAAATATTATGGTTATTCCGAATTCTATGATAGAAGATGAGAAAAGTTGGTGGCATCCCTTCTTTACCTATCCACAAAAAGGAAAACAAATGTAAAAAAGAGTTGGTAAATCCTTCTAATTTATTGTGTTGACGCAGGAGAGGGTATCAGTGAGAGGGACAGGTGCCCACAGTGCAAAGGAAACAAAGTTACACAAGAAAAGAAGGTCCTGGAAGTGAATGTTGAGAAAGGAATGCAACATAACAAAAAGATAACTTTCGAAGGGGAAGCAGATCAAGCTGTAAGTGTAGTCGGTTGGTTTTCTCTTGCAATTCCTTTTAAATGCACCTGACAACATATGTGAATCTTGCACCCTGAAGTCAGCACAGTATTTTGAATAGAGTGTGTAACCTCCTAAAATAATATATCGAGCTATTTGCCTCCTTGTTCTAATTTATGCGTTTCCCATTTCACTTTGGCTGTTGACTTGTCTGTTCTCATACTTTAGTCTTACTGTTATTCTTCACACCGATGCTTCACTGGAGATATTGTTTTTATTCTACAAGAAGGAGCATCCAAAGTTCAAGCGGAAGTTTGATGATCTTTATGTGGAACATACACTTACTTTGACTGAAGCTCTTTGTGGATTTCAATTTGTCCCAACTCATCTTGATGGAAGGCAGCTGTTAATCAAATCAAACCCTGGAGAAGTTATAAAGCCTGGTAAGTACTTGTTTCCCTTGTGAGCCATCTTGTCAGTGAGAGACGGGCTTCAAAGCCTTAATTCAAGCTTGAAATATCGCTTGAGAAGTAGCCATATTGATCCAAGTGGTGAAAAAGAAAAGGGTTTATGCCTGAGGTCTGGTGGAGGCAAAAACACTAGGTGATTTTTTTTCACTTGTCCAAGGCTTGGTGGACATAGTTATCCGGTACATGTGCAGGTGGGACTTGGGAGGTTGCAGATACCCCGTAATTAGTCGAGGTGCATGCAAGCTGTCAAAGAAATCACAGTTATAAAATTTAAGCATGAGAGGGCGGTGTGCGAGGTAGGATAAAATTGTTTTTGAACTCGGGCATGCTGAGGAGGCTGTATGGTAGTATTACAATGAGTATATATATATATATATATATCTGGCTGTTTTGCAGATCAATACAAGGCAATAAATGATGAAGCCATGCCTAATTATGGCAAACCTTTCATTAAGGGTCGGCTTTATATCCATTTTTGAATTACTATTAGTAATCGACTCTATAACTTCTTCAATAAACGCTGGTTAAATATAACGTGTATACATGGATGCAAACCGTGTATATCACCTATTCCCACCTTGTATATAATTTATCTTATTTATATAATTATTGTACAAGTGTAATTATGGTATTAGTCTTGTATTAGGAAAATGTATTAAAGTTGTATTAGGAAAATGTAGATTTATTTATTGTATATCATGTATATATAGACCTCTTCATTAATGAAAATAATCAAGAGATTATATTCTTTCATTGTATCAGAAGTGTAGGGCAAAATTTCCTTCTCTCAAAAACACCTTCCTCCACTCACTTACCTTCTCAGAATCCGAGATTCCGGCCACTGACCGACGACTAATTTCTCCCAAATTTTCATCCTAATCCCTAATTCTCCTCTTGTTATTTCATCATGTCTTCTTCAAAGAACACGTTTCATCCTGCCATTGCATTCTCCAACATCAAGAACCACATTCCTATCGTTCTTGAGATGGAAAACGGCCAGTATGCGACGTAGACAAAATTATTTAAAGTTCACGCACACTCTAATCGAGTCCTTCATCGCATCATCCCCTCGGAAACAGGCAAGAAGAAAGTGCCTACCACCGATGATGACATTGAGTTATGGTTAACTCTTGATGCTATGGTACTCTAGTGGATTTATGCCACTATTTCTACAGATTTCTTGCAGACTATTATTGAACCCGACGCTACGGCAATGGACACTTGGAATAGGTTGCGTGATATATTCTAAGATAATAAAAATTCTCGTGTCGTGACCCTTGAGCAGGAATTCTCTCACGTCAACATGAAGAATTTTCCGAATGTCTCCGTCTATTGTAAAGACTCAAGGAATTGGCATATCAACTTAAGAACGTTGGTGAGCCCATCACGAATGATCATCTTGTTCTTCAGATGGTTGCAGGCCTATCCGAGGCTTATAATGGCGTTGAGACTCTTCTTCGTCAAAGTAATCCTCTCTCGCCGTTCTACCAAGAACATTCTATGCTTACCTTAGAAGAAGCCGACTTGGCTAAAAAGGCGGCTACCGGAGCCACTTCCGATGACCCTCACTCCTACTCGGACAATTCTTGCCACAACCGTAATAATGGTGGCGGTAAAAAGGGCCAAAATCAGAAATATAGCGGCAAAAACCGCGGCGGCCGCGGCAGCAAGGGCGGCAGTGGAAGAGGTCGTGGCGGCGGTGGCCAGCCAGCTGAGCCACAACACCACTAGCCGCAGCCTTGGGCCAATGCACAATTGTCGTGGGGCTGGGCCAGTGGGCAGTGCCCAATTTCCAGCCACAGCCCCCAGCGAATTGGGCCAGCTATTCCACTTCACAGCAGGTTCATAATAGGCAGCCTGCTGGGCCTTGGCAGCAGGCTGGCCTGCTTGGGCCTCGGCCTCAGCAGGTCTTCATTACTGCGGGCCTAACAGCAGTCCCAACACCCACGAATATCGAGGCTGCGATGCATACACTTGGATTAAATCTCCCGGACGCAAATTGGTATATGGACACTGGTGCCACTTCTCACATGACATCCGCACCAGGTAATCTTTCGTCTTATTTCAATTTGAGCAAAAATCGTGACATAGTTGTTGGTAATGGTCATTTAATTCCAATTCATGATTATGGTCACTCAAATTTGTCTCCCCCTCATCCACCTCTAGTCTTGAAAAATGTCCTTCATGCCTCTCACTTAATTAAAAATTTGGTGTCTTGTCCGAAAATTCACAACTGATAATTGGGTTTCTATTAACTTTAACCCTTTTGGATTTTCTGTGAAGGATTTCACGACGGTGATACCTCTAATGAGATGTAATAGTCGGGGAGACCTTTCTTTGTCTAAAAAGTCTAAAGTTTTTTCCACATTCTTAATATTTAGAGCTTTCATCTGTACTCAATTTGAACGGGATATTCAAAACATTCAATGTGATAATGAAAGGGAATATGATAATGGGCCGTTTTGGGAATTTTGTGACATTAATGATATAGTTTTTCGGTTTTCTTGTCCTCATACGTGTTGACAAAATGGGAAAGCCAAACGAAAAATTTGTACCATTAATAATATTGTCCGCACTTTACTCGCCCATGCTTCATTACCTCCATCTTTTTGGTATCATGCATTACAAATGGCTACTTATCTCCTTAACATACTTTCTACCAAATGATTAACATATCAATCTCCCTTAAAAATTCTTATCACAAAGACCCTTCGTATTCTCATCTTAGGGTGTTTTGGTGTTTGTGCTATCCACATTTTCCGTCCACTACAATTAACAAACTTCAAGTCCGTTTTACCGCTTGTGTGTTTTTGGGTTATCTGTCTAATCATCGTGGTTACAAATGTTTTGATTTATCTTCTAATAAAATCATAATTAGTTGCAATGTTATTTTTGATGAAACTCAATTTTCGTTTGCTAAATTATATAATTCCGTGTCTAGTTCGTATATTGTTTTGGATATGGACCCTCATAGTATATCATCCAACAGTGGGCCCAACATTCCTGTGACCCGTCCTGCTGGCCTGAATAATCTCGGTACCGATCCACAGTCTCAGCCACTGCCCAATCCAGTTTCAGCGTTTTAGCCAGCAAGCCCACTGCCTGCTAGCCTAATAAATTCTTCCTCTGGCCCACGTATTTCCAACCCACTTCCTGTTTTATTTGAGCCTGTTTCAACTAGTCCTGTTTCAGCTTCTCGGCCAGCAGGCCACTGCCTGCAGGCCCATTACCTCTGCCTGGAAATCCACTTTTCCAGCCAACAAGCCCACTGCCTGCTGGAATCGACGATTGTGCTGGAGCTGGAGCTGGAACAAGAACTGGAGCTCGAGCTAGAGTGTTCTCATCATCAGGCTCATCTACCAGCTGAGACCACTACCTTCTCCTCCTGCATGTGCTCCATGTCCTCCACTACATAAGTGTCCGCGTCCACAACCACCATGACGTCCTCTCCCGGGTTGATATCGATCCGCTGGTACATGTTCATCATACGTGCAACCTCTCGTGCCTGCCACATAGTGTTCGCGGATATAGATGCGGCAGGCACGAAAGGCCGCACGTATACATGAACATGTACTAGCGGATCGGTATCAGCCCGGGTGAGGACGCGGATGTAGTGGAGGACATGGAGTACATGCAGACAGAGGATGTGGTGGTATTCAGCTTGTTGATGACCATGCGACTCCCGCTCCCCTTCGCGCTCCAGTTTCAGTTTTAGCTTCAGTTCCAGCACAATCATTGACTTCAGCAGGGCCAATTGCACATACACTGCGTACTCCAACATGCCTATTTACAAATACACTTGGGTATTCATCTCAGCCGAGCCAGAACGAGTACTTTCCCTTACATGATAACGTTGATTGGACTGCTTATCACGTAGTAGGAGAGGACTGACCATTGCGAAATTTGGAGGGTCCTAGGTAGCTACACTTCGATACTGATTTTTTGTCCTTCGGTGATTTTCTTGACGACACGTAGTTTAAAAATTAAAGTATTTCTTTTAAATATATGTATCATTTAATACAAAAAATATTTATTATTTCATACTTTTCTATATCTTAGGGTTCGTCGACATTACATCCGTCGGAGCCACCTGCTCAGGAGCATGTCGAACCGCAACTTAGATTTTTAATAAAACTTAATTTTATTCCATATAAGTTTAACATTAACTTAAAACTTTTTAAAACTATTTTTTTAAAGATTTATTTTGACATCGGAGAGGACAACTCTCCAGCTCCAACCATTCAGGATCTCGTTCATGAGATTACTTCGAATCATACACCAGACCCCTCTCAGGAGTCCGTCGACACACATATTTTATTTTTAACAAAAGTTAATGTATTTAATATAAATTAAAATTAACACAAATTTTTATATGTTTTTTCATGTTCATCCTTCGGCGCCTGCGGTCCGTCTCCTGATGAAGACGATGATATTAATGACCATGAACGTACTGATCCCAACAGACTGGCTCCAATTATAAAAATTAGAGACGGTCACAAACATGCCATGGTCCGTACTTCGAAGAAGGGCAAGGGAAAAAAATGGCAGATGATCATGACTTAGAGCGTCCTGTTATTAAGAGGAAGTATGGAGACGATGGCGAGGGTGTTGGGGATTGTATGAGCCTTAGGCCTTAGGTTATTCTAAAACATCCTACATGCGGGACCCATTGCCGATTGTTTATATGTAATTAAGTTGTATAGTTTAAGTTAATATTATATTTTTGCATCTATTTATTAATGATAAATATTATCTTAGTCTTTATTATTAACTTACGTGACATTATAAATTAATTGTATAAAAATCTCGACATATTCGAAATAAAGTTATGCATTGACTAAAACATAACACACTTAAATCTAAATCCTAAAAAATAGAACACTTAAACGTAATGATATCAAGTTTCAAAAAAACTTACTTCGAGCACTTTACAACTTCTAAAATGACGACTTGAATTTGTAGATATCCTTGATGTATTGATCCTATATTATTTTTCGCACAAAAAATAGCGGGTCCTATAAAAAATATTGACGTTCCGGACTCTTGAGACATAACTAATCTTTGATCAAAATATGAAAAAAATTGAAAATATAGAAGATCAATGAAGGCCAAGTGTTGGATAATTATAGAAGTACCTTTAACGCAACAATTTGTTGCGTTAAAGAAGTTAACTGCACCATTACAATTAACTCCTTTAACGCAACTTGCGTTAAAGGTATTTTTTGTAATTTTCTTTTGTTGGATTGTTTTGGTTCCAAACATTTTTAGGTCATTTAAGTTCCGTATGATATGTTAATGGTATTTCATAGTCCTACATATCATTGCTCACTTGGGACTTCTGAGCTTACACAAATCGTCACTGTCCTTTTGTATCAAGTAGTACATGAAATTGAAGTAAAACTGTGACACAAAATAATCATGTGTACCTTTTAGATTAATCCATTATAACTAACCTAATTAATACATATTCTCACCTCAGGATTCGGTGTAAATAGCGGGTGCAGATAAGTTTTTATGGTTATAATCTTAGGGACCGAGGACTATGTTGGGGTCGGTAATTGTGCTTATATTTTTCCTTTTTTATATTTCCGTTATGAATAATTTTCTGCGGTACAATTCATAGTGGTCTCTATTGTATTATCACATTACTGAAACGTAGTAATGTTACCAATGTACCAAGGGATACTTGAAAGGTACTCCATCTGTTCCAAGTTATAAATGAGTTTATATACACCTTAGTGAAAAAAATTATATGATACCTTTCCCGAAGCTTTTGTATAACACTTTCTTGTTTTGCGATATTTTAGAATGTTTGCCATCATTCTGTTTATAAACAACCTGAATTCATTGAACTATACAAATTTTAGATTTTGAGGTGATGTTCTTTGGTTTATCAAATATATTTTAATCATTACTTACAAATTCTTTCACAATCGTTAATATCATTTTTTTTTTGTTCTACAATCGTTAATATCATTTTTTTTTGTTCTACAATCGTTAATATCATATAAGTTAACTAGGTTTTTTTAGTTTATTGTTCAGTCATACTATTACTTAAAATGGAACTGAGAAAGCAGTAAATTGTGCCTAAACACATTCTGTTGGAATACAGACAAAATGGAACTGAGAAAGCATTAAATTGCTCAAAGCCCCAGTTCACTTCTTGTCCATTGCTCAAAAGTGTGGTGGATGATATAACTGTTAAACAGAGCAATATACATGTAATATACACTGAATATATAGTAGTGTATATCACATGTATATCAGTGGACTGAAGCAGCAAGCAGCAGTGCAGCAAGGCCTCTCGGCAGTGGGCCTCTCTATCACTGGACTGAAGCAGCAAGCAGCAGTGCAGCAAGGCCTCTCGACAGTGGGCCTCTCTTAGCCCAGCACGTCCAGCCCATCACGGGATTTAGGGCAGCAAAACAGTAGACAGAATTTGTATATTAAGGAAAGTATATTGTGTGTATATTGTAGTATATTTGTTACCTAGATTAGGATATACACTTACCATAATTAGGATATACACTTACCATAATTGTATAGTTAGAATTATGGTAGAAGAAGGTTTTGTAACTTGTATATATATCTATTCAATCAATGAAAATAATCAAGGGGATTATTTCTTTCATGGTATCAAAAGACTAGGTCTAAACAAAAGTTTTTCTCTCAAACTTTTGTCTTCCTTGTGGCCGAGACACCCCCCCCCTCGGGTTTCTCTTCCAAAATTCGTCTTCCGCTCTCAAAAACACCTCTCTTAAATTTCCCTTCCTTCTTTGTTCTTCCAATATGTCTAAGAACAATTATCACCCTGCCCTCACGGTGTCCAATATCAAGAGCAGTATCCCTATTGTCCTTGAGATGGAAAACGTCCAACATGCGACGTGGGCGGAGTTGTTTAAAATTCACGCTATCTCTTATCAAGTTCTTCAGCACATCATTCCTCCCGCTAGACCCCTTCCTGCGGAGGATCCTGAGTTATGGATTACACTTGATGCTACCGTTCTCCGGTGGATCTACGCCACTATTTCCGTGGACCTTCTACAGATGATTATTGAGCCTGATACCACGGCTATGGCTGCATGGAATAGATTGCTTGACATATTTCAAGACAACCAACATTCATGTGTCATCACACTCG
Source organism: Anisodus acutangulus (assembly GCA_029783415.1). Lineage (NCBI taxonomy): Eukaryota > Viridiplantae > Streptophyta > Magnoliopsida > Solanales > Solanaceae > Anisodus > Anisodus acutangulus. The sequence continues at coordinate 9,276,113 of CM056492.1, forward strand.
AGCAGGAATTCTCTCTCGTTCGAATGGACGAATTTCCAAACGTTTCTGCATATTGCAAGAAACTAAAGGAGTTGGCAGATCAACTCCATAATGTTGGCGCACCGATAACAAATAATCGTCTAGTTCTACAGTTGGTTGCCGGTCTTTCGGAGGCCTATAATGGTGTGGGAACTCTCCTTCGCCAAAGCAACCCTCTTCCCGACTTCTATCAAGCCCACTCCAAGCTTACGTTGGAAGAAGCCGGTTTGGCTAAAAAGGCGGCTACCGGAGCAAGCCCAATCGTCATGGTGGCATCCTCTCCTAGTTATTCTGGTTTTGTGAATAATTCGGGCCAAAACCATAATAATAGTGGCGGCAAGAATAATCGCAAAAATAATAACAAAAACCGCGGGGGCAAACGCGACGTTTTGGTGGCGGTTCCGGTGGTCAACAAGCAGGCGGTGGGTCCTATCCAGGGTACAGTGGCCCACCACCCCCTGGGACCAGCAGTGGGGCCTATGGTAGTGGAACCCATACCATCCAGCAGCAGGTTCCAGCGGCCAGTGGGCTGGCCAACAGTCCAGGCCCAACACCCAACAGTGGCGGCCCACTGGCCAGTGGCCCAACAACGGCAGCAACAGCAGTTACGGCCCAGCTCCACCACGGCCAGGAGTTCTTGGGCCCCGACCTCCGCAAGCCCATCATGCAGCAGGCCCCACTCAAACCGACATCGAGGCCGCAATGCACACACTGGGGTTATCTCAACCGGACCCAAATTGGTATATGGACACCGGTGCCACTACTCACATGACTTCCGAATCAGGTACTCTCTCATCTTATTCCAATTTGAGCACCCCTCGGGGGATAATTGTTGGTAATGGAAGTTCTATTCCAATTCTAGGGTATGGTCAGAAAACGTTGTCTCCCCCCAATCCACCACTCCTCTTGAAAATTTTTTTGCATGCTCCTAAATTGATTAAAAATTTAGTGTCTGTCCGAAAGTTCACAAATGACAATTCTGTTTCTGTTGAATTTGATCCTTTCGGTTTCTCTATGAAGGATTTCAAGACGGAGAGTCATCTCATGAGGTGTGATAGTAGGGGGGATCTGTATCCTATCATGCCCGGTTTCAGTCCATCGAGTCCAGCCTTACCGTCAGTTTTTGCAGCCATCTCTCCTTCCATGTGGTATGCTCGCCTGGGTCATCCAGGATCTTCTATTTTATCTGTTTTAGATAAAAATAGCTTTATTTCTTGTAAGGGTACGAGTCATACTCCAATTTGTCAGTTTTGTTCATTAGGAAAAATTGTTAAGTTGCCATTTGTAGACTCCAATTCTCATACTTCTATGTCATTTGACATTATTCATAGCGACTTATGGACGTCTCCGGTTCTTAGTTCATTGGGTCATCGATATTATGTTCTCTTTTTAGATGATTATTCTACATTTTTGTGGACGTTTCCAATTGCGAATATATCACAAGTGTTTTCCGTCTTCATCAAATTTAGAGCGTTCATTCGTACTCAATTCGAAAGAGAAATAAACAATATTCAATGTGATAATGAGAAAGAGTATGACAATAGGGAGTTTCGGGAGTTTTGTGCTAATAATGGGATAAATTTTCATTTTTCGTGTCCTCATACATCTTCACAAAATGGGAAAGCCGAACGCAAAATTCGTTCCATAAATAACATTGTCCGAACTCTCTTAATTCATGCCTCTGTACCTCCATATTTTTGGCATCATGCTCTACAAATGGTCACATATCTTCTTAACATAATTTCGTCTAAAGGTCTGACATATTCTTCCCCCCTCAAAATCCTATATAATAAGAACCCTTCTTATTCTCATCTTCGCATTTTTGGGTGCTTATGTTATCCGTTATTCCCATCCACCACAATTAATAAACTTCAGGCTCGGTCTACTCCGTGTGTATTTTTGGGTTATCCGTCGAATCATCGTGGTTATAAGTATTTTGATTTATCCTCCAAGAAAATCATAATAAATCGCCATGTCATTTTTTATGAAACCCAATTCCCTTTTACGAAAGTTCATACTCCCGAGCCTAAGTCGTATAATTTTTTGGATGACCAAATATCCCCGTATATTATTCAGAATTTTTCGGACATCTCCCGCACCCAAAATCCTCCAGTGGCCCATCGCCGCTGGACACACAGATCGCCACGCCCGATAATTCCACCATCGAACAGTTCCACAATTGGGCGATCGGCCCAATTACAGGCTGGTCCAGACGATGAGTCCATTATTTACCGATTTGGGCCAGCAGGCCCACTGCCTGCTGGCCAGTCCGTCTCGAGCCTAGAAAATTCCCTCAATTCCTCCTCGAGTCATAGACCGGTCACTCGAAGTTAGCGAGGTATTTTTACACCTAAAAGACATTTTAATTTACATTCTGATGTATCTAAATCCCCCTTGCCCCGCAATCCTGTGTCCGCATTAAATGACCCTAATTGGAAAATTGCTATGACTGATGAATATAATGCTCTTATTGATAATAAGATGTGGGAGTTGGTGCCCCGTCCATATGGTATTAATGTTATCAGGTCTATGCGGATTTTTGCTCATAAGGAGAATTCAGATGGGTCCTTTGCTCGACATAAGGCGCGACTTGTTGGTGATGGTAAGACTCAGCAGGTTGGGATAGATTGTGATGAGACGTTTAGTCCGGTGGTCAAACCGGCTACCATTCGCACTGTGCTAAGCTTTGCTCTTTCAAATACTTGGCCAATTCATCAGTTGGATGTCAAGAATGCTTTCCTACATGGTGATCTCAAGGAAACAGTCTATATGCATCAGCCGTTGGGTTTCAGGGATCCAAACCGTCCTCATCATGTATGTTTGTTGAAAAAGTCCTTATATGGGCTTAAGCAGTCTCCAAGGGCCTGGTACACGAGGTTTGCTGACTTTGTTTCAACTATTGGGTTCACTCATAGCAGGTCAGATAATTCCTTGTTCATCTACCGCCGTGGTTCGTCCTTGGCCTACATTCTGTTGTATGTGGATGATATCATCTTGACTGCCTCATCCGATGCTTTGCGCCAGTCTATCATGGCCATGCTCAGTTCTGAATTTTCTATGAAAGAATTAGGGTATTTGAGTTATTTTTTGGGGATTGCCGTCAAGCGTCATTCAGGTGGCTTGTTTTTGTCTCAACGAAAGTATGTTGCTGAGATCATAGAGAGGGCTGGGATGTTATCCTATAAGTCCACTTCCACGCCAGTTTATGCAAACCCAAAGCTAAGTGTCGCAGAAGGTGCACCATACGAAAACCCGACCCGCTATCGCAGTCTGGCAGGGGCCCTCAAGTATCTTACCTTTACCAGACCGGATATTACATATGCGGTTCAGCAGGTGTGTTTATTCATGCATGATCCTAGAGTTGAGCATATGAATGCAATCAAACGCATCATTCGGTATATTCAGGGGACACTAGACTATGGGTTGCACTTGTATCCTTCATCTATATCCACACTTGTCTCTTACACGGATGCTGATTGGGGTGGTTGTCCCGACACCAGACGGTCGACTTCAGCTCTTTGTATGTTCCTTGGCAACAACTTGGTCTCCTGGTCAGCAAAACGTCAGGCAACTCTATCACGCTCAAGTGCCGAGGCAGAATATCGAGGGGTAGCGAATGTGGTCTCCGAATCATGTTGGCTACGTAATTTGCTTTTGGAGCTTCATTGTCCCATTCAGAAGGCAACCTTGGTATATTGCGATAACATTAGTGCCATCTACCTTTCAGGTAACCTAGTTCAACACCAACGTACTAAGCATATCGAAATGGACAATCACTTTGTCCGTGAAAAGGTTGCAAAGGGTCAAGTTCGCGTATGCCATGTCCCGTCTCGTTATCAAATTGCAGACATCTTTACAAATGGTCTACCAGCGGTTCTCTTTGAAGATTTTAGGGACAGTCTCAGCGTTCGAAAACCGCTCGCTATGACTGCGGGGGTATGTTAAACAGAGCAATATACATGTAATATACACTGAATATACATCAGTGTATATCACATGTATATCGATGGGATCGACAAGCGGCCGGTGCAGCAAGGCCTCTCGGCGATGGGCCTCTCTTAGCCCAAAGACGCCCAAACCCATCACTGGATTTAGGGCAAGAAAGCGATGAGACATAATTTGTATATTAAGGAAAGTATATTGTGTGTATATTGTAGTATATTTGTTACCTAGATTAGGATATACACTTACCATAATTAGAATATACACTTACCATAATTGTATAGTTAGAATTATGGTAGAAGAAAGTTTTGTAACTTGTATATATATCTATTCAATCAATGAAAATAATCAAGGGGATTATTTCTTTCAATAACAGCTGCTTATTTGTATATTTATTTATTTATTTACTTTTTTTTAATCAATTTCCCAGTACCCCTGAGTATTTGTATTAATCCTAAAACGAAACTCGCACCAGATAGTTACAAAGAGATGGAACATGTCATCCAATTCCAAACCTCTGGCCTACCGGTACCCCTGGGTATTTGCATTAATCCCAAAACGAAACTTGCACCAGATAGTTACAAAGAGGTGGAACATCCCATTCAAACCTCCGGCTTTACAACTGCACAGCAAAAAGCACCTAAACTAGGTTTCAAATACACGACTAGCAGTTATTCATTTACACAGATTCTACCAGATACATAGTTATAAAAAATTCAGCTTCTTTTTGAATCTTAGAGAGGGCTTCTGAATTTGATCCATTTGATAAGGGTCTCTCGCGATCCATTGGACCCAACTTATCCACACACATAATAATTTAATATCATGCCTTTTATTAATCCACCACTTGGGTCACGCCACTATCCTTTCAAGCTAAAACCAATTAACACAAGTCCAAATTTCAACAGTCTCCCACTTGGACGCCAGTGTTAATTGAGGACACGGAAACAATTTTAAAAAAATTGAGATTTTGATAAACTCATTTTGGAAAAGATTTGAAGACTCTATAGTGGCCACAATACTTACATAACCAATGATAGAATGACCCATTCAACAATCCATCCAGTCTCAATGGCGAAAACTAACAACGAACCATAGCGAGCATCATACCGTTTTAGGGTATGAATTCTATCTATGACCACGTTTGTTAGAATCTCCATCAACATGGATCAAACATGTGTGCTAAGCATATCATCTTTCTAATCAAGGTGAACAAAACTACACCTCTTAGAAAGATATATTTCTCCAAATGACATAAAACCATATAACCTCACGTGCCTCCAAGTGACACCATAATCATATCACCTCAGGAGGTTTTTCTTGTGCCTTACCCAGGATAATAAAGACAACCAGCATCAGAACTCAAAAATACCACGATTTTATGTAATATCCAATTGAAATCAATAAATAAACAAATAAACATGTTAGTCAATAAGCATGACAAATATCAAACAACACAAGCTTATATTTAAGGACAAGAAATAAAATTTATTAAAAGCAGTATCTCAGTCAGCAATTACGAAGTAACTCCCATTGACTATACTACATCAAAAAACTATAAGATATCCATATTTTGAGCATGTCCATTAAACACCATAGACCTAAGACGTTTAGTCAAAGAATAAGTCAACATAGATTCTGTATTAATATACTCAATACATATATCTCCTTCCTTTACCATGTCTCTAACCTTAAGATACATAAGCCTAACATGCTTAGAGTCTCTTGTCCTCTTGTTATTTTTTAGAGAAAGACACAACGGAACTGTTACCATAAAAGATGGTCACTAACTTAGATATGAAATCCACAATTTGTAATTTAGTAAGAGAATTCTTCATCCAGACAGCTTGTGAAGCAGTCTAAAAACAAGCAATAAACTATGCTTCGATTGTGGATGTAGCATTAATATTCTGTTTCTCACTCTTTCAAGAAACAACACCTCCAACCAACATAAAATATAACGAAATGTCAATCTCATAAAATGTCATAATAATTAAATTACCATTGGCTATTTAGATATTGACATAATCATATTTATTTTTCACAAGTTCAAATTTTGTAATGACTTCATCAAATTTCAAGTATCACTATATGGGGGCTTGTTTAAGCCCATGGATAAAGTTATTAAGCTTACACACTAGATGTTCTTTACCAGCTTCTTGAGACCCTTCAGGCTGAACCATATAAGCTTCTTCAAACAAACTACCATTTAGCAAAGTAGTTTTAACATCCATCTGGTGCAATTCTTAATCAAAATGGGCACAAAAGCCATGATAACTCTAAATGCATCTTTTGATGAAACATGAGAAAAAGTTTCTTCTAATAAATACATTTTTTCTGAGTAAGTTTCTTTAATAATTAGCCTTACTTTGTAGCGGTCTGTATTTCTCTTGGAATCTCTTTTTTTAAACACCCATTTGCAATCAATAGGTTTAAAACTTACAGACAACTCTACTAACTCCCACACTCCATTGTGTTTCATGGAGCGCATTTCATCTTCCATTGCCTCACGTTATTTATCAACAGAGAGAAAAAGGCTTGAGCATATGATAAAGGATCAATCAGTTCTTCACTGTCATTAAGAGTTTCAGTCATATACACAATAAAATCATCAGAAATAACATATCTTTTTTTCTATTTGTGATCTACGAGGTGGCTCAATATGTTCATTATGTTCAAGAACTGCAGGAAGTCCATCATTGTTTCCTAAATCCTCCTCCTCATGAATAGGTTAGTTTACCACATTTTCATATACAATTCAATCACAAACATCATGCTCAAGAAATTTTACATTAATGGACCTAATGATTCTTGTGACATGCCCATGACAGAAAAACCTAAATTTTTTAGAGTAATAAACATAGCCTATGAAAAAACAACTGTTGATTTTAGGATCAGTCTTCCTTGCAGTGGTTGTATAACAACGAACTTTCAGCCGACATCCCCAAATATGAAAGATGATTCAAATTAGGTTTTTTGGGTTGTCCAGAGTTCAAAAGGGATTTTAGGGACATATTTTGTAGGAATTCTATTTAGAATATAATAATTATTTTTAAAGATTCACCCCAAGGAGACTCAGGAAGGCTAGTCCTTGATATTATACTTCTCACTATTTTTATGAGAGTACGATTTCGTCTTTCAGCCACATCATTCTACTCATACATATCTGGCATGGTGTCTTATTCTATTATCCCACATTCTTGCAAAAATAAAGCAAAAAGACCCCATACATTAACCAGACTTATCATATTTTTCATAATATTCACCCCAAAGACAGACCTCACTATCTTAATGGACCTCCCAAGCTATTTTTTAACTTTAGTTTTGTAAATTTTAAATTTAATTTTCAAGTGCTTAAGACTTCTCTTTTAAAAGGTTTATATAATAATATCTAGAAAAGTCGGCAATAAAAATAATAAAATATTTGTGGTTGGTCAAGGTAGGTTCATAAGGTCCACTAATATCAGTATGAATAATTTTCAAGAGTTCAGAGCTCCTAGTAGAACCGTGTCTGTTAACATTGGTCATTTTACCTTTGACACAGTCAACACAAATTTCAAAATCTTTTGAATCAAGAACAGATAAAATATTTTCCTTTATCAATCGCTTAATTTTTCTTTAGAAATATGACCAAGACGCCTATGCCATAATAGATAAGACATTTTATTCATTGTAGGTCTTTTGTGGACAATTTTATCAACATGCATTGCAGAAAAATTTTGCCTCAACACATTTAAGCGATGTAGACCATCACTCAAAATGTCATCACCAACATCATGTGAATCGTAAGAGATTTTAACAAAATCACCATTTACTTGAAATCCATAACCAGATTGGTTCAAAAGTGAAAGAGAAACAAATTTCCGTCTCATGGATGGTACAAAAATAGTATTTTCTATATGAATACTAGAATTAGTTTGAAAGATAAAATGGGTTGTCCCTATAGACTCTACTTTTGCTTTGACTCCATTGCCCACAACTATGTTGGCTTCATCCTCTTTTAGCTTTTGTCTGCTTATCAAGTCCCGCAAGTCATTGGTTACATGAACAATTTCACCACTATCCAACCACCAAGAATTTAAAGGAATATCCACAAGACTAGTTTCAAAGCAGGCAAAAGCCAAAAGGTTACCTGATTTCTTTTTCAGGGACAGTCAACTTTCTTATGACTTACTTGTTTGCAATCCCAACACTTGATTTCTTTCTTAATCAGAACTTGAGGTCCAATAGGATTATGAGACTGACCGTGGTAACACCAAACTTATGACCACCTGAATGACGAGATTGACCATGTTTCTTTTTATAAAATTTGGATCCATCTTTTCTTTTATAAGAGAGATAATCAGCTGATTTGGACAAACTAACAAGGTTCACTATGACAAAATCATCAGTAATAGTGACACTTAAACTATTCAGCTTGGTAGCATTGTTTATCAATTTCATGATATGATCACCGACACTACCTACAAAGTCATACCTTATGGTGGAAAGGGAATCAATCAGGCTACCTATTTCAGCTTTATCGGATTCTTGGAATTTTTGTCCAATGACACTCAAGAAATTCTTCGCGCTTCCATTATCCTTGACCGCACCTTTTATGTGATCAGAAATGGATCGTTTTATTTTCATAAGGCTCAATTTGTTTGCCTTGATCCATTTCTCATAATTTGTCTTTTCTTCAGAAGAGCTGGTAGTGGTAGGTTCATCAGGTTTTGGTTCACTCAATGCAAAATCTAGACCCATCAGGCCCAACATTATTTCAATATCTTGCTTCCACTTCTTGTAGTTGCTACTAGTCAGAGTTTCAATGGAATTCAATTGAGTAGTTATGTTGTTAACAACGGTAGGCAAACAACACAAAACATTAGAGTAAAACATGGGTATTAATATATAAATCTAAAGAGTCTAAGACATCTATTATACCTCTCCTTTGGGTAGAAGATGCAACTGTCTCCTATTTAATAATCAAGGAGTCCAAGACATTCATTGTATCCTCACCTTTGGGCAAGAGAACAAAACTTCCTCCTCAATTAATCCAAGAGTCTAAGGCATGCATTATGTCCTTCCTTTGGGACAGAGACATAAAACATCCTCTTATAATAAATTTATCCTCTTATTTTATATACATGAGAATTCAAGACATTAAATTTCTTCCTTTGGGTGAAAAACACAATATGTCTTCTCACTAGTTGATTTAGACTCACTAGTATCAAAAGGTAAATCTCCAACACTATCATATACTTATCAAGAACAATTTAAACATGGTTAATGACTCAAACAAATAGACCACTTTGATGAAAACCATTCATTAATCATAACTCTCAATCCATGTATGATATTACTTCACATGTATAAAGTTTTAAGAATTTCTAATGATTTCAAATAAATAGACCACTTTGGTAGAAAGTAGAAACTATTCATTAATCATAATCCTCAATCTTTGTATTAATTAATCTCAGATGTATACAATATTAAGAACTCTTCAGTGACTCTAAACAAATAGACCACTTCGGTGACACTTTATTAATCACAAGTTCTTAGTTATACACGTTTACACATGATAAAATGACACCCATATATTTAAACTCTTTCCAGTGTTAAAATTCAATTCTAATCATCCTCTGAATATAAGCAAAAGCACTGAACAAAACTTTACTGCAACGTTTATATTGGGAATGAAAAAGAGCAATATTCCATAAGAGAATTTGATCACCAATAATATATAAGTAGATAGATGTTGTACGGATCCATGTGACCTTAACAGAATGTTTTACTTTCTTATAAAAGGAATCTCTCTATTCCTTTTCAAAGTTGTAGTGTAGGAAACCCTAAGCAACACTTCGTTGTCTTTTCGCCTACTCAAATTCATTCATCCAAAACAGACGCCATTATTCAACGACGAAAAGAATTGATTTTGCGAGAAATAATGTCGGACCGTAGTCCGAAATTTATAGCAGTTCTTTACATTTAAATTCAACATTAATTTTTTTTATCTTAATCTCAAATTATGGTAGCTCTGATACCTACTATAAGATAATTGATTTGTAGCCATAGTAGAGATTAAGACACGAGTATAAACTTAATCTTGAGATAGAATAAAGAAAGTGTACCGTTCACTTCCATTATTTCTACAACGATAGCAATTGACGGTTAAGTCTAAGACCAATTTCCATGATCCACTAGCTATCTCGAGCGATGGACGTCAACCACTATACTACATATTCAGTTCAAAATATGTTAGGGTTTTCTGATAGTCCGGGAAAGGGGGGTTGGCCTCTATTTATATAGAATGTCTACCCATCACAAGTCAATAGTTATTGTTGGAAATTTGCCTTTGGTGGGAAAGTTGCGTCCACCCATATTTAATGACTTAAACACTAGGGTTCCGCATGTTGGAGACTTTGTCTCTTCACACGTGCATAATCTACTAAGTGAGTAGATTACCGTAGGGTCAAGGATCGTCAAATTTCGTTAAGAAATGAAAGAGATATTGGTCCACGAAGTAAGGTGTTTGAGGCATGAAAATATGGTGTGGGACAAATCGGAAAAGGAAGAATTGTTCTTTTTATAAGCCTAAAAAATGGATAAGGGTTTGGGACCCCAAGGGGTAACCCATGTGTTTGAAAGAGGGAGGACCTAGGTGTGCTTGGGTTTGAGGCTAGCCCCACACGCGCGCCGCTTCCGCCTGTCCGGGCTCGGGTCGTGGGCTGCTGGGCTGCTTTTGAGATTATCTTTTAGACCCCAAACTATTTAGTATTTATAGTTTGGTCCATGGAGTTTCAGGAATGGTGGTCAGCAACAGTTTATGGCATTAAAGTTCTGAAACGTTTTGCACTTACTACAAAATGTTTCTGGCCCATGAATTCCCATGAATACACCTCTTAAAGGACCTCTTAATCACCCCTCCTCCTCATAAACACTATATATTGAGACCTTACTCTTGTTTGAGGGCAGTGGGAGAGAGGACGAAAAACATAAAAACAATCCAAAAGAAAGATACAGAAACAGTAGCAAAATAAAAGAACATTCTTCCTTTCCTCTAAATTTTCCATTATTCATCAAGTCGTTTCGTGTTTGTTTTCTTCATCAAAATCATCCTATTTGATTTATAGTGTTGATTAGTTGTTGTTTTATCTTGGGAGGCGTAAAAACATATATACGGGGCAATCTTGTCTTAAAGACAGAGAGCCATCTCTCGATTCAGCCACAATTGTAACAATTCAGATTTAGTGTTTCTTGATTTCAGGTTATCAAGATTCAAGACTCAACAAGCTTGCGATAATTAAAATCTTGGTTGTTTGTTTATCCTTTAGAACACTTGTAATAATTATTTACTTCCCGTACTGCAATTATATCAAACAATTTTAACACAAGATTGTATTAGTGTTCGAAAGATGTCGGTCAACAGTTGTGTGACCAAATCTGTCTATGGTTGTGGTTTTCTGGCAGAAGACAGTTCTGATTATGCTGTTGATGGTCAAGGTGTTGATGGTGTCACTGCTCCCGAGAGTGGTGAGAACAAGCGCCCACGAGAGGCTGAGGATGTCAAATGGGACAAGAGGAGAAGGCTGAAGATAGCAGAAGGCCTATATCTGTACCCGACAAAGGATCCGAATTATGGTAAGGAGGAAATGGACACTCAGTCCGACGAAGTGACTGAAGTGGGTCAGAATCTGAAATTAGGATAAGTTATTTTTCTTCCTTGTAAAAAATGAGATGAAATGGTGTTTGATTAAAATGACTTAATGTAAGGCTAGGAATATTAAAAATGTTTTCCAGAAAAATTATATACCTTACGTTTTAAAAATCAGAAATTTAATCTCACCTTCCTTTCCATTTAAAGATTGATTTTTGTAAACAAAATTTAAAAGATCCATTCTTTTGGGTGTATTACTAAAAATGTGTAAAGTATGTTTGCACATACGAGGGAGAAAGATTCACTGACTGTGCGAAAATTATTACCACTCTTAAGCAAGCGCCAGGAATTGTCTGGGCACCAATCTCAAGGGAAGAAGACTAAAAGATAATGACTTATCTTAAGACGTTGAACCTGTCACGCTATTTGACAGAAGATCCTTCACTTGATAGGATGACATTAGAAATTCAGTTGCACAAAGCCTACGGACGACTGTAGTAGGCCAGAATTCATTTGATATGATGATATTAGACACTCAGTCGTACAAAGCCTACGGGCGACTGGAGTGGGCCAGAACTTCCAGGTCTTAAAATATCTGAATGCCAAAAGAAAGGCAGAAAAGTAATGGACACCTAGTGAGGTGGGCCAGAGTTTTCAAGTCTTAAACGATCTGAAGGCCAAAAGAGAGGCAGAAAAGAAATTGGACACTCAGTCTGCCAAAGCAACTGGAGTGGGCCAGAGTATCCAGATCACATATGATTCGGTTACGCCCTAACCACGGGTAAGAGGTTGTTCATGTGAAGCAACGCCACCTCTAAAATAGAAGGGGTTGGAGAGGTTGTCCTTAAAAAGGACTTTAGGGAATGAGATCATTCTAAAATGAGGTGATATATGTTTCAAACTTGGTTTCAGGGACGCTGTTGGTCAAGCTGGTTTGAGACTAGTCCAACAGGTCTGTAATAGCTAAGAATGATACAGTATGTCTGTAGCCAAATGAATGATATTTATAATCTGTGCATCTATGCCATCATAGATTAAGACACATTAAATAAAAAGTCATTCAAAAGTTAACGAAGTTATGATTGTTGCCTTATGTCGACATAAATCCTCAAAATGAATGTGAGGTAGGCGAAGAGGCAAAATCACCTTTCCATTCTGTCAAAGGAATAGCGAAAGAAGCACCGCTCCTTTAGAACTTAGTCACACCTACATGGGTGATTTGAAGTTTATACAAAATAGAGGGGGGAGACAAGTACTTTGTGACCTTCACTGATGATGGTACAACGTATTGTATCCTTTGTTTGTTGAAAAGCAAAGATGAAGTTGTTGAAGCGGATAAGCGCAACAAAGAAGAAGTTAAAAATTAACTAAGCATACGGATTAAGAAATTCGTAGTGATAGAGGGGAAGAATGTGATGCATCGTTGATCAAAATGACTACTCATTACTCACATCGGTCTAACGGTGTTAGTCAAGCACAAAGATGTACGCCCAAAATATGTGGGGCAAGGCAATCCTTACCGCTAATGCGATTCTCAACAGAACTATGAATAAGGATAAGGGTAACCCTCCGTGTGAAACATGAAAAGGATCTCACCTACAAATGTTGGGATGTGGGGTGGCTTGGTAGAGGTTGGAATATCAAAATAAATCAAGTTGGACCTAAGACTGTAAATTATATATCCACTGGATCTTCAAATAACAGTAGTGTTTATCGCCTCTTGGTGTCAAAGAAGGCTGAATTCTTTGAAGATAACTTTTCTTGAGAAGGAAAAAGAAGTAATTGCTTTAGGTTAACAAGAACCCGCGAGTGCCTGATTGTCCAGAACCAGACGTTCTTGAGCTATAGGACTCGGAAGTTGCCGACTATCCGGAACTTAATGTTTCAGATCTACAGAACTCAGGATTCTTGATGTTGAACTGAGACGGAGAAAAGAGGGGACAAAGACTTGTTCCAGGCCTTCTAGTTTGTATGGTAGAGAACGAACCATGGAAAATTAACAAAGAATTATCATCTCCAGAAGTGCTGCTTTGGAAAGAAGCTACAGAGACAGAAATAAATTCTGTTAGATAGAACCATACTTGTGTAATGGTTGACCTTCCTTCGGAAAAAGAACCTTTGGGTTGTAAAAGTGGATACTCAAATTGAGTACAAAATAGATGGATCTACTATCGAGTATAAGGCCTCGACTACTTGGACATGTGCTCTCCTGTGAATAGCTTAACATCCAGGGCCATTGCAGTCTTGCGTGACATGGATGTTGAGACATTCTTCCTAACCGGAGAGTTGAAAGGGGAGGATCAGAGTTGGTTTGTTGGACTTCTTCTTGAACTTTCATTTTGGTCCCTGAAATGTTTACATTTTGGTCCTGGAAGTTTCAGGTGAAACAGAAACAATGAATCTGACAACAGAAATATTGACTCTGAAATTAGAAAACCAACAGTCTGAAAGTGGAAGTTATATTGACACAAAAGTCTCGATATGAAAGATATTGGTATCACATATGACATCTTAGAAATTGGAATTTCTAAGATATCTAACGGACTTGTCTAATTCCAAACTCAGTTGTGAGATAGTTGACAGTCTCGTTGAAGCCACCAATGGATATGAATCATATAATTGATTGGAATCATGGTGCACCCATATACAAGTAGCAATATGTGCAGGTCACATGTAGTTCAATCTATGTTACACACTACAACCGAACTGGTATCGGCCTACAAAGTAGATCAGTTGAACTAAGGTTCACTCGTGATTCTGAAAATGATCAATAGAAAGCGTTAAGTCGGATATGACGATATCTGCAATATTCGCTTATCTACGGATTATGGTATTCTGGATGTCCAGCGGTTCTGGAGAACACAATGATGCAAATTGGACATCAGATATAAAGAACACCAAATCCACAAGTAAATGTGTAAGGTGGGTCTTGGAAAATCCTCTAAGCAAACTTGAATCGGCCGATTCATGATGGAATCAGAGTTTATCGCTTTAAACAAAGCATGAGAAGAAGTCGAATAACTTCACGACTCCTTAGAGGACGTCCCTTATTGGGATAAACCAGTGCCTTCAGCATTTATACATTGTGGCTAGCCAGTCGGCTTCAAGAAGGGCACGGATGATGGTGTCTGGACATATCTGTCGGAGACATAAGACCGTATGGCAGTTGATCATCTCGGGTGTCACTTCCTTGATTACTAATCAAAGGATATAGCGGACCCTTAAATTAAGGGACTACCCGAAGATCAAGAATTATGCCTGTCTAGGGGAATGGGCTAAAAACCCAAACAAAATGAACTTTTGCGGTGGTAACCCAACCATACTGACTGGAGATCCCAATAATTTGGTTCAATGGGAAAACTAAGCGGCAAAAGGTTCAGTTGAGCGCTTCGGTAGAAGCAAGAGCACTTCGGATGATGATTTTTGTAAGGAAACATGAATCCAAAGTTGTTCTTGCGATAGACATTAAAGTGCTACCTGCATGGTGGGTAAAGGTATAGCTTCCAAACCTTTAACGATCCTCAAACGGTTGAGGTTAAGGTTGGGAAAACTTTTAATGATTCCTAACACTTGTGAAGTGGGGTATAGCAGGATACCTTGTAGGAGATCACCTATTTAAGTGCGAGGACAAGCCACCTCAAATGAACGCACTTAAGAATTCAAGTGTGTCCACGGCCACAACAATAAGAAGAAAAAAATGAATAAAGGGAGTTATTGTGTTGGTATCATTGTCTTGGCTTACACTAAATACTGACAATTCAAGACATCACGTTCACCGCGCAGTAAGTAAGTCTGGTGGTATTCAACTAGGGAAGGTTCAAATCGAAAGCTACCTCTCCTGATGCAATATCTTTTCGCTGAAAGATTGCTGAAAGTAGCCACCTCATGTGTGTACCAAAATCTCTTTCAAGAGGGGATTGTTGGAAATTTTTCTTTGGTGGGGAGGTTACGTCCACCCATATTTAATGACTTAAACACTAGAGTTCCGCATGTTTGAGGCTTTGTCTCTTCACACGTGCATAATCTACTAAGTGTGTAGATGACCGTAGGGCCAAGGATCGTCAAATTTCGTTAAGAAATGAAAGAGATATTAGTCCACAAAGTAAGGTGTTTGAGGTATGAAAATATGGTGTGGGACAAATCGGAAAAGGAAGAATTGTTATTTTATAAGCCTAAAAATGGATAAGGGTTTGGGACCCCAAGGGGTAACCCGTGTGTTTAAAGGAGGGAGGACCTAGGTGTGCTTGGGTTCGAGGCTAGCCCCACATGCGCGCCACCGCCGCTCGCCCGTCCCGTCCGATTTAGTATTTACAGTTTGGTCCATGGAGTTTCAGGAATGGTGGTCAACAGCCAGAAAGTCAACAGTTTATGGCATTAAACTACGTTTTGCACTTACTACAAAATGTTTCTGGCCCATGAATACACCTCTTAAAGGACCTCTTAATCACCTCTCCTCCTCATAAACACTATATATTGAGATCTTACTCTTGTTTGAGGGCAGTGGGAGAGAGGACGAAAAATAGAAAAACAATCCAAAAGAAAGATACAGAAACAGTAGCAAAATAAAAGAACAATCTTCCTTTCCTCTAAATTTTCCATTCTTCAGCAAGTCGTTTCGTGTTTGTTTTCTTCGTCAGAATCAACCTATTTGCTTTGTAGTGTTGATTAGTTGATGTTTTATCTTGGGAGACTATTGTCTGCTAACGTAAAAGCATATATACTGGGCAATCTTGTCTTAAAGACAGATAGCCATCTCTCGACTCAGCCACAGTTGTAACAATCCAAATTTAGTGTTTCTTGATTTCAGGTTATCAAGATTCAAGACTCAACAAGTTTGCGGCAATTATAATCTTGGTTGTTTGTTTATCCTTTCGAACACTTGTAATATTTATTTACTTTCCGTACTGCAATTATATCCAACAGTTATTGGATCCAGTTTATCCACACACATAATAATTTAATATCAGGTCTTTTATTAATCCACCACTTGGGTCACATCACTATCCTTTCAGAATATAACTAATTAACACAAGTCCAAATTTCAACAAATTCTTCTAAGGTAAAGAAGTTGTGATCTTGATGGATACTCATACAAGAAAATATCCTACTATTATTATTATTTTTAGATCTTAAATATGTAAACAAAGTGATGCTAAGATATCCAAAAATGAGGGTGTGAGTAGAGGCGGATTCAGAATCTTGAAGTTTATGAGTTTCTACAGATCTCAAGTTAATATTACGTATAATAATAATAATCTTTTAGGTAAATACTTATATAGTCAAACCTTTTTAAAACAACGTTATTTGTCTGGATACAGTTTGGTTGTTCTAAATAAAATATTTCTATAGAAAACATATGTTACTGTTAGACCTCTCTATAACAACCGTCCTCTATAATAAAATTTAACTATAACGATAGTTTTCTTTGGAAATGATTTTTCATGTTAAATTATATTATATGTTTTCTATAACTATCAAAAAATTATTAGGACAAACATCGATGTTATAAAGAAGTTTGACTGTATAACATAGTGTGAAAAGTAGGTTCCAAATTAAAGAAAACTTAACCGCTATAGTAAAATTTTGTTATAGAAAATTGACTTTTATAGAAAAGTCTTACCGCAGATATTTAGTGGATTTCTTAATATGTATATAAAATTTGAACAAAAAAATATTAAGTTGACGTAAACCCATAATCAATCCTCTAAACCCCTTAGGAAAACGAGGGGAGGGCATGCCAGCTATAGCATACAGAGGAATGTCACAAGATAATAGGCAAATGATCCTAAGCCAAGCGTTGTGTACGCACATACATCATATATGAGAAGTAAAATAAATGATCTTCATTCATCTAAATGTCAATTTCAATTTTGAAGTACACCAATTATTGGCACATTTAAACACATATGAGAAGTAAAATAAATGATCTTCATTCATCTGTCAATTTCAATTTTGAAGTACACCAGTTATTGGCGCATTTAAACACATTGAAACACAACAACAGTGAAATCCCACAACATGGGGTATGGGGAGGGTAGAGTGTACGCAGACCATACCTCTACCTTGTTAGGTATAGGGACTGTTTCCGAGAGACTCTCGGCTCAGGACATGCCAAACAGGGAAAAAAATAGTCAGACCCGGTCAAAAATTCAAAAATTTTAAAATTTTTAAAAAATTTAAAATTTAAACCAGTATGCAATTGCTGATAGCAAACGCGAATACGCCATAATAGCGCATCCTGAAAAGAAAGAAGAAGTAGTAACTAACGCAGATAAATGAGATAAATCAAGTACATTAAAGAACGCATAACAGAAAAAATACAACTACAGAAGACTATAAGGCAATACTACGCCTATTCGTATGATATGCTAAGCGAGCCTACAATAATAACACTACAACTACTAGTTTGTAAGCGTAAGTAGGACTATGCTCGACTACCTACTACCTCTTTACCCTAATATGTGTCCTCCACAACCCCCTATCTAAGGTCATGTCCTCAGTAAGTTGCGCCTCCTTCATATCCCATCTAATCACTTCTCTCCAATAGTTCTTCGGCCTACCTCTACCCCTCCTGAACCCGTCCATAGCTAACCTCTCACACCTCCGCACTGGGGCATTTGTGTCTCTCCTCCGCACATGCCCGAACCATCTCAACCTCGCTTCCCGCATCTTATCCTCCACTGAGGTCACTCCCACTCTGTACCAGATATCATTATTTCTAATCCTATCCCTCCTTGTATGCCCATACATCCATTTCCGCCACTCTCATCCTTTGGGTGTGCGACATCTTGGCTGGACAACACTCCATCCCATACAACATAGTCGGTCTAACCACCACCATATAAAACTTGTCTTTTAGTTTTGGTGGCACTTTTTTGTCGCACAAGACTCCAGATGCAATCCTACATTTCATCTACTCTGCCCCAATATGATGTGTGACATCGTCATCAATCTCTCAATTCCATTGGCTAATAGACCTGAGGTACTTGAAGCTTCCTTTCTTCGGAATGACCTGAGTATCAAGCCTCACCTTCACGCATGTCTCACGGTCGCTCCCGTTGCTGAACTTGCACTCCATGTATTTTATCTTGGTCCTACTCAGCCTGAACCCTTTAGACTCTAGAGTATGTCTCCAAACATCCAGCTTAGCGTTCACCCCGATGTGAGTCTCATCAATCAGGACTATGTCGTATGCGAATAACATACAACATGACACCTCCCCTTGAATTTGTTGCGTCAGGAAAGTGCTTCGAGTCTCCTCCCAGTGTCCGTACCCTGGGCTTGGCTCCATTATACATATCCTTGATCGCCCTAGTGTACGCCACAGGTACACCTTTAACCTTCAAACATCTCCAAAGAACCTCCCTAGGGTCTTGATCATATTCATTCTCGAGGTCGATGAAAACCATATGTAAGTCTCTCTTCCTCTCCCTATACAGCTCCACCAACCTCCTAATAAAATGAATGGCTTCTGTAGTCGAACGCCTCGGCATGAATCTAAACTGGTTCTCGGAAATAGACACGCCTCTTCTCACCCTCATCTCCACGACCATTTCCCAAACTTTCATAGTGTGGCTCAACAGCTTGATACCCCTATAGTTGTTGCAACTCTGGATATCACCTTTGTTCTTGTACAAAGGAACCATTGTACTCCACCTCCATTCTTTGGGCATTCTCGACATCTTAAAAATGACGTTCAACAACTCGGTCAGCCACTCCAAGTCTGCCTTGCATGCGCTCTTCAAAAATTCAACTGGGACCTCATCAGGCCCGGTCACTCGTCCCC
This sequence comes from Anisodus acutangulus, assembly GCA_029783415.1. Classification (NCBI taxonomy): domain Eukaryota; kingdom Viridiplantae; phylum Streptophyta; class Magnoliopsida; order Solanales; family Solanaceae; genus Anisodus; species Anisodus acutangulus. The sequence continues at coordinate 9,295,495 of CM056492.1, forward strand.
CGAGCATCCTGCAAACACCACCCTCAACCTCCTTAATCTTAATGTTTCTATAGTACCCAAAATTCTGATACCTACCAGATTGATCCAGATCTCCCAGCACAATGTCTTTATCTCCTTTTTCGTTCAAAAATTTATGGAAGTAAGACTGCCACCTCTGCCTAATATGCGCGTCCTCCACCAGTACTTTGTCGTCCTCGTCCTTGATGCACCTCACGTGATCTAAGCCACGGGCCCTCCTTTCCCTCACCTTGGTTAGTCTGTACAATTTCTTATCCCCGCATTTTTTCTCTAATTCCACGTATAGGCGTTCAAAAGCCGTCGTTTTCGCCGCTGTGACCGCTAGCTTTGCCTCCTTCCTCGCCATCTTATACAGTTCCATATTCGTCCACTTCTCCACCTCATCCTTTCTTTCTACCAATTTCGCATATGCCACTTTCTTCGCATGCACCTTCTCTTGAACTTTACCATTCCACCACTAGTCCCCTCGATGCCCACCACGGCTACCCCGCGAGACCCCTAACAGTTCTCTAGCCACTTCCCGAATGCTACTGGCCGTTATGACACATTTAAACACAATGATGTAACTAAATTTATGACATAAAATGACCTTTTGGCTACTCCAACCTAGCAGGCAAAATTGGACCACTTTATTTATAGAACATGTACAATTATATGTCATTAAATTTGGAGAAAATAACTGATGTAGCCTTTCCAAAAAAAAAGTTGAAAGGTGTGTGTTATTGTAGATAATACATAGTATATACTTTCAACCAATCGAGCTTCTTTTAAGGAGACTACACTTGTGGTTGTGGCCAATCAGCGAGTAGATCCAATTGTAGCTTTTTGTTTTTTCATACTGTATCACTACACACACTATTTTACGTCGTACTAAATTTTATATGATAAAATAATTTTAAGATAATATACCCCGTATGCCACAGACTATTCAAGATCTATTGACTTTTGAAGGCTAAGCGTCATTTATGCACTGAAAAAGATTGTCGGTAGAAAAATTTATTATGCACCAACGACAACTCATTCTCTTTTCCTTTCCCGTGCCCTATATTATTCATTTGATGGGGCTCCATGGACAGGAGCTAGAAGAACTAAATAAAAAAAATGACCCTAGAAGGTTAGCTTTCAAAATAAGAAAAGATACCCTATGAGCACGATAGGCGAATGATTAACAAGTATGTATTAATAAAATGCAACTCCAATACATGAAAATATAAATGTCCTCCGAGTTTTTAGATTCCTTAGTCTGAGGTTGGGATTTATATCAAGAATTACTATTTTACAGTTGCAATTTTTTAAAACAAGATAATTTTAAAATGACGTTGTATCAAGACTCATTTGTTAAAAGAAAATTATAAACTTAAAATATGCATATTGGAGTTCCGAACATGTCAACTCTCTTGTATAACTTAGACCAAGCACGGCTTCTAATCAAACAATGTCCCAATATACGTAAAATCTTTTAATTTATTTCAACTATGTATATTTAGAAACTTTTTGATAAAGTGGTATCATGAAGGTGCATCCACCCCTTTGTACAGTAATCATGAGGAGACTACGATGATATTGAGCCAAAAGAGGATTTTGAAATTACTCCCTCAGTATAAAATTATCTATCGTGAAATCTAAAAAAAAAGTTATCTCAAATTATTTATCAGTTTAGAAGTTCTAACACAAACTTGATTATTTTTTATCATTTTACCCTTAGTAGTAATTGTTCTTGAAAACTACAAACACTTCAATTATGAGGAGATGACACATAAATAGAGTAAATATTCAATGAAGAGAGATAATATTTTAAGAAATAAATAAGGGTAATTAAATAGTCAAGACATCTCTAAATTAATATTTTTTAAAGTGTGCGTAAAAGAGAAACAAGACAGATAATTTGATACGGAGGGTGTAGTGAAGATCAATATGCATGGATGGACATAGTTGACTTTATTTGCTTGTTGAGGCAGCTTGGTCTTTGACAGTTTGACTCCGTTTAATTACCTACAACAAATTTTATTAATAAATGGTCGATTTTATATTATCCATTAGAACAAATTCGACATCTTAGTACATAAAGCACCTCTCACCAAATTTTGGTCAAGGGTAGTAATAAACATGTACAAAAGAATTAACGAGGTAATTAATATTAGCACAACATATTTTAGGTGTGGGAGCTGCCAATTGAGCGGGGCCGCTTAATTTTATATATTATTTCAAAAATAAAAGACCATAAAAAGGGAGAAAAAGTATTGCACTCTAAAAGTTTTTTGTTTTGTAATCTTATTTTCTTCCCTTTCCTTATCAAATAGTTTTTTTATATACCAATCATCCACTAATTAAGTGGCCAACTTTTCGAAGAAGTCGTATATATATGATAGCATTTTTGAAACTGAAATGATATGTCTGTTTGAATCACTATTAATTGTTGAAAAAAGGGGATGGATCATTTAATTTTTATTTCCCAAACATGTTGACAGTGTGTGTGTTTTTATAAGAGTTTGGAGATTATAATTGGGTGAGAAGGTGGAGGGAAATACCTTTTAGAAAGTGCATATCTTTTAGTGCCAAACAGCTCCTAACACAACAATAAAAAGGTAATCTGTTTTGGAAATATATATAAGTAGGGTTTTGAAAGTTTTCAAATTCTAGAGAACCATCATGAATACATAGACAGAATGTTGAAGGAGTTTCCAAATTGAAAAGTGTTAAAAGTTTGTTGTTAAATTCTTTTGAAGTGTGCTTGCTTTCGATATTGTTGGATTTAAGTTATGATGACACTGACAACAATTTTTATACTATCAACAAAATTTAACTTGTTAGTATATGTCAGGTTAATGATTATTACTCTATTCACCATGTTATTATGTTAGACTTTCTACGAAGAATTAACTGTTGTTATATATTATAGGTTGATTTAATATGATGATGTGAAATATTTCTACAACGTCTACAAAACTTAAACGTGTAAATGATTGTGGTGATGAGATATGTGAAGTTGCATGTATCAAACATAAAGTACCTTTTTCTGAGCAAAGACGCTCCTACGAATGGTAACAATAAATTATCAGTTCATCTGATGAATGCAACTTCTAGTACAATGAGAAGATATATGGGAAGCTGCCTTTGTAACACGTTTTTAAAAGGAAAAGAAAAAGACTTCTTCTCCAAATACATTTAAAAGAAAAAATAGATTTTTTGTACCACGTTGTAGATAAAATTCGACTGATATCTGAATTATTAATTAGGTAGCTTGAAGTAATAACTCGTGTACAGAAACAAAAAAGAAGTGAAAATTTGGTCATAGCTAGATGAAAAAAAATCTTTATGAGCCGAGGGTCTATTAAAAACATCATTTCTTCCCCACAAAGATATAGGTAAGATTTGCGTATATCTTACCCTTTCCAGAGTTTACTTTGTGGGATTACACTGAATATGTTGTTGTTGTTGTTGTAGCTAGATGAAAATTTCAAAGTCATTTGTACTAAAAGTACTACTAACATTTTTGTTGTTTTAGTACAATGTGTTATCTACCAATTAGCATGTTAAAGCTGTTTAGATTAAATGGACACCTCATATTGTTGTAATGCAATTAGTACAATTAATTAATTACAACTTAACTACTTTTTAATACTATTAATTCTTGAAAACACCAACACATAAAATCCAACTCCATCCGTTCAATTTTACTTGTCTACTATATTAAATAGACAATTTTTTTTGTTATTTTACCCTTAACATTAATTACTAAATTTCAAATCATTTCCCAAATCTATTAAGAATATACACCAAGTATTATGGATATTATGGTAAAATATATACTTTATTTATTAATTCTTAATGGACGTGCTAAATTAAAAGTGGACAAGTAAAAATGAACGGAGGGTAGCTCTGTGTCATTTCATTGTATTCTTCGTCAATAAGTTTTGGTACATGTACAAATTTATTTAGCATGAACTAGCATGCATCATGGCTCCCAAAAAAAAATGAAAACCGCTTCTAGCACTTGTGTGGTCTTTTTTGGTTTAATAATCTTATTCAGGACTAATGATTCGATTAATTTGAATTGTTGTTGGGTAGAATTTATTTAAGAAGAAACGTTTTTTATCTTCTCTAATTTCTCCATTTTTTGGATTCGAATCCGAAATCGGCTATTAAAGATGAGAAGATTTTATTTACCCATTACATTCCTTGATTGGTGGTGCACTTGTGTTGTCTTATCAGCCTATTTAGACTTTCTGCTTGGATTATAATTATGGCTACAATAGGTATTAGGCAAAAAATCTTTTACCATTCTTAACCCTTCCTCACCCTCCACCATCACCCGTTTCTTTTTTCTTTTTTCTTTTTTTTTTAACAGAAGAAAATAGAAAGAGGTTGTCCAATAGGTGTTCTCTCTCACACACCCACCGCTTGTCTCTTAACTAATCTATATGCCATGTTTCATGTGTTGTAATTAATTGGCTACAATTTTACCAAAAGTTTATATGTACTTGTGTGATTTTGATGCATGTTTTAACTTTCTTGACTCAATAGCTACGTTCAAGGTAAGTACATTGTTTTTAATTAATTGACTTGCCACTTTGAAAGCTACTGATTATATTAATTCAACTTTCAGCACTTATATATGCGAAATTGGTAGAAAGCAAGGATAAAGTGGAGAAGTGAACGAATAGGGAATTATATAAGATGGCGTGGAAAGAGGCAAAACTAGCGGTTATGTCGGCGAAAACGGCGGCTTTTGAACATCTATATGTGGAATTAGAGGGAAAAGGCGGGGATAAGAAGTTGTACAGACTAGTCAAGGTGAGGGAGAAGAGGGCCCGGGACTTGGATCACGTGAGGTGCATCAAGGATGAGGACGACAAAGTGTTGGTGGAGGACGCGCATATTAGGCGGAGGTGGAAGACTTACTTCCATAAACTCTTGAACGAAAAAGAAGATAGAGACATTGTGCTGGGAGATCTGGAGCACTCAGGTAGGTACCATGATTTTGGGTATTGTGCGCAGGATGCGCAGGGGACAAGCGACCGGGTCTGATGAGATTCCAGTTGAATTTTGGAAAAGCGCAGGCAGGACAGGTTTGGAGTGGCTGACGGAGTTGTTTAACGTCATTTTTAAGACGGCGAGGATGTCCGAAGAATGGAGGTGGAGTACAATGATTCCTTTGTACAAGAACAAATGTGATATCCAGAGTTGTAACAACTATAGGGGTATCAAGCTGCTAAGCCATACTATGAAAGTTTGGCAAAGAGTCGTGTAGATGAGGGTGAGAAGAGGAGTGTCAATCTCCGAGAACCAATTTGGATTCATGTCGTGGCGATCGACTACAGAAGTCATCTATCTTATTAGGAGGTTGGTAGAGTAGTATAGGGAGAGGAAGAGAGACTTACATATGGTTTTCATCGACCTCGAGAAGGCATACGACAAAGTTCCTAGGAAGGTTCTATGGAGATGTTTGGAGGTTAGAGATGTACCTGTGGCATACACCATGGCAATTAAGGATATGTATGATGGAGCCAAGACCATGGTACGGACAGTAGGAGGAGATTCGGAGCACTTCCCAGTGATGATGGGCCTGCACTAGGGATCAACTCTTAGCCCATTCCTCTTTGCCTTGGTGATGGATGGACTGACGCGACAAATCCAAGGAGAGGTGCCATGGTTTATGTTATTAGCAGACGACATAGTCCTGATTGATGAGACCCGCAGCGGAGTGAACGCTAAGCTGGAGGTTTGGAGACAGACTTTGGAGTCTAAAGGGCTGAGTAGGACCAAGACAGAATACTTAGAGTGCAAGTTTAGTGACGGGAGCGACCTTAAGACAAGCGTGGAGGTGAGGCTTGGTACCAAGGTCACTCCAAATAAAGGGAGATTCAAGTACCTCGGGTCTATTATTCAAGAGAATAGAGAGATTGATGACTATGTCACACATTGTATTGGGTCAGTGTGGATGAGATGGAGGCTCGCATATAAAGTATTGTGCGATAAAAAGGTACCACCAAAACTTAAAGGCAAGTTCTATAGGGCGGTGGTTAGACCGACCATGTTGTATGGGGTAGAGTGTTGGCCGATCAAGACTTCGCACACCCAAAAGATGAAAGTTGCGGAGATAAGGATGCTAAGATGGATATGTGGGCATACAAAGAGGGATAAAATTAGAAATGATGATATCAGGGACAGAGTGGGAGTGGCCTCGGTGGAGGATAAGATGCGAGAAACTAGGTTGAGATGGTTCGGACACGTGCATCGGAGAGACATAAATGCCCTAGTGCGGAGGTGTGAAAGGTTGGCTATGGACGGGTACATGAGGGGTAGAGGTAGGCCGAGGAAGTATTGGGGAGAGGTGATTAGACAAGATATGGCGCAGGTGCAACTCACTGAGGACATGACCTTAGATAGGTGGTTATGGAGGACACGTATTAGGGTAGAATGATAGTAGGTAGTCCAGCGTAGTCCTACATACGCTTACAAACTGGTAGTTGTAGTATTATTATTGTAGGCTCACTTAGCCTATCATATTGCCTTATAGTCCCTTGTCATTTGATTTATGCAACTATGTGTATTTTGTTTGTCTTATTTACTTGCATTAGCTATTGCCTCTTTTTGCTTCTTTCTTTTTCAGAATGCGCTGTCATGACTTACGTACTTTGTGTGTCTTACTTTGCTTGGGATTGTGCTTTGTCTTGAGCCGAGGGTCTCTCGGAAACAATCGCTCTACCTACCAAGGTAAAGGTAAGGTCTGTGTAACTCTACCCTCCCAGACCCCACATTGTGGGATTTCACTGGGTATGTTGTTGTATACTAGATCTCTTTCCCAAATTAAACGAAATAAGAAACGGTACTTAGAGTCTCACAAAAATAAAGTTCGGTAATCCTTTGGACAATCTGAATAACTTGTATAAATTATAAATTGAAAGAGTATAATTAGTGTTGGCTTAGCTTAATTCGGGGTACAGTACCTGAGTACCAGTACGAATTAAATTTAATAATTGCTATTACTAAGTATCTTACAATAGATAAATGAATATAAGAACAAAAGGAATTTAGGTAAGCATGTCTGTTAAAACCCATATTTAGAAGAAATTAATAAAAAAAAGAGTAAAACTATTTTGTATTTATGCAGCATGAAGAATATAATGATGTGGCGAAGCAAGAGTTTTCATATATAGGTATATACATAACTGCATTAGTAGGTCAACTACGCCACATTCTTGTAATTACGACTCTTCTTACTTAATTATTTGATGAGATTGAGATGACACAGTAGGGATCATGAGTATCGCTGGAAAATTCACCAAATTATCGAGAAACTTCTTTAGCTAAACAAAATTATTTACTCTTTTGTATAGTTAATCAAATGGCTGCTAGAATACTAAGCAAGAAGACAGCCAAAAAAATTAAATAGAAAATAGATTGCCAAAAAGTGCACTATTTTCTATAATAATTGGTTGGTTAAGTTAAACATAATTTGCCTTAATTGGATAAGATTAGAAGTTGATCTGTAATGCAGTTGTTTATTAGCTGGTTAGAACATTAAAAAATAGTCCATTAAATGGATAAGGTTAAATTAAACATCATGAATCTGCCTTAATGGGATTAGGTAATTTTAAGTTGCTCTGGAATTCCATAGTTTATTACTAACTTGTTTGGAGTACATTCATTAAAGACATTTGCAAAGTATATATATATATATATATATATATATATATATTCAATAGTATAGTCCAAATTAAACATATGAGTTATTGGACCCACTAGCATTGAGTCATTATCAAACATGAAAAGTGGATAAACAGTTAAAAGTAAACTTTAGAAATTCAATCAAACTTTTTACTACAAAATGAATGATTAATTAAAAGAAAAATCAAATTACTTGTTCCAGTTAAAAGTGTAATTTGGAAAGCAAAATCTGGTGGGAGGACCCACTTTTTGAACTGGTTTTTGGACCCACTAGCATGTGCCCCCTGTGTGGTAATTTTTATTTTTATTTTTAAAAAAATCTAATTTAAGAATGTCATTCATTTTCAGGATCCAGCCTGTTCTTGGAAACTTCCAAAAACTCCTGATTAATTGATTCAATGTTTTCACAAAACACAATATGTTAATGAAGGTCATGTGTATTGATGTTCCGTTTGTTGTCTCCTTCCTAAATATAAATCTCATTTAAGTATTTTTATTGCAATATGGAAGAATTTTGTTGCTCAATATTGCTAATAAATCATTTTTTATTCTTCTAGGTGCTTTTGATTGGTCAACTTCTGTTTCCAACAGTTTTTATACATTTGATGTCATGTTTCTTGAATTTACAATGAAATCAATTGATAGAAAAGAACAAAAAGTGATTAGGTAAATCTCGTAATGTGCCAGAGTGGAAGAAAATGGCAATATTCTTAGCCTGCAATTTAATAGCCTGACATTGCCAACTATAAGTAAATATATTTCTAAATTTTAATTCATCACCAGACGTATCATACCAGAAATTAAGGAAAAGAAAAAAGGAAATAACCTTTTTTTTGCTAAAATTCAGTTACTACGGGTGATTAATGGACATTTATACTGAATTTACTAATAGATGGAAGCTCTCTTATCGAGAGCTCTTATGACGAAAATAAACGGAATTAAGCGATATGATGAAGCTTTGAAATGTAAAACTACATCGATAAATCATTCCACCTTAAAGAAAAGCTTTTGTGCGAGTGGTGGTGAACACTTAGATCAATAACATAAATATACTAATTTCTTAATCAATCTCAAGAAATTATTCATACGCTGTTGAATAAAAATAAGAAATATCAATAGTTGATAATTTTGTCAGTGACCGATTATTTTCGAATGAGATCATTCAATTTCTTGCTAATTAAGTACTATCATTCTATTATAATGATTATTTCGATGTTAGAACATACGAAGTTTCCGGGTCTAAGTGAATTAACCTTTGTTTGTGCAACACAAGATACTCAATGGGAGACATGGGATACCCTACAAGGTCACTAGGTCAAGTTTCATGTGAATTGTATGATTTTTATTTAATGAGGACAATTTCTCTAGTATGTGGCTGATATGTTAAGTGTGCATGGTGCCAAAACACTCCTTAGTTATGAAAAATGAGAAATATTACTATTATGATTTCCTCTTTTTCTCTTTAAAAAAGGTAAATAATACTAATTAATACAGAAAGGAAAAAAGTAAAAGAAAAAAGAAAAAAAGAGAAGAATAAATAAATAAAAACCAGCAAAGCCAATATTGCGGGTAACAAAATAGCTGAACTGTAGATACCCTTGTGTCAATAAGGTCCCATTTCTTCTTTATTTCCTTTTCCTCTCCTTTCCTTTATTTAAACCAACAACAAACACAACCATAGAAGCTAAGTAAACCTCACCATTTTGTGTATTTGTAAGTTATATATTTTCTTGCTACCACTATACATCACTAGAAAGAAAGAAAGAAAGAAAAACATAATGGAAGATCATCATCATGAATTTTCCATCTCTAGTTCTACTTCTAGTACTACAACTTCCTCATCATTAACAAGTTCTTTTAATTGCTTAAGTTCTCCTTCAACTACAACATGTTCTACTTCTTCTACTTCATCAAATTGTTTCCAAGAAAGCATTGGCAAAATCCTATCAAATGACTACAATTTCAAATCCAAGAAAAGCTCAAAAAAAGTTGATCAAGATTTCACAAAAAATGAGAATTGTCATGGTAATGAGGAGAACAAGAAAATTAGGAGAAAAAATGAAGGTGTTGTTGATGAGAAACATCCAACTTATAGAGGAGTTAGAAAGAGGAACTGGGGAAAATGGGTGTCCGAAATTAGGCAGCCAAGGAAAAAATCAAGAATATGGCTAGGGACTTATCCGACAGCCGAAATGGCGGCTCGAGCTCATGACGTGGCGGCTTTAGCCATCAAAGGCAACTCGGCTTACCTTAATTTCCCTCATTTAGCCGATCAGCTCCCGCGACCGGCTTCCACTTTGCCTAAGGACATCCAAGCCGCAGCTTCTAAGGCCGCCGTTAGCACGTTCTTCGAGGAGAATTCTGTTAGAGATGAAGTCGAGTCGAGCCAATTGACCGAAGCATCGACGAATTTAGCCTCGGAGAACACACAAGAAGTAGGCGAATTATTGAATTCTCCATCTATGGACCACGATGACACGTTTTACGATCTACCGGATCTTACCATCGATCGGGTAGACCAAAATGATCGGTATCAGTACCCAATTTCAACTTGGCAGCTGGCTGGAGCCGATAGCGGAATATTTCGGCTGGAGGAGCCATTTTTGTGGGAGTGCTATTAGAGGAAAAAATAGGATTGTGCTCTTTAGATATGTTTCTTTTCTTTTCTTCTTTTACACTGACAAAAAGACACAAAAACATCCATTGTGTGCGTATTCCCAAGTCCCATCAGCATAATTGCAAAGCCCAGAATGTGAAAGCATATTCATATAACACATAATTTGAGTTTGGTCTATATTCATCATTCATTCTTTTTGGGCAGCTTCAAAAAGATAGCAATTACCTTCTTCTTTTTTTCTTCCGGATAAGGAGTAATTGGTAAAGTTGTTATCATGTGATCAGGAGGTCATGAATTCAAGCTGTAGAAACATCTTCTTGTAAAAATATAAGGTAAAATTGCGTACAATATATCCTTATGGTCCGGCCTTTTCCGGACTCTGCACATACTGACCCGACTAATTTAGACATTAAAGCTTCCACTATGATGTGATTGAGTAAATATGTAAAAGTAATTGACAGTCTGTTATTGATTTTGTATGCTTATGTGTGCAACTTTTTTTTTTTATAATACAAATATAGTAATAAAAAATAGAATAAGATCCAATGCAAGATTTTGTCTTTTTCCTTTGGAGGGTTTGAAGGGGACAAGTCATTTTCATAAGTTACCCATATTACTATATATATTTAATTTGTAGATGGCTTCAATTACCCAACCCCTCACCCCACCCCTAAAGGAACCAAGACCAAAATATCAGACACCAACATAACTACAATATACATATATACTTAATTGGTAGGTAATAATGTTTTAAGTATACAGACAATCCAACCAATAAAAGAGTTACTTCTATTAACGTGTACGTTTGGTCTTAAAATTGATTGCTTGTGGATTTATTTGACAATCAGTATGACTAAAAGATTACAATTTTTTCTGTATAGTTAAAATCACCATGTATGATTAAAAGAAAAGTTTAGAAAAGGGAAAGCCACTTCATTCACCTTTGGTTAAACTTTTCTCTTGATAGTTACATATATGGATTTAGAGGACAATTAGAATCCGATGATTGAGTAGAAGTCTATACTAGGTCTTTTCCATAGCATCATGATAATAATTATTTAATTGGTTGGTCATTATAGAGTGTATTACTCCCTTGTCTCAAATTATCCTTAATATTTTTTATTTTATACGACCCTTAGAAAATATTAATTAGGTGGATATTTAATTATTTTTACTCTTATTTTTATGTTTAAGTTATTATCTCTCTCCATTAAATATTTTATTCTATTTATATGTCATCTTCAGTAATGATTTTTTTTTACAAATGATAAAATATAAAAAAATAATTAATTGTGTCTTAAAATTTTAAAATAATAAATAATTTGAGCCAACTATTTTTTATAATCACGATAAATAATTTAAAATGAAATGAACATTGTCCTTGTCATTTATAGTTATTACTTATTACACATTTTCCAACGACAAAAGTGACACTGAAAACGAGTTAAATTGAAGTAGACATCATCAATAAAGTAAGTGAAATTAATAGTAAAATGTACTAAAAAGAAAAATAACTGTAGTAAAAGGATGGCAGTTCTTGAAATGCCATAATATTAAGATTGCAATTTTAGGTACATCTTTTTATATCCAACTTTGCGTCCTTGTAAGGGTATCACAGCTTATGTGATGTCTTTCAAGATTGTTATACATCTTTTAAGACATTTGATAGTCTAAAGTCTAAACTCTAACCACAAGATTATATGTCTAAACTATCGTATTTTTTTATGTCACATTTTATAAAAATATATGCTAATTTGAACAACGGACGTAGATTTTGGGGAAATAATAAATAATTTCTTTTTCTTAAAGTCAAATATTTTAAAATAAAATTAATTCATTAAAACAATTAATATTTGAAATTAGACAGAATAATTAGTAAAATGGCCTAGTTGAAAATAGAATGAATATTATTAAGGAGAAGGGAAATAAGAGTTTTATTTGTTCAATTGACGGTGTATAAGCTACGCCACTATTTAGTAGTGATGTGTGACCTCAATATCACTCTCTCTTATTAATATTTTTGGGCAAGTCTTATAGTCTATTACTCTATAACTTGTACACATTTCTTTTTTTTTTATATCCAGCTTCCCTGTTTACGTCAGACTATTTCTACAAATAGTAGTATTGGTCCATCAACACTACTACCAGTAAAATGCGGAATGTGTCTGAATGACCAGAGTTTGAAAATAGAGCAACGGATATCACCTACAAGATCCTACCCCAAAAGAGAGCAAATTGCTCACATCAGGATTCGAACATACGCTGCAGGCCTCCAGCTGAATTTTAAGTTCATCTCCTTTGCTATCCAGCTATACCGGGAGACAATTTGTACACATTTCTTCGTGTTATTGGAAGGAGGGGCAAAGAAAGAGACAAATCTAATCTCTTGGAACCAAGCAAATCTTCCTAAGTTTGTTTGTGTAACTAAGAACCCATCTAATTATATGAGCAGCATTTAGTGACTATATTATTGGAAGTATTCATCATTAAAGAGTGTAAGCTCATGGGGCCAACCTAATTTTCACGAAATACATGTCAAATCCAATGAGCAAATGGAGGAAAAAGTATAGAGAACTTGGAATCTCATGAAAAAAATGTAAATTGATTCTCCAAAACTCCTTTTTAAAGGTCCCACTGTTGAATGACAATTCCCAAAATATTCAAGTGATTGATGCGATATCAGATAATTTCCCAAATGGCCCCTCCTTTTATGTTTATTATTGATAATCTTTCTGAAGTTTATTACTTTCCTCCGGTTCATAATAAGTGTCCACTTAGCTTTTTTATTTCAATTCAAATTAAGTGTTCACTTGCACAATTAAGAAAAAATTAATTTTATTTTAATAGATTTTCTTTTATTAAGTACTAAGCAACTAGATCTCAATGTGCCAAATTAATATATACTATATGCAAATTCTAATTAAGGATAGTTTAATTAAAATACCTACTATTTTTTTAGGAATTAGTACCTTCTTAAGGGTGTGCTATAGGCTAAGTTGACACTTATTTTGAAGCGGAGGGAATACTCTTTTGTCCCAAATAAGTTATTTTACAAAATTTCAAAATATTTGATATTATCGAAAAATAAGAAATCAATTTGCTAACCTTTTATTTCTCTTTGAAATCTACCCAATTATCTTTCCAATTGAATTGATGGAGTATTAATTTAGTGAGACAATTAAGGAGAGAGAAAAAGTAATTAGTCTTTAGACAAAATTATATGTTTATGATTAAAGCTACTCCATTAAACAGGAGTATCTTTTTTAAGAACGTTCAAAGAATCTAAAAGAGAAATAATATGGATAGGAAATTATATTTATTTTATTATTTTGTTAATAATATTTGTTTGCTGGGGTCCGAGATGTATCTTGATTATGTCTCAAGAAAATCAGTATCTTTTTTCTTTATTATATACACGTATGTAAGAATAGAATAATTTCTCTTAGGAATTCTTTTCATTATTCTAGTTGTACAAATGTTGATTCCTAATACAGTACGAATCATAACTTACATTAAATGATTGATTCCTAATACAATCAGAATCCTAAGTTACCTTAAATATACATCTATCATAATTACAAAATATACGGTGAATATTCGCTAATACTCCCCCTCAGACGGAGCGGGAGGAGGCCGAACGCTAAGGCTGGATCGGAAGTCGGTGACGAGCTGTCACGATAGTCCCTTTGTGAAAATGTCTGCATATTGATAAGAGGAAGGCATGTGTAATATTCTGACCTGACCACGGGCAACTTTCTCTCGTACAAAGTGGATATCCATCTCAATATGCTTAGTCCGCTGATGTTGGACCGGATTATGAGACATATAGATGGCAGATATGTTGTCACAATAGACTATAGACGCCTTTCGTAGTGGACACTGGAGCTCTAAAATAAGATTTCAGAGCTAACAAATCTCAGCAACGACATTAGCAACTCCGCGATACTCTGCTTCAGCGCTCGAACGGGATAACGTGGCCTGCCGCTTGGTGGACCATGAAATAAAATTATCCCCAAGAAATACACAGTAGCCTGAGGTGGAGCGACGTGTATCGGGGCATCCTGCCCAGTCTGCATCCGTGTAGGATAGTAACTTGTTTAGGGTAGAGGGGTAGAAATGTTATCCAAAATCCAGTGTGCGTTTAACGTATCTGATAATACGTTTGAGGGCGGCAAAATGAGACTCTCGAGGGTCGTACATAAACAGACACACCTGCTGAACGACATATGCAATATCAGGCCTAGTGAAGGTAAGATACTGAAGGGCACCTGCAAGACTCCGATATAGAGTGGGATCCGAAACTGGCTCACCGTTATTGGCACTGAGCTTGGATTTCGAGTCAACCGGAGTTGGCATAATTTTACAATTTGTCATCTTAGCCCTGTACACTATCTCTTCTACATACTTACGTTGACACAAGAACATAGTAGTTGCAGATCTGGTCACTGATATACCCAAGAAATAGCTGAGCTTGCCCAAAACGGTCATAGCAAATTCTGTTTTGAATAGAGTAATGATTTCATTCTTCAAACTGTCAGAGGAGGCAGTAAGAACAATGTCATCCATATATAATAGCAAATAAGCCGTGTTGCTACCTCGATGAAAGGTGAAGATGGAGTTATCACACCTGCTGCATATAAAATCGATCTGCAGAAGATACCTGGCAAAGCGATCATACCAAGCGTGGGGTGCCTGTTTCAAGCCATACAATGATTTCCTGAGATGACATACATATTGCGGGACTGCCGGATGAACAAAGTCATAGGGCTGATGCATGTACACCGTTTCTTTCAAATCCCCGTGAAGAAAAGCATTCTTGACATCAAACTGATGAATCGGCCAATGCATGCCCATAGCAATACTGAGAACAGTCCGAATAGTAGAAGGTTTAACAACCGGACTGAATGTATTACCACATTCAATACCCTCCTGCTGATTAGTGCCATTGGCAACCAGTCTTGCTTTATACCGTTCCAAGTCACCACTATCTCTGAACTTGTGACAAAATAGCCACATACACCGGATAACATTCACACCTTATGGTCTAGGTACTAAATCCCAAGTGTGCTGCTTGGTTAAAGCGTTAAACTCCTCGCACATGGCCGCATTCCAATTGGGGTCCAGTTTTGCTAGTTTTGGATTTTTTGGAATGGAAGATAAGGTCTGTGTGGAGAGGTTGAAGTGAACCTTGGGTTTGAAGATCCCATATTGTGCACGAGTCTCAATGTGATGAATAGGCTGCAGTTAGAGGTAGGGACTGGTAGGCAGTGGGGGGTCGGGACTGGGAGGCAGTGGGAAGTCAGGACTGGTAGGCTGCATAGTGTCGATATATGGACTGGGAGGCGGCCGATCTTTGCCGGTGATCTTCTTGACTTACGAGTCTTTGGGATGGAGGAAGCGATCTTTGTTAGGGTATGAGACACGGCTGAAGGCAACAGTGGTGTTGGTGGTGTGTTCGATCGAGAGCAGTTGGCTGAAGGCAGGAGTGGTGGGGATGGGGCAGTGTCCACTTTCGGAACAGATTACATCGGTACTGACCTTTGTCGGAGACACATCGACTGGAGTAGAGGAGACATATGGGACTCATCGAGAAATGTGTAAGCCGTGGTTTGGAATTTTTGAAGGTTTGAAAATGGATAATTTGCCTCGTCGAATGTGACGTGGCGGGAGATGATGATCTTACGAGTGGTTATGTCATAGCACAAGTACCCCCTATGATTAGGTGAGAAACCGACGAATACGCATGGTGTGGTGCGTGTGGCTAGTTTGTGAGATGCAGTGAAGGCTAGGTTGGGGTAGCACATACAACCGAAGATACGTATTTGATCATAAGAGGGTAACCTACGATATAGGATTTCAGTTGGGGTCTTATTTTGGAGAGTGCTGGTTGGTAAAATGTTAAGGAGGTATTCTACCATTTTGACAGCGCAGACCCAGAATGACGGTGGAAGACTGGCATGAAAGAGAAGGGCACGCACCATGTTATTGATGGTAGGGATTATTCTTTCCGCTTTGCCATTTTGGGAGGAAGTGTAGGGACACGAAAAATGGAAAACCATGCCTTGTTTAGAGCAGAAATTGTGAAATGCCGAGTTATTAAATTCACGTCCATTGTCACATTGGAATGATTTGATATATTTTTCAAATTGTGTTTTAATGAATTTTTTGAAACTCAAGGAATTTGGCAAAAACTTCAGATTTGAATTTCAGTGGGTAAAGCCAGACAAAATGTGAAAAATCATCTAAGAATACTAGATAGAATTTGTGACCCAAAGAGCTAACAATCGGAGAAGTCCACAAATCAGCATGAACAATATCAAAAGGAGAAAAAGTAACACTGTTTGATGACATAAATGGAAGACGAGTATGCTTGCCTAGTGGGCAAGAAAAACAGTGTGGGGCAATTTTTCCATTATTACATTGAATACGCTTAGAAGTCCTAAGAAAAGTAAAAACTGGGTCTCCGGGGTGTCCGAGTCTGTTGTGCCAAGTTGAGGGAGAGAGCGCCGCAAGGGACAGAGGTGCTTGCGGTCTGACAGCGGAAGATTGAGTAAATGGGTAGAGGTCTCCCACACTATTGCAGCGTGTAAGAATTTTCCGCGTATTGAGTTCCTTCACAGAAAAACCAAAAGGGTCAAATTCGACAGACACAGAATTATTGATAGTGAATTTTCTAACAGAGATTAAGTTTTTAATGATGTTAGGGGTGTATATGACGTTTTTTAGGGAGAAATGCGGGTGTGGATGTTTGGTGTGTGTGTTACCGTAACCTTCAATTGAAATGCGATGACCATTGCCGACAGTAATAAATTGAGGACACTTTAACCGAAGTAGTTGAGATAAGTTACCTGACGACCGGGTGAGGTGAGATGTGGCGCCGGTGTTCATGTACCAATTTTCGTCGGGCTGTTGAAGGTTGACGGTGCTGAAGGCCTGGCCCAAGTCAGTGGAAGCCAGGCTGCTGGGCTGCTGCTGCTGCTGCTGGACCGTAACTAGGTGGGCCTACTGCTGCTGCTGCTGGGCCTGCCTGGTGGCTGGGGCAGGGCCCAAGAGGCTAGTCGACCAAGGTTGCTGGAACTGGGCCCCTGCAGTTGGGTATGGGCTTGCAGGCGAGGCCCAGTTCTGCTGGTTGGGCCATGTTGGCTGCTATCCAGCCCACTGAAACTGTGCAGGATTTGGGCCTGGCTGCTGTCTAGCCCACTGGTTGTGTTGGCCCTTGCCTTTGTTATTGTTGCCGCGGCCTCTGCCGCCACGCCCTGCTGTTGGTGGTCTTGCGGTGGTGGCGTGTTAGTGTTGGCCACCGGCGTTGCCATCCCATCAATGGCTAACGCCTTTTGATTATGTTCCTCTTGTTTAGCACGACGGGTTTCTTCCAACAATAGTTGTGACCGTGCCTTGGTGAAACTTGGTAGTGGGTCGGCCTGTTGAATCATCGTTGCAAGTGTATCGTATTCACCTTTCGGTAAACCCGCAACCAATTGAAGTACCATCTTGGTTTCAGAAACAGAATTCTCGACGTTGGATAGTTGGTCGGCTATGAGTTTCAGTTGTTTGCAATATTCGGACATGTTGTTAAAATTCTCGAGACGCGTATTGTTGAATTGCTCCTCCAAATACAAGGCCCGAGTATTTTTATTGTCCTGAAAGATTTCTTCCAACCGCACCCAAAGGTCACGTGCCGTAGCACCTGTTTTCATGATGGTACACAACAAGTCTTTTGAGATGGTGCCGTATATCCACTGTTTGACGATGGCGTCAAGGCGACGCCATGTCGATTCGGCAATGTCGGTGGGACGAGGAACAGAGTCATCAATATGGTCGAGCACATTGTACGTACATGCATGAATATAGAATAGTTCAGTCCACTTGGAATATTGACAGTCTTCTTGATCAAGAATTATAGGAATAGAGTTCTTGATGTTTGTAACGGCGAACGCCGGGTGAAAAGAAGATGATGATCGTTGAGATGAGTTGTCAAAAGTGCCAGTGGAGGAACCAGAATTTGTGGGGGAAGACATGGTGCCGCCGGCCGAGGGAAGGGAAGGGTGGATTCGGCCGAAAAAAAAAAGAAAGGAGAAGAGTAGGGTTTAGGTTTTAGGCTCTTGATACCATGTAAGAATAGAATAATTTCCATTAGGGATTCCTTTCATTATTCACAATATATATAGTTGTACATAGGTTGATTCCTAATACAATACGAATCCTAACTTACCTTAAATGTTTGATTCTTAATACAATCAGAATCTTAAGTTACCTTAAATATACATCTATTATAATTATAAAATATACGGTGAATATTCAAAAAATATTCGCTAATAACGTAAATAGAATTATAGATGCTTGTGTATTAAAAGAGGACAAATATTCTGGCTCTGAAAATATTTGCTGAGTGTAATTACAAAGTTATTGGAGTTGTCCAACACAACCTTTTTAATATTCATTGTTTTAGTTTAATTTTAAGTTGCTATCGATCATCTTACGTAAGCTTGAATAATAATGGTCCATTTTCATTTTGGCACATGCAAATTTCCTCGAGGCATTATATAGACAAACAAAAAGTCCTCTATCAACCAAAAAAATTTCTAGCATCAATTATTTACAATCACATGCATGATATGTATAAAATGTATACGTACAATTTAATTACGATTAAGTTAATATATAGTTGAATTAATTAATTTGATATGGACATGGGATTTTAGCAATTTACATTTGCTTTATTACTGTTATCGCTAAGATGAAGCAAGAGACGTAATTATTCTCTCGTTCAAGGAATTAATAAAAAAAGTAAGAAATGTCATTACTCCAATTTAATGGAAAAGATGTACACTTTCTGTGACATATATCCTAAAAGAAATTCACATCGATAAAATATGAAAGAGATAATGAGTAGGTAAGAAAATAAATATTTGCTCCCCTAGTGATATATTTAAAGTTGCTCAAGTCAAGTTTAAAAAAAGACAACATTTCAATGCAACTTGGGTGATGATGAGATAAACCTTAACGTTCAACTAGTTTAGGCGAATCTCACACACATATATATATATAGTCGTTTCTATATTTTAAGGGCCCGGTGTGAAAAATAAAAAGAGGATTCGAACACGCGACCTCTTACTAGGGAAGGACTTTTGAAGGGAGCCCTCAACCGCTAGACTATAACTCTCATGATTAGAGTCATATTTAATACATATCTTAATATTTAAAATCAATAAAAGAAAAATAAAATTCTGGAGCGGAGACCTCCTCATCCCGATCTTATTAAAGGAGGAAGTAAACAGATCAAGATTTCTACGTACTTCCGTTATGGAGGGTGCGGGCAGGGGGGACGCTGGCCGGGGAGCCTGTGTGGCGGCGCCGCCTCGACTGCCCCAGGTACGTCTCTCTATATATATATAAAGAAACAAGCTTTAAATTTTATTTACGTATTTTAAAAATGTGCAGGCCTAAGTTCACTAGTGAATTGGATTATTACTCTTCCATAAGTAATTGCTCTATTGTTGACTTAATTTAGTCCTTTTTTTCCCATGGGAGAAAAAGAAAACTAAAAGGTAGTGAAATTGAGTAATAATGTTCCTCTGCTTAGGAATATTTTTCCAATCGACCATTTTGATGTGAAGCATTCGTGCAAAAATTGTCGTTATTAATAGTTCCCACGATCAAAAGTTCAAAACTGACAAGATCTGACCAAAATAAAACTGAAAAGAGGAAATGATGAAAGACTGGTACAAAAGAACTAGTACAAGCAGCTGGGAAAATTAGTAAAAATAATGAATCTCGTTGTATATATTATCACTCTGCATGTTATATAAGTAAAAATAATTTCCAATGTCCATTATTGAAGCAAAATATTAAAAGTTGTAGTTCCAATGATAATGTAAAATTCTTAGTACGTTACCTAAAAAGACAATTATAGATATAAAATTAATTAGTAGCTTGAACAACAAATTAAAGCAGGTAATTGTCACTGCTAAATAAGCATGATTTTCCCACTGAAATTTCTCATTGAATAATATTCAGTAACTATTCTCAGAGATATTTTAATTGAATTAGTGTGAAGAAAAAATTATAGTATTTTCACACAAAAAAATTAGAAAGTTTCTCAGCGTTTTAATAGGAACCTATTTCCCATCATGCGTTTTTTCAGTGAGCTGATTTGGTGAAAATAAGATGAAAAATCATGTTTTATAATAATAAATTTTTCATTAATTGACGATAGGAAAAATCTATATTTTTAGTAGTGTGCTATAACGTGTTAAAATGATGGTATAACTTTTTCATATAATCAGTATACATAAGTAAAAAAGTACTTACCTAATTCAAGTTGGAAGTTGGAACTAATTAGAAGTGAGTACTTCACTTAAGGAGTGAAATTTTACAATTTCTAGCTGTAAAGCATAGTGTCAGTTGTCAATCCAAATAATTAGGAATATCTACTGTTTGTGCCTAGCTACTTTTTGTTTTTAAATTTTTTCTTACCAATTTGACACGCTTTAGTTTAGGATATGAGAGTTTATATTCCTTGTTTACTGTTAAAAGTTTAACGTTTAAGTCTATCTTTAGAAAACATCAAATATATATAGTGTGTACAATGTGAAATTTTAATACAATAAGAATTCTATTTATATCATAATTATACATTACTAATAATTACATGAGATATGATGAATATTTAATAATAATCACTAATATTAAGATTGAAAAAAAAAAGAAAAACAATTTATTAGTACATACTTCTTTGTACTCCATATAAGATGATTTGGGCACTTCACACTCTTCTCGTATAAATTTATTCGCATAGAATATTTATATTAAATTAATAAATATAAAATGCATATCTTTCGTACACCTATTTGTATCACCTAACTATATGTGTGTTTTACTTTAGTGTTCTAGATTTTTTGTAATTATGATTCAAGTGAAGAAAAAGCAACATTTTAGTTCAGGCAATTCAGTTCTTTCAAATTGTTTTTCATTATTGAGAAAAGATAACAAAGATAAAATATGAGCTTGATTTACAGTAAAAGTAATAAATCATTATTGTTTCAATATCAATCTATTCACTCGTCTCGATAATATTTTTTCTTGTTCAGGGACGCACTGTACCACTGGACTAATAACCTGTCGTGCGAGTCTCCCACTATGCCAAAAGCGAGAAAAACATCATCTCACTCTTTCCTTTTTTTCACCCCATGTCTAACTGTTAATATTAAATCAATTAATTCGATACAAATTACTATAATCTGCCCTGACCTGAGATTGGGATGTACTATCTCTTTTCCTGTGATTTTTAATATAAAGAAAAATAAATGAACCAATCAAAGGGGAAAATGCATTAAAGGAAACATGAATCAAAAGTGTTCACCTATTCACTCCTTTTGTTGGGTCCCGTGGGCATGCTATGAAACAATAAAACACAAACTGAAAGTAAAAACAGATCGAATGTCAATGCAGTTTGTAAATGTCGGCAATAATGTTGTCTGACACAAGTGACAACACTTTGATAAAACAGAAAAATCTTTGAAGAGTAAATAGCAGCAGAAATAATAAAGAACACAAATGTTTAATATTTACATATGTTATATTGATTTTATAACCTATGACGGTCAGTGACCGAAAGTATTGTATATATTTATATAAAATTAAATAAATTCCTTCTTTTACAATATTATAAGATAATACAAAAGGAATTAAAAAGTTGAAGTAGCAGATGACTTCTGCCTGAAAAATCTATCTAAATAGACATAGACAACATCTCATTATAATTGCTTCAATGAAGAACAAATCTAGAACTTAAGCAACAATTATAATGTTGGACAGAATGTTGTCGACATGCTCAGACAACACTTGTGATCCAGTTTTCTGATATGAATTCTCGAAAGCTCTCTTGATATTTTTGCACTCTTTTTTTGGATGTCGATTAACTCTTCTTGCCTCTCTATTTATAGTAGATAGTCTTCCTTGAAAAGCTCACCGATTGGTTGTGGAGGTTGAGGGAAAGATGGGCAACCGATATGATTTGTTGGAGAAGATCATGGAGCAAAATCCTCAACTTCTTGGACTTGTTCCCCAAGCTTAGCAACAACTTTGACTTGTTCTTTCCACGTGTTTCATCAACTCCTAAACACCTTGCCAAGTCACTTTTACATCGTGGTAAAAATTCCACGAGATTTGCTTCAGTCCCTGAAGTAAGACAAAACTGTTTACAGAATGTTGGTCCGAATGTCGTGACATTTGTTCCAACATTTATGAATTTTAACTTAGTACTGAAAATGATATATTGGACAAAATGTCACAACACCAAACCCAACATTAACACCTTTAATTATGTGGAGAGAAAAGCAATGGATGCATTTATTTCCTTTTCTCCTTTTTATTTTCTGGAAAGTAGAAAAAGTTTGATTCGTTTCTTTCCCTCCCACTGTTTCTCGTGGCATCACCTCTTGCTTGACTCTTCAATTTAATTAACCACCCCCTTAGTCCCCACCTCTAAAACAAACAAAAAAAAGGTAAGTAATACTATTATTTCATTCAACATTTAAGAGCGTGATGTAATGTTCAATAAAGCACGAAAAATCTCTACCAGACAACGATTCAAATGGTAGAAATAATAGTTATTAGTATGTGATTTTTTCTTATCTCCCTAAACTCCGATCGACTGAATTATTCAATAGTTATGCTAGTGGTAAACGTATGTGGATCTAGCCTTAAACCATTGGTTCATGTAAATTCAATAATTTTTGCCTAAACCATGTATTTTATATTAGGAAGTCAACAAAATATTTATAAATATTACTCTATAAACTCACTTTTTATTGTATATTAACTTGAAGTTGGTGTAAAAACTAGTACACTTCAAATTCTTAGACTAACAAGTAACACCAGCTACTAGCTAGTAGGGATGCTAGCCCAAATACCATCATTTGAAGAAAAAAAACGTAATTGTTCAATTCAATGAACCACTAATTATGCAATATCAGTCATCATGACCATGTTCAACGCATATGTACATCTCATGTTTGAGATTTTAGATTTCTTATAAAATTATTAACAAATAAATCACTATCAACGATTTTAAACACATAATGTCTGGTTCCTGTCGACCAATCACATTTGATATAACGCGATAACCTCTTGATCATGCTTGCTACAATGAGTAACGACTAATGCGTCTTAGATTAGATATGAGAGATTGAGACCATTTGTTTAGTATAAATTAATGAACCCGTCAAAAGTTATGGAATAACTAATTGAGGTATTTAACAACTATTAATTTGACCGTGACTAATTAATTTTGAACTCTTTCATTAAGGGGGATGGGGTGGAAAGAAAGAACAAATGAAGCGTAGGGTTAAAAGATGAAGGGGTGACGTTCTAACAGGCATCTTAATGAAATTGGTGATATAAAGTAATATTTAAAGAAAACAGATCAAAATTAATTAATAAAATTTCACATATTTTTATTTGATTTTTTTCTTTTTATTTTGTAATAATGGTGTACTGATCATCACATGCATATCTGGGTCATTCACTCGACTATCTGCTAGCTCTATCCATTGATGGTATCTCGTAACTTTACTAACCAAGATACTTCAACAATATTTGTTTTAAGAAACATCCGTAATTAAAATAATGTTTTTTTTAAAATCATCATCTAGTGATCGCAATTCTGTACTACTAAGTAGATGTTAAAATAGTCTCTACATTTAATTATTGAATTGGAAAATTAGCTTGATCAGTAAGAAGATAAAAGAGACTGTCTTTATTTCTTTAATTATTAATATCATCATTAAATTGTTTTTCACATCGCATGTTTATTATGAAATCAAGTATTTATCTAAATAACTTTTAATTTTTCTAAATTATCTCTGTTTAAGAATAAACCTCTCACATTCAAAAAAACATAAATTTAATATTTTTCTAATAATAACAAATTTATAATATATACAATATTAAAAATTTGGGGCCTTCAATTATGGGAGGGTCTAAGGCAATTGCTTTATTGACCTCTCCCTTCACCCTAACTCCTATGCGAGCTATGAACATAGACTAGGCACTCCTGAAGACTGAAGTGCTAATTAAAATTCCAAGTGAAGAAAACCCTAATTAGAAAAGATAATTAGTTAATCTTCTACTAGCTAGTAACACTAATTAATATTTTATAAAGAACTTAATGAACTTTTTCTGAAGTCATTTGATGCTGAGATGTACGATATTTAAACCAAGGTGTCATATCAAATAGATCTTCAAAACATTTTAGTGCGAAAAATATATAATTGAATTAATGAGTTGTTAAACGTTCTTTTACTTTTTCCTAGTACGGAAGTAATACTAGATAACTAACAGTGAGGGGCAAGTCATAACAAGGTGTCTTTTAATTTAATAGTAAAACACAAGATCCTTGTGTGTTAATTTGCTAAGGTTCTCACTGTGTGTGGAAGTTTCTCCCTAATTATTTTGCTATTAACGTACTCTTTGAAAAACAAAAATCAGTGGTAGGTGCTGATAGTTACGTTTACTTAAATAAATGTAGTAATTAACTAGTGGTATGAAACTAGTTTATATTCAAGAATTAAACGAAAGCTGACTGATAAAACATGTCGTATATGTTTTATATAGTATATACAAGATTCTGTTCTCATTAAACGTATTTTTTCATCTTCCCCCGCCCTCGAACTTTTTCATCTAAGAAAATAAAATATAATTCACAAATATTTTAGGCATGTTAAGATTTTGTAGATTGCTCCTAGTATTTAATTTTCCTTGGAGGCGGTAGGCTTTCCTCCAATGTACCAAAACCAAAAATGACTTATGTACTCGCAAGGTATATAATCCATTCGTGAGCTGTATATATGACTATTATTTGACTACTAAGAAATCGCTAATTTTACAAGGGAAGCATTTTCTATGGAACTTTTCATTGAAAATCTCATATTTCCGATGATATTCCAACAAAAATGTGTCGGAAATTTGCCTTCTTACTAATGTATCAATATGAACAAGTTCTTTTAGTTCTAATTCACGTAAGAGCGAGACTTTTGAGTTTTGGTACCTTTCCATAAATAACAAGATTCATATAAGGACCACCAACAGTTGCAGTGAGATTATTGAGATTCTTTCATTTTTAATGATCAGAAATTTTGAGTTTGAACTTTGAAAATGAAAAAATTCTCGGTATGATCAGTGATAGAAACCGTGTATATCACGAAAAAATCAACGAATTGTGTATATTTAGGTTACTTACCATAATTAGGTTACTTACCATATTTTGTAGAATTCTTGTACAAGTGTAATTAGGATATTAGTATTATAGTAGGAATAGGATTTTCCATATTTAGAGATTCTATATTGTATATATAGATCTCTTCGTTAATGAAAATAATCAAGAGATTATTTTCTTTCATTGTATCAGAAGTCTAGGGCTAAAATACCTTCTCCATAACAAGCTTCCACTGCCCGTTTCTGTCCTCGGTATCCGAGCCTTTTCTGTCCTCAGAATCTGAGCCCTTCCCTCCCCTCTTCCCAAATTCTCTTCCCAAATCCTTAATTCTCCTCTTGTTCTTTCGACATGTCTACCTCAAAGAACATGTTTCATCATGCCCTTACAGTCGCCAACATCAAGAACCACACCCTTATTGTTCTTGAGATGGAAAACGTACAATACGCGATGTGGGCGGAATTATTTAAAGTTCACGCACGCTCGCATCAAATCCTTCATCACATCATCCCCTCGGTAACAGGCAATCAGAAGGTGCCTACCCCCGAGGATGACCCTACGTTATGGATGACTCTTGATGCTACAGTTCTCCAGTGGATTTATTCCACTATCTCTACGGACCTCTTGCAGACGATTATTGAATCCGACGCTACGGCGATGGAAACTTGGAATAGGGTGCATGATATCTTCCAAGATAACAAAATTATCGTGCTGTCACTCTTGAACAAGAATTTTCCCTGTCAATGTGGAGGATTTTTCGAATGTCTCAGCCTATTGTAAAAGGGTGAAAGAATTAGCGGATCAACTAAAGAACGTTGGTGCACCCTTCACAAATGATCGTATTGTTCTTCAAATGGTTGCAAGACTACCCGAGGCTTATAATGGCGTTGGGACACTTCTTCATCAAAGTAATCCACTTCCGCCATTCTACTAGGCCCGTTCGATTCTAACGTTAGAAGATGACGGTTTGACAAAAAAGGCAACTACCGGAGCTAATTCTGTAATGATAATGGCCACATCCGATAAACCCTCACTCATTCTCGGATAATTCTAGCCAAAATCGTAACAACAGTGGCGGCTAAAAGGTTCAAAATTAAAAAAATAATGGCAAAAATCGTGGCGACGGCCGTGGCAGTGGCCGAAATAGTGGTGGTGGTCGGAGCAGTGGGCTGCAGCCTTAGGCTAACTGCCGTGGAGGTGGCCAACGGCCAGTGGCCCAACTCACCTTACCCCCCGTCGAATTTTCCAGAATATTGGGCCCAATTCCATAATACAACCAGGTCCAGTTTTCCGATCCAGAATGCACGACCTGCTGGGTCGTAGCAGCAGGCTAGCCTACTTGGGCCTCGACCTCAGCAGGCCTTCGCTGCTGAGGGCCCAACGGCAGTTCTGACTCCCACAGATATCGAGACCGCAATGCATACACTTGGATTAAATCTCCCGGATGCAAATTGGTATATGAACACCAGTGCCACTTCTCACATGACATCCGCACCAGATAATCTCTCATCTTATTTCATGTTGAGCAATAATCGTGGCATAATTGTTGGTAATGGCAATTCAATTCCAATTCGTGGTTATGGTCACACAAATTTTCCCCTCCTCGCCCCCCCCCCCCCACACACATCCACCTCTAATCCTTAAAAATGTCCTTCATGCCCCTCACTTAATTAAAAATTTGGTATCTGTCTGAAAATTCACAACTAATAATTGGATTTCTTTTAACTTTGACCCTTTTGGATTTTCTGTGAAGGATTTCAAGACGGGGATACCTCTAATGAGATGTAATAGTCGGGGAGAACTTTATCCAAGCACCACCATCACCATTTCCATGAGTCAAGCCACACCTTCAACGTTTGCCGCTCTTGCTCCTTCTTTGTGGCATGAACGTTTGGGTTATCCGAGGTCGTCTATTATTTCTTCTCTTAAAAATAATAATTTCATTGATTGTAAGAGTACGTGTAGTACTCATATATACCCTTCTTGTCCTCTAGGGAAACATGTTAGACTACCGTTTGTCGCTTCTACTTCTAGTATGTCGATGCCTTTTGACAATATTCATGGTGATTTATGGACATATCTCGTTTTGATTTCTTTGGGACATCGTTATTATGTTTTATTTTGGATGATTATTCTAATTGTTTGTGGACCTTTCCTTTGTCTAAAAAATCTCAAGTTTTTTCACATTCTTAAAATTTAGAGATTTCATTCGTACCCAATTTGAACGGAAAATTAAAAACGTTCATTGTGATAATGGTAGGGAATATGATAATGGGCCATTTCGGAAATTTTTTGACACTCATGACATATCTTTTCGATTTTCTTGACCTCATACGTTCTCACAAAATGGGAAGGCAAAAAGAAAAATTTATACCATTAATAATATTGTCTGCACCTTACTAGCACATGCTCCATTACCCCTATTTTTTTGCATCATGCGTTACAATTGGCGACCTACCTCCTTAACATTCTCCCTAACAAAGGTTTAGCATATCAATCCCCACTTAAAATTCTTTACAATAAAGATCTCTCGTATTCTTATCTTAGGGTGTTTGGGTGCTTGTGCTATCCACTTTTTTCGTCCACTACAATTAATAAACTTCAAGCTCGGTCTACCCCTTGTGTATTTTTGGGTTTTCCATCTAATCATCGTGGTTACAAATGTTTTGATTTATCTTATAATAAAATTATAATTAGTCACCATGTTATTTTTGATAAATCCCAATTTTCGTTTGCTCAAGTGTCTAAATCCGTGTCGAGTGCTTATCATTTTTTGGACGATGCTCCCTCCCCGTATATTCTACAACAGTAGGTCCGAGAGTCAAATCTCCCAGCAGGCCCACTGCCTACTGGCCCAAACATTCTTGGCAATATTTCAGCCTCTCAGCCCAGTTCCGACACCTGGCCTAGTGGCGATCTTGGCCCAGTTTCTGGTTCCGAGACTCAGTTCAGTCTCGGTCCAGTTTTTGGCCCAAACTCTCAGACCAGTCTCAATCCAGTTTCTGGTTCAATTTTTTATCCGTCTCCTCTAGGTCGTCAGCTGGCCGCTATTAGGCCAGCAAGCCCACTACCTGCTGGCCAGTCCACCATTGACCCAATAATTTCCCAAATCCTGTCCAATTCTATCTCAAATCAAGAGCCCCGTTACGTATAGCCAACAGGGAATTTTTAAACCAAAATGATATTTTAATCTTAATTCTAATGTTACTAAATCACCCCAACCACGTAACCCAGTGTCTGCCCTTCATGACCCAAATTGGAAAATGATTGGTTGACTAATATAATGCTCTTATTTATAATAAAACGTGGGATTTGGTGCCCCGTCCGTCTGGTGTTAATATTATTTCAGTCTATGTGAATTTTTAGTCATAAAGAAAATTCTGACGGTTCTTTTGAGAGGCATAAGACCCGTCTTGTAGGTGATGACAAAACACAATAGGTTGGCGTAGATTGTGGAGAGACATTTAGTCTGATGGTGAAATCGGCAACTACTCGCATTCTTAAGGAGACAATATACATGCATCAGCCCTTGGGTTTTAAGGACCCCAATTATTCTCACCATGTCTGTTTGCAGAAGAAGTCCTTATATGGGCTTAAACAGGCCCCACAGACTTGGTATAAGAGGTTTGCAGATTATGTGTCTACTATTGAGTTTACTCACAACAGATCTGATCATTCTTTGTTCATCTATCGTCGTGGTACTTCTCTAGCATACATTATGTTATATATGGATGACATTATTTTGATTGCTTCCTCTGATAATTTGCGCGAGTCTATCATGACCCTTCTCAGTTCAGAATTTGCTATGAAAGACTTGGGACCCTTGAGTTATTTTTTTGGAATAGTTGTCACTCGTCATGCAGGTGGTCTATTTTTATCACAAAGGAAGTATGCGGCTGAGATTATTGAGAGAGATGTCATGTCATCTTATAAGTCCCCTGCTACTCTGGTTGATACCAAACTAAAGTTGAGTGCTACATCTAGTACACCATATGAGGATCCCACCCATTATCGTAGTCTTGCAAGGGCTCTTCGGTATCTTACATTCACGAGATCAGATATTACTTATGCAGTTCAGCATGTGTGTTTATTTATGCATGATCAGTGGATTGAGCACATGCATGCGCTCAAACACATTATACGATACATACAAATCACGCTTGATTATGGATTGCATTTATATCCTTCTTCCGTCTCTACTCTTGTGTCATATACAGATGCTGATTGGGGTGGATATCCAGTTACTAGACGTTCAACTTCAGGTTATTGTATGCTTCTTGGCGATAACTTGGTCTCTTGGTCGGCAAGACGCCATGCTACTTTATCACAATTCAGTGCGGAGGCCGAGTATCGAGGAGTAGCCAATGTGGTGTCTGAGTCATGTTGACTGCGTAATCTTTTATTGGAGCTTCACTTTCCTATTCAGAAATATACCTTGGTCTACTGTGATAATGTTAGTGATGTCTATCTATCTGGGAATCCAGTCCAACATCAGCGCACTAAACATATCGAGATGGATATTCACTTTGTTCGCTAAAAGGTAGCTCGTGGACAAGTACGTGTCTTGCATGTCCCTTCAAGGTACCAAATTGCTGACATCTTTACTAAGGGTCTTCCCTTGGTTCTGTTTGAAGATTTTAGAGACAGTCTTAGCGTACGACAACCGTCCGCTATGACTGCGGGGTGTGATAAAAACCGTGTATATCACGGACAAACCAACGAATTGTGTATATTTAGGTTACTTACCATATTTTGTAAAATTCTTGTACAAGTGTAATTAGGATATTAGTATTATAGTAGAAATATAATTTTCCATATTTAGAGATTGTATATTGTAAATATAGACCTCTTCATTAATGAAAATAATCAAGAGATTATTCTCTTTCAATCAGCCTACCAGTACAAATATCTCGACTAAGTGCTAGTAGGTTTTAAATACCAAATACCTAGAACCGAAAAAAAAAAAGATTCATATAAGGGGTAATAAAACCAAGTGTTATGGTGCCTGAGAACACATGAACATGAAGGAATCCAAAGCCTTGAGTGAATTGTCTCTTTGTCCTCTTCAGATTATGTGCATGTTATTAGTGACTACAAAGAAATGTGGCCTGTGGTAAGCAACCTTTAAATTTTTGAAGGAGAAGGGGAAGCATCATGTCCCACTAAGGTGTTCTATAAAATCATGTGGTGTTTATCTAGCTGTTTTTTGATTGGGCAACACACTAACGTGATTCACTATTAATCTCAATATTTTTTTTATTATTAATTTCTTACATTGTACTTTTTTAGGAACCAGCAAATTTCAATATCAGTATTTATGAATTTCTACAATGTGATTAAGTTGTCTCAATTGAGGTAAGAAAAGGTGAACCGAAAGTTATAGACATGCATATCTTACTAGCTAGTAAATATTTTCAAGGGGGTGAAGTAGAAGGGAATAAGCTAATATGGATGTAACTGTATACACTGATAATGTAATACTTTTTTTACATTATCGATAAAATTTAATTTATCATAGCAACTAATTTATCATATTTTGAATGTTGTCAATCAATTTAATTATGAAGTGTTGCATGTAACCGTCCTTTAAAGATATAATCTTTATAAATATCTTTTACACGAGTAGTGCATATAAACTAACTAAAATATGGTAAGTTATGGAATTGGATACAACCATAGTTTTTAAAGCTTACCTTATAGCACACTTTAATCGACAAATACTTACTCGCTCGGGATGTCTGCATTAAATTAATTTAACTTATCATGGTTAGTAATTTAATAAAGTAAAAATATACATTAATTAATTATATTGAGTGACGGAAATATAATTGCAAGCATGTCATATATTTAATGATTTGATGCAAATTTTAAAAATGAATAAATATATTATTATTTTTTTGATATCTAATTTCTCGGCTTACACCAGACTATTCCTAGAGATAGTAGTCCCGGTCCCTCAGCACTACTAATAATAAATAGCGGGATGTGCCTGAATGAACAGGGTTTGAGAACAGAGCAATTGATATCACCTACAAGGTCCTACCCCAGAAGAGAGCAAATTGCTCCCACCAGGGTTCGAACCCACACTGCAGACCTCCAGCTGGATTTTAAGCTCCCCACCTTTGCCATCCACCTATACCCGAGAGACTAAAAACGGATAAATATTGATTGGATGGGAGATGGAGGCAGGGGCTTAATTCTTAAAACTCTGAAGTGGAAGTAGAGATCATCAAAGGATAAAATGCAACACGTGATACATGTCAATAATGTCAGAAGTAAAAGTTAAGGAGACAACAAATTGACCTAAGTCAGTTTTTTTCTTCCACTAAAGTTAGCCAGCAGATAAAAATAAGAGGTTAAGTATGTTCACATCCTTTTTAGTAGGTTAAGTGTGTTGACAATAAATCGCGGGATGTGTCTGAATGAACAATTTTTTAGCTAATTACCGAACTAATAAATCGCGGGATGTGCCTGAATGAACAATAAATCTTGTATAGAATAATACATAAATGCCTTCATAACTAATCCTTGTATTACTAACACCTGCATGACTTTAACTAACTACCGAACGACCCCTTCCTTTTTAGTGTCAACACAAACGATGACTTAACCTTTTTAAAATACATCTAAAGCTACACAAAATGTACTAAAGTTCACAATTTTTCATAGTTAAAAACAATATCATCGTGAAGACTTAGTTAAGTAAATAAAGTTGCACCCTGTGTAAAACTTTAGGCTTCTAGACTCGGAAGAAGAACTGGACAAGGAAAGGAAGAAACATGAGAACTTGGAGAGATGAAGCAAACACAGTAACACATACATGTTGTAGGAATTTGCTTCATTCTTCACTACTTTTTTCCAGCCACATTTCTTCCCTTTTTCCTATTTTAGAAAAGGGAGGGGCGGACAATATGCATGTGATATTTTCTATATTTTATTCACCAGAAGTTCTAACAAAAACAATTGAAACACATTATACTATGACATGAAAGATGAAACGCCTCGTGAAAACAGGTTAAGCATCAATATCGATATGCCGGAGAACTGTTTTTGCATACGCTTCATTCATCTTTGTTAGATAGTTCATGTCTTTTCCTCTGTCCTACTTCTACTAGTAAAGTTAGAAGAGCTTCACAAACTTGAGATGCATCAGCCTCCGCGGGGTTATCATTTAATTCAGAATATACCATCCAAGCGTGATCCAGTTTCCGTTTTGGCCTAACCACCACTGAGCCAGGGACTTCTGCATCACGACAAGTGACAAGCCCATCGCTCTTCTCACCATACCTGATCTGAAGAAGTTGGGCACATGCAGCCATCACAGCACCAAGAGGCATCACCACAGGGAACGTAGCTGCAGGTTGGGCAGCGGAAAATGTGGGTAACTCTGCATGCGCCACACGAGATAATGTGGCTAAAACTGCTGGAGAAATGCTGGCCTCCGTTTGGAAGGAAACAATAGGAAGCTCCCTTGGCAAATGGTATTTGCTCAAGAATTCCTTCCTCCTCTCATAAGTTAAATCTTCCAAAGCTTGCATGTCCCCCTTCAAAACAGTAACGAATATTAGTATACCTAAAACAAAATGCAAACTCTGCAAGAAAATAATTCCTCATATATCTGACACATGGCGCATGGCATGTGCAAGAAAAAAAATTCATGTTGCTATGTTTGAGCACCAGAAAAGCAAACATGTTAAGAACATCCAAGTCAAGAGATAGGTGTGTTTCAGGACAACAATTCCGCTACACCCTCTACTCCAAATTCCAGAATGTAAATCTTGATGCAAAAAATCTGGACACTCAACTCATAAAAGGCAACAAGTAGAGTAGCTTAGGACTATTTTAAGCCCATTTAGAAACTCTTATAAACCCGATATGTATAGTCAATACAACACTCCTACACGTGTAACCCGACTCTAGGGTTTACACGTGGATTTGAAATGGCTTGGTGTTCCGAGAGACGGCCGAACAGTAGACGATTAGCAGATATGGACAGTATTCTCAATAGGATAAGAAATGAGCCTAGAGTAAGTTAGCAACTCGATGGCCTGAATTGAGGAAGTAAAACCCAGACAAACATCACAAATAAAGACAAGATGATCCTAAAACAAGTTTTCCACGTTTGACTCTAACCATTCTGCTTTCCACAACTTATAGGAGAAGGCTATAAATCATCATTTCAAGAAACAGAAAAGGAGTATTTTTTCCATTTCTAATTCCTCAAAATACAAGTTGTTTCAAGCTTAATCTCCGAGAATTCACAAGTAGCTTCTGATCATTTTTATCAATGCTTGGAGCTAAATATACAGCCAAGAAATCACTATTCATAGTCGTAACATAACCATATTCAAGCAGAAATGCTCTATAACAATTAGGCCATATATCTCGTAACAATGTGGCCTTTGATTAGGAGCCAATCATATGCATAAAGCTACTAATCCATCCTAATAACAAGTGCGATATTCCCGAATAAGGTCAAATCAAATCTTGATGACATATCACTAGTTCTACAAAATCCGGTTGGTTCATTTTAAACTGTAGATTAATGCTTCAAAAATACCTCTTTTCTTTTTTATCCCAAAGGTTTGAAGAAAACTACCTGAATAGCTAACTGATACTTCCTCACCAAGATACCCTAACATGCTCTGCATACTCTCTCTCTCTCCCCCCCTCCCTCATACACAACAAACAACACAGATTTACTTCTGCTGTCATGTCAAGTTATAAAACCACCTCTACCACCACCCCCTTTTCGCTTTTGTCCCATCACTTGGTGTTCACACTTTTTGACTCAAAGCCTAACATCCATGAATCGTATAAACACAAAATTCAGCTCTCCGCTGCTACTATACAGCAGAAGGGAAACTGTAAACACATACAAAAGGAACCATATAGAGCTTTTTGATGCACATTCCACATACTAAAGAAAAAGCCTTCAAAAGGGATTTCTGTTTACTTACCTGGCCTTAAGGAAGCACTAGGATCTCCTCCTCCAAAGACCACTATAATTAATCCGAATCCCCTCCTAATACAGGAAGAGTAAAGGCAGACCGTGAAGTTATCTTGGACAAATATTTGATATTCCCTAAGTACCTTAGTGCCTTTTTCAGGTTTCATAGTTTGACGACCTAACTTCAGTAGAGAGCTACAACAAATCATTACACACCCACAAATACCTCTGCAAAATGGGGGAAACTTTTGAACCCCAAATTTGAACTTTCCTTGAACATCAAGCCATACTTCCATCATAGTCTTCCTGGCTGCCACTCCAATTATTTTGTCCAGTTTCCAACACAATCTTTACCTTTATTTTCTTCTGTTCCCCAAAAACAAAGACCAAGCAATCTTTTGAAACTAAGCAATCTTTGAAAGAAAACAAATACATATCATGGAATCTTGCATATTACTCTCCTTTGTACATGTTGACCCACAGCCCGAAACAGAGAATTACCCTAGAACTATTGATGATTTTAAGCATGACAGAGAAATTTCATCTGATTGTACTATATTGGAACAACAAACAAAGACAATCCTACACCAGAAGAACAGATGCACATCAATAACAGACAAGTGACAACTAGAGGATATACCTTGATTACTTTACAGATGAGGGTCTCCATAAGCTTGCGAATGTTTACATAATCACCAAGCTGTCCTTCTCGTAAAATGTCTGAAGCAATTGGACTTCCACCATATGGACTCTGTGCTAAAACCAGCCCTCCAACCTTATCTTTCAGATCAGTCCAATACATGGACAGAGCAGCTGCTGCATCTACTCCCCCTTTA
This sequence comes from Anisodus acutangulus, assembly GCA_029783415.1. NCBI lineage: Eukaryota > Viridiplantae > Streptophyta > Magnoliopsida > Solanales > Solanaceae > Anisodus > Anisodus acutangulus. The sequence continues at coordinate 9,330,801 of CM056492.1, forward strand.
CTGTGTCCAAGAAGCAAGACACGTTTCCTGGAGCCCCAATAAATTTCATCAATGTAATCTTTGATTTCTCTTGCATTCTTCTCCACAGAGGCCTGCTTATTTTATGTTTGGTGGTATTAGAGAAAGCAGTAAACTGCACGCATGGTTTAGAAACAAGAGATAAACCTATACCTCGCTATGAATTTTGGCTATATGACAAGTGAGTCCCATTTTTGAAAAGCTTGTTTTTGTATTGACAAAGTAAAGTGGTCCATGATTGCTAAAGAGACCTGCATAGAGAAGAGCAGACCAACAAATATCAGGACATATGCTACTAAAGATGATAAGCTTGCTCATGACTTCGAGACACCTTGAACGATAAGATCAATTTTTCAGCATCCCCTAATAACTCACTTTGTCCCAATTTATGTGAAGGTGTCTGACTGGGAACGGAGTTTAAGAATGACAGGAAGACTTTTGAAACTTGTGGTCTAAAATTGGCTTAGATATTTGTGAGGAGGGTAAAATGAAAAGTCTAAAGTTAAATCATTACCAAGTATAGAAAAGCCCCTCGGTTCCAGACCCACAAATAAATAGGAGGTCGCTCATTAAAGTGGGGAAAGGAGGGGGGGGGGGGGGGGGCAAAAGTGTCATTCTTTTTGGGACTGACTAAAAAGGAAAGAGTGTCACATAAAATTGGGAAGGAGGGAGTAATAATTAAAAGGTCCTGAATAAAGCATGAACCTAGGTATGGTCAAAGACAAGTGCAGGCAAATCAGAGGAAAATAACCCAAGGTATGATCAAAGACAACTGCAGGCAAATCGAGGGAAAATAATCCACATAATTGTACCGAGACAAGAGACTGTTGGCACAGTACAACTGATACGCTTTCCATAAATTCTATGAGGCAGATCTAATTTCAAACTTTAACCATTCTGGTTGTTTGCTATCACTATTTGATCGGAAGGAGGGTGCTTTTACCTGGAACTAACAAGTAAACCATTGAATTTGGTAATGCATGTAGTCCATGCCTGACATAAAAAGATTAGAACAAGTCAAATTGTGTCCGAGTTGGCAGTTGCAGTCAATTTGCATATCAAGTGGTGTTTTTACCTAATATCATCAATGATTTCCACAAATCTATCAGTTTGATCTTCAACCGGAGGCATATGTGAAGCACGTTGTAGCCATCCAATATCATCAGCTGACCCACGAACTGTCCTTCTCACCCTCTCTAGAAGGCTAAAAAAAATTCAAAAATCATGATGAGAAGTACTTCAATAAGAGCACGAGTTACACAAACGGATAGTGCCACCAATATCAATTGTTCTATAATATCAGTAGAATAAAAAATCGAAAGATCCTTGACTGCAAGAAAGGAATATGACAGCTTCCAAGGTTCTCTAAGTTGAGTTTTATGGAAAACCAGCAGCTTCTACGTAGTTTCAGCTGTCGATGTGACGATGACTATACATACATGAGTATGAATAACAAGCATATGAATTGACAATTTAACATGCCAAACTTGTAACCATTCAGATAATCATACCCTTGGAAAATGGAAATGCCATTTGGGCTGGTATTTGTTGATAGAACCTGTGCACTGGAACCCCCAGATAGGTCCTCTGAGTTCATGGCTGAATTACCACTTTGGGAAGTTTTTTTAGATAAGGTCCTGCTTAATCCTTCATGGAGAACTGGAGCATCAACAGATGGTTGAGATGGTTTATAAACAGCTAAATCACTTCCACTTGAAGCAGCAGCATTGAAGGCCGGGGATCCTCTAGTTTCTGCAGAACCAAATGTAACCATCTCCTGGCCTCCTAAGCCTCTGGAGGCAGGTTCTGTTACAGTTGGAAGCAGGCAAAAACATCATACAAGCACTAAAATAGATAACCCGTAACCACATTTCCTCAAATTCTAGGAGAACCAAAAGGAATTTGCTCACACCAGAGTTCAGGAGTTAAAATTACTGTGTTGCATCTTATGTGGAAGGGGAAAATAAATACGAAAAGAAAAATTTAAAGTCTCAATCCTTGTTTCTAGAGCCTCAACCTAACATTAAGTGGTACTAACATACATTGTTTCAATTCAAAACGGATATGATCCAAGTATGCAAACAAAAAATAGGACACTCAATTTTCCCTCAGTTAAAGGATAAACACTAACTTTCAATCATGTTACACCACAAAGTAAGGCATCTCTTACGTAGTAAGAAACCAACAGTACAGTATCACATGCCCCGTTAGCCTTTGCCACATAATTCAGCATGGGAAGTCTAACCTGGAAGAGATTACTTGGATAGAATTGGCAATAAATTCAGAAAGGGAACTTTTGTTTGATATTCTATAACAATAAAATAGAAGTTGAAGGTAGAAATTCTAAAACACATGAAGTATACAAAATCTTAATAGATCAAAAAACCACCTAACAACCTATCTCAACCAATCATCATTCAATGAATTCGGGAAATAAACTTACTAGGGGCAATGAAAAGGAATACATGAAAAAGTTCATCAAGCTCACCAGAATAATCCATGAAACAGCTAGTAAATAAAGATGTCGTCTCGGAAAGATAGGAAGCAGCATCATTGAGAGCCGGCACAGAGGTAAGTAGCTGAGGGATAACCCTATTGTTTCTTAAAGAACTGTCATTCGCCTGGACAAAAAAGGGGACCGCGTGAAGTTCAAATAATAAAAGACAAGCAAACTTTCAGAAGGTTAGGGACCAAATGCTTCAGAACAGTAGGTAGAGGATTATCAATAGACATGTACACTTAAAAAAAGAAGATAAAAGACAGGTTATATCTGATTGATATTGATAACTTTAGCCTTTAGTTCTTGGACAAATCGCTGATATCCGATCATAGCCCAAGTCCACATAAATGGTAGTGACCTTGCCATGTATTTGAAATATTAATTCATGGAGCAACATGACTGGAAGAAAATTCAGAAATGCCAAATGTAGGTAGGGATGATAATGGCCAAACTTTTGCAGTTATGCTTATCTAGGCTGCCTGCACATACGGGGCTTGGTGCGAGTAGAAATATGGATTTGGCAATAAGGAGGAGATGTTGGCATTGTTAGTATTCTTAACCACTATAAACAACTACTCTCCAGTCGAAAAACTCTCATACTATAAAGGTGTGATCAAAATGAGCCACATTTTGAAACACACACATCAGATGGAACAAGCCTGAACTTGCTAGACTAAAAGTGTGATGGACGTCGTTTCTGTAATTGCAAAAAAATGTGCTGGAGAGGAATTTTAGGCGGATGCTATAGGAAAAATTATTAAAGCACATTCAATCCCTTTAATGTTCAGGAGACAACTTTAACACGGAGAGCAAAGTGATGAAGTGTGGTCTAGAGCTCTGCAACTCGAATTGGCAGAAATTATATAAGACTGATATGGTGGATATCTCACACCAATAAGGCTTTGAATGATACTGAATATATCAAAAACTTCTACCCCTGCCAGGGGTAAATTACAAAAATGTTCCATTAAGCAAACATCATCGGCAAATGCATACACAATACCATTAACTGATCCAAGAACCCCTGGATCCAATGGACCCATAAAGACTTTCCTTTTCAGCACTTAAGTTTCAAACAAACTACATGCAACTGCAATATCCCCGCACTTAGATTTAGATTACACATATCGCTGTATCCAAAATGTAATGTACCTCTTTGGAGGATTTATACATTAACAACAACAACATACCCAGTAAAATCCCATAATGTGGGGTCTGGGGAGGGTAGAGTTTACACAGACCTTACCTCTACCTTGGGAGGTAGAGCGACTGTTTCCGAGAGACCATCGGCTCAAGACAAAGCACAAGTCCAAGCAAAGTAAGACACAAAAAGTGCGTAAGTCATGACAGCACATTCTGAAAAGAAAATAAGCAAAAGAAGCAATAGCTAATGCAAGTAAATAAGACAAACAAAATACACATAGCAGCATAAATCAAACGACAAGAGACTATAAGGCAATATGATAGGCTACGCAAGCCTACAATAATAATACTACAACTACCAGTTTGTAAGCGTAGGTAGGACTATGCTGGACTACCTACTATCCTTCTACCCTAATACGTGTCATTCATAACCCCCTATCTAAGGTCATGTCCTCAGTGAGTTGCACCTACGCCATATCCCGTCTAATCACCTCTCCCCAATACTTCATCGGCCTACCTCTACCCCTCATATACCTGTCCATAGCCAACCTTTAACACCTCCACACTGGGTCATTTATGTCTCTCCTCTGCACGTGTCCGAACCATCTCAACTTAGCTTCTCGCATCTTATCATCCACTGAGGTCACTCCCACTCTGGCCCTAATATCATCATTTCTAATTTTATCCCTCCTTGTATGCCCACACATCCATCTTAACATCCTCATCTCCGCAACTTTCATCTTTTAGGTGTGTGAAGTCTTGACCGGCCAGTATTCCGCCCCATACAACATAATCGGTCTAACCACCACCCTATAGAACTTTCCTTTAAGTTTTGGTGGCACCTTTTTATCGCACAATACTCCAGATGCGATCCTCTATTTCATCCACCCTGACCCAATACTATGTGTGACATAGTCATCAATCTCTCAATTCCCTTAGATAATAGACCCGAGGTACTTGAAGCTCCCTTTATTTGGAATGACCTGGGTACCAAGCCTCACCTACACGCCTATCTCAAGGTCGCTCCCGTCACTGAACTTGCACTCCAAGTATTCTGTCTTGGTCCTACTCAGCCTGAACCCTTTAGACTCCAGAGTTTGTCCCCAAACCTCCATCTTAGCGTTCACTCCACAGTGTGTCTCTCTCCGTCCCAATTTATGCGTACAATAGACCCTTGTGGTCCGGCTTTTCCACGGACCCCGCGCATAGCGGGAGCTTAATGCCACGGGCTGCCCTTTTTTTTTCTCTCCGTCCCAATTTATGTGATGTAGTTTAAGAAATAAACGACAACTCTTCAATCTTATGGTCTAAAACAAGCCAAATATATTTTCAGTACGGTAAAGTTTAAAGTTAAAGTGTAGTCAGAAAATGTGTAATGTGTCATTGTTTTTGGGACGGACTAAAAAGGAATATAAATTGGGACAGAGGAAGTAAGAAATTAGTAATCATAGGTGAAAGCATCTTACCACAAAAGGCTCGTTCGACTCCTGGTTTGTGTTGTTACGTCTGTCCATAGTATAAGCGTACTGCTAATAAAGGAAACAAATTAAATTGAAGTCATAAACCAAAAATCAAGTAGCAAATATGAAAACCCATCAAAAGGGAACGGACAATTTGATTATAAAACTTCCAAAAATTATATATTTAATGAAGAAAATCTTAAACTTCGTTCCTGAAAAAAACACGAAATAATTTAATTGTTTTTAACTACAAATAAAAATTCTAAATAGGATGATAGAGAACGGTAAATTGCTTAACCGCAAAGCAATGCCAAAGTTAATGAAGACTGCATTGAACAGAGAGATGACCGAAATTCATAGGAACGACGTCGTGTGAAGGCATTTCTTTTCAAATATGTAGAGAACGACGGTTGACGGTTACGCTTAGCGGAATGAAGATCATACACCGCCCTATTTTTGGGCTGGGCCCATACCCGGGTGCCGGGCCCTAATCAAATCAGCCCTTTTCTCAAAAATGGATCTTGATCCAATTAGTTTTCGAAATTAACTTTCTTTTCTTTCGAAAAGGTAAATAAATCCCTTTTAAATTATTTCTTGGTCAAATCCATTTTTCTTATTGAATCTCACTTCCAAAAGAATAAAAAAGGGATATGTAATTCTACACCCCCTCCGGGGAATCCAGAAAAAGCAAAATAATTCTATAAAGTGACAATTTCAGTTATTATTGTATGTCTCGATTCATTCTCCTTTTTAGTCTGATTATTGCATGTGTCACGCTCATCTATTCTATAGTAAAAGCAGGAGCCTGGCTCGCCTATTGTGAAACTTCATTTTTATGAGTTGCTGCCCTAGGAATTGAGTTGTTATCTAATCACTTGCCATATACTTTTCTTTTATTTTCTCGAATCCGTACTCCTCCGCCCATCCCATTTCTTCCATATACTTTCGTACCCTTTCTTTCAAAACGAACCAAACCGATAAAACTGACAAAATCATAACCGATAGAATTTATACTAAAATGGCTTGGTTTTAAAAACACCGACTTAATTGGTTTGGTTCGATTTTAATCCAAAATCGAGTCAAATCGGACCATGAACACCCCTAGTCACTCGTAAACTAGTTGTATACAACATATATACATTACCTATTGGGTGGTAATCTTTGTTGGAAATTTACTAATGTGGAATTGAGTTTATCTCGTCTTTAACGACTTAAACACGTGGGCCCCGCATGTCGGAAACATCGTTTCTTCGCACATGCCTAATCTACTAAGTGAGTAGATGATGTTAGTGCCAAGTATAGACAAATTTCGTTAAGAAACGAAAGAGATATTGGTACACAAAGTAAGGTGTTTGAGATATGAAAAGATGGAGTGTTTAAGTTAAAAATGACGAATCTCCCTCATTGGTAGAAGATGGAAGGATTGAGCAATATATAAGCTCTAATTTTGAGTAAGGGTTTGGGGCCCCAAGGGGTGACCCATGTGTTTAGAAGAGGGAGGACCTATGTGAGCTTGGGTTCGGGGCTAAGCTCCACATGCGCGTCGCCGCCGCTCGGTTTGGGTCACGGGTCACGGGCTGTCTTCCGGGTATTTTCTTTTGGGTCCCTGAAGATTTCAGAAATGTTGCAACTGTTGGAAAGAATTCTGATCCTATTTCGAAACACAGAAACTTTTCTCTTCTGTTCTTTCGAAACACAAAAGAATCAGCAATATGTTCTATATTTATTTCTTCGCTAGAATTCACTGTATTTGCTTTGTATAGTTGATAGTTGTTATTTCATCTTGGGAGACTATTGTCCATCACTGTACAAGTATCTATACGGGATAATTTTGTCGTAAAGACAGAGAGACATCTCTCGACTCAACCTTATTCTTGTTTAACCTTTCAGACACAATTTTTACCTACAATTTAAGACAAATTTTTCCGAGTGTTCGAAAGATGTATGTTTCAAACTTTGCTTCTGGTTCTGTTGTTGTTCAAGGGAATGTTGTTGTCCCTGTTTCTGCCAGTTTCCAAGGAGAACACCAGAAAAGTTTCTGGGTACAAATTTCAAGAAAAGACAATAAAAGATGTTGTTTTATCTTACTACGTTGAACCTGTCACGCTTTCTGACAGAAGATCCTCCTTCTGGTGGGGATATAGTCGACACTCAGTCTAACACAAGGACTGAAGTGGGCGACGATAATCAGGTCACAAATCCCCTGAAGTTAACACTGGATGCTTGGAATTATAGTGATTTCATGTGCAAAAACTGCATTCTGAATGGTCTGTCGGATTCACTCTATAATGTGTATTGCACCGTGAAGACACCAAAGGAGTTGTGGGAAAAACTCAAGAAAACGTACAACGCACGGGATGCGGGTACTAAGAAATTCATCGTTGGAAAGTTTCTAAAATTTCAAATGGTGGATGATAAATCAGTGATGTACCAAATCCAGAAGTTTCAAATGATTCTTCATCATCTGGATTTGAAAGGAATGAAGCTCAATGAGCAGTTTCTGGTTGCGTCTTTAATTGAGAAATTGCCTCCCTCATGGAATGAGTTATCTCAAACTAAAGGCAAAATAAATGAGGTTTGAAGACCTTATTGTCAAACTGTATATACACGAGGATAATAAAAGGGTTATATCTAAGGTAAGGCAGCCAATGGAGGCAAAGGCGAATCTAGTTGATTCAAAGGGAAACGCCAACAAAAAGCACAAGTACCAAGGAGACGGAAAAAGTCAAACGATGGAGAAGTTCAAAGAAAACTTCCATCACTGTGGAAAGACTGGCCATATGATCAAAGACTGTTGCAAACTGAAGCGAGAGCAGAAGGAAAAAGCTAAGAACAAAGGCAAGGCCAATGCTAACGTTGTGCAAGACAATGATGATCCTTCAAACCTTGGCGACATGATTGTGGATTTCTCGGTTGTAGTGATGGAGACTAATCTAGTGGAGAATCCAAGACAATGGCGGATAGACATAGGTGCTACTCGTCACATCTGCTCTGACAAGAGTGCATTCTCCTCTTACGCACCAATATCGGGTAAAAAGTTATACATGGGCAATGACGCTACCTCTGAAGTGCAAGGGGTTGGAAAGGTTGTCCTCAAAATGACTTAAGGCAAAGAGCTTACTCTGAAGGAAGTGATGCACGTCCCTGACATCAGCAAGAACTTGGTTTCAGGGCCACTGTTGGTCCAGGCTGACTTTAGATTAGTTTTTGAGTCCAACAAATTTGTAATAACTAAGATGGTATATTTGTAGGAAGGGGTTTCGCGTGTGACAACCTCTTCAAAATGAATGATATGTCTGTAATCCATTCATCTAATGAAATAAAGCCTTCTACATACTTGCTTGAGTCTTCTAATTTATGGCATCATAGATTAGGACACGTTAACTACAAATCCATTCAAAAGTTAGTAAAGTTGGAATTGTTGCCTTCCTTCGACATAAACCCTCAACATAAATGTGAGGTGTGCGTAGAGGCAAAATTAGCCAAGTCATCTTTCCATTCAGTCGAAAGAAACACCGCTACTCTAGAACTTATTCACACCGACATATGTGATTTAACGTTTGTGCAAACTAGAGGGCGGACAAGTACTTTGTGACTTTCATTGATGATAGTACAATGTATTATTATGTTTACTTGTTGAAAAGTAAAGACGAAGCATTTGAAGCATTTAAACGTTACAGAGCAGAAGTTGAAATCAATTAAACCTACGGATTAAGGTAATTTGTAGTGATAGATGGGGAGAATATATAGCACTGTTTGAAGAATATTGTGCTCAATTCGGCATTGTTCATCAAACGACCGCTCCTTACTCACCTTAGTCTAACGGTATTGGCGACCGCAAAAATCGTACGTTAAAGGAAATGATGAATGATTTACTTATCAATTCCGGTTTAGCCCAAAATATGTGGAGCGAAGCGATTCTTACCGCTAATACAATTCTTAATAGAGTTTCGCATAAGGGTAAGGATAAAACTCCATGTGAATCATGGAAATGAAAGAAACCCACTTACAAATATTTGAAAGTGTAGGGCTGTTTGGTAAAGGTCGAAGCACCTAAACCAAAACAGGTCAAAATTGGACCTAAAACTATAGATTGCATATTCATCGGATATGCAAATAATAGTGGTGTCTATCGATTCTTAGTGTATAAGTCTAAGATACCTGATATCCACGAGGGTACGATTATGGAATCAAGAAATGCTGAATTCTTTGAACAGATCTTTCCTAGAAAGGAAAAAAGAAATAATTTCGCGCAAACGAAGTTATGAACAAAATGCTCAAAATCAACAAGATCCGGGAGTTTCTGATTATCCGGAACAAGACGTTCTAGATCTACAGGACTCAGAAGTTACTGACTATCCGGAACTTAATGTTCCAGACCTTCAGAACTTAGGGGTTCCAGAGGTTGAACCAAGATGGAGCAAAAAAGACAAAAAGGATAAAATCTTTGGTCCAGACTTTCTAACCTATATGGTTGAAAATAAACCGAGGACAATTAAGGAAGCATTGTTAACTCTAGAAGCACCGCTTTGGGAAGAAGCTATAGAAAGCGAAATAGATTCTATTATACAAAATCATACTTGGGAAATAGTTGATCTTCCTCCGGGAAGCAAACCTTTGGGTTGTAAGTGGATACTCAAAATAAAGTATAAAGCAGATGGAACTATTGACAAATATAAGGCCAGATTAGTAGTCAAAGGCTACAGACAAAAGGAAGGTCTCGATTACTTTGACATATGTGTCTAAATTAACGTCCATAAGGGTATTCATAGCCATTGCAGCTTTGCGTGACCTTGAGATATATCAAATGGATGTTAAGACAGACTTCCTAAACAGAGAGTTGGAAGAGGAAATATACATGGAACAACCCAAGGGGTATGTGGTTCTAGGACAAGAAAAGAAAGTATGTCGACTTGTTAAGTCTCTGTATGGACTCAAACAAGCCCCGAAATAATGGCATGAAAAGTTTGACAATACTTTGTTATCAAAAGGTTTCTCCATCAATGAATGTGATAAACGTATCTATATAAGAGGGAACTCTGACTCATTTGTCATGATATGCCTTTACGTAGATGATATGCTCATCACTGAAAGTAGTCTAAACTTGATCTTGGAAATCAAGAATATGTTGAAACAATGCTTCGACATGAAAGATATGAGTATTGCAGATGTAATCTTAGGAATTAAGATTTCTAAGACATCTGACGGGCTAGTCTTATCTCAATCTTATTACATTGAATATGTTTTGAGAAAATTTGATGTATTTGACAGTCCCCTATGAAGTCACTAATGGATATGAATCATAGAATTGATAAGAATCGTGAAGCACATGTATCCCAAGAGCAATATGCGCAGGTCATTGGTAGTTTAATGTACGTTACAAACTGCACCCGATCCGATATCGCTTATCCAGTCAATAAGTTGGCTAGGTTTACTCGTAATCCTGGTAATGATCACTGGAAGACGTTAAATCGGATACTATGATATCTGAAATATTCGCTAACTTACGAATTACATTATTCAAGATATCCAGTCGTACTAGAAGGATACAGTGATGCGAACTGGATATCGGACAAAAGAACACCAAATCCACCAGTGGGTATGTTTTTACAATTGGTGGTGGGGGTTATGTCTTGAAAATCCTCTAAGAAAACATGCATCGCCCGATCCTTGATGGAATTGGAGTTTATCGCTTTGAAAAAAATAGGAGATGAAACAGAGTGGCTTCATGACTTCTTAGAGGATATTCCTTGTTGGGATAAACCCGTACCTTCGGTGATGATTCACTGTGACAGCCAATCGGCTTTAGGAAGGGCACAGAGTAATATGTACAACGGCAAGTCTAGACATATTCATTGGAGGCATAAGACCGTTAGGCAGTTGATCACTACGGGTGTTATTTCCATTGATTACGTCAAATCAAAGGATAACTTAGCAAATCCATTAACTAAAGGCCTACCCAAAGATCAAATATTCTGCTTGTCTAGGGGAATGGGCTTAAAACCCAAACAATAAGAATATTTATGATGGTAACCCAACCTTACTGACTGGCGATCCCAAAAAATTTGGTTCAATGGAAAAACTAAACTATAGAGGTTCAGTTTAGCGCTTCACTTGAAGTAAGAGCACTTAGGATTATCATTCTTTAAAGAAATATAACTCCAAAGTCGTTCCCGCGATACACATTGAGTGTTACCTATATAATGGGTAAAGGATAAGTTTCTGAAACTTTTAATGATTCCTAACACTTGCGAATGGGGTAGAGAAATATACCTTATAAGAGATCACCTATTTAAGTTCGAAGACATGCCGCTTCAAATGTACGCACTTAAAAATCCAAACGTTGTCCATGGCCACAACAGACAAAATGATAAGAATGAATGAATAAGGAGATTTATTGTGTTGATACCATTGTCTTGGTTTACACTAAAAACTGACGGTTCAAGACATCACGTTCACCGCACAATGAGTAAACCCAATGGTAATCGACTAAGGAAGGTTCAAAGCCGAAAGCTACATTTCCTGATGCAATATCTTTTCGGTGAAAGATTGCTAGACTTTGGCACCTCATGTGCACCAATTCTCTTTCAAGAGGAGATTGTTGGAAATTTACTAATATGGGATTGATTTTATCCCGTCTTTAATGACTTAACATGTGGGCCCCGCATGTCGAAAATATCATTTCTTCGCGCATGTTTAATCTACTAAGTGAGTAGATAATGTTAGTGTCAAGTATCGTCAAATTTTGTTAAGAAATGAAAGAGATATTAGTACACAAAGTAAGGTGTTTGAGACATGAAAAGATGGAGTGTTTTTGGCCAAAAATGACGAATTTCCCTCATTGGTAGAAGATGGAAGGATTGAGCAATATATAAGCTCTAATTTTGAGTAAGGGTTTGGGCCCCAAGGGGTGACTCATGTGTTTAGAAGATAGAGGACCTAGGTGATCTTGGGTTCGGGGCTAAGCCCCACATGTGCGCCGCCGCCCACCCGGTATGGGTCAGGTCGGGTCGGGTCCAGGTCCGGGTCACGGGTTGTGGGCTATCTTTCGAGTATTTTGTTTTTGGTCCCTGAAGTGTTTCCTATTTACACTTTGGTCACTGAAGATGTAACACCCTGTACTTTCGGGCGATGGTTTGCGCAGACTTATACCGATAAAGAGCTTAGTATATAAAAGGATGCGGTCCCGAACTAATTTAGGACTTACCAAGTGGGACAACAATGATCGGCTAATTGACAACAATGATCGGCTAATTGACAACAACGATCGACTAGTTGATAAATTATAGTGGGGGACAAGATAAGTAGGAATGTTACGTGTAGCATTTAAATGACTTACCTAAGTGGCTAAGGCAATGTAATTAGGTGGTGACTATTTGTTTAGGGTATGTCTAGTGGTGACACATAATAGCTAATGTGTCAAGTATGGCTTAAGAGGTGGGTGGACTCCATGGCCACTAAGGAAATAAAATAGAAGGAAGCAATGTTTGGGGCTAAAGAGAAGACATCAATTCTTAGTTAATCTAGGCAACAAATATTAGCAAAATATGAGAAGTATGAGATATACACCAAAGCAGTAACATTTACCCAGTTAGTCGCAGCAAGCAAAACACGGTCCCTAAGTCATATTGAATTTCAATTTTCAAGCTAGTTTTTCTGTGCTTAAGGTTAGATGCTATACAGACTAATTGGATTGTATTATCAACTGACCGACGAAGGTATGTTAAGGCAAATTATTTCTTTCTTTTGTCATGTTCCATGTAACATAACGTAAACGTAATATTATTCCATAAATTATTCTGCTCCTAATAGTCAAGGATGTTCATGTTATTTATTCCTATGTTAAAAGCATGTCTAAATATGTTCCTAAATCCTTATTGAGGTATATGGGAAAGATGTTAATATTCTCAATGTTAGCCGAAGGTACAAGGATATTGTGTTACTCGGATGAACTCAGAATGTTTTATTGTCATCCATGCATTCTATTCATGTATTACCCTGGACCATATATTGGGGATGGGAAATAGGATATACAGACCACCTGATCAGCTGGGATATGATGATGATTATGCCCACAGAGGCCGATATGATATGATGCCCACAGAGGCTGTTATGGGAAGGAAGATACCCAATGAGGCCAATATTTATATGTATACCACATTGTGCATGACATTTAGGCATATTAGGGCCCTCAGAGGCATTTACTATTGGTCGGCTATTTCTGTCGGTTGTTGTTGTCATCTATTTTTTTCAGTTATTTCTGTCGGCTGTTTTTGTCTCGGTTTATTCTTGTATTCCTGTTATGCTATTCTTCATGCCTGACATACTCAGTACATCAATCATACTGACGTCCCTTTTGTCAGGGGACGCTGCGTTTCATGCCCGCAGGCTCAGGTAGATAGTGGGACGGTACGCGCTAGTAGGTTGCTGAACCAGCTGATGTTGGATCACTCTACTTCTTTCAGAGTTGCAGTATGGTCATGGTATAATATTTTGCATATGCATATGGGTATGGTGGGGCCCTGTCCCATCCTTGTAACATCATGTACTCTTTAGAGGCTTGTAGATAGTTGCCTTGCGTATAGTAGTCGTGTATGACCTTGTTGGCCTTAATGTATGTGTCAGCAGGATACTCGGTGACGGTCTTTATGGCCATGATTGATTGTGGTTAGGTGATAATTGTATGATTAGTGGTACTCGGCAAGTAAGGTCCGAGTGCCCGTCATGACCCTCCAATTTAGGTCCTGACAAACTTGATATCAGAGCAGGTCTGTCCTAGGGATGTCTACAAGCCGTGTCTGGTAGAGTCTTGTTTATGGATGTGTAGCGCACCACACCTATAAGCAGGAGGCTACATGGAATTTAGGATGGTCTCCTTCTTTCATAATCTAGATCGTGCGATAGAGCCGAGTAAAAAAAATATTTCTAATCTTATTTTCCCATTTGAAACTGCAGCGATGCCTATGACGAGAAAGACCCGGTTTAGTAAGAGTGTGTGTATTGCTTTGCGGGAAGATACTAGACAAGTGCCATCCACTGGTATGGGTCGTAGGGCTACGGAGGTAGAAAAAATAGACATAGGTTACACTATGGAATCAGATACGTCAGAGATCATGATTTCTATTGAGGAGGATCCATATGAGTCACTCGCTTGAACAGTTTCGATTGTGCCAATGGAAGATGGGTTGAGGGGAGTTTTGACCTCACTGAGGCCTTTAGTTTTAGTATCGGGTCCCATTGATCATGGAGTAAGTGGGACGACGCAGTGATTGGCACAGCCGGATTTCCCTCGGGCGCAGCGCCATGACAAGGTATTCATTTCATTTACTGACACCGACTCTTTTGAGATTCCGGATAGTCCACAATCTTGGGAGTCCGTTAATCAGGACTCGTCGGTTTATGTTATGCAATACGCGGAGGAGGAAGATAGTAGGCCGGCTAAAAGGATGTGAGTGGTTAGGAAAGATAGGAGGGCTCCACTTCAAAATGTGTCTGATCGAGGCTCATATATAGGAGCGAGACAAGACAGTACATGTACACTAACATGACCATAACATTGTCCTAGTGCCCATCCTAATAGCCAATAAGTCCTTATATTAGTTATTTTTAAGTAGATCATTGTTAGGTAGATTTTAGTACTGTTTTAGAGTGTGTTTTAGGGAGTCTTCTGTTTGTCTTTTAGTTGCTTTGTGCAGTATTATGCGTATGTTGTGTGTTTTCAGGTGTTAAGCGATTCAGAAAGGAATAAGGTGAATCCAAAGGAAATAGGCGGTTATCAAGGACAAAAATGCATAGCCGGTCACAAGAAATGAGTCAAAAAAGCCCTGGGAAGCTCGGAAAGCATTTTAATAGAAGTTCGGATGAAAAGGCTGAAGAGTCGCGGTGCAACAAGCAGAAGGGCCACGGCGTCCAACACTAGCGCCACGGTTCCCCAAAGGCAGTGAGCATAGGATTTTCAGAATTGAATTAGCGCCGCGGCACTCTAATAGCTTAGCCGCAGCGCCAACGACGTCAGTGTAGCGAAAAACTAAATTTAACAAGGGCAAAAAGGTCCATTTTGGGGGTTTTTAATTATATATATTTGAGGAGACGTTTTTCTGAGAGGGGAAATACTTTTGGAGGCAAGAAACAAGAGAGCAAGAAGCCATTAGAGACATCTATTATTCAAGTTCTTTTCCTTTTCTTTACTTATTCAGTTTATGTTGGATATTAAGTTAATTAGTCTTCTTAGCATATCTAGGAGCTAATTACTTTATTAGGGGTTTTCTGTTGAATCACTTGAAACTCTATTATGATTTAATGCATTGTTAATGTTCTTCTTCATCTATTAAAATCTATTCAATTTGTGGTTATTGAATGAGAATTAATTGGCCCTTAATTTTCATTATCTATATGAGTTCAAATCGAGATTTGAAAAGAGAGATTTGAATATGCTATAGTTGATTAGACGTAGGTTTAATCTTGAACGAAAGTATCACGACTGCCTGTGTAGCGTTTTAGGTTATTGATCTTAATCCTCCTATGTGGTAGAACTTATCATAGAAATATAGAAAGTTCCCACTTAGGTTGAGTTTTTATATATCCTAACCGGAATATAGAACATCTCAGTTAACCTGCTATCTTAATAAGAAGAAGAATTGTTAGTCTTGCATTAATAAATGATAGAGTGGAAAGTTGAGGAGATTGGAAACCCTAATTCCTTCATTACTGAATTAAACTTCGTGTGTTTTTATTGCTATTTTATTATATAAATTCATGTTAGTTTGTTAATTCTTTAGTTAGAGATCATCA
This sequence comes from Anisodus acutangulus, assembly GCA_029783415.1. NCBI lineage: Eukaryota > Viridiplantae > Streptophyta > Magnoliopsida > Solanales > Solanaceae > Anisodus > Anisodus acutangulus. The sequence continues at coordinate 9,346,713 of CM056492.1, forward strand.
CTTATATTCGTTAGTCAAATAGAAACTAAAGATTAGTTAATTGATACTTGATAAATCAGTCTCTGTGGACGATACTCAGTCTTACCGAAATTTATTACAAATTGCGATACGTACACTTACATAGCATCTAGAAATAACGCAATAAGTTTTTTGCGCCGTTTCCGAGGACTGAAGTATTATCAATATCAAGTTAATTAATCTTATTTCTAATTTGGTTGTTCCCTGAACATATTTTTTTATCTGCGTGCAGTATTTGTGATCACTTTTCAGGTAGCTTTGGTATATACGAAGCAGAAGAGGAGCAGACAACATTGTTCCTCTGAATCCTGAGATTGAGAAAGCATGCGGGCAGAACCAAAAGACCAAAAGAATTATTGATTCAACCGCTATGGCTAATCAATATAATAATGATGGGTTGAATAGAGAGGTTCCAGAAATGGTGCAGGAGCAAGCTCAGAATCCCGCTGTGAGAAGCTTACGAGATTATATACTTTCAACCATAACAGGAGTGCAGACTTGTATAAGACCACCAGCTATAGAGGCAAATAATTTCGAGACCAAGCCAGCAATCTTGCAGATGGTCCAGAACACAGTTCAATTTGGGGGTTTGCCCTCTGAAGATCCACATATGCACTTGGCCAATTTCTTGGAGTTATGTGCTACATTCAAATACAATGGTGTGACTGATGACACCATTAGATTGAGGCTCTTCCCATTCTCGCTAAGGGACCGAGCCAAAAGCTGGTTGAACTCTCTGCAAGCTAACTCCATCATTACGTGGCAAGACCTGACTCAGAATTTTCATGCAAAATTCTTCCCTTCATCAAAGGCTGCGAAGTTAAGGAGAGAAATGAACAATTTTTATCAGCTCGATGGGGAGTCTTTGTATGATGCTTGGGAGAGATTTAATGAGTTGCAAAGGAGATGTCCTCATGGGCTTGAGCAGTGGATGTTAGTCTATAATTTTTACAATGGATTGTGTGGTACGACCCGTACCATAATTGACGCTGCTGCTGGAGGGACATTCATGAGCAAGAGTGCTAATGAGGCATATGAGCTGTTGAAAGATATGGCAATAAATAATCATCAGTGGTCTGATGAAAGACCGACCAACAGCAGAAAGGTGGCTGGAGTTCATGAGTTAGATGCCATCACAACATTAACTGCTTAAGTTGCTTCTTTGACAAAGCAATTACAGCAGAAAACTATGTATGTGAATGTTGTTCAGATGCAAGTGGTTTGTGAAATGTGCGGGGGTCCACATACTTTTGATCAGTGAGCAATAATGGATCCAAACAATGTTCCTATGAACCAAGCTCAGGTTCAAGCAGTTGAGAATTTTCAGAGGCCCTACAACAATCCATTCTCCAACACATATAATCCTGGGTGGAGGAATCACCCTAACTCTTCATGGAGAAACGACCAAGGCCAACAGCCATAATTTCAAGGGCAGTATCAACAAAACAATCAACAACAACCCATGAGTCAAGCTTCGTCTTTCCAGCAGCTCAAACCACAAGTTCAACAAGCTGAACCCAATGAATTGCAAGCAGCGTTATTGACCCTCACCAATTCCCAGACTCAGTTCATGACTGAGATGAGATCTTCTATCCGAAACCTGAAAACACAAGTGGGTCAGCTAGCGAATATGCTAAACAACAGATCGCAGGGGAATCTCCCTAGCAATACTGTTGTAAATTCGAAGGAGCAATGTCAGGCTATAAATTTGAGAAACGGTAAGCAAGTTGAACCAGTTGCGCCTCTACCATCTACGGAGAAGACATACAAATTGTGTGAGATATCTAATTTAGAGAAGGAGGGGGTTACTGAAGACCACCACATGGTAGAAAAGGCACCTCTAGCAGTGAGTAATGAGCCCCAAATCAGAATTATGTACCCACAGAGGCTTAGAAAAAATTCTTTGGATACACAATTTTCTAAGTTTTTGGAAATATTCAAGAAGCTGCACATAAATATTCCCCTTTGTTGAAGCCTTAGAGCAAATGCCCAGTTATGTCAAATTCATGAAAGAAATTCTCTCTAAAAAGAGAAAAATGGGAGATTATGAGATTGTGGCGTTAACTGAAGAGTGCAGCGCCATTTTGCAAAAGAAGCTTCCACAGAAGTTGAGAAGTTTGAGTGTCAGCACGCTCTGTGTGATTTGGGGGCAAGTATCAACCTGATGCCCTTATCTGTGTTTCGTAGACTTGGTTTGGGTGGAGCTAGGCCTACCACCGTTACCTTGAAATTAGCATATCGCTCAATCAAGCATCCACGGGGAATTATTTAGGATGTGTTAGTTAAAGTGGACAAATTCATTTTTCTTGCTGATTTTATTGTCATTGACATGGAGGATGATGCTGATGTGCCCATAATTCTTTGGAGACCATTTTTAGCCACGGGCCAAGCACTTATAGATGTTCAGAACGGCGAACTAAAACTCTGAGTCCAGGGAGAAGAAGTGGTCTTCAATGTATTCAGGGTAACAACTTACCCAAGAGCAAGTGGCGACTGTTTTTCCATTGATGTAATTGACCAAGCGGTTGCTGAGGAAAGCTTCAAAAGTACTAATGTTCTTGAAGTATCATTAACACAATGTGAAGACAATGAGAGCAGCCTTCAATTGAGGCGCAAAGGAGGTTGAATCACAACTATAAAGGAGGTGATGAGAAAAGAGATCCTGAAATGAAGAGGAAACATGCGTCCGGCTAAATGACGTTAAATGACTGCGCTATTGGGAGGCAATCCAACATTTTAAATTCTGTTATTTTGTTTTATTTTGTTTTGTGTTGTCTTGTTTTGAACAATATCATTGTCCTGTTGTTTCTTGTTCTGTGTTATTTTTTATTAGGTGAATTATGAGCTGTCCTCCTCAGTACCCGCCCTAGTAGCCACCGCCACCACCATTCTGTATCGCTTAGTTGCTGTTTTTTGTAAGTCTTCTTACTCTTGTTTTACTTATCACATTGGGGGCAATGTGTTGAATATGTTTGGGGGGGAGTTTTACTATTTAGTGTTAATTATTTGTGTTCAGTTGTTTGTTTATTGTTAGTGTCTTAGTTTTAGTGTCAGTGTCAGTGTTTGAGTGTCTTGTATCAATGAATCAAGTTGATAATAATAGCCCATGAGATTGAGTGTACACATGTGATAGAGTTGGATGAAATTGATAGCCATGAAATGCATAAATCTGTGTGATTAAGTTGGATAGGTCTTGAGTTTCTTTTAATTATTAATAAGTATGAAAACTTGATCATGATTGGTGAATTTCTTGTACTCAAATATTGGTTTATGCATGATTGAAATTTGGTTTGAGGAAAGATGGTGGAAAGTCCTAGAACTTGATTGCTTGCTATTTGAGACGAAATCATAGATGATACATGCTTAGGAAGATGTGCTTGGATTCTGTATGTGGGTTGATAAGAGATCCATTTATGATATCTACACTAGTTGGTGAGTCAGTAGTTGCTAGACGGATCTATCATAATTGTGCAGTATTAATTGTAGTCGTCAGACCCTGGCAAATTTGGTAGAACTAGAGATAGTTGATTTTGATGTTACTATGGGCATAGATTGGTTGGCATCGTGCTACGCTAATGTTGATTGCCGAACAAAGATTATTAAATTTCAGTTTCCAGGCGAGCCAACCCTTGAATAGGAGGGTAATATGGCGGCGCAAAAAAAGTAGGTTTATTTCATACCTAAAGGCAAGAAATATGATCTCCAAAGGTTGTATATACCATTTTATCCGGGCTAGCGATGTCGATGCCGAACCACCTACTTCTCAATCAATTCCGGTGGTTAATGAGTTTCTTAATGTAGTTCCAGACGAACTTCCAAGCCTTCCTCCCGAAAGGAAAACTGCGTTCGGTATAAACGTGTTTCCAAACACTCAGCCGATATCTATTCCTCCTTACATGATGGCTCCAACTGAATTAAAAGAATTAAAGGAGCAATTAACAGATTTGCTTGAGAAAGGCTTTGTTAGGCACAGCATATCCCCTTGGGGTGCGCGCGGTATTATTTGTACGAAAGAAAGATGGTTCGTTATGGATGTGTGATGACTATCGGCAGTTGAATAAGGTCACTATCAAAGAATGGTGGTAGAAAATATGAAAGCAGTTAATAAGTATGAATGAAATGGTATGACCAAGTATTAAGACAAAAACATTTTTTGTTTAATGACGAGTAGAAGGAAGGATTACGATAAGAATGATGAATGTGAATGAGATTGTAGTTATGCAGGTTTCACAAAGGTATGATTACTACAGAACATCGTAGGGACCAATGGCAGAGGAGGAACAATAAGAACTCTTCAGCCAAAGGTGACGAACCTCTGAGGTTCAGGAATATAGTATAAGAAATACTTTGAGATAAGAGACAACTCCCAAGGCAATTTGAAATGGAAATATAAAGGTAAGACGAATAAGCACTCAGTCGATGGGAGGTCTAATAATGATAAGACAAGAAAACTTAACAAGTCCTTAGATCATGTAACACCGTGGATTGGATCTAAACATACGAAGCATCGTTTCTACAACATATGCAGTCATACATATCTGAAAGTATGTAAGCGGAAGTAACAGTGAGTAAAACTCAAGATTAGCACCTAAACAGGTGGAAAAGGGCCAATGACGCGTATAGATATAAGGTAGACATTAAAGACATATGTCAAAGAGATAATGACATTATAAAGATAAGATGTCAGGCAAATACAAATGTCTATGAGCATTTATGAACTGACCAAAGGTTCTACGAGATAGATAAAGTAATGGATTTATTGCTTAACAAGATCGAGGGAATCTTCTCCAAAACGTCATTGATAGAAAGTCTTAGCCATGAGGCAAGTGAGGGAATTTGAATCTAAGTATGATGACCAGGTTTGGATATAGTAGGCCAACGTCAGGTAATGTAAATTCTTCAGAATCTTCCACGTACTGAATGAGGGAATAAAATTAGCAGCTCATCCCTTAGGGGTTGGTAATGCCTAGGATTGGAATCAGGAGCAATGTTTAAGATTATGTATATATACCAGATTATATGGGAACTAATAGGAGTACGACAAGTAAGAAAATGAGTGGACAAGTAGTAAAGAAAGGGAGTTGTTTATAATTACGAGTAATGAGAAAGTGCAGATTCCTTTCAGACCATGAATGAGAGTTAACTGTGATGATACGCTCACTTCAGATTCGATAATATTGCCATAAAGTGTTTACGATTGAGATACTACAAATATAAGAGTTGCAACATACCAGTTAATAAACAAAGCTAAGTTGACAATAAAAGCATTCACCCATAAGCGACTTGATGAATGTAAGGGCTAATGAGAGAAGTTGACCTGAGGGAACATATCAGTTAGTTAAGAGGGAGTCCGATTGAAAAATTCAGTTAGTCATGATGAAGATCCAATTATTAGGGAGGATCGGGAGTGATATCTAGCAAAGAGAATCGCAACCTTCGAGTATAATGGGAGAGGGACCCTCAGGTGGAAGGCCCATTTGTGTATTCCCAATGTAGCAAGATTACGAGATGAGATTATAACGAAGGTCCATTGCTCACAAAATTTCGTTCACCATGGATCTACTAAGATGTGTTATGATCTCAAAGGTATGTATTGATGGTACGACATGAAGAGAAACATTGCGGGGTTTGTAGCTTAGTGTCTTAACGGTCAGCATGTAAATATAGAGCACCAAAAGCCCAATGACTTGACTCTGAATATTAAGATTCCGATGTAGAAAGGGGAAATGATTAATATGGACTTTGTTACGGGTTTACCTCATCCCTATCGTGAGTTTGATCCTATTTGGGTGATCGTTGATAGACTGACCAAATCAGCTTAATTCATGGCAGTAAAAAATACCTACACATCCGAGGACTACGCAAAATTGTACGTTAAGGAAATTATTCGCCTTCGTGGTATGCTTAGTTCTATTATATCTGACCGAGATGCGCAATTCACAGTTAATTTCCAGAGATCGTTTCAAAAAGGGTTTGGACACTCAAGTTAATCTTAGCACAACTTTCTACCCTGAAACAAACGGGCAGGCCGAGCATATAATTCAAACGCTCAAAGATATGCAACAAGCTCGTGTATTAGACTTCAAGAAAAGTTGGGATGATCATTTACCCCTTATTGAGTTTGCATATAATAACAGTTAGCATGCTAGCATAAAATGGCTCAATACGAGGCTTTGTATGGACGAAAAAATAGATTTCCTATCGGATGGTTCGAAATAGGCGAATCAGAATTATTTGGGCTGATGTAGTGCACCAAGCTATAGAGAATGTGAAGCTTATCCAAGAACGGTTGTTAACCGCTCAGAGTCGTCAGAACCCGTATTCAGATGTGCGGCAGCGGGACTTAGAGTTCCAAGTGGATGATTGAGTCTTCTTGAAGATTTCTTCTATGAAGGATGTAATGAGATTTGGCCAAAGGGGAAAGCTCAGACCAAAGCACATTGGGCCATATCACATAATTCGATGAATTGGCCAAGTAGCTTACGAGTTAGACTTGCCTTTGGAGTTGGAGGATGTTTATTTGGTTTTCCATGTTTTAATGTTAAAGGCGTGTGTTGGAGATCCTTCCCGAATTGCGCGGCCAATGGACGATATGAAAGTTACAAATGATCTATTGTATGAGGAGGTTCCTATTGCTATCTTAGATCGACAAGTTCGCAAGTTGAGGCCTAAGGAAGTAGCCTCCGTGAAAATTCTATGGCATAATAAGAATGCGGAGGAAGTGACATGGGAGGCGGAATAGGAGATGAAAAACAAATATCCATACCTATTTATTTCTTGTTTTCTTAAATATTATTCCTTGAGGATCAAAAATAGTGTCCACTTCGACTTTATTTTTTTGTTAAAAAGAAGTTATTTTTTTGTTAAAAAGAAGTGTCCACTTACCAAATTTAAAAAGAATTAGTTTAATTTTTTCAGATTTACTCTTATTAAGTGTTAGGTGATCAAATTCTAATACATATTTAATTAGGAATATTTGAGTCAAATTACCTATTTTTGTCTAAAAGTTAGTATTTTCTTAAGAATATGCAAATGACTAAGTGAACACTCTTTTTGATCCGGAGAGAGTATTTTAATGATTTTGTGAGCATGAAAGAATTATGATAAACTAAGTCAAATATAATCTCCTTGAAGAAAACGAGAAGTCAATAATGAAGGGTGTTGCCTTCACTCTTTCTCCATGATTAAATTTTCATGTTACTTAGTTGGAGGTATGCAACGTGAGTTTAAATTTTGATGGGAGTAATTTGATCTCTTCTGGAGTAGGACCTCGTAGGTAATATCAGTTATTTTGTTCTCAAATTCTGGTCATTCAGATATATCTCGCGATTTACTAGTAATAGTGCTGAAGGACCGTAACTATTATCTCAAAAATAATTTGGACTTTGGCGTAAATCGAAAAACTGAATATAAAAAAAAAATTGTGTGTTACTTATAAGATTTAATAATTGTGACAGGACATGCTCCTTTAGCTTCTGGATAATATAATCTGACCATAAGGGGCCTGACTTTCCCACTTGTTGATGAGTCAGCTACTGACAGTAAAAGCATTTGTTTAATTTGTAGAATTAATCATAGGAGAAAAAGAAGATTATAAAAGAGAAACTTGAAAATTCCCTAGGTAGAGTATAATTTAATCTTTAAATTTCTTAACAAGGCACGCAAAAGATACACATTGATTTTCCTTTTAATTTTTTTTCTCTATTACTTGATCCATAGTTATTTCATTAACAGTTGAACAGGATTTAAGAATCAAATTAGAGAAAAATTTGAAAGTCCTAACAGGGGAAGTGATTGAGTTTTGTTCCTCTCTCTTCTATTATTTTTCACTTTTTAGAAAATATTGTATTTGTCGTTAAAAATTTCCGTTTAGAAATTTCTAAAAATTAGTATCTGATTATTTTTCCTAATATTTTATGTTAAGATGGAAATAATCATGTGTCATGCAGAAATCTAGCCAAGCATACATAAGAAACAAATTTTAAACACAATTTGATGAATTGACATAACACTCTATTCCCTGGGGCATTAATAATGTAGGGGAATAGTAGTATAATCTGTTGATATTATTGGTAGTGGATAAGGTCATGTACCTTTCTCGTTGTCCCTAGTTTGATGAATGATTGAAATCAATGTAATTAAATTCAACAACAATTAACATTGCCGACACTTAGCTCAATACTAGGAAAAAAGTACTACAGGGACGATCTCCACTGGAATTGGCCTTTAATTTATGCTGGACACATATACTATTAGTTAAGTGCCTGACTTTGAAGTACACCTTAACTAATGGGACGTTCTTGTTTAAGGCTGTATTTGTTTTTGGAAAAAATACGCACTTTAGACCATAAATCACCAAATCAATGTCAGTCAGAGGTGGATTCAGAATTTCAATTTTATGGGTTCTGAATTTTAGAATAATAATTTTAAGTGGTAATAATTGAGTTTTAAATTTAAAATTTATATATATTTAATAAATTTCTTAACACAAATACATTATTTGAGCAAAAGCTATTAGGTTTGTAAAGAATGGATATTTAGTCTAACTCAACCCTAAAAGTTATCTTATAGGGTAATGATTGTCCAAGTCCATATAAGGAATCCATGCTTCCATTCCACATCGGATGTGAGACTCTTAACACTCCCCGCACGTTCAGACCTTGTTAACTGGAGCGTGAATAATATAATTTGGAGGTCCAACATCGGTGAACAAAGAATTGGAATGAGCATGAATCTGATACCATGTAAAATAGTGTAAATATCCTTTTGATGATTCCTAAGGGAAATACACCGGTGGAAGATGCATAACATAGATTGCGTTATTGGTTGGGTAGAGAGGGATTTTTGGCTCTTGATACTACGTAAATAATTGATCTTGGGTCTAACTCAACCTCAAAAGCTAGCTTGTAGGGTGAGGATTGTCCAAGTCAATTCATGTTCTCATTTCATATCTGATGTGGTACTCTTAATAAGGTTCGACTGAACCGTTGTCGGGCTTTTAGCTCCGCCCCTTATAGCATTTGTTTAGAGGCTTGAAGGATCTCCTAATGAAGCTACAAATCCAAAATCTTCGACCCTTTATTCCAAATAGCGTGTTCGAGGAACCTCATCTGATTTCGTCGCTCATTCCCGCGCTCGCTTAGACTTTCCTAACCTAGATTGTTAGCTTCTTGGTTTCTTCTATGAATATGCATGATCCGAATATCGAAAAATCTACCTTAATAAGTTGAAACTGCTTGTCATTTTGTGGTGATTTATCAACTTATGTTTTGTCTACTCGCAATTTCCTATTCAGCCGTTAGATTAGTTGTTAGAAATCAACCATGACTCAAATAAATTGGCCTTCATTGAGATGACAGGACAAATGCCTTCCAACACATTATAATACATACACAAATTACTTCAACTTTTAAATACAAACTTGAGAAGCAGGAATAAAGGCTTGAAAGAATTAAAAATAGATTTACTGATTTTGTTATGTTGGCATACAAGAAAATAATGAAAAAATAAAAACTAACTATGATTACTTTTTCTTTGTTAACTAAACAGTTTTATTACCAAAGCAAATAAGTTCAGTACAAAATAACATGCTCGGCCAAACCAGGTTCAAAATCTTCTAGACATAGTACTAACCCATAACGATTCTAATCTAGAATCAACCAGGACTATTACATATTTATACTACATAGATATGTGAATTATATAACATCAATCAACATTTCATTTATAATTTAGGATTTAAAAATAGTATAGATAGATAATAGATTAAGTATTTCATTTGTTGTTTTTATTTGTCTTAAATCCAACAAACAATTGTAACAGGGCAGAGATAAACCAAGGGAAATCCTAACCCCCAAAATTCATGCTCAATCCAAAACAGCACGCTGAGAAGTAGAACAAGTTCTTCATAGCGACTTTCCCTCTCAATTGGGTAAAATCTGCTCACTTTCCTTTTTTAAATGTTACTCTCTTTGTCCCAAAAATATTATTTTAATCTGACTTGATACGAAATTTAAGAAATAAATAAAGATTTTTAAAATATGTGTTTAAAATAAATCTTAGATATGTGTGATTGTAAATCATCTTAAATTATTTTTAAATATAAAAATATTTTAATCTTTTTAGAATAAATTAATAAGAAATCTTTTTTGGAAAGCCGAGTATTCAACATTATCTCTCACACACAAACGTGTATCTTTATATAAAGTGTTTTCTGGAATTCTTTTGTGTGCATACATTATTTAGTCCCATATCTTTTGGATAGGACAAGAACTTTTCATTCAGTATATATTAATATAACACAATTTCCCTCTTGAACTCAAGAATCTGATGGTCCTAGTCATCACTCACTACCCCATACCTCAATAATCTTAGTTGTCACTATAGGACTCCTAACAGAGTGGTTACCATTTTCTTCAACCCAAGTGACAGACCCAACGTTCCTACTCTGATCACTATCCCCTCTATAGCGAATTCTCAAAGTATAACTTTGCTTGTCATTTTTCTCCTTGAACACCAGAGTTCGCGGAGACACTGAAACTGTTGAATTCTTGGGAGTTTCTATCTTCGCTTTATAAGTTGCTCCACCTTTACCGACATTTGTAAGAGTCCTCCTGAATTTCTGCTCCAACCAGGTGTAATTGCCCTCGAGGCTGAACGGATACAAGGCAATGAATGATGGGTAATTGAGATCAGCTGATGGATTTGAGCAGTTGTGGTAACTGGCTGAAGATCTTGCAAATGTTTTGAACTGCTCTTCTGTGAAATTCATAGAGCATATAAGATTTACGTAATCTTGTGGAGTTGCATCATACACTAGGCCAGGATCGAGCGCTCTGTTGGGATCAACGAGCCCTGATCCCATGTCTAGGGGCGTGGCTACAAAGTTATCGTCCTCTCTAATAGGCTTTTGACTACTATCCAAATGGTTTGCGGTGGTCATCATGGCAGAGCGAATAGCTGAAGGACTCCATTCAGGATGTGCGCCTTTAAGCATTGCCGCAATTCCAGCAGCATGAGGAGCAGCCATGGATGTACCCGATTTAAGTTCATAATCAGAGGATAATGCTATGTTCTGAATACTTTCTGAAAAGAGGTTAGGTGGAACTGCTGCAAGAATCAGTACCCCTGGTGCCATAATATCTGGCTTTGCGATCCCCAAGTAGCTACTGGAGGGCCCTCGGGATGAGGATCCAGCAAGAACTGGGGCTGGCCTTTTTCCATCCACATACGTTTCTTGGAACGTTATGGTTGCCGTGGGAGCAACACTGCTTTTAACATAATTGATGACTTGTTTCCCTTCCTTTTTATGAATCAAAACTCCGGGGTTGGAAAAAGAAGAAGACCTGAACGCTCCTGGATCCTCAGAAATAAAGATGCCTGCTTTAAGTCTTGCTTGAGTGACGGTACGCATTTGACTAGAGAAACCAAAACCATCTTCATCTGCATTGTAATCACAGATGATGATGGTACCTTCGGGGTCAGCTACTTGTGATAACAATTCGTCTGAGTTGCAAGCAGCTAGTGTCTTGTTGTAGATCACCTGTGAATCCCTGACAAAGGCTCTTGCAGGAAACAAGCTCCACCCCCTAATTTTTAAGCCATTTCCCAGTGTCAAAGTTCCTGCAAAAGTCCGGTCTGTGTAGCCTGATGCCACACACAAGATCCATGGAGATCCATTGCCTAAACTTCCCACGCTTGGACCTCGATTTCCAGCTGAAGCTGAAACTAGAACTCCCTTCATCATAGCTCCAAAAGAAGCAATGGATATCGCATCTTCATACAAGGGAATGAAACGGTACCCAAAAGAAATGGATATCATGTCAACACCGTCCGCAACAGCTTGGTCCATAGCAGCAATTAAATCTGAAGTAAAGGTTCCTTCATTAAAGCTAAACTTGTACACAGCTATCCTAGCTCGTGGAGCAACCCCTCTTGCTGTTCCTGCTGCATATCCAAAATGGGAAACACCTTTCGCAAAGTTCCCAGCAGCAATAGAAGCGCAATGTGAGCCGTGACCATCAGTGTCCCTGGCAGAATTCATGGAAAAGTTCACAGTGGGATCATTGGCCAAAATTCCCTTATTGAAGTAATTAGCCCCAATGAGTTTCCTGTTGCACATTGAAGTGTTAAACTGTGTGCCTGGCTTGCAAATTCCCTTCCATCTTTTGGGGATTGCAGGCATACCATCATCTCGGAAACTCGCAGATTCGGGCCAGATGCCAGAATCAAGAACACCAATGATCGCATCTTGGCCTAAACCAGAAGCTGGCCATAGGCCAGATGAAGGATTGAGCTTGAGGAAATCAGATGTGTGGGTAGTGTGAGGTTCCACAGTTCTATCTTTGTAAGCTGAAATAAAACCTGGTAACTTCTTCAACGCTTCTAGTTCATCTTTGGACAAAACAGCACTGAAACCATGAAACACATTGTCATAAGAATAAACAAGTTTAGGAGCAGAGTGGAATCTGTCCACTGATGAAGGAACAACAGCTTTGATGGAATCAATGGTGGAAGAATGCCAGTGATGGTGATCAGCAAAGACATTAGGCATTAAAGTTTTATCCAAATGGACAATGTAAGTGGATCTTTGTGCTATAGCTAAGAAACAGAACGTATGAGCAGATAGAAACCATGAAAGGAAGAAAAGATGAAGAGAATAAGGGAACTCCATTCTGGATCTCATGTTCACTCACTACACTTCTTCAGACACCAAATATTCAATTGGTCTTATAGGATTATGCATAGAAGCATGTGCTCCCTTTAGCAATCAGTAGAGGTTGGTGGAGATTTAAATAAGCTAAGAGGTACTAATGTAGTAGTAAAGGTAGGCGGCTTGTATAAAAGTAAACTATACCAATCCAGCCTGAAAAGACCCTATATGTCAATCTGTCAATTATGATTCCTCTTATCCATTTAATTAAATGTTATATATCTTATTTTCTCTCTCTTTTATATGTATATAATTTTTGTGTGATTTCCTATGACAATGTGAGTTAAGTCGAATATTACCTTTAAAGTTGAATAGAAGATCAGATAATCTTTCACCATTTCTCCTTGATCTTATACCTCATAATGTAAGTTCACATAATTCTGTCAGCTTATGCTCCTTTTGCTTCTCTATAATATAATCTGACAATGACTTTTATAAGCATTGTTGATTTGGAGAATCAATCAAATGGTAATTGAAAAATTAAAAAAGATAAATGACTATTCAGCATTTTTGTGGTCCCCAGTAGGATGATTGTGAAATTATGTATGTCCTAGAGACAATCATTATTAGAGACATATGTACTTGAACTTATTTATATTATTAATAAGATTAATATTTATGACATTTGCAATTATTGAATTATTATTTGATTGTTTGTAATTATTCATTAATGTGCATCCCTTGAGCTTACGTTGTCATTAATAGAGTGAGATATTTATGATAGAGCGTAACTCTAAAATAGCCTCGACTAATGATCATCGAGAATGAGATATCGATGATATGTTATAAGTCGACATGTGATCTGCGTCACATTCTTAGAGAATGTAGTATGTCTAACCTGCTACTAGTAATGGTTACTAGTGATGGACACATGGATACTTTTGGAAAGTATTGGTATATCCTGCTGATAAACTATTTGTTATACATGTCTAAAGTATTATCAGTGTGTGGGAGATGAAGGTCATTTGACTTGAGGTCAATACGCACCTTGTTTACAGAGTAATGTACTTTTACCCTGTCCTAAGCTTAAACTCCTTATAGGATAAGATATGGCTTGGGTTGGGTGCATTATGATGTACATTAAGGTGGTAGTTGAGCCAAGAATATGATTCATTTCTCGATTGGATATTCGAGAGAGCACTCAACTTCTCAGTGATATTAGGTCGACCAAGTCATTGGCCAATGCAAGAGACATATTTAGAATATGATCTAGTTGTCGACTAATATAGATGAGATAAAGTGATCAAGCCAATTGGATAGATACATGACAAATCATAAGCTTGATCGAGCGTGTCGCGAATGAAAGGAATTTATCATCTCACATAAAGGTTATGTTTGCTGGATTCATGTAAACGTACTTTATATATTGAGTTCGTCATACAATGCAGTATAAGAGTTCCGTATGGACCGTAATTGAATTAGTGTCGATATATGAAGGCCTATAGGGTCACACTATGTCGATTGTCTCTTCGATCTAAGGGTGTATTGAGAAAGTATTAAATATTCGATTTGAAATCGAGATATTTAAATTGATAATAGCTATGGGATAATTTCTATTAGATGAAAATTATTTAATTAAATCAAAATTAGATTTTGGATTTAATGTGTTGAATATATATATTAAATAAAAATGGAAAACATAATTTTACGTAAAGCGACGCGGCGTCGACCCGGCAGTGGGCCTAGTCAGACTGGCCCACTGCACCTCAGTTTTTGGGTCAGACTTAAAGTCCAACCCTAATTCATTTATGACCTTGTTGTAACTATAAATACAATACTAAACCATTGTTATTATTCATTAATTCTCATAAATAAATTCTAGACTTAGAGTCTAGGATAAAACTCTCTCAAACCTCTGCCAAGATTTTTTGAATTTCTTGACAGAGGAATACACCGTAGCATTGTGCTTGCAGTCGAAAAGGGAATCACGTGTTCACCCTAAAGTAAAGACTCCAGATTTTATAACCTGTAAGTTCTTGTTCATATTTTATGTTTTATGTTACAGGTTTTGATTGTCATATAACCATACCATAAGAAATTATTGGGGTAAGTAAAAAAAAATTAAACTTCCATTGTGCCTACTTAGGTATTTTGAACCCAACAAAACTCTATAGTGGTATCAGAGCTTAGGCTGGTTCAATTGTTATATAACAATTGAATAACATAATAATATGGGTGAAACATAAAATTAGATTAAAATAAGGCTTCTTAAAATCATACATATCTTGACCGAATGGTTAACCTTTTGATATCACCCTAAATTATCACCTACGCTAAATCGAGAAAGTCATTCCGTTCTAACTCAGACTAAGCCAAGTGCAGATAACCGGTTTATTGCGAACATGGTGCGCGACGAAGAACGAGTATGAATGGATGATGTTCGATATGTGCGTTATTGATAATGGTGGGTGAAGATAAAGGATCTGTGATTTGATCTCTAAATTAGATTTAGGGCTCGAACGATTTTAGAAAAATCAACACATAAATGTTTTGTCAGGACGTTGGCGTCGCGGCCCTACGGTAGGGCATCGCGATGCTTGCTAAGGTTTCAAGGTGGCGCCATGGTAGAGCGTCGCGGCCCTAATGCTTCATTTTAAAATTCTGGACTTACTGGACAGTAGGCTTCGCGGCTCCATGGTGGAGCGCCGCGGCCCTAATGAACTACAGAAGCCGAAAGGTTTCTGCCTTGCTAGTGCTGCGGCTCCATGGTGGAGCGTCGTGGCTCCATGGTGGAGCATCGTGGCGCTAATGCATTACAGAAGCAGAATTTCGGCATCTGCCTCACTGGCACCGCGACTTTAATGAGTAGCGTCGCAGCCCCATCGGTCCAAAAAAAATCAAAATGTTTAACCCACAATTATTATTATAAAGTATATTATTTGATAAGTATACTATTTATGCGCTAAATGTCAAATTATTTGTCATTTAAATTACTAGAATAACGTCCGCAAATAATTGTTTGGGTATGTGGCACCCAGTATGTATTTAAACCGCTTAATATCATGCTTAGGCACGCGGTACCCAATAAGTGCTTAATAGACTTTGCATGATAATTAAGATGTTATGTTTGATATAACATACTAGAGTTGATCTTAGTTAAAATCCTAAATCAAAATGTTCACTAAAATTTTAATACAAGTCTCATTTGAAATGAACGCATCGTCCGTTATAATTGATTGTAGTGCAAAATCCTTTTCGGCGAGATGAGTATTTATTCCACAACATTTGCTCTAAGTCTACGAGGACTCAGACTCTTTCATAGATGCATGTTAAATGTAGAAGTGGGTGATAAACCTTCATGAGTATTTACACCACAATGTTTGCTCTATAAGACAAAATTCACTTAGATACACATTGCAGTCGCATAACAAGGTTGACTTGCTAGGCTATCTTGGCACCACAGTGTCAGACAAGCCAAGAGACGCAGATTGATTGTTTAGAACATTCGGTCAAACAAGAGTTAAAAATTATTTCTAATTGGTTTGGAGACCTACCAGGTTGTGCTATTAAAGTTATCAGGCACAGCAAACGCGAAGATAGCATGAACCTGGATCTTGGCCCATTATGACCATATTTGATATGAGTCCGTATTCTTCCATGGGATCGAAGAGTATGTTAAAATAGTGGAAACTAATTAAATTAAAGGCCATGTTAATTAGTTAATGAATGTGTTCAATAAAAATTATATTAGAGTTTAATTTCAAGTCTATCTATATCTTCAATTTATACAAAATGTCGAATCTGTCACTGAAAATGTTGGTCGAGACAAACAAGCTGACTGGAGCAAATTACCCTGACTGGTTAAGAAATCTGCGATTGGTGTTAAGACAAGAAAGAATTGAGATGTGTTAGACACAGTGTTCCCCACAGTCCCTGCTGAAAACTCTGCTGAGTATGCCCTGTTTGACAAGGTGGCTTATCAGAAATATCTAGACGATGCTACATCGGCACAATGTGTAATGTTATCCTCTATGACTGTGGAGTTACAGAGGCAACATGAAAACATGGGCCCCAAAAAAAATACTAGAACACTTGAAGAGTCTCTATGACTCACAGTCTCAAACAATGGAGTATGAACTGTTGAGGGACATTTTCAAGTGTAAGCTGAATGATGGGGGTCAAGTGTCAGCACATGTTCTGAAGATGATTGGGTTGATAGAAAGGTTAGCTTAGCACCGTCGGCTAAAATTTCTCCCTTTTGAATGTATAAGGGTGCTTGTGTTGTGGTTTTGAGTTCCTTGGCTTGTGTTCTAATAGTAACCACAGGAAGAAAGCAATTGGAACGAAGCTGCCTATAAATGTCTCTGTCAACCTGATCATGAATTCACTTCCTGGTTCATTTGAGAATTTCATTGTGAACTTCAATATGAATGGGACCAAGGAAAGTCTTCCAGAGCTTCACAACATGTTGAAGACCTTTGAATCATCTACCTCTAAAGGTAAAGTCATGCTCATGGTGGGCTCTTCTAGCAACTTCAAACCCAAGAGTAAGAACATGCAAAAGATGAAGGGTAAGACAATTGTTGCACCTACAGTTATGAACCTAGAGGAGGTGGTCAAAAGAAGGAAAATGTAGCTTCGGATGTGTGCCTCAACTGCAAGAAGAAGGGGCACTGGAAGAAGGACTACATAGCTCCAGGAGGAGGCAAAACACTAGGTGCTCCTGGCTCTACTGGACAAGGTATGTTTGTCATTGAGATAAATATGTCTATAAATAACTCTCACTACTGGGTATTGGATACCGCATGTGGCTCACACATTTGTAATAATTTGCAGGGTCTGATTGACATCAGAAAGGTTGGACATTGGGAGGTAGATCTGCGCATTGGAAATGGAGCATGAATGGATGTTGAACGCGTGGAAACTTATAGACTAGATTTACCTTCGGGATTTTGTTTAGAACTAACTAATTGTTATTTTGTTCCCTCATTAACGAGGAATATCATTTATATCCCAATGTTAGACATTGAGAGGTTTTCCTCATTTATTGTCAATGACAGTTATGTATTGTCTTTTAATAGTTTTGTTTGTGGAAATGCTCCGCTTGTGGATGGTTTGTATGTTCTAAACTATAGTCGTGCAATTTTCAATGTGCAAAATAAATGAGCTAAGATAAGTAATCCAAGAAAACCCACCTACTTATGGCACTGTAGACTTGGTCACATCAATGAATCAAGGATAGCAAGATTAAGAAAGTTAGACTATCTGAAACCATTTGACTTGGAGTCCTATGGTATTTGTGAATCTTGCTTAAGAGGAAAGATGACCAACAAGCCATTTTCTGGGAAAGGGGTGCGAGCCAAAGAGATACTTGAGTTGGTCCATACTGATGTATGTGGGCCATTTTCAACTCAAACTAAGGGAGGCTTCCCTTACTTCATCACTTTTACAGAAGATTTCACAAGGTTTGGGCATGCGTATCTTATGAAACACAAGTCCGAAGTCTTTGAGAAATTCAAGGAGTACAAGTCAGAAGTAGAGAAACAACTTGAAACAAGTATCAAGACACTTCGATTAGATCGAGGAGGTGAATACTTAAGTAAAGAATTTCTGGATTATTTGAAGCTTCATGGAGTCCAATCACAATGGACACCTCCTGGAACGCCACAGATGAATGGTGTTGCTGAAAGAAGAAATCGAACCCTATTAAATATGGTTAAATCCATGATGAGTTTCTCAGCTCTACCAACATACCTTTGGGGCTATGCATTGCAAAGCTCAATTTATATTTTGAACAGGGTTCCTTCAAAGTCAGTAGAGAAAACTCCATATGATATATGGAATGGCAAGAAGCCAGCACTTAAACACATGTGACCCTAGGGGTGCCCTGCATATGTAAAGAAGATGCTTACTGATAAGTTGAAATCTAAAAGTGAGAAATATTATTTTGTGGGGGTATCCAAAGGAAACTAAGGGATACTATTTCTATTTTCCTGGAGAACATAAGGTCATTGTTTCTAGAAATGCAACTTTCCTTGAAGAAGACTATGTCTACAAGGAACGGAGCTGCAATAAGATAGAACTTGAAGAAATTCAAGAACCACAAGATAACACAGAAGTTGAACCTTGTCAAAAGACCTAGACAAGGATTCAATGAGAGTATTTGGTGAAGACTGAGTACTTAGAGTACGCCCTTCATCCAGTGGGAGTGCTATGAGAGATAGTGCAGAAATGCAATGCTCTCATACACAACTAATGGAAGATGATACAATAGTTGTACATCATTCAATTCAGGAAATACATGAAAATGACATTTCTGAAACCTTTCAAGGTGATGGATTGTCCAGCACACAAAGACCTTCTTACAATCAGAATGCAACAAACACTGAGACGCAGAATAATCACCTCTGTAGGATCACTAGGACTCATCATTTGCCTGAAAGACTTAATCTCCTTGTTGAAACACACAATGAGATAGATATTCCTGATGACGATAAACCTACAACCTACAGCGAAGCTATGTTAGACATTGATTCGCAGAGATGGCAAGAAGCCATGAAATTTGAGATGGACTCGATGTACATCAATCAAGTTTGGAACTTGGTTGATTTGCCAACAAGGGCTAGACCCATATGATGCAAATGAGTCTTCAAGAAGAAGATTGATGCATATGGCAAGGTACAGACTTATATGGCAAGATTGGTGGCTAAAGGTTATAATCAACGGCCTAGGGTCGATTATGATGAAACCTTTTCACCTGTTGCGAAGATTAAGTTCATTCAGATTTTGCTTACAATAGCTGCATAGTATGATTATGACATTTGGCAAATGGACGTCAAAACTGCTTTCCTCAATGGTAATCTAGTTGATGTGGTGTATATGAAACAACCTGAGGGTTTTTCACTTGAGTCCAAACCAAATGTCGTATGCAAGCTACAAAAGTCCATTTATGGGCTTAAGCAAGCCTCAAAGAGTTGGAATATTTTCTTTGACAAAGAAGTCAAATCGTTTGACTTTGTTAGAAGTAAAGAAAATCCCTGCATTTATAGTAAGTGCAAGGAAGGGAGTATTGTATTCATTATTATATATGTAGATGACATATTAATAATGAGAGATAATAAGACTCTCATGCAATCAGTCAATGAATGGTTATCCAGCACCTTCATGATGAAGCACTTGGGTGAAGCCTGCTACATTCTTAGAATTAGGATCTATAGAGATAGACCTAATAGATTGCTGGGGTTGTCACAGTCCATATACATAGACAAAGTGCTAAGACGATTCTCTATGGAAAACTCCAAGAAGGGAAGTCTTCCTATGGGTCAAGGCATCAAGTTATCAAACAAGGATAGTCCTTCTACTGTTGCAGAACTTGAACGCATGAAAAGAATCGCATATGCTTCAGCTATAGGATCTATCATGTATGCCATGACCTGTACGAGGACAGATGTGACCTATGCACTTAGTATGACTTGCAAATTCCAGAAGAATCCTGGGGAAGAACACTGGAAAGCAGTCAAGAGTATTCTTAAGTATCTTAGACGAATTAAAGAATATTTCTTAGTCTATGGTGGACAAGAGAAGCTAGTATGTACTGGGTACACTGATGCTAGCTTCCAGACATATCTTGATGTCTTCAAATCTCAATCTGGATATGCCTTCATTTTCAATGGCGGAGTAGTGAGTTGGAAAAGTTTCAAGCAAGCTACAACTGCTGATTCTACAACTGAAGCCGAGTACATTGCTGGATCGGAAGCTGGTAAAGAAGTTGTCGTGATATATGAGTTCCTGAAGGAACTAGGGGTTGTTCCAAGTGCCACTTGTCCAATAACGATTTATTGTGACAACACTGGTGCGATTGCGCAAGATAAGGAACCAAGATCAGCAAACAGAAACAAGCATGTACCGAGGAAATACCACATACTCAGGGAGATGGTGGAAATGGAAGAAATAATATTAGACTATGTTTTCACAGATGATAATCTAGCTGACCCGTTTACTAAACCATTAAGCTTAATTAAGCATAATAGTCATTTAAAAATATGGGTGTTAGATACATCGGAGATTGGCTCTAGGCCAAGTGGGAGATTGAAAGTATGTATGTCCTAGAAACAATCATTATTAAGGACAAATGTACTTGAATATATTCGTATTATTAATAAGATTAATATTTATGACATTTGCAATTATTGAATTATTATTGGATTATTTTTAATTATTCATTAATGTGCATCCCTTGAGCTTACGTTGTCATTAATAGAGTGAGCTATAGATGATAGAGCGTAACTCTAAAATAGCCTCGATTAATGATCATCGAAAAATGGGATATTGATGATATGTTATAAGTCGACATGTGGTCTACGTCACATTCTTAGAGAATGTAGTATGTCTAACCTGCTACTAGTAATGGTTACTAGTGATGGACACATGGATACTTTTGGAAAGTATTGGTATACTCTACTGATAAATTATTTGTTATACATGTCTAAAGTATTATCAGTGTGTAGGAGATGAAGGTCCTTTGACTTGAGGTCAATACGCACCTTGTTTACAGAGTAATGTACTTTGACCCTGTCCTAAGCTTAAACTCCTTATAGGATAAGATACGACTTGTGTTGGGTGCATTATGATGTAAATTAAGGTGGTAGTTGAGCCAAGAATAGGATTCATTCTTCGATTGGATATTCGAAAGAGCACTCAACTTCTCAGTGATATTAGGTCGACCAAGTCATTGGCCGATGCAAGAGACATATTTAGAATATGATCTAGTTATCGACTAATATAGATGAGATAAAGTGATCAAGCCATTTGGATAGACATATGGCAAATCCTAAGCTTGATCGAGTGTGTCGCGAATGAAAGGAATTTATCATCTCACATAAAGGTTATGTTTGCTGGATTCATGTAAACGTACTTCATATATTGAGTTCGTCATATGACGCAGTCTAGGAGTTCCGTATGGACCTTAATTGGATTAGTGTCGATATATGAAGGTCTATAGGGTCACACTATGTCGATTGTCTCTTCGATCTAAGGATGTATTTAGAAAGTATTAAATATTTGATTTGAAATCGAGCTATTTAAATTGATAATAGCTATGGGATAATTTCTATTAGATGAAAATTAAAATTAGATTTTAGATTTAATATGCTGAATATATATATATCAAATGAAAACGAGAAACAAAATTTTACATAAAGCGCCGCGGCGCCTACTATGCTGCGACTAGGCCCACTGTACCTCAATTTTTGGGCCAGGCTTAGAGTCTAACCCTAATTCATTTCTGACCTAATTGTAACAATAAATACAACACTAAACCATTGTTATTATACACTAATTCTCATAAACAAATTCTAGACTTAGAGTCTAGGATAAAACTCTCTCAAACCTCTGCCAAGATTTTTTGGCTTTCTTGACAGAGGAATACACCGTAGCATTGTGCTTGCAGTCGAAAAGGGAATCGCGTGTTCACCATAAAGTAAAGACTCCAGATTTTATAACCTGTAAGTTCTTGTTCATGTTTTATGTTACAGGTTTTGATTGTCATATAACCATACCAGAAGAAATTGTTGGGGTAAGTAGAATTTTTTTAAAAACTTTTGTTGTGCCTACTTATGTATTTTGAACCCAATAAAACCCTACAGATTGACTTGATATCAATCATGCAATTAAATATTCCACTGGAATGAGTTGGTGTGTATTAGAAGAGGAAATAAAATGATTGGTTCTATCTATCATAAAATGAAACAAATGATCAGTGCATTAAATTTGTAGACTGAATATTGTAAGACTTTGAAAGTATTTTTCTCAATGTATTCATCCTTCAAGGGCACAGTATATACACCATATACATGTAATTAGGAAGAGTCATTCATGCCTAATCTTCCTAATCAATTCCTAATTATCTTCTATCTAATTAACATAATATTCATAATTAACATTTTACTACATACCATATATAAAATGATACTATATTAATACATAATAATAATATGATTGCATAATATTCTAACACTCCCCCGCAGTCGAAGCTGGAGGGCAGTGAATGCTGAGACTGTCCCTAAAATCTTCAAATAATATCAGCAGAAGTCCTTTTGTGAAGATATCTGCGATTTGATGATGCGTTGGGACATGTAGCACCCGAACTTGTCCGTGAGCCACCTTCTCGAGTACAAAATGAATAACTAACTCAATATGTTTAGTGCGTTGATGGTGGATGAGATTCTCTGAGAGGTAGATTGCACTAATATTATCACAGTATACTATTGTTGCAGTCAGAATCGGGTAATGAAGTTCAATTAACAAGTTCTGAATCCAACATGAGTCAGATACAACATTGGCCACAACAAGATATTCTGCTTCAGCACTTGAGCATGATACCGTGGCCTGCCCTTTTTAGGACATGAGATTAAATTGTCACCAAGGAAGACGTAATACCCGGAGGTAGATCGTCTTGTATGCGGACATCCTGCCTAATCTGCATCAGTGTATGTAATAATGTTTGGAAACAGAGGATGGGTATAGATGTAATCCATACTCCAGAGTGCCCTGAATATATCGCACAATGTGTTTCAGAGCATGCATATGTTCCTCCATTGGATTATGCATGAATAGACACACTTATTGTATTGCATAGGTGATATTTGGCCTGGTGAATGTGAGATATTGTAAAGCTCCTGCTAGGCTGCGGTATAACGTCAGATCAGCAAAAGGTTTGCTAGAGATGGAACACAGTTTTGACTTTGTGTCGATCGGGGTTGCCGAAGGTTTGCAGAAAGACATCCCAGCTCGTTCCACGATTTTTGATGCATACTTCTTCTAGGAGAGAAATAATCCACCTGTATGTCGGGTCATAGCAATCCCTAAAAAGTAGTGAAGTGGGCCAAGATCTTTCATAGCAAATTCAGAACTAAGCTATGATATGATATTCTTGCAAAGAGAGTCTGAAGATGTTGTTAGAATAATATCATCCACATATAGAAGAAGATAAGCAGTATGATTACCCTGACTATAGATAAACAGGAAATTATCTGAACGGCTGTGCGAAAAACTCATGTGTGACATAAAATCTGCAAAAAACTTATACCAAGCCCTATGGGCCTGCTTGAGGCCATATAATGATTTGATGAGCAAACACACATGATTGGGATATTTAGTATCCCTGTATTCCAACTGTTGGTGCATGTATACAGTCTCATTAAGGTGTCCATGGAGGAAGGCATTTTTGACATCCAATCGATGAAGTGGACATCTTTTTTAGAGAGACTGACTGAGAACTGTTCTGATAGTTGTAGGTTTGACCACTGAACTGAATGTTTCCCAGCAATCTACACCAACTTGATGTGTCTTCCCATCACCTACAAGACGGGCTTTATCCGTTCAAAAGTTCCATCAAATTTTTCTTTATCGCTGAAAATCCACATAGATCGAATTATTTTAGCATTAGATGGACGAGGTACTAAATCCCATGTCCTATTTTTAATTAGAGCATTATATTCATCATCCATGGCCATTTTTCAATTCAGGTCTTTTAGAGCAAACACTGGATTACGAGGCCAAGGTAATTTTGAGACTTGGGTGTGAAGGCTATATTTGGCATTGGGTTTGACAATTCTATGTTGACTACGGGTGACCGGACGGTTTGTTGGGCCAGTAGACTGGATGCAACTAACTGAGGAGTGAGAAACCGAGGGTCCAGTGGGCTGCATTGCTGGAGCTGGAATTGGGCCCGTAGTGGTGGACTAGCCCAATCCGCTGGATCGGGCAGATTGTGCGGTAGTAGGACTGGGCCTCGGAACTGAAGGCCCAAGCTACTACATTGAAATGTCAGTCAGTTGGGCCATCGATCGTTGGCCCAATGGGCCTGAATTACGGTGTTCAACACTAGCAATAGTTACAGAGCTGTGAAAAAAATGTGTTAGATACGAAAGTTTATCATCATTCAAAAAATCATAGTTATGAGTCCCGATGGCATGTATCTTAGCAAATGGAAAAATTGTTTCATCAAAGATTACATGACGACTTATAAAGATTCTTTTGGAAAAAATGTCGTAACATTGGTAACCGCGATGATGAGTAGGATATCCCAAGAACACACATGGAGTAGACCGGGCTTGGAGTTTTGTGATTGTGGTGGATGGAAAGAGGGGGTAGCAAAGACAACCAAACACTCTTAAGTGATGATATGTGGGCTCTCGTAAGTAAAACATTTTTAGGGGAGCTTGGCATGATAGATTTTTATGAGGAAGGACATTCAACAGGTAAGTGGTCATTTGGAGTGCATGATGCCAAAATACAGGGGGAAGTGAAGCATGAGAAAAAGATGTTCTAACAATATTGTTAATGTTTCTAATTTTGCGTTCCGCCTTCCCATTTTGTGATGAAGTATAAGGACAAGACAGACGAAACTGAAGACCATTTGTTTTGAAAAAAATCCCAAAATTATTTATTGTCAAACTCCCCCCATTGTCACATTGAATATTTTTGATATCACATTCAAATTGAGTTCGGATGAATGCTCTAAAATTGAGAAAAATGGAAAATACTTGTGATTTTTTCGATAAAGGGAATGTCCATAAATAATTAGAGTAGTCATCAAGTATAAACAAATAATATCTATGACCAGAAGAACTCAAAACAAGTGTTGTCCAAATATCACAATGTAAAATATCAAATGGAAATAGAGTGCATGAAGTAGATGAAATAAATGGCAACTTAACATATTTACCAAGTGTGCAAGAATGACACTTATTTAGAGTCTGTGTTTGGGTACAAGAAATAAAATTATTTTGTTTAAGAGAAGCCAAAACACCCTCTCCCGGATGTCCCAAACGTTGGTGCCATAAAGATGGTGTCAAGGCTGCAAAAACAGAAGGAAACTTGGATTGTTGTGTTGACAGATTTATTGGATAGAGCTCCCCCTTGCTATCACATCTCATGAGAAGCTTCCCCGTCTGAACATCATGCACGAAAAAGCCAAAGGGGTCAAACCGGACACATACTCAATTATCAGTTGTAAACTTTCTAACATAAACTAAGTTTTTGATTAATTTGAGAGCATGAAGGACATTCTTTAAAATTAGGGGTGGGTTTGGTGGTGACAATTTGCTAGAACCATAACCTTTTATTGGAATTGAATGATCATTTCCGATAATTATTCCATTATCATTGCTCAAATTAAAATAGGATGAGAGATTACCTTGGGAGGACGTCATATGAGATGTCACTCCGGAGTCCATATACCAATTTGAATCCGGTGGATTAAGTCCAAGAGTGTGCATGGCGGACTCAATTTATGTGGGGTGAGCCCCTATTGAATGGGCCTCATGCCACTAGGTCGTCTGAGGCCCACTCCTACTGCCTGTGTTAACAGACCTAGCGAAATGGGCCTGCTGGGCCTGTTGCTGCTGCTGCCAATTCAGTGGAAAGGACCCATTGTTTCTTTGAGGTGGCGGTGGGCCTTACGGGCTGCTGGCCCAATTGCTGTTGAAATTTGGGTGGGTGGTATAGCCCAAGGCCCTTTGCCGGCCGTTGAGCTGCTGCCCTTTGTCCGCCTCCGTCTTGGATTGGGCTGCTGCCACTGTCAGCCACCCCTGCCGCCATGTTGCTGCCATTGTCCACCACCGGAGTTGGTGTTGCCGCCATTACCGCCGCGATCGGAATTTCGGTGGCTTTCACCTTTGTTATTTTCGCGATTTCTACCCTTATTTTTATTATTATGACGTCCTTTTTGTCCCTTATTTTGTTGAGAAGGGTAAAAAAAATTATCATCATGTGAAGGAGTGGCAAGCATGGCGGAATTTGAAGTAGTTGATGCCTTTTTCACCAAGCCCGACTCTTCAAGTACAAGCATGGACCTTGCTTGATAAAATTATGGTAGAGGATTACTTTGATGGATTAGAGTTCCCACGCCGTTATACGCATCTGTGAGACCAACGACTAATTGTAAGACTAACCGGTTATTAGTGACCGGTGAACCAACGTTTCTTAATTGATCGGCCAACACTTTGAGTCGTTGATAATATGTAGAAACATTTGAGAAGTCCGCCATGTCAATCGTTGAGAACACTTGTTCCAATGTAATAGCGCGGGAGTTTTGGTTATCTTGAAAAATATCTCGCAAGCGTTCCCACGCCGCCATGGTTGTGGAATCCAGTTCCATTATCGTATGCAACAAGTCAGTGGAGATTGTTGCATAAATTCAACCAAGGACTGTGGTATCAAGTGTATCCCACAATTCCTTGTCTGCATCGTTTGTTATGTATTTCCCTTTACCATATTTTGGAGGAATTATATGATGAAGAACTTCGTGAGCATGACCACATATTTTGAACAATTCCGTCCAAGTCGCATAATGAACGGTTTTCATTTCTAGTTTGATGGAAACATGTGTTTTGATGTTTGAGACAGCAAGGGCAGGGTGAAAGGATGATTTAGTTTCAGACATAATTAGTTGTGATGAAGGATAATCAATAATGAAGGAAGAGAGAAAAAATGAAGAAATTTCGGCCAACTAGGGTTCTAGGGAGGAAGATGACCGAAAATTTGGAAGAAAATAAACTAACTTTGGATCTTTCCTTAAGCTCTTGATACAATGTAAGACTTTGAAAGTATTTTCCTCAATGTATTCATCCTTCAAGGGCACAATATATAGACCATATACATGTAATTAGGAAGAGTCAATCATGCCTAATATTCCTAATCAATTTCTAATAATCTTCTACCTAATTAACATAATATTCCTAATTAACATTTTACTACCTATCATATATAAAATGATACTACATTAATACATAATAATAATATGATTGCATAATATTCTAAAAAATACAACGAATTCTTTACTTTTTCCCCCTCTTTTTAAAAACAAACATACTTAAATCTTGAATTGCAAATGAAAACCATCAATAGAATGTACCTTTTGTTTGGAAGGTAAATTCTGAATGCATTTTGCCAAGTCACTTTGCCATTTGTTTCAACACAAGAAGCATGCAAAAATTACATTTACCAATAATGCATTCTGGCTAGTAGCCTTAGAAGAACATTTTTCAATTAGAAATTTAAAATATATGAAAGAATGAGCATGAGTATCTGAGTTGGGAAAGTTTAGCAGAAAACCAAGTAGTAGTGGCGAAGCCAGATTTTTACTAGAGATATTAAAAAATATAAGGAAGTAAACATATAAAGAAGCCAATGGGTTATTAATCTGTTAAAAATTTACTAATGTGAAATTAAGTTTATCCCATTATTTATGACTTGAACAATTGGGGCCCCGCACGTCGGAAACGTTGTTTCCACACACGTGCATACGTTGTGTCAATTATCGCAAATTTCATCAGTGAAAGAGATATTGGTACGTACGTAATACGTTTGAGACATAGAATGATGGATGGTTATTGGCCAAATGACAAGTATTCCACATTGGTAAACGAAGGAATAAGTGTACGAAGTGTATGATGAAACGAGTCAGAAATCGCTGCGGAGCCGAGGCGCAGCCCCGTCGGAGCGCCGCGGCGCTAATTGGGTGTTCAGCCACTGGAGCCGCGACGCTTAGGAGGCAGAATGCTGCGACGGAAAGTTGAAAAGTTCTGACTTTTGGGTTGGTTTTGGAGCATTGAATCTCCATTATTTGGCACATGAATTCAGCAATTATTTGGCTGAATGTAACCCCTCAATAAGTGTCATTACATGGCTATTGAAGGTCATTAGTTAGCTAGTTGAGGGGTCATCTCATTATACTATAAATTGAGGCATTTGACTCAATTGTTCAACACTAAGAAAACACTCACAGAAATTTTCTGAAATCTTCTTCTTCCTCTCTAGCAAGTTTACTATACTCAAAGTTCTTCAAGAGTAACACTTGAGTTTCCTTTGCTCATTTGTTAAGTTATTGTTGTATCTTGGGAGACTATTGCCCGACAACGTAAAATGATATATACGGGGCAATCTTGTCTTAAAGACAGAGTGTCATCACTCGACTCTAGCAAATCACAAGGAGTTTGTAACGTTCTTGATTCTAGTTTGTTGTAATCTTTAGTTTATCATTTCTAGCAATTTATAATATTTACTTACTTCACGTTTCCTGCAATTGTTGTAACCCACATAATCTACTATATATACATACAAAAATATTTTAACCTTAGACTTACAATATAATTTTTCGCCGAAAGATATTCGAATGAACCCCTCGCCCCTTACTGGCTCCTGCTCTGCCAAGGAGAGCCATTTTTCACCTGCACATAATATATGTGAATGATAAAGGCTATTCATTTGATGCTTACTCAATTTTTTATTTTATTGCACCAAAATCACTCAATCATTTTTAATGGAAAAAATACTTAATTTTACTTAATTATTATGAAAGTTAATTTTTGTAATAAAAAATCACTAAATTCTGAATGTACTAATGTCACGTTACTTCACCAATAGTTCCAAGTGGACAAGTGGCTTTAATAAAAGGTTCCATTGAAAATTATGTGATGTTTGACCTAGGGGATAAGGCCATGGACCTTTTCTCGTGGTCCTGAATTTGATGAATCTCTCAAAATCAATAATGTAATTGGACGTATATAAGGAATAATAAATAAAATAGAAATAAGATAAAATTTTATATCAAAATGATTTTTGAAATCCCCGGAAGGATTGAAATCACATTCGTAGACCGATATTTTTTCTGGATAGATCAAACTATTGTGAACTGGACGATCTTATTTAATAAAATACCTAGCAAAACTCCTATGCTCCTTTTATTACAGTATTTCTGGACAAGTTCCTGGATAAAAAGTCTAAAAGTTTTCTTTTTGATGAGATTGATATTGATGATAGTGACTGTTAAACAAGGTTTATAGCCGTGATATACACTTGATATACATAAGTGTGTATCACGGGCAATGCAGTGGATTCGGCAGTGGGCATCTCCAGCAGCCCATCTCGGCAGTGGGCAGCCCAGAAGCCCATCACAGGCAGAGATGTATATTTGGTATATATTGTTAATATATTGTAGTGTAAATGTTACCTTAATTAGTCTTGTACACTTATCTTAATTGTATAGTTAGAATTATGGTAGAATAAGGTTTTAGGAATAGAATAGGAATAGGATTCTCCTATTATGGAAATATGTAACTTGTATATATACCTTTCAATTAATGAAAATAATCAAAATGGATTATTTCTTTCATGGTATCAAGAGACTAGGTCTAACAAAATCTCTCTTACTATTCCCAAATTTCCCCTCCTTCTTTGTTCTTTCAATATGTCTAAGAACAATTTTCATCCTGCCCTCATGGTTTCTAACGTCAAGAACAGTATCCCTATTGTGATTAAGATGGAAAACGTCCAATATGCGACGTGGGCAGAATTGTTTAAAATTCACGCTATCTCCCATCAAGTTATCCATCACATAATACCTCCCGCTACACCTATTCCCGCGGAGGATCCTCAGTTATGGATTACTCTTGATGCTACCGTTCTCCAGTGGATCTATTCCACTAATTCGGTTGACCTCTTACAGACGATTATTGAGCCGGCTACCACGGCTATGACTAACTGGAATAGATTGCGTGACATATTCTAAGATAACTAACATTCACGTGTTGTCACACTCGAGCAGGCATTCTCTCTAGTTCGCATGGAAGAATTTCCAAACGTATCTGCATATTGCAAGAAACTAAAGGAGTTGACGGAACAACTCCGTAACGTTGGCGCACCTGTAACAAATAATCATCTTGTTCTACAACTGGTTGCCGGTCTTTCTGAGGCCTATAATGGCGTTGGGACTCTCCTTCGTCAAAGCAACCCACTTTCCATTTTTTATCAAGCCCGCTCCATGCTTACGTTGGAAGAAGCCAGTTTGGCTAAAAAAGCAGCGTCATCTGGCTTCGCCCCGTCCTCCTAATAACGTCCTCCACGAATTCTTCAGTTTTTGTTGATAATTCGGGCCAAAACCATACTCATGGTGGCGGCAAAAATAATCGTAAGAATAATAACAAAAACTGCGGTTGCAAACATGGAAGTTTCGGTGGTGGTTTCGGTGGTCAGCAGTCCGGTAGTGGGCCCCGTCCAGTCAACAGTGAGCCTCCTCCCTACTGGATCCAGCAGTGGGGCCCATAGAAGTGGGGCTGGGGCAATGGGCCTTGGGCCAGCAACCCATATTTTCCAGCAGCATCTTCAGGCAGCCGGTGGGTTGGACCATCCAATTTCAGGCCCAACAATCAGCAGTCACGGCCCACTGCCCACTGGTCCAGTAATTCCAGTAGTTACGGACAACCCAGTTCTGGAATTCTTGGGCCCCGGCCTCCGCAAGCTCACCATGCAGTAGGCCACACTCAGACATGTATCGAAGCCGCGATACACACACTTGGGTTGACGCAACTGGATCCAAATTGGTACATGGACACTGGCGCAACCACACACATGACCTCCGATCAAGGTACTCTCTCGTCTTATGCCAATTTGAGCACCCCTCATGGTATAATTGTCGGTAATGGTAACTCTATTCCAATTCAGGGTTATGGTCAGAAAATGTTGTCTCCCCCCAATCCACCCCTTATCTTGAAAAATATTTTACATGCTCCTAAATTGATTAAAAACTTAGTGTATGTCCGAAAGTTCACCACTGACAATTCTGTTTCTGTTGAATTTGATCCTTTTGGTTTCTCTGTGAAGGATTTCAAGACGGGGAGTCCTCTCATGAGGTGTGATAGTAGGGGAGATCTTTATCCTATCACGCCCGATTTCAGTCCATCGAATCAAGCCTTGTCATCAGCCTTTGCCGCCATTTCTCCTTCCTTGTGGCATGCTCGCCTAGGTCATCCGGGATCCTTTATTTTGTTTGTTTTAGATAAAAATAGTTTTATTTCTTGTAAGGGTACGAGTCGTACCCCAATTTGTCAATCTTGTTCGTTAGGAAAAAGTGTTAAGTTGCCATTTATAGACTCAAATTCTAATACTTCAATGTCATTTGATATTATTCATAGCGACCTATGGACGTCTCCTATTCTAAGTTCATTGGGTCATCGGTATTATGTTCTTTTTTGGATGATTATTCTAAATTTTTGTGGACGTTTCCAATTGCAAATAAATCTCAAGTATTTTCCGTCTTCATAAAGTTTAGAGCATTCATTAGAACACAATTCGAAAGAGAAATAAAAAATATTCAGTGTGATAATGGAAAAGAGTATGACAATAGGGAGTTTCGGGAGTTCTGTGCCAATAATGGGATCAATTTTCATTTTTTGTGTCCTCATACATCTTCACAAAATGGGAAAGCCGAACACAAAATTCATTCCATAAATAACATTGTCTGAAATCTCTTAATTCATGCTTCCGTACCCCCATATTTTTGGCATCATGCTCTTCAAATGACAACATATCTCCTTAACATAATTCCTTCCAAAGGTTTGACATATTCTTCCCCCTCCAAATTTTATATAATAAAAATCCGTCTTATTCTCATCTTCGGGTTTTTGGGTGCTTATGTTATCCGTTATTCCCATCCACCACAATTAACAAACTTCAGGCCCGGTCTACTCCGTGTGTATTTTTGGGTTATCCGTCTAATCATCATGGTTACAAATGCTTTGATTTATTCTCCAAGAAAATCATAATTAATCGCCATGTAATTTTTGATGAAACCCAATTTCCATTTACTAAAGTTCATACTCCCGAGCCTAGTTCATATAATTTTTTGGATGATGGTATATCCCCGTATATTACTCACCATTTTTCGGACATATCTAGCACCTAAAATTCTCCAGCGGGCCCACTGTTCGCTGGCCCCACTGTTAAATCGCCAATTCGTCCATCAATCGGTTCAGCCGATTGGGCGATCCCAGTGACTCGAACTGGTCCATCCTCGCTCCGGTTTACGAGTTGGGCGGTGAGCCTCATCGCTGGCGCCGCCAAGGCCCCGAGCCCTGAAAATTCCCAAAAATCGTCAATCTCTTCCTCGAGTCTTAGATCATTCACTCGTAGTCAACGGGGTATTTTTTACACCAAAACGACATTTTAATTTACATTCGAATGTCTCTAAATCTCCCTTGCCCCGTAATCTTGTGTCTGCCTTAAAAGACCCGAATTGGAAAATTGCTATGACTGATGAATATAATGCTCTTATTGATAATAAGACGTGGGAGTTGGTGTCCCGTCCTCTGGTATTAATGTTATCAGGTCTATGTGGGTTTTTTCTCATAAGGAACATTCAGATGGTTCATTCGCTCGACATAAGGCACGGCTTGTGGGTGATGGTAAGACTCAATAGGTTGGGGTAGATTGTGGTGAGATGTTTAGTCCGGTGGTGAGACGTTTAGTCCGGTGGTCAAGCCGGCTACCATTCGCATTGTGCTTATCTTGGCTCTTTCAAAGGCATGACATATTCATCAGTTGGATGTCAAAAACGCTTTCCTACATGAGGATCTCAAGGAAACAGTCTATATGCATCAGCCGTTGGGGTTCAGAGATCCCAATCATCCTCATCATGTTTGTTTGTTGAAGAAGTCCTTATATGGGCTTAAACAGTCACCACGGGTCTGGTATACAAGGTTTGTTGACTATGTGTCGATTATTGGGTTCACTCACAACCGGTCAGATAATTCGTTGTTTATCTACCGTCGTGATTCGTCCTTGGCCTACATTCTGTTGTATGTGGATGATATCATTTTGACAGCCTCTTCCGATGCCTTACGCCAGTCTATCATGACCATGCTCAGCTCTGAGTTTGCTATGAAAGACTTAGGGCCCTTGCGTTACTTTTTGGGGATTGCCGTCAAGCGTCATTCAGATGGTTTGTTTTTGTCTCAAAGAAAGTATGCAGCTGAGATCATTGAGAGGGCTGGGATGTCATCCTGTAAGTCCACTTCCACTCCAGTTGATTCAAAGCCCAAGCTTAGTGTCGCGGTCGGCGCACCATACGAGGAACCGACCTGCTATCGCAGTCTTGCAGGGGCCCTTCAATATCTTACTTTTACAAGACCGGATATTACGTATGCCATCCAACAGGTGTGTTTATTCATGCATGATCCCCGAATTGAGCACATGAATGCAATCAAACGCATCATTAGGTATATTCAGGGTACACTGGACTATGGTTTGCATTTATATCCTTTCTCGCCATCCACACTTGTTTCATACACAGATGCTGATTGGGGTGGTTGTCCAGACACCAGACGGTCGACGTCTGGCTATTGTATGTTCCTTGACAACAACTTGGTCTCCTGGTCTGCGAAGCGTCAGACAACTCTATCCCGCTCAAGTGCCGAGGCTGAATATCGAGGGGTCGCCAATGTGGTCTCAGAATCATGTTGGTTACGTAATTTGCTTTTAGAGCTTCATTGTCCTATTCAGAAGGCAACCTTAGTGTATTGAGATAATATTAGTGACATTTACCTTTCTGGTAATCCGGTTCAGCACCAACGCACTAAGCATATCGAGATGGACATTCACTTTGTCCGCGAAAAGGTTGATCGGGGTCAGGTACGCGTCTGTCATGTCCCGTCAAGATATCACGTTGCAGACATCTTTACAAAGGGTCTTCCCTTGGTTCTTTTTGAAGATTTTAGGGATAGTCTCAGCGTTCGAAAATCGCTCACTATGACTGCGGAGGTGTGTTAAACAAGGTTTATACTCGTGATATACACTTGATATGCATAAGTGTATATCACGGGCAATGCAGTGGATTCGGGAGTGGGCATCTCCAGCAGCCCATCTCGGCAGTGGGCAGCCATGAAGCCCATCACGGGCAGGGATGTATATTTGGTATATATTGTTAATATATTGTAGTGTAAAAGTTACCTTAATTAATCTTATACACTTACCATAATTGTATAGTTAGAATTATGGTAGAATAAGGTTTTAGGAATAGGATTCTCCTATTATGAAAATATGTAACTTGTATATATACCTTTCAATTAATGAAAATAATCAAGGGGATTATTTCTTTCAGTGACCTTGATACTTTCAACTCCCAATTATACCTAGGAATGAACCACGATAGTCAGACTGAGGGAAGGGAATTAAAGCCCAAGGAGATAGGGCTCTTTCCAGACGAGCTGATGTTCGATGATGAACGAGAGATAGAGGAGCGCCTTTTCTCCGTTAGGCTCCTATAAGAGCGGGTATGAGAAGGGTCCCCTCTCATGATTCTCCAAAATAGTCCTGGTTTTCACAAAAAATAACTAATAACATAAGCGCTAAGGTTATTTCCCCCTAGATGAATGCACTAGAAACTAATCAACAATTACCACTGCTTCCATAAATTGTTTTTGCAGCACAAAACACTGGCTGAAGAATGTAAAAATATTAGGCCTGCTTTACTCCCCGTTCTAGCATCAAGATAATCCTTACCTATGATTATCGTGTAAGTCTCCCTCTAACAAAGGCATTCCTATATAATATTACTGAAATGATAGCCTATGATTGGCTTCATCCTTTCTTTTAGAGTTTCTGCAATAATCTTAAACACTTTACACAAGGCTAATAGATGTGAAGTCTATTGATGCCTAAATCTATCAAAGACAATAAGGAGAGAGAACTAAAATAATCCGCACAAAAGTATCAGATGAAAGTAAACAGATCTGAACACCATGAGGCACAGCCAGTCACACTCTTGTTTGGATGGTTGTTACGTATCGTTTCATAATGTATTGTATTATATTCTATTGTGTTGTATTATATTCGTTTGATAAATATTGTATCATTTCCTGTTGTTACATAATGTTACATATAAGCAATTTGAAGGATAAACCTACAAAATAAAAGGAGAAATTTCAATAATGTACAATCCGTAATACAAAATTACATTCGCGTAGCCATCTTTTTAAATTGCACCCGCATAGCCACTTTTTCACGGTATACAACATTATACATCGGCATACAACTTTATACACCTAGAGTAGACAATGTATCAACCTTGTATAAAAGTGTATATACAATATTATACAACTTTAAGAGATGTTTATACACACTGTTATACAAATGTTTCCCCCTCCTCCACCGTTGTACCGACCACCCCTGACGTCACCACTACTGCTAAATCAACTTTTTTTTTCTTCCAGAGAATTGAGAGCACCTGCACTTTTTTTTTATTATATTCAGCTTCCTGGCTTACACCAGACTGTTCTTGGAGATAGTAGTCCCGGTCCCTCAGCACTACTATCAGTAAATCACGGGATGTGCCTGAATGACCAGGGTTTGAGAACAAAGCAACTGATATCACCTACAAGGTTCTACCCCAGAAGAGAGCAAATTGCTCCCACTAAGGTTCGAACCCACGCTGCAGGCCTCCAGCTGGATTTTAAGTTCCATTCCTTTGCCATCCAACTATGCCCGGGCAAGAAACTGACTTTATTTTTGGGGTGTGAGAAGCTCGTTTTCTAACTTCTTTGGCCAACTTTCCAATTTTTGAGTGTATTAGTGTGTGATTAATTAATTTGTGAACAGTAATTTGTAATCTCTTAAGATTTCAATAAGTGCTTTAGGGGGAAAATTGTAGCTTCTGAAATATAATTTCAAGTAGTTTGGCTCAAACCTTTATTTATATTTAAATATTTATTTGATATATATAAATAATTAATTCAGAACACAATAATCAAACAAATTATGATCCAAAACTTATAAGGACTCATTTGACCATGTGAATTATTTACTTTTTCGGATTTTCCCCTACTTTATTTGAAAATCGGCATTTAGCCATGAAAATTTCAAATACAACTTGAAGTTGTATTTAGAATTTGGAAAACATCTAAAACTATATTTTTACTTTTAATATATTCAAACAATCAAATATTTTTCGCTAAAACTATAATCAAACATAACTCCAACTTCAAAAATTTCAAATAAAATGAAAAATATTTGATTTCTATGACCAAACATCCGCTAAAAATTCTTGCTCCACTTTTGCAAAGGCCAGCTCTATTTTGTTTTTCATATTCGCGATTGAGATTCAGTTTGTTTTCCTCCAAATATTGAGATGCAGCTTTTATGTGTTGGCAAATGAATGTGAACATGTGATTGCTAGACTATGCAGATCTAACTAGAATTAAATGGATTTAAGTGGGGCCATAATTGACAGATTGCCACAAAGTAAATTTCGAGCAGTCTGCAAGAATGACTAGACATCCATAGTGAGGAGAATTCGAGATTCAAATGTTAGAAGGTGCAAAATCAATCGGTGTAGGAGCTGCTACAATTGCTTCAGCGGGAGCTGCTATCGGTATTGGAAACGATTAAGATTAATATTTGGTATAGTACACTTTTACAAAATTAGCAGCCTATGTTTAATACACTAATCCTCTTATTTAATTTTAGTCTTCACCTAACTGCACTGATTACTAAAGGGGTCTCATATGCTTCTATGCTTAATTATAAAGTCAGTTGATTATTTGATGACATAAGAAGAGTAGAGTGTGGTGACTCAACACAAATATCTATGACACTGTGGCTTTACTCCACACTTGGTCTTGCTTTCATGGTCTCTTTCGGCTCTTTTCTTTTTGTTGGAAATTTACTAATGTGGAATTAAGTATATTCCATTATTTATGACTCAAACAATTGGGGTCCTGCACGTCGGAAATGTCGTTTTCACACACGTGCACACATAGTGCCAAGTATCGCAAATTTTATTAGTGAAAGAGATATTGGTATGTATGTAATACCTTTGAGACATAGAATGATAGACGGTTATTGGCCAAATGACAAATTATTTCACGTTGGTAAACGAAGGAAGAAGTGTACGAAGTGTAAGATGAAACGAGTCGGAAGTCGCCGCGGAGCCGCGAAGGGCCGCGACGTAGTCCCGTCGGAGCCGAGGCGCTAATTCGCAGAGCCGCAGCGCTTCGGAAGCAGAATGCTGCGATGAGAAGTTGGAAAGTTCTGACCTTTAAGCTGGTTTTGGAGCATTGAATCTTCATTACTTGACACATGAATTCAGCCATTATTTGATTGAATGTAATCCTCCATCAAGTGTCATTACATGGCTATTGAAGGTCATTAGTTGGCTAGTTGAAGGGTCATCTCATTACACTATAAATTGAAGCCTTTGGCTCAATTGTTCACTACACTTAGAAAATACTACAGAATTTCTGAATTCATCTTCTTCCTCTCTAGCAAGTTTACTATACTCAAAGTTCTTTAAGAGTAACACTTGAGTTTCGTTTGCTAAATTGTTAAGTTGTTGTTGTATCTTGGGAGACTATTGCCCGACAACGTAAAAAGAGATATACGAGGCAATCTTGTCTTAAAGACAGAGTGTCATCACTCGACTCAGCAAATCACACAAGGAGTTTGTTTCATTCTTGATTTCTAGTTTTTGTTGTAATCTTTAGTTTATCCTTTCTAGCAATTGTAATATTTACTTACTTCCCGTTCCCTGCAATTGTTGTATCCCACAATTTTAAGACAAGATTGTTGTAAGTGCTTAGAAAGATGAATGGGAGAGAACAACTCGCTTCTGATTCTGCTGCTGCCGCTACTCAAGGCAACCCCTGTGCCTTCCCCACTGCTCAAGGCACACCTAATGCCTTCACTACATCACAAGGCTTATCCAACGCCTTTTCTGTTGCTCAAGGGAACGCTCCAGTTCCTCCACCCGCTGGATTCCACCATGAACGCCCAGAAAAGTTCATAGGGTCCAACTTCAAGAGATGACAACAGAAGATGTTATTCTATATGACTGTTATGGGAATGGCTCATTTCCTAACAGAAGATCCTCCACAAGCTGGAGATGAAATGGACCATTCGCCTACTGAAACGGCTGAAGGGGGCTAAGGTATCCATATCATTAATGGCATGAAAATAGTTCTTGATGCATGGAGTCATAGTGATTTCATGTGTAAGAACTATATTTTGAACTGCTTGTCAGACCATTTCTATACGGTGTATTGAACCGTAGGCACTGCCAAAGAGTTATGGGAGAAGCTGCAAAAGAAGTACAACGCACAACATGCAGGTACTAAGAAATTCATCATTGGAAAATTCCTGAAATTTCAAATGGTGGATGGTAAAACAGTGATGTCCCAAGTCCAGGAATTCCAAATGATTATACATCACCTGGATTTGGAAGGTATGAAACCAAATGAGCAGTGTTTTGTTGCATCGCTGATTGAAAAGTTACCTCCCTCGTGGAATGAGTTACTTAAAACTCAAAATAAAGGAAATGACATGTGAAGAATTTATTATCAAACTCCAGCTTCAGGAAGATAATAAGAAGGCCTTGCCTAGGGGTAAACAACCCGCTGAGGAAAAGGCAAATCTGGCTAAGGCCAAAGTGAACCTAAGCAAGAAGCGCAAGTTCCAGAAAGACGACAAGACCCAAGCAGTAGAGAAGTTCAAAAAAACTGTCACCACTGTGAAAAACCTGGTCACATGATCAAGGACTGCCGCAAGCTCAAGACTGAGCAACAAGAGAAGGCCAAGGCTAAGGGCAATACACAGGCTAACGTCAAAGACAAGCTTCTGGATGACATGATTGAGGAGTTCTCAGCGGTGGTGCTTGAAGCAAACCTTGTTGAGAATCTCATGCAACGGTTGATGGACATGGGTGCTACAAGACACATCTGTTCTAATAGAGATGTTTTCTCCACTTATACACCAGTTACAAACAAGAAGTTGTTCATGGGTACAACGCTTCCTCTGACGTGCTGGGGGTAGGAAAGGTAGTCCTGAATATGACTTCTGGAAAGGAGCTCACTCTGAAGGAGGTGATGCATGTTCCTGAGATTATGAGAAATTTAATTTTAGGTCATTTATTGGTTAATGCTGGTTTTAGGTTAGTGTTTGAGTCCAATAAATTAGTAATCACCAAGAATGGAACATTTGTGGAAAGAGGCTTCGTCTGTGAAGGACTCTTCAAAGTTAACGCCATGTTTGTATTACGTGCAAGCAATAATATTAAAGTTTCTTTTTACTTGCTTGAGTCCTCTAATTTATGACATCATAAATTAAGACATGTTAACTACAGGTAAATCCAAAGGTTGGTAAAGTTGGAGTTGTTGCCGTCTATCGACATAAACCCTCAACATAAGTATGAGGTGTGCGTAAAGGCAAAACTCACAAAGATTCCTTTTTGATCCGTCGAAAGGAATACCGCTCCTCTAGAACTTATTCACACATATATATGTGATTTGGAGTTTGCACAAACTAGGGGGAACAAGTACTTTATGACATTCATTGCTGATAGCACAAGATATTATTACCTTTACTTGTTGAAAAGTAAAGATGAAGCCTTTGAAGCGTTTCGACGTTACAAAGCAGAAGTTGAGAACCAACTAAGCATGCAGATTAAATCCATTCGTAGCGATAGAGGGGGAGAATACGTAGCGCCATTTGAGGAATATTGTGCCCAATCAGGCATGTTCATTAAATGACGGCTCCACACTCACTTCAGTCGAACGGTGTGGCAGAATGTAAGAACCACACATTGAAGAAAATGATGAATGCCTTGCTCATCAATTCCGATCTTCCCCAAAACATGTGGGGAGAAGTCGTCCTTATCGCTAATATGATTCTTAACAGAGTCCCACATAAGGGTAAGGAAAAAATTCCATATGAATCATGGAAGGGAAAGAAACCCGTACCTTCTGTAATGATCCACTATGACAGTAAGTCACCCCTAGAAAGGGCACATAGTTCTATGTACAATGGCAAGTCTTGTCATATTCAACGGAGACATAAGACCGTTAGGCAGCTGATCACCACGAGTATAATATCCATTGATTACATAAAGTCAAAGGATAACATAGCAGACCCACTGACAAATGGCTTACCCAAAGATCAGATGTTCTGCCTGTCTAGGGGAATGGGCTTAAAACCCAAGGTATAAGGACCAATACGGTGGTAACCCAACCTTACTGACTGGAGATCCCAGGAATTAGGTTCAATAGGAAAACTAAGTTGTAAATGTTCAGTTGAGCGCTTCGGTGGAAGCATGAGCACTTCAGATAGTGATTTCTGTAAAGAAACACCAAATCCAAAGTCGTTCCCGAGATAAACGTTAAGTGCTATCTGCAATGTGGGTAAAGGTTAAGTTTTCAAAACCTTTAATGATCCTCACCGGTTGAGGTTAGGTTTGGGAAAAATTTTAATGGTTCCTAACACTTGTAAAGTGAGGTATAGCATCATACCTTGTAGGAGACCACCTATTTAAGTGCGAGGACAGACCGCCTCAGATGAACGCACTTAAGAATCCAAGAAGTGTCCACGACCACAACGGACAAAACATTACGAAGAACAGAGTAAGGGAAGTTATTATGTTGGTACTGTTGACTTGGCTTACACTAAACACTGACGGTTTAAGACATCACGTTCACCGCGTAGTAAGTAAGTCCGATGGTATTCAACTATGGAAGGTTCAAAGCGGAAGCTACTTATCAAGATGCAATATCGGTCCGCTGAAAGATTACTGGAAAAGGTACCATGTGAGTACGCCAAAATCTCTTTCAAGAGGGGATTGTTGGAAATTTACTAATGTGGAATTAAGTATATCCTATTATTTATGACTCAAACAATTGGGGCCCCACACGTCGGAAAGATCGTTTCCACACACGTGCATACGTAGTGCCAAGTATCGCAAATTTTATTAGTGAAAGAGATATTGGTACATATGTAATATGTTTGAGACATAGAATGATGGACGGTTATTGTCCAAATGACAAAGTATTCCACGTTGCTAAACGAAGGAAGAAGTGTATGAAGTGTAAGATGAAACGAGTCGGAAGTCATTGCGGAGCCGCGAAGGGGCGCGGCGCAGCCCCGTCGGAGCGTCGCGGCTAATTAGCAGAGCCCTAATTTTGCTGGCGTCTAATTAGCAGAGCCCTAATTTTAGGTATTCAACCACTAGAGCCACGAAGCTAATTAGCAGAGCCGCGACGCTTCGGTGGCAGAATACTGCGACGAGAAGTTGGAAAGTTCTAACCTTTGGGCTGGTTTTGGAGCATTGAATCTCCATTACTTGGCACATGAATTCAGCCATTATTTGGTTGAATGTTACCCTCCATCAAATGTCATTACATGGCTATTGAAGGTCATTAGTTGGCTAGTTGAAGGGTCATCTCATTACATTATAAATTTAGGCCTTTGGCTCAATCGTTCACTACACTTAGAAAATACTACATAATTTCTGAATTCATCTTCTTCCTCTCTAGCCAGTTTACTATACTCAAAGTTCTTTAAGAGTAACACTTGAGTTTCGTTTGCTCAATTGTTAAGTTGTTGTTGTATCTTGGGAGACTATTGCCTGACAACGTAAAAGGAGATATACGGGCAATCTTGTCTTAAAGACAGAGTGCCATCACTCGACTCAGCAAATCACACAAGGAGTTTTGTTTCATTCTTGATTTTCTGTTTTGTTGTAATCTTTAGTTTATCCTTTCTATCAATTGTAATATTTACTTATTTCCCGTTCCCTGCAATTGTTATGTCCCACACTTTTTA
Organism: Anisodus acutangulus; assembly: GCA_029783415.1. NCBI lineage: Eukaryota > Viridiplantae > Streptophyta > Magnoliopsida > Solanales > Solanaceae > Anisodus > Anisodus acutangulus. The sequence continues at coordinate 9,388,804 of CM056492.1, forward strand.
GCTACAGCACAAAGATCCACCTACATTGTCCACCATGACAGTTCTTTTATGTGTTGAGTTGTGGAGCCTAATTCACCGCCGACACTATGAAGGCCTTACGCAGAGTGTGGAACGCTGATCGACCTGAGCGTTCAGCTCGATGCGAAGGTTAGAAGGGGACTAGTAAACCCCTTCCCTCCCGATGGAGTAAGGGCGGAGCCCCCTGAAACTTTTATAATGTAATGTTATTTAGTGGATGGTATTTTGGAAATTTTAGGCTTATATTATGTTCGCCCTAATTTTTCATATATAAACTAGAGCGCCGTTTTTCTTTCAGAAGAGTGGTCAAAAAAGAGAGAAAGAGAGAATTGTAAACTCGAAAGTCCATTATAGTAAAATCTGCAGTGGCAAAGTGGACGTAGCTCTTGCATTGAGGGTGAACCACTATAAATCTGTGTGTGTTATTTGTTCTTCGTTTATTTACTATTTTTTCTAATTAGGTAGGATTTGGTACGTAAATCCTAACAACTGGTATCAAGAGCGACAAGTTGTGTTGCGATTCAAAAAATAATGGGAGGCGAAGATGGTTCGGCGCATGATATCGGGAAATTCAATGGTACGTATTATGCGTTTTGGAGAATGCAGATTGAAGACTATTTGTATGGCAGAAAGCTTCATCAACCGCTGAGCCCGAAGCCAGAGAAGATGAATTATGCAGATTGGAATCTCATTGGCAGACATGTTCTGGCAGTAATCCGATTGACACTGTCGAAGAACGTTGCTTACAACGTGGCGAAGGAGAAGACCACCGATGGCATGATGCAGGTTCTGTCCGACATGTATGAGAAACCTTTGGCAAACAATAAAGTATTTCTCATGAAGAAACTATTTCATCTAAAGATGAAGGAAAGTGCTCCTATTGCAATGCACGTGAATGAATTTAATACGATTGTTAATCAATTGTCATTTGTTGCAATCGAGTTTGATAATGAAATGCAAGCCCTAATTTTGTTGGCGTCTCTACCGAATAGTTGGGAGCCGATGAGAGCAGCGGTTAGTAATTCTATTGGCAGTGATAAACTGAAATTTAACAATGTTAGAGATCGTATCCTTGTTGAGGAGGTTCGCAGGATAGATTCTGCTAAACCATTGACAAGTTCTGCTTTGAATATTGAGAACATAGGCAGAAATTATGACAGAAACTACAATCGAAATAAGGGCAAGTCGAAGTCAAGGAATGGTAGGAGTCAATCCAGATCCGGGCGAACACTTGAGTATTGGAACTGTGGGAAACTGGGTCGCATTAAGAAGAATTGCAGGGCACCAAAGAAGGAGGACAAGAAGGGGAGTGGAATCAATGCTGCCACTGAAGATATTGGTGATGCGTTGTTGTTGTCTGTTGACAACCCGATCGACTCTTGGGTGCTTGACTTAGGAGCGTCTTTCCACACCACCCCACATCTTGATATAATGACGAATTACATTACTAGGAATCACGACAGTTTATTTGGCAGATGGTGAGCCTTAGACGTTATTGGTACTGGAGACATTGATTTGAAGATGTCAAATGGACACGTGAGGAAGATCACAAAGGTTAGATATGTGCCGAAGCTGATGCGTAATCTGATCTCAGTGGGCCAGCTTGATAATGAGGTACATAATGTTAACGGGTCCTGGAAGGTGACGAATAGAGCTATGGTGGTTGGTCGAGGTAAGAAAACTGGTACTCTTTATATGACGACGAGCTGTCGTGATACAATCATTGTTGTTGACAACACAAATAAGACAGAGCTGTGGTACTGCAGGCTGGGGCATATGATCAAGAAAGAGATGAAGCTTTTAGTGGCTAACGACATGATTCCGGAGCTGAAGTCGGTATACCATCATATGTGTGAGAGCTGCATTCTCGGAAAACAGAAGCGAGTAAGTATCAAATACATATAGGGAATTGAAGGCTAAGAAGCTTGAATTAGTGCACACTGACGTGTAGGGACCTGCCACTGTCCCCTCACTCAGAGAATCACATTACTACGTGACTTTCATTGATGATTCAACCAGAAAGCTATGGGTCTATTTTATGAAAAATAAATCTGAGGTGTTCATTGTCTTCAAGAGGTGGAAAGCCATGGTCGAGAATGAGATAAACCTCAAGTTGAGGAGCCTGAGGTCCGACAATGGTGGAGAATACATTAATGGTGACTTTAAACGGTATTGTGCTGATAATGGGATCAAGATGCTAAAGACTATTCCTGGAATGCCACAACAAAATGGAATAGCGAAACAGATGAATTGAACGTTGAACGAGTGTGCACGGAGCATGAGAATACACGCTAGACTGCCCAAGACATTCTGGGAAGATGTAATCAATAACGCATCCTTCTTAATTAACAGAGGACCGTCTATTCCTTTGGGTTTCAGAATTCCAAAAGAGACTTGGAGTGAAAAAAAAGTATATCTTTCTTTTCTGAAAGTGTTTGGTTGCTTATCCTATGTTCATATTGATGCTACTTCTAGAAGTAAACTTGATCCAAAATCTAAGAAGTGTTATTTTATTGGCTATGGTGACACCGAGTTTGGTTATCGATTATGGGATGACCAAAATTGGTAGATCATCCGAAGCAGGGACGTCGTCTTCAATGAACATGTGTTGTACAAGGATAAGTTGCGAAAGAGTTCAGAATGTAAGAAAAAAGAACCGAAAATAGTTGATTTGAGAGACTTCTCGGCACCCGAGCTATAACCAGGTACTACTGAGGTAGATGAACAAGCTAGTGATGGCGGATTTGATGAAAATGTTGATTCTGAAACAAATCAGCGGACACCGATCATAGAATTACGCAGATTATCCAGGATCAGTTAGCCGGTTCACAGGTTCTCTCCGTCCCTCAACTACATTTTGCTCACTGACAGGGGGGAGCCGGAATGTTACGAAGAAGCAATGCAAGTTGATGAATTAATCAAGTGGGAGCTGGCAATGAAGATGAGATGGACTCATTGTTGTAAAATTATACATAGGAGTTAGCTGAGTTACCAGAGGAGAAGAAGGCATTGCAGAACAAATGGGTCTACCGGATAAAGGAAGAACACGATGGAAGTAAGCGCTATAAAACAATAATGGTTGTGAAGGGATTTTAACAGAAAGAAGGCATTGACTATACGGAGATCTTCTTTCCCGTAGTCAAGTTGGTGACAATCAGAACTGTTCTTGGGCTGGTAGCAAAATAAGATCTGCATCTTCAACAGATGGACGTGAAAACTGCTTTTCTTCACGGTGATTTAGATGAGAAAATCTATAGAAAACAACCTGAGGGATTTGAGATCAAAGGGAAAGAGAATCTGGTGTGCAAGCTTCAAAAGAGCTTGTATGGATGAAACATGCTCCAAGACAGTGGTATAAGAAGTTTTACAGCTTTATGAAGAAAGTTGAATTCGTAAGGTGCGAAGCAGATCACTGTTGTTACTTCAAGAGATTTGAAGACTCCTACATGATACTGTTTCTTTATGTTCACGACATGTTGATCGTAGGAGCAGACCTACATGAGATTGATAGGCTGTAAAGGAAGTTGTCAGAAGAATTTGCAATGAAGGATCTGGGAGCCGCAAAGCAAATCCTTGGGATGAGAATCATCAGAAGTAGGAAGGGCCTCAAGCTCTCACAAGAAGAATACGTGAAGAAGGTTCTCAAGAGGTTCAACATGGATGATGCCATGCCAATCAGTACTCCATTATCTGGGCACTTTCATTTATCAAAAGATCAGTCTCCGGTGACCGAGGACGAGATGAAGCATATGAATAAGGTACCTTATGCCTCTACTATTGGCAGTCTTATGTATGCGATGGTATGTACAAGGCCAGACATTGCACATGCAGTGGGAGTTGTTAGCAGGTTTATGAGCAATCCGGGAAAGCAACACTGGGAGGTTGTGAAGTGGATTTTCAAATATCTGAAGGGCAGCTCGAGTTCAGCTTTGTGTTTTCAAAAGTCAGAGACAGGATTGCAGGGATATGTTGATGCTGACAATGGTGGTGATGTTGATAGTAGAAAGAGCACATCCATGTATGCTTATACCTTTGGAGGTATTGTGATTTGTTGGGTTTCAAAGTTGCAGAAGATAGTAGCTCTCTCTAGTTGTGAGGTTGAGTACGTTGTCATGACGGAGGCCACAAAGGAGATGATGTGGCTATAATCTTTTCTGTGGGAATTGGATCAGGACTACGAGGGAAGTGTGCTATACTGTGATAGCCAAAGTGCCATTCATTTGGCAAAGAACTCGGTCTACCATGCTCGAACGAAGCACATACAACTCCGGTACCATTTCATCAGATCAACTTTGGAAGATGGAGTATTAGTGCTTGAGAAGATCCTAGGGAGTCAGAATCTAGCAGACATGCTGACGAAAGTCGTGCTGAATGCCCAACTTAAGTTGTGTGCAACTTCAGTTGGGCTTCTTGGATGAGGATCGGAGACGCCGCTGCAGATGGACACAGATGATTGAAATTAGTCTCCAAGTGGGAGATTGTTGAGTTAGGCTTGTATTATGTTTGCCCTAGTTTTTCACTATATATAAACTAGGGCGCCGTTTTTCTTTTAGAAGAGTGGTCGAAAAAGAGAGAAAGAGAGAATTGTAAACTCAAAAGTCAATTATAGTAAAATCTGCAGCGCTAAAGTGGACGTAGCTCTCGCATTGAGGGTGAACCACTATAAATCTGCAGCGGCAAAGTGAACGTATCTCTGGCATTGAGGGTGAACCATTATAAATCTGTGTGTGTTATTTGTTCTTCATTTATTTACTGCTTTTATGATTAGGTAGGATTTGGGACGTAAATCCTAACATTATGCGTTCCACTCTGCTCCAAAATTTTTTTATTCTTATGACAAATTGTTTCATGGCTTTAGTGTTGTCTTGTCCAAAGATGAACTAGATGCTGTGAAGAAGTTACCAGGTTTTATTTGAGCATACAAAGATAGAACTGTGGAACCTCACACTACCCACACATCTGATTTCCTCAAGCTTAATTCTTCATATGGGCTATGGCAAGCTTCTGGTTTAGGCCAAGATGTGATCATTCGGTGTTATTGACGGTGGCATATGGCCTGAATCCGCAAGTTTCCAAGATGATGGCATGCCTGAAATCCCCAAAAGGTGGAAGGGAACATGCAAGCCAGGCACACAGTTTAATACTTCAATGTGCAACAGGAAACTCATTAGGGCTAATTACTTCAATAAGGGAATTTTGGCTATTGATCCGACTGTGAGCATTTCCATGAATTCTGCCAGGGATACTGGTGGTCGCGGCACACATTGTGCTTCCATTGCTGCTGGGAACTATGCGAAAGGTGTTTCTCATTTTGGATATGCGGCAGGCACATCAAGAGGAGTTGCACGACGAGCTAGGCTAGCTGTGTATAAGTTTAACTTCAATGAAGGAAGCTTTACTTTAGATTTAATTACTACTATGGACCAAGCTGTTGCAGATGGTGTCGATACAATATCCATTTCTCAAGGGATTGGTTTCATTCCCTTGTATGAAGATGTTATATCAATTGCTTCTTTTAGAGCTATGATGAAGGGAGTGTTAGTTAGAGCTTCAGCTGGAAATCGAGGTAACATTGTTGGAACTTTAGTAAATGGATCTCCATGGATCTTGTGTGTGGCATCAGGCTACACCGACCGGACATTTGCATGAACTTTGACTTTGGGTAATGGGTTAAAACTTAGGAGGTGGAGCGTGTTTCCTGCAAGAGCCTTTGTCAGGGATTCGCCGGTGATTTACAATAAGACTCTAGCCGCTTGCGATTCAGATGAATTACTATCGCAAGTTCCTGATCCCGAAGACACCATCATTATATATGATAATAATGGGGATTTCTCTGATCAAATGGGTATTGTCACTCGAGCAAGACTTAAAGTGACCATCTTTATTTCTGAGGATCCAGAAGTGTTCATGTATACTTCATTTCCCAACCCTGGAGTTGTGATTAACAAAAAGGAAGGGAAACAAGCCAACAATCACGTTAAAAGCAGTGTTTATCCTACGGCCACCATCACGTTCCAAGAAACTTATGTAAATGGAAGGCCATCCCCTGTTCTTGCTGAAACCTCAGCAAGAGGACCCTCCAGAAGCTACTTGGGAATCTCAAAGCCAGATATTATGGCACCAGGTGTACTGATTCTTGCAGCAGTTCCACCTAATCTCTTTTCAGAAAGTATTCAGAACATAGGCATTATCCTCTGATTATGAACTTAAATCGGGCACATTCATTGCTGCTCCTCATGCAGCTGGAATTGCAGCAATGCTAAAAGGCGCATATCCTTAATAGAGTCCTTTAGCTATTCGCTCTGCCATGATGACCACAACAAACCATTTGGATAATAGAGAGGACAATAACATGGTAGCCACGCCCCTAGACATGGGAGCAGGGCACGTTGATCCGAACAGAGCTGTTGATCCCGGCCTAGTATATGAAGCCCAATTCAAAACCATTGCGAGATCATCAGCCAATTACCACAACTGTTCAAATCCATCAGCTGATCTCAATTACCCATCATTCATTGCCATGTACCCATTCAGCCTCGAGGGCAACTACACCTGCTTGGAGCAGAAATTCAGGAGTTAAAGGTGGAGCAACTTATAAATGGAAGATAGAAACTCCCAAGAATTCAACAGTTTCAGTGTCTCCACAAACTTTGGTGTTCAAGGAGAAAAATAAGAAGAAAAGTTATACTTTGACAATTTGCTATATATGTGATAGTGACAGCTCTGTTAGGAGTCCTATAGTGACAGCTATGATTATTGAGGTATGGGATAGTGAGTGATGACGAAGACCATCAGATTCTTGAGCTGGAGGTACAAAATACAAGGCAAATGGGAATCAACAGGGAATTTATGTCAGTACTGAATAAAAAAGTCATGTCCTATCCAAAAGAACATCGGAATAAATTTAGTATATGCTCTAGGAGCAACTTATCTCCTTAAAACGCCCCAACATCACCTATTTATATTCGTAAGAACAGTTTGATGCTCCGGAAAAAGGTCAAAAGTAAAATAGACAATGTTGATACACACGAAAGAATTCAAGTAAACACGTTATATAAACTTATATGTTTGTATGAGGGAGAGAATATTCAAGAAAGGGAAGTGAGAAAGCAAGCAGATTATACCCAAATCAGTGAAGAGATCAAAGGGTAAGGTTGAATTGAGAGAGGAAGTCACCACAAAGAACTTGTTATACTCCTCAGCATGCTTTTTGGGATTTTGGGAGAATTGATTGTTGGCTTTCAGTAAGAAAACCATTAAAGAAACAAATGAAATCATTTAGTAGAAAATTCTACTAGCACCAGGTGATACTTGGAAGTCTTGCAGTTTTCTTTTTTTCTAGAGAATTTTTTGGGTTTCAGTTTGTCTTTTGTCCTCTTTTTCTTTTTTTATATTTTTTCTTAAAACTTTAGCACTTAACACTTAACAGTATTAGGTTCTTACTGTCGAGGGAAAAAAAAAGGAGCTAGATACTCTTATGGTAAAGCCAAGTATGATAATTCTTTCAAGAAATTTAATACATGTATGCTTAAGAAATGAAATATACAAAAGAGAATTTAAAGACACCGATATGCTTAAGAAATGAAACTTATATGTCCAAATTGGTTTTATCAACCAAGTATTCCAATTCACCTTGTAAATCAAGAATCAATAATTAAATGGTGAACGAAATACAAAAGATTGAACTTGCATCTGTTTTGCCCAAGTACCTCTACATAATGCATCAAATTAAACACTAATTTACGATACAGACCAAGCCTTTCCAAAATTAACAAAGATCATCTCTACAGATGAAGTAGCAATTACTTGGTTCACAAGAAGATCATAATCATATGTTGAATCAAAGGAACTACATCATAGATTTAAAGATTAATCGCTAACTGAATTGCGCAAATACTTCATTAGAAAGCAATGATTATTGCTATTTAGTACTTTAAACTTCTTGCTTTATACAAATAACTCCTAATATTTGATTTCGCTCATAGCTTCATTATTTCCTTTTGCGATTCTACAAGCAGCTTGTATGTTATTTCATGTTTGCATGCTCAGAGCTTGATTCTTCCTACGGTTCTGAGCTCTGTTTCAACTTTCTGTTTTCCATGTGCCTATGTGCTGGTTATTGGTATTCAAGTTGAACTTGGCAAGTGATAGAGCTGCATTTTCAATTGGTTTTTGTGTTGAGTTGTTGAGCCTAATTTACCACACACTTGAACGCTGATAGACCTGAAAGGTATTTTGAGAATTTCGGGCTTGTATTAGGTTCGCCCTAGTTTTCGCTATATATTCTGGGATGCCATTTTTTCTTTGTGGGTGAGCAAGAGAGAATTGTAAACACAAACTCCCTATTTGATTATAGTGAAATCGGCAGCGGCAAAGTGGACGTAGCTCTCGCATTGAGAGTGAATCACTATAAATTTGTGTGTTATTTATTCTACTCTTATTTACTGTTTTCTTATTAGATCGGATTTGAGACTTAAATCCTAACATTCTGATTATATTTTTATCCATTCATAGTAAATGAAAAAGGAGTAAGTGTAAAGTCCCAAAAAAAAAAAACACATACGACACAACACCTCACTCACCTTAACTCCTCCATTTCTCATTTTACTCCCTCACGTTCCATTTATCATGGGCACTTTCTGCAATTGGTTACAAACACAACACACACATACACTTTTATAAAAACACAACAAAAGGGAAATACAAAAAATCAGAAATAAAACAAAGAGAGAAAAAAAAAACATTAAAGAGAGAAATTAAGGAGTCCCAAAAAAAGTTTGGTTGATGGATAAATTGAAGTTGAGGTTTTTGTTCGCGGTTACGAAGCAACAAAGGTGAGTTTTCTCACTCACAAATTCTTAGTAGAATCCTTTGTTTTGAGTTACAATGCATGTTAAAACATAGTTGCATGTTAAAAAAATATATGTTTCTGGAAATATAAGTTGTGATGAATTAATTGATATAAGTATTGTCTTGTAACAAGTTTGAGTCATGTAATTGCGGACAGTTTCTGCTGAGTTATTCTTGTTAGAATGGGATGAAATTTTTAAGTGTTGTACATCTTTTTTTCACGGTCAGATTGAGTCCAAACGGGACCAAAACCGACTTATGGTTTAAGAGTTATCGTTGTTTAAAGTTTCTGCCTCGGATCAACCGAAATCCGAAATGGCAGAACGTATACGTAAAAACTGTACAAATCGGTAAAGAATCTAAAAGTTTGTGCTGAATAATAGTTCTATATTTCTATGTTATTGACAGTTTGAGACCTTACTGAAATTGAACCGACATACGGTTTGAGAGTTATAGCTGTTTAAATTTCTGCCTCGGTTCAACCGAAATCCGGAAGGGCAGAACGTATAACGTAAAAATTATACAAATCGGTAAAGAATCTGAAAGTTTGTGCTGAATAATAGTTTTAGATTTCTCTGTTATCGACAGTTTGAGATCTTACTGAGATTGAACCGACAAACGGTTTGAGAGTTCACGCTGTTTAAAGTTTTTGCCCCGGTTCAACCGAAATCCGAAAGGGCAGAACGTATAACATAAAAACTGTACAAATCGGTAAAGAATCTGAAAGTTTGTGCTGAATAATAGTTCTGTATTTCTCTATTATTGACCGTTTGAGACCTTACTGAGATCGATCCGACATGTGGTTTGAGAGTTATAGCTGTTTAAAGTTTCTGCCTTGGATCGACCAAAATCCAGAAGGGCAGAACATATAACGTAAAAATTGTACAAATGGGTAAAGAATCCGAAAATCTGTGCTGAATAAAAGTTCTAGGTTTCTCTGTTATCGACAGTTTGAGACTTTACGGGAATTAGTACAACTTACGGATAAAATATTATGACTGTTTTAATATTGTGTCTCTTTTTATGAAAAGTCCTGCGAGACAGTTTCTATAGGGTTGTTTCTTTCGTGAATTTGTACTAGTTTCACTAAGTATTTTAAGAGAAAACTTGGGATAGTGATAGGTCCCCGCGTTACCTTCGACTCGATGTGAGGAATACCTTATTTAGAGTTACGGTTTGAGAGTTATAACCCTTACAAGTGGAAATGGCGAAAAGTTGAAAGAAGGAAATATTATTTGAGTCTTTTGAACATATAACATATATATATACAATTATATAAATGCATTGGATTGGGTTGCACGTACCGCAACAAATATATAAATGCATTGGATCAGAGGTTGCACGTACCGCAACAAATAGATAATATAAATGCATCGGATCGGGTTGCACGTACCGCAATAAGTATATAATATGTTATATGGGATAAAGCAGGGGTACTGGTTAAACTAAGTATTTCCTAGGACGAGTGGGGAGAAGATTTTGCACGTGAATATGTATTGACTTATATAATGAAAGTGTTGTAATCTGTTTTTCACGACATGCTTATTACGTTTATAATATGTTTGTAATTAGAATATTGTGAGGTTACTTTGGATTGTAAGGCGAGATTCTCACTCAGCCCCGGATGGTAGGGCTGACTCTTTTATTTAACATGTTTCAGGAAAGCGCAATAGAGGAAAAGCTCCGCAACAGGGCTAGCGATCGTCTCGCAGCCTTATTGTCCCACCAATCCATTACTTCGGATTTGGTGAAAGTTATTCTAGATTAAGTACGTTTGAAGAATCAAGTTTCATTATCTCGGGGAATGCCCCACATGAGACTGTTTCCTTTTAAGATTCAGATACTTTTATTTTGTATTTGAACTTCCATCGAGTCTAGAAAAATTTTGGATGCTCGAGTATGGGCTCGTGCTTTCATTAAAGAAGTACATGATTATATTATTTTCGCACCTAGATGTATTTATAATTTAGGAAGAAAAGAAATTAAATGGTTCGCCTGAAAATGGATAGTTGTCCAGGTGCCATCACGCCCTAAAGGAAGACTTGAGAAAAAGTCGGGGCGTGGCAGTAAGGTAAATTTGCCTTATTTTTAACTGGTGTATATTTCCGGAGCCCATTTGTAGGACTACGGGTATGTTGTTGTTATTGTTTTAACTGGTGTATATTGTACTGTATGTAATAATAGGTGAAAACGTTAGAAAAAAAAAAGAAATGTGCACTAATAAATACTCATGAACAAAAGTATAAAAGAATATTTGACAACGCACTAGGTGCTGCAAGCAAGAGTTCTATACTCAGATTATTGCTGTAATTTGCTAGCAAATATATAATTATTTATTAATTTGGAATAGGCACAGACAATTCATACATTATACATGATTTTGATTTCCCATCTAGCTTTCCCTTTGTTCTTGTGTTTGGTACTTCCAATTCAAGAATCAGATGGTCCTATGCATCCCAAAGCATAATATTTCATAAAGAAGCAGAATTTATGACCAGACTTCAATTATGGGAGATGTCACTATGGGGCTCCTAACAGAGTGGTTACCATTCACTTCAACCCAAGTGATCGAACCAACGTTTCTACTTTGACCCTCATCACCTATATAGCGAATTGTTAAAGTATAACTTTGCTTCTCGTGTTTGTTCTTGAACACCAAAGTTTGTGGTGACACTGAAATTGTAGAGTTCTTGGGAGCTTTTAGCTTAGCTTTATAAGTAGCTGCACCTTTGCCAACATTTGTGACTGTCCTCTTGAATATCTGCTCCAACAAGGTGAAGTTGGTGCCCTCAGTGCTGTACAATGCAATGAATGATGGGTAATTGAGATCCGCTGATGGATTTGAGCAGTTGTGGTTGGCTGATGATCTTGCAATTGTCTTGAATTGCTCTTCTGTGAAATTCAGAGAGCATAGAAGATTTACGTAATCTTGTGCAGTAGCATCATATACTAGGCCGGGATCAAGCGCTCTGTTGGGATCAACGTGCCCTGCTCCCATGTCTAGGGGTGTGGCTGCCTTATTATTGTCAGAGTCTTTAATAGGTTTTCGAGTGTTGTCCAAAGGATCAGCTGTCGTCATCATGGCTGACCGAATAGCTGAAGGACTCCACTCAGGATGCGCGGCTTTTAGCATTGCTGCAATTCCAGCAGCATGTGGTGCAGCCATGGATGTGCCTGATTCAAGAATGTAATCAGTGGACAATTGTATGTTCGCCCCAATATTCGTAGCAAATACGTTTGGCGGATATGCTGCAAGAATCAGCACCCCTGGTGCCAAGATATCTGGCTTTGCAATTCCCAAGTAGCTTCTGGAGGGGCCTCGTGCCGAGGATGCAGCAACAACTGGTGCTGCTTTTACATCTAGATACGTCTCTTGGAACGTGATGGTGGCTGTGGGAGCAGCGCTGTTTTTCACATAGTTGATGACTTGTTTCCCTTCCTTTTTGTTAATCACAACTCCAGGGTTGGGAAATGTAGCAGACCTGAACACTCCTGGATCCTCAGAAATAAAGATGCCTGCTTTAAATCTTGCTCGAGTGACAATACGCATTTGATCAGAGAAATCCCCATTATCATCACATATAATGATGGTGCTTTCAGGATCTTCAACTTGTGATAGCAATTTCTCCGAACTGCAATCAGATAGAGTCTTGTTGTAAATCACTGTTGAATCCATGACAAAGCCTCTTGCAGGAAACAAGCTCCACCCCCTAATTTTTAAGCCATTGCCCAAAGTCAAAGTTCCTGCAAATGTCCGGTCAGTGTGGCCTGATGCCACACACAAGATCCATGGAGATCCGTTGTTTAAACTTCCAATCCCTGGGCCTCGATTTCCAGCTGATGCTGAAACCAGCACTCCCTTCATAATAGCTCCAAAAGAAGCAATGGATATAGAATCTTCATACAAGGGAATGAAACGGAACCCAAAAGAAATGGATATCATATCAACGCCATCTGCAACAGCTTGGTCCATAGCAGCAATTAAGTCTGAAGTAAAGGTTCCTTCATTAAAGCTAAACTTGTACACAGCTAGCCTAGCTCGTGGCGCGACCCCTCTTGCTGTTCCTGGTGCATACCCAAAGAAGGAAACTCCTTTGGCGAAATTTCCAGCAGCAATCGAAGCTACATGTGTGCCATGACCATCAGTATCCCTGGCAGAATTCATGGAGATGTTCACAGTTGGATCATTAGCCAAAATTCCCTTATTGAAGTAATTAGCTCCAATGAGTTTCCTGTTGCACATTGAAGTGTTAAACTGAGTGCCTGGCTTGCAAATTCCCTTCCACCTTTTGGGAATTTCACGCATACCATCATCTCGGAAACTCGCAGATTCGGGCCAGATGCCAGAATCAAGAACTCCAATAATCACATCTTGGCCTAAACCAGAAGCTGGCCATAGACCAGATGAAGGATTGAGCTTGAGGAAATCAGATGTGTGGGTAGTGTGAGGTTCCACAGTTCTATCTTTATAAGCTGAAATGAAACCTGGTAACTTCTTCAAAGCTGCCAGTTCATCTTGGGACAAAACAGCACTGAATCCATGAAACACATTGTCATAAGAGTAAACAAGTTTTGGAGCAGAATGGAACCTGTCTACTGATGAAGGAACAGAAGCTTTGATGGAATCAATGGTTGAAGAATGCCAATGATGGTGATCAGAAAAGACATTAGGCATTAAAGTTTTGTCCAAATGGACAATGTAAGTGGATCTTTGTGCTATAGCTAAGAAAAAGAACATATGACCAGAAAGAAACCATGAAAAGAATAGAAGATGAAGAAAATCAAGCAACTCCATTGTAGATCTTTGTGCTGACTACACACTAAACCTTCTTAAGTCACCACAAGTAACTTTATAGGATTATGCAAGCAGCATTTGTTTGTCAAGTGGGAGAATGAAATGAGCTAAAAAGGGTGTACTAAACTAATAAAGATAGGCGGCGATAGTGTATAATTGAAATGGACGTATTAAGTACAGTATAGATATCTGGTTCTTTTAATTAATTCAAATCTTGCAGCCTGCTAGGAAGGAACCTGTATGTCAATTTGCAAACATGGCTCCACTTATTACCTATTGACGTCAATGTTATTTACTATACTACATTATTTCTTGTTTTCTTAAATATTATCACTTTTTAATAAAAAATAGTGTTCACTTAGCCTTTATTTTTTAATTAAAAAAATGTAAAAAATAATTAATTTTATTTTTTTATATTTACCCTTATTAAGTGTTAGTGGTCAAATCTCAATACTTATTTAATTAGGAATATTTTAATTAAATTAATTATTTTTGTCTAGAAGCTAGTATTTTCTTAAGAAATATATAAATGACTGAGTAAAAACTCTTTTTGATTCGGAAAGAGTATTTTAATAATTTTGTGAGCCAGATATGACTGAATTATGATAAACTAAGTCAAATATAATCTCTTTGAAGAAAACGAGAAGTCAATAATGAAGGGTGTTGCCTTCACTCTTTCTCCATGATTAAATTTCCATATTAGGCATGTATCGTGAGTTCGACTCTTGGTGGGAGTAATTTGGTCTCTTCTAGGGTAGGACCTCGTAGGTGATATCAGTTGCTCTGTTCTCAAATTCTGGTCAATTAGGCATATTCCGCGATTTACTAATAGTAGTGCTAAAGAACCGTAACTACTATTCCAAGAAATAGTTTGGACTTTGGCGTAAGCCGGAAAAATAAATATAAAAAAAATAAATCCATGTTACTTATAAGATTTAATAATTGTGACAGGACATGCTCCTTTAGCTTCTGGATAATATAATTATAATCTGACCATAAGGGGCCTGACTTTCGCACTTGCTGATGAGTCAGCTACTGACAGTTAAAGCATTTGTTTAATTTGTAGAATTAATCATAGGAGAAAAAGAAGATTAGAAAAGAGAAACTTGAAAATTCCCTAGGTAGAGTGTAATTTAATCTTTAAATTTCTTAACAAGGCACGCAAAAGATACACATTGATTTTCCTTTTAATTTTTTTTCTCTATTACTTGACCCATAGTTATTTCATAGTCAGTTGAACAGGATTTAAGAATCAAATTAGAGAAAAAATTGAAAGTCCTAACAGGGGAAGTGATTGAGTTTTGTTCCTCTCTTCTATTATTTTTCACTTTTTAAAAAATATTGAATTTGTCGTTCAAAATTCCCGTTTAGAAATTTCTGAAAATTAGTATCTGGTTACTTTTCCTAATATTTTGTGTTCAAATCGAAATAATCGAATCTAGCAAAGCATACGGAATAGACACATATTTTTAACATAATTTAATCAATTGACATAACACAATATTCCCTGGGTCATTAATAATGCCGGGGGAATAGTAGTATAATCTTTTGATTTTATTTTATTTTATATTCAGCTTCCCGGCTTACGTCAGACTATCCCTTGAGATAGTAGTTCCGGTCCCTCAACACTATTACCAGTAAATCGCGGGATGTGCCTGAATGACCAAGGTTTGAGAACAGAGCAATTCATATCACTTACAAGGTTCTACTCCAGAAAAGATCAAATTGTTCCCAACAGAGTTCGAATTCATGTTGCAAGCTTCCAGCTGATATTTAAGTTCACCTTCTTTGTCACATCCAGCTATGCCCTCGAGGGACAATCTGTTGATATTATTGGTAGTGGAAAAGGCCACGTACCTTTCTCGTGGTCCCTAGTTTGATGAATGACTGAAATCAATGTAATTAAATTCAACAACAATTAACATTGCCGACACTTAGCTTAATACTAGGGGAAAAAAAATACTACAGGGATGATCTCCACTGGAATTGGCCTTTAATTTATGCTGGACACATATACATATACTATTAGTTAAGTGCCTTCTGCTTGACTTGAAGTACACCTTAACTAATGGGACGTTCTTGTTTAAGGCTGTATTTGTTTTTGGAAAAAATAACCACTTTAGACCATAAATCACCAAATCCATGGCAGCTAGAGGTGGAGTCAAAATTTCAATTTTATGAGTTTTGAATTTTAGAACGATATTTTTAAGTGGTAATAATTTTAAATTTTAAATTTATATATATAATAAATTTCTTAACACAAATAAATTATTTGAGCAAAAGCTATTGGGTTTGTAAAGAATGGATTGTTCAAGTTCATATAAGGAGTTCATGTTCTCATACCATATCCGATGTGAGACTCTTAACACTCCCCACGTGCCCAGACCTTGTTAACTGGAGCGTGTATAACATAATTTGGGGGCTCAACATCGATGAACAAATAATTGAAATTAGTCTGAATCTGATACCATGTAAAATATTACAAATCTCCTTTTGATGTTGTTTAAGGAGAGGAGAATGTGAAGTCCCAATTTGTTGTTACAATTACAATAATAATAATAATAATAATAATAATAATAATAATAATAATAATAATAATAATAATAATAATAATAATAATAACCATATGCACATTCCTCCCCCTTGTTCTCCCTCACTTGCACGCCCCCCTCCCCTTTAATCTCCCTCAACTTCTTCTCCTTCCACCACCCACAAGTTACACATACACAACTCACTATATATTCTATATAGCACAAAAGAATGCACTGAGCACAAAGAACAAAAATCAGAAAAATACCAAGAAAGCAAGAAGGGAAAGGATTAGTTGGAGTTTGAAAGTTCATTTGCAGTACGAATCAACAAAAGGTGAGTTCTCTCACTCATAACTCCTAGTAAAATCTCTTATTTTTAAGTTACAACACATATTAGAATATGATCCAGATGTGGAGAGAATGATCATGAAATTATTGTTAGTAGGTTATTTAATAACTAATTTGGGTCATGAAATTTACAATCTGTTTCGCTGAGTTATGCTTGTTAGAATTGGATGAAATTTTACAGAGTTGTACATCTCTCATTTACGATCAGATTGAGTCCAAGCGGGGCTAAAACCGACATACGGTTTGAGAGTTATCACAGTTCAACGTTTCTGCCTCGGATAGAATGAAACCCGAAGGGCAGAACGTATAACGGAATAACTGTACATATTGGTGAGGAATCTGAAACGTTGTGCTGAATAAAAGTTCTATATTTATCTGTTCTAGACAGTTTGAGACTTTACATAGATTAATCCGACTTACGGATAAAATGTTCTGACTGTTTTAAGATTGTGTCTTGTTTTACAAAAAATCTGGCGAAATAGTTTTCTGAGAGTTGTTAAAATAACATAACCAAATGTTTCGATGAGGAATAGGAAACGTTGTGCTGAATAAAAGTTCTAAATTTCTCTGTTCTCGACAGTTTGAGATTTTACAGAGATTAATCCGACTTACAGATAAAAAGTTACGACCATTTTAAGATTGTGACCTTTTTATAAAAATAATCCTGGCGAGACAGTTTTCATAGGGTTGTTCTTGCGTGAATTTGTACTAGTTACACTAAGTATTTCCAGAGGAAACTTGGGAAAGTGATAAGATCTCCGTGTTACCTTCGATTTGGTGTAGAAAACACCTTATTTAAAGTTACGGTTCGAGAGTTATAACCCTTACAAGTGGGAAGAGCGAAAAGTTGAAAGAAAGGAATATTATTTGAATCTTCTGAAATATGACAATATATATATATATATATATATGTATGTATGTATGTATATGTGTGTGTGTGTGTGTGTGTGTGTGTGTGTGTGTGAGTGTGCGTAAGTTTAGTCATACATTCGAAATGATAGAAATCTTGGTAAGGTAAATAGTTTTGCTATCACCTACGGGGCTATTCAAATATACTTGCCTTCGGGGCTATTCAAATATACTTTTCTTCGGGCTATTCAAATATACTTGCCTTCGGGGCTACTCAAATATACTTGCCTTCGGGGCTATTCAAATACACTTGACTTCGGGGCTATTCATATACATTTGCCTTCATGCTATTTGTAACATTCCATAATTTTGGGCGATGGTTTGAGCACCTAAACGTAGGCAAGTAGACCCGGGCCTCGGAGAATTTATGTTATATTTACGTATGCTAATAAAGAGCTTAGTATATAAAAGGATAAAACCCCGAAATAATTTTGGACGTAACAAGTGTGACGACGGGGATCGAAAATAAATTTTATGCGCGCATAAAGAGGCGATGTACTAGTATTATATCGCATGATTATGACATAATACGAAAGTCTTATAAGTCATTAAGATTTAAGTGAATTGAGATCAAGAAATTAATTATTGGATAAAAGGATTAAGTGATGTAATTAAAGAATAAGGTGGATAGGTGTTGGGATTATTATTCCATGTGGAGCTTGCAAAATGGAATGGCATGATTAATTGGTGACTCAAAAATATAATTGTGTGCTAAGTGGACACGTTATTAGATAAGTTAGCATGGCAATTAATTTTTTGTGTTGGTGGAAGCTCATGAGGATAGCAGGGCATGTGGTTATAATATTTTTATGTGCACTTAAGCCAACTTTAAATCACAGGAAAGAGCTTGAACCAACCTTGCCATCATATGTATTTCAATTACTTAGTCATAAATACATCTAGAAATAAATCACCGCCTACTTTGACATTTAGGGATAGATACCTTCTTTTTACCACTTTTACATTTTTTTTACGTATGGAAACACATAGAATTGCTGGTCCCTTTCTTTTTCCTTTTAAGAATACAAGTGCAACAACAATAATTGAAGTTTCCATTCTTTCCAAGAAATTCTTTCAAGTTCTCTCAAGATAAGTTCAATTTCAAGTTATTAAGCTTAGATTCGAGGTATGTTAAGACAAATCATTTCTTCTTTTGGCATGCTCCATATAACGAAACGTAATTGTAATATTGTTCCATAAATTATTCTACTCTTAGTAGTTAAGAATGTTCATGTTATTGATTCTTATGTTGAAAGCATGTCTAAATATGTTCCTAAATTCTTATTGAGGTATGTGGGAAAGATGTTAATATTCCCAAAGTTAGCCGAAGGTACAAGGATATTATGTCATCCGATAAGTTTAGAATGTTTTATTGTCATTCTTGCATTTGCACCATATTCATGTATTACCTCTAGACCCACATGTGTTATATACACTACTATATGGTATCAATATATATATGTAGGAGATGGGGAAAGGGAATGACGTTATATACGCAACACCACCTGCAGCTGGTACAGACTATCACGATAAGAAAGATGCTCATGTGTGGCCAATATGATAATGATGATGCCCACAGAGGCTATTATGGGAAGGAAGATGCCATTGTGTGGCCAATATTTATATGTATACCGCATTTGCATTGTGCATAACATTTAGGCATATGTATTAGGCCCTTAGAGGCATTTACTGCTGGTCAGCTGTTTCTATTTCAGTTTATGGTTATATCCTTGTTATACTATTGATCATGTCTGACATACTCGGTACATCAGTCGTACTGACGTCTCTTTTGTCGGGGGACGCTGCGTTTCATGCCCGTAGGTTCACGTAGGCAATGAGATGATCCACGTTAGTAGGTTGCTGCCCCAGCGGATTTTGGAGCACTCCCCTTGTTTCGGAGTGTCGATCTAATTTCGGTACGGTATATTTTTGCATGTATATATGGGTATGGCGGGGATCTGTCTCGACCTTTTGATGTCTTGTACTCTCTTAGAGGCTTGTAGACGGTGTCCTGTGTGTAGTAGTTTTGTATGGCCTTGTCGGTCTTGATATATATATAAGTTGGGTTTTTTGGTTAAGGTTTTACATAATATTTTTTTGGCTTAGTCCGTATTTAATTATGAATAAGTGTTGACTATATGGCTAGTGGTGCCCGGCGGGCGCGGTCCGGGTGCCCGCGCGACCTTCCGGTTTGGGTCGTGACAAACTTGGTATCAGAGCATGTCTGTCCTAGGGAGTCTGCAAGCCGTGTCTAGTAGAGTCTTGTTTATAGGTGTGTTGTGCACCATACTTATAAGTATGAGGCTACTTGACATTCAGGGATGGTTGCCATTCTTTCATCTCATAGATCGTGCTATAAAACTGAGTTATAACTATTTCATTCCTAATCTATCTCGTATTTATGATTTCAGCAATGCCTACAACAAGGAAGAAGTTTAAGAGTATGAGGGCGTTGGATACGGCTGCAGGCGAAGGTACTAGTCGATTGCCACCCGCTAGCGAGGGCCAGAGTGAGACCCACGATGCGACTCCTTCGTATGATTCCCCGACTTCACCAACCTCAGAGGAGATTAGTGGGGATGCAGTACCCCAGTTCCTCCACTGATACACCAGATATGGATCTTGATATGCGAAGTGATATACAGTTATTGACACGATTGGTGGCCGCTTAGGCCCAACGTTAGGTTCCAAGTCCTTTTGATAGAGCTGCTAGCACGAGAGCTCGGGATTTCATCAACCTAGACCCTTCGGTATTCACAGGATCAGACTTGAACGCGAACCCGCAGAATTTTCTAGATCAGATACAGTGTACCCTGCGGGTGGTGGATGCTACCGATACTGAGTTGGTAAAGTTTTCTTCTTATAGACTGCGGGATGTCGCAGTGACCTGGTATGAGACATGAGAGCAATCTAGGGGACCTCGTGCTCCACCAGCAGAATGGAGAGAATTTTCAGAGGCCTTCCTACAACATTTTCTATCGGTCGAGCTTCGAGGGGCCAGGCA
The DNA here is from genome assembly GCA_029783415.1 of Anisodus acutangulus. Taxonomy (NCBI): domain Eukaryota; kingdom Viridiplantae; phylum Streptophyta; class Magnoliopsida; order Solanales; family Solanaceae; genus Anisodus; species Anisodus acutangulus. Next base: position 9,409,259 of record CM056492.1, read on the forward strand.
GGATAGATTTCTACGTCTTGAGCAGGGCAATATGAGTGTTAGAGAATATAGCTTGCAGTTTAATTCACTGGCCAGATATGCTCCTACGATTATAGATGAGATGAGTGACAGGGTACATAGGTTTGTTATGGCTTAGGGCCGCACTTGGTCAATGAGTGTACTACGGCTTCTCTGAATCCAAATATGGATATTGCTCGCATTTAGGCTTATGCACAGAATTTGGAGGATCGTAAGAAACAACAGCGGGTAGATCGAGATCGTGATAAGGGCCAGCATAAGAGGACTCGATCCGTAGGTGACGTGAGAGACGGAAAAAGTGGACAACTGGTTTGAAGTTTATTAATTGTAGTGGAAAAAAAAAGTGGATAGCACAAGCACCCAAACACTCGAAGATGAGAATACGAAGGGTCTTTATGATAAAGAATTTTTAGGGGAGATTGATATGCTAATTCTTTGCTGGGAAGTATGTTAAGGAGGTAAGTAGCCATTTGTAATGCATGATGCCAAAAAAAAGGGTAATGAAGAATGGGCTAGTAACGTGCGGACAATATTATTAATGGTACGAATTTTTCGTTCGGCTTTCCCATTTTGTGAGGACGTATGAGGACAAGAAAACTGAAAAACTACGCCATTAATGGCACAAAATTCCCGAAACGGCCCATTATCATATTCCTTTACATTATCACATTGAATGTTTTTAATTTTCCTTTCAAATTGGTTACGGATGAAAGCTCTAAACTTTAAGAACGTGGAAAAAATGTGAGACTTTTTAGACAAAGGAAAGGTCCACAAAAAATTAGAATAATCATCCAAAAATAACACATAATAACGATTGCCCAAAGAACTCAAAACGGAGATGTCCATAAATCACTATGAATAATGTCAAAAGGCATCGACGTACGAGAAGTAGAGGCTACAAATGGTAATCTAACATATTTTCCTAGAGGACAAGAATGACAAATATGAGTACTACGCGTACTCTTACAAGCAATAAAATTATTATTTTTAAAAGATGAAATAGACGACTCCGGATGACCCAAACGTGCATGCCACAAAGAAGGTGCGAGAGCGGCAAACGTTGATGGTGTGGCTTGACTCGTGGAAACGGTGGCGGTGGAGATTGGATAAAGCTCTTCCCGACTATTACATCTCATTAGAGGTATCCCCGTCGTGAAATCCTTCACAGAAAATCCAAAAGGGTCAAAGTTAACAAAAACCCAACTATGAGAAGTGGCACCGGTGTCCATGTACCAATTGACGTCCGGGGAATTTAATTCAGGTGTAAGCATCGCGGCCTCGATATCTATGGGTGTCGGAACTGCTGCCAAGGCCCAGCCGGCTGTCTGGACTTAGGGGTGGGCGTATATCGGTTCGGTTTTGTATAAAAAAAGTATGAACCGAATAAAATTCAGTTTTTTAAAAAAAAAAAACGAATCAAACTTTTTTAAAAAACCGATATATCGGTTTATATCAGTTTTTTCAATTCAAATATAAAGTTCAAAAAAAATAATTTAAAGTCCAAAAACATAAAGTCTGCATCACATATATTCTTAAAACATGTAAAACCTGAAATAAAATAAATGGGTCGGGGATTTTTTTTTAAAATTGAATTTCCAACACTGAAGTTGACATTCAGACCTACATTACCACGAAATTTCGATGTTGAAATGTATTGCATATCGTGAGATGTTTACTAATGAAAAGGAAAAATTAGAAATCGATTTGGGGGAAATACAAATTGATTGGGAAAACTGACGTTTTCCTAAAAATTGGCATGGCCAAACCTGCCTTATGGCGGTTTGACCGGCCACGTTTCAAAAAATACGCAAAATAAATTTTTTGGGTAAAACATACATCCGAGCGCAGAGTTATGACCATTTAAAATTGCACCAATTTACAACTACTTTATCTCTCTACATTTTATGTCAATGCTTCTGTGATATGTTAATTAAGTTCATGCCGCATTCGACTTCCATAAAAGCTTCATAGATTGGCTTCAATGGCTATGATTCAAGAGATAACATTAGCCTAAAATAAAAAATAAGATTAATTACAAATTTTCCCCCGGTTTTCAGTTCGATTCATCAAAAATTCTAAAGAACCGAACCGGTTTGTTTAATCCTGATTCGGTTCAGTTTTTTAAAGAACCATTTTTTTAAAAACTGAATAAAAATGATCCGAACCGCCGGTTTGGTTCAGTTTTTTTGGTTCAACAGGTTTTATACCCACCCCTATTTGGATTGAAACTGCTGCGAATTGGGCCTGGCCCAGTTCACTGGATAAGCTGTTGGAAATGGAAAAGGGAAATTGGGCCACTGTCAGGCCTACTGGCTACCGGCACTGTTGGCCCACTATCTCGGCCCAACCTGCGGTTGCCCCTGACGACTGCCACCCTGACCACCATTGTCGCCACAGATGTTGCCTTTGTCGCCGCCTTTTTCATCGAAATTTCGATTTCGACCCCGTTTTCCACCATCGTTGTTCCAATTTGGAGTAGAATTAGCCGAAGATGATGGAGAGTAGGAATCTTGTGGCGAGGCCGTCATCATGGCGGAATGTGCTCCTGTTGTGGCCTTTTTAGCCAACCTCTCATCTTCAAAGGTTAGCATAGACCGAGCTTGGTAAAACGGAGGAAGAGAGTTGTTTTGACGAAGAAGAATCACAACACCATTATAGGCATCGGATAGACCTGCAATCATCTGAAGAATAAGACAATCATTCGTGATGAGCGCACCAACGTTTTTGAGTTGACCCGTCAACTCCTTGAGCCTTTTACAATAGGCCGAGACATTCGGAAAATCCTCCATGTTGATGTGGGAGAATTCCTACTCAAGGGTCACGACACATAAATTTTTGTTATCTTGGAATATATCACACAACCTATCCCAAGTGTCCATTGTCGTAGCGTCAGGTTCAATAATAGTTTGCAAGAGATCTGTAGAGGTAGTGGAATAAATTCATTGGAGTACTGCAGCATCAAGAGTTGCCCATAACTCTATTTCATCTTTTGTGGTGGGCACATTCTCCTTGCTTGTTGTCGGAGTATGATGTGATGAAGGACTCGGTGAGAGCGTGCGTGAATTTTAAATAATTTCGCACACGTCCCGTATTGGACGTTTTCCATCTCAAGAATGATAAGGATGTTCTTGATGTTGGAGACAGTAAGGGCAGGATGAAAGGTGTTATTTGAGGTAGACATACTGAAAGAACAAGAGGAGAATTAGGGATTTGGAAAAGAATTTGGGAAGAGGAAAAAAACAAAGAAGTGGTCGGCGGTCGAGGAGGCTCGAGTGCCGAGAGGTGAGGGTTGCAAGAGTATGGGTTGGAGAAGGAAAATAGTTTGCCCTAGACTTCTGATACCATGAAATAGAATAATTCCTTGATTATTTTTCATTAATGAAAAAGTATATATATACATGATATACAAAACTAATTAACGAAATTAAATCTATCTTTTCCTAATACAAGTCTTATAGCTTTTCCTAATACAAGACTAATACTATAATTAAAATTGTACAAGAATTCTACAATTATGGTAATTAATATACTAAAGTATGGCCTACCGATATACACGGTTTTGATCGTGTATATCACCTTATGTCACCTCCTGCCTGTGGAATTTGAGTAGGGTACAGTCCTCTTCAGACTCAGGTGTTAGCATCAGCCAAAGAGCCATACTTCTGCTGCTGCTGCTCACACATGTCGCCTCTCTACTGTCGGCACACACTCTCTCCGCTACTTCTATGCCAAGATCACAAGGTCTTACCACCAAGGAAGAACTAGCCATGACTAAATTTTTAATATTACACAAGAGAAACCCTATATCGCAAACGTATAGGAGGTAGGATGGGCAGTTGGCAGTTGGAGTCTATCAAACGTATAGGAGGTAGGATGTGCAGTTGGTAGTTCGAGTCTATGAGAAGAGGCCCAACTATATATAGATTCTTCCTCCGTCTCAAATTATTTGTCATTTTTTTTGTTTACATGCCCTTAAGAAATATTAATTAGGAGGGGTATTTGACATACTTTACCTTTATTTATGTCTAAATTATAATCTTTCTCCATTAAATATTTACTTTATTTATGTGTCATCTTCATTAGTGACAAAAATAATTAATTATACTTTGAACTTTTAAAATAATAAATAATTTGAGATAACTATTTTTAATAATCACGATAAATAATTTGAGCCGGAACGAGTATAGATCAAGAATCCCAAGTCGGATGTACTTATGTTTGTTATGTCGGATGTACTTATGTTTCAATGTGTTCTCTGACTTTAGGGGAATATACTCCCTATGTTTTAAAAAAAATTCCTAATTTGATTTGATATGAAATTTTAAAAATAAAGGAAGATTTTTTAAAAGTACGATCCACCAGCATTCAATAAGTTTCACAACAATTTCAAGGAAGCTAAAATCAGATTTATCGTTATATATTTTTGTGGCTGTAAATCATCTCATAAAGTTAAATTATTTTTAAATATAGAAAATTTTCAATATTTTTGGGACAAACTAATAAATAAAGTAAAACAATCTTTTTAGAACAGAGAGAGTACTCTGTTTTGGTCCCTGAATTATTGGGTTATTCCAACTTTTGGCCCTTCAGGAAACAACAACACTCCATGACCCTCAAAATTTTTTTGAATTAAATTTTGTCATATATTCGAATGTATTACTAAAGGGCAGCCCGATGCACTAAGCTTCCGCTATGCGCAAGGTTCGGGGAAGAACCGAACCATAAGGGTCTGTTGTACGCAACCTTACCTTGCATTCTGGCAGAGACTGTTTCCACGACTTGAACTCATGACCTTGTGGTCACATGGCAGCAACTTTATCAGTTACTCTAAGTAGTATTTATTTATGTTTTTTGACAAAATATATATTCGAATGTATGAGCGGAAGTAGTCAAGGCTTCTTTTATTTTTAATCCTGCATAAGTAATACTGTATTTGATAGCTAGTTATGAGATGAGTTATTCATGTATAAAATTAGTACGATGCCTGACTTGCAATTTAAAAATATGTATAACTAATTTATATTTATATTATATTAAAAACACGAAGGATACTTATTTTTTAATTTTAAACTATTCAAATATTATGCTCGTTGTATTTCAATTTGGTTATAAGACCAACCAAAAATACTTTTGCTTGAAGAAAAAGGAGGGACTGATATATACATTCCATATAGGTCGAGGGGTTAATAATTTAACTTATTTATTTTGGGAAGGAACAAGGATTTCATAAGGATTAAAAGCATAAAACAAATACTGTATATTACTCTTCCTTCTCATATTATTTGTCCACTTTCTACTTTATACGTCCTTTAAGAACTCATAAATAAAAATATTTTTACTACATTACTCTTATCTCTCTTTAATTAATTATACTCTAATCAATATTTATTACTTTAAAAAACAATTAATATTAAAGTCAAAGTAGAAAACACTTAATTAATTCTATCTTGATTTTTAATGATATCACCTAGTATGTTATATTTTCATGATCGCATCTGTACATTTAGTGATTATCTATGTTATTTTCTAATAATCGACTACATCTATGTTATAGTGAAATGGCGATCATAAAGATGCTAATTAATCTTAACATTTGTGTGATAGCCATAAATGAAGTGTGCCCAATCTTCCGAACTTAATAGTGTTATCATATATCAAAGACGAAAAGAAAAAGATCGCTGATTATTGGGAATATAAATGCAAATAATTTACTCATCTTTCTATATTATGCATGCTTAAATGTAAATCGATCGATTTCGTTGAAAAATCCAAGTATTATTACTTGAATTTCTAGATAAAATTATTTTCTTATTTCTACAAATAATTCTTAAAAAATTCAAATGAAGAAAGGTGCAGAGATATATCTCCTCCGGAACCGACCTCATGTTCAGGCTAGCAAATGGAGTTCACCTCTTATTGGGTATGTTTTAGGAGGCTCTCTGATGTTCAAAGAAATGCTCAACTTCGTGTATGGAATGTGGAATTTCATTGCCACACCCAAGGTATTTCTTTATGACAATAGTTACTTTGTGTTTCGATTTGAATCATACGAGGACAAAACCACAGTTTTCAAAGCAGCCTCTATATTCGCCTCTCGGGTATGTGTACCACCGTCCATTCCTGGAACTGGGAAAGCAGCTTCATAACCTTTTCGAGGTACCTTGACATGCGTTCCTCCTTGGCTTCAAACACTCCATGGACCTGCAATTAGGTCTCATACTCGGCTTCATTGTTAGTTAAAGGTAAACTATGAATCGCTTGCCTTAAAATTTCTCCGGTGGGAGTATGTAATACTATTCTCAAATCGGTCTCCTTAACATTAGACGATCCATCTGTGTGTAGCACCCAAACCACGGGGGTAGTCCCCGAAACCAAAGCGGCTTCTTTCTCCGCCTGGAGGGTTACTCCCAGACTGAAATCAGCCACAAAATCTGCAAGGACCTGTGATTTTTATTGCAGTCCGAGGTTTAAATTCGATATCAAACACTTAATTCCACCGTCCACTTAGCCAATCGCCTTGAAAGTTTGTATTTGTGTAATACATTTCGTATGTGAAATGTCGTCACCACGGCTATTAGGTGGCATTGAAAATACGGTCGAAGCTTTCACGACGACATTACTAATGCAAAAGCCAATCTTTCAAGAAGCAGATACCGAGTTTCGGCCCCTAACATGACTCTACTAACATAATAAACAGGAAATTGTGTACCTTTCTCTTAACGTACTAAAATCGCGCTTACGCTACCTTTGAGACTACAAGATATATAAGGAGTTGCTCTCGTCCTTTCGCTTTGACATGAGTGGAGGACTGGACATGTAAGCTTTTAGATCTCGAAGGGTCTGCTGACATTCAGACGTCCACTCAAAGTCATTCTTCCTTATAAGAAGTTTGAATAACTTATGAAACTTCTCCGAAGATCGAGACATAAATCTGATGAGAGTTGTTATCCGCCCGGTCAGCTGCTGTACCGCTTTTACATTGTCAAGAGTATCTAGAATATCATGGATGGCTTTTATCTTATCTAGGTTTATTTCGATTCCTCTTTGAGAGACCAAAAAACCTAAGAATTTTCTAGAGCTCACCCCAAAGGCACACTTCGGGTTAAGCTTCATGTTGTACCTCCTCAAGATTTCAAACATCTCCTGCAAATGACTTAAATGGTCTTCTGCTCGAAGACTTTTAACAAGCATATCGTCTATATATACTTTCATAGTTTTTCCTATTTATTTTTAAAATATTTTGTCTACTAACCTCTGGTAGGTGGCTCCAAAAAATTTTAATGCGAAAGGCATAACATTGTAGCAATAAGTGTCAAAATTATTTTAAAAATATGTTTTTCTTGGTCTTTCAGGTGCATTCTAATTTGACTATACCCGGAATACACGATGAGGAAACTCATGACCTCGTACTCGGCCGTAGTATCGATCATCTGATCTATGTTCGGTAACGGGAACGAGTCTTTAGGGCATGCTTTATTTAAGCCTTTATAATTGATACACATTCTATATTTATTTCCCCTTTTAGGTACTACGACTACATTAGCTAACCAATCCCGATATTTTACTTCCTGAATTGATCCTATATTAAACAGTCTAGTTACCTCTTCTTTTACAAATCTATTGCGGACTTCGGCAATGAGTCGCTTCTTTTGCTGCACCGAATGGAATCTAAGATCCAGGCCTAACTTATGAGTTGCAACTTCTGGAGGGATATCTGTCATATATTTATGGGACCATGCATAACAATCACTGTTAGCTATAATATAGTGAGAAAATTAAATCCTTAAGCTTCGGAGTCAGCCCCGTGTCCAGGTATACCTTTCTGTCGGGAGTTTCCTCACGCAAGGCTATTTGCTCAAGATCTTCAACTGTTGACTTAGTGGAACTCGATTCATTCGATACCTGGAAATATTTGGGCACCTGATACTTGTCTGAGAATTCTTCCTCCGGATATGTATATTCTCCTTCTGTCAGCGGAGCCTGCTGGGCCTCCTCCGGGGTTGGTTCCGCTTCCTTCAATTGCTATTTTAGATTCGCATCCGCCTTTGATTCTTCTATTGCAAACATGTCTTTAGCTGCAGGTTATTCTCCTCTAATTTGCTGGATTCCTTTCGGCTCGAGAACTTAATCAGTAAATGTAATAAAGAAGGGACCGCCTAATAACGTGAATCCAAGATCTCTAAAATATCGCGTTGTACCTCATGTCACCATCGATGACATAAAATTTCATTTTCTTTATGACCCCCTGAGATCTACTAGCAAATCGATCTCTCTTTTTGTGGTTTCACTTGACATATTAAAACCTGAAAGCTTTCTAGCAGCTGGGACAATCTGATCTAACATCTTCATTTTCTCTACCACCTTTAGTCGGATAGTATTGGCAGAACATCCTGTCACGACCCGACCCGACGGGCCGCGACTAACCGCCCTAATAATGTCATTATACTAACCTGTCACATATAATCCAATTAATCACTTAATGAGTCTGAAATCCGGCAGCATAACGCCGCAATAGCAACATATGCCAGGGTAGGCAAGCCGACAAGGCTGCCTTTACCCCCGAATATACCTGTCTCCTGAGGAGTCACAACTAGCCAACACAATATAATGCATAAGCCGACAAGGCCGCCAACAGATAACATAACAGTAAGCCGACAAGGTCGCCAACAGATGCTAACGTATATACATGGAAACACCCCAACCCGCAATACAATGATATGGTGACCCAAAACAGAGTTATAACCCTTACATAAGTACAACCCACCACCGCTTACAGACCTCTATAAGAAGAATAACGACATATGACGGACAGGCCCCGTCGTGCCCCTAAATACAAACAAGTCTAAAGGAGGTTCGGTACCAAAATGACAAAGCCCTGGATCAAAGGAGCTTTCCAACTCTTGAGTAGGAACCTAGGCCTCGAGGTTCACTAAATCAGAGAGCATGTACTGCGGGCATGAAACGCAGCCCCGAGGAAAGGGGGTCGATTTAAATAATGTACCGAGTATGTAAAACATGAAGTCAGAAAAGAGATCATAAGTAGCCAACAGAAACCGAAGATGGGTATAAAAACCAGGACCCAAATCCAACTGTGCCATAAACCATAAAAGTCAGCTGTGCCTTATAAAGATGAGACTCAAGGCAAGAAAACATGAATGTCTGTCCATATACATATATATACCGTAACGTAACCCGCCCACTAGTGCGGGACTCGGTGGAATCATATCATAACCCGGCCCATGCCGACTCAGAAATCATCTCTCATCTATGGATCCATCCTACGTAACCCGGCCCTCTAGTGAGGGTCTCGGTGAACAATGCAAGGCTGTGCACGAGTCGTAACCCGGCCCGGGACTCGGTGAGGTGAAGTAGTAACACTTAGCACGAGTAGATATCGTGAGTAACCATATGCAAGTAAAAATTATCATCTGACTCTCGATAAAATCATTGTAATAATGTCATAATAAACTCTTTGCTGAAAAATCATAGGCACTTCTCATAACAATCCTCATTAGGAATTAAACAGTATAAGAATTAAGTACGTCCGCCGTACTTTCATTAAATCATGCCAAAAAGAAAGAAGTAAGAGTTTCACATACCTCTTAGACGAATTATCAACTCAATATTAGAGTATGCCTCCTTTTAGAACTTCAACCTTGTTGTCGAAATTTATCTAAGTTCCACGGGTTCTTGTAAGCTCTAAGAATGATTATCTACATCATACGGACGAATTACATCATAATCGAATCAACACATTAAAAATAGCTCCTTAGGGACATTCTAACGAATACCTCGAACGCGTAGGACCTATATTCCTTTTATATCGAAATCTATGTAAGTAGTGAAACATCCAACTCTCTTAATCCTCCTTTTTATACTACTACAACCTCCAAAACAGTACCACAATTTCACATGCAATCCCAGTAACTCCCAACTACAGCAGTCCTAACGATACCCAACCCAAATTCGCATTTCCGACAATCGTCTTTAGAACTAATAGCAAGAAATGACTTCAGAAAATTGTACAAACTAATAAGAACAAGGAAGGTTACCTCATTAAACACATTTACGAGAATCGCTGGGAACCCTTTTGCTCGATTACCTCTCCGACAATGTAAATGCACTCCCAACATCGATTCGCGCCAGAATCCGATTGTATTCAAGGTTTCTTGTTTAGCTTCTGAGTTTCTAAGCTCGTTCTTGGCTTCGATTCTACTGGAATCAAAGCCCATAACACCTTGAGTTTCTCCTTCGCTTGGTTATATATGAAAGCTCACTAAATCCCCAATTTTGGTCAAAAATTGAAACCCCATCACCTGAGTTTACTCCTGTTGCTAGAGATGAATTTGGTGGAGGAATTTGGTAGAGATGAAAAGAGCACACTGAAGAATCGATGGTTGAAGAGATGGATTTGAAGAAATGGAAAAAAAATGGAGAAGGAGGGCTTACGGTTCTTTGTCGCCGATCGATCGGTTTGGGGGCTTTGCCACCCCAAATCGCTTTTAAACACGTATTACACGATAAAATCCCACTATATATTGTCCCCTCTTTAATTAATTAATCCCACAATTAATTAATTACACACAGCTAAATTTCCGGTCTCCAATTATTTAAGTCCCGACGATTACTAAAATCCTCATATGTCAATATCATAATTCCCGTAATAAAAAAAAATACCAGTCTATACTCTCTTCGGGGACACACAATTATTATTCAACTCCGTCGTCACTCTTACTAAATTCCAAAATCATTTCGGGATCACGCCCTTTTATATACTAATCCTCTTATTAATATACACAAGTACAACGAAAATTTTCCCGGGTCCGGGTCTACTCACCTACGTTATGAGTTCAACCGCTACCCGAAAATATGGGGCGTTACACATCCAAGGTCGATCAGTATTATTTTCACTTGAAACAGTCGATGGGTACGGTAATGACTAGAGCGTCATTGTGTGGAAAGATGACACTGGTTGCGTCCTCGTCAATGAAAGTGATAGTATTTTTGTTTGGCATTTCCCAGAATTTTTTCTCTCGAGTAACACAAATATTTGTCTTCTTAGCCGCTGTAAAGGACATGTCTGCGATCATAGATCCACCGAAATCATGTTTATTACATGTGGTGGGGCGTCCGGATTAGTTTTGCCTTTATTATGAGGTCCTCATTCGTAATTATTGTGGGCTCTTTCTCTCAGGTATTCCCGCAGATGACCTCTGCTCAACATTTCTGCCACGTCATCCCGGAGTTATCTGTAATCCGCAGTTTTATGCCCGTGAGTGCTATGGAAATCACTCCAAACGATTCGATCCCTAGAATTTGGATCAGACCGGAGTGGTCTTGGTGGTCGAGATGCTGGATGAGTCTTTAGTACCGCTACCATTTGATCTTCGTCGATGTTGAAGTTGTAATCGGATAATTTTAGGTATCCGAGCCCCTTTGTAGAGGAATTTCCTTTATCTTGATTCACCAATCCTCAGTTATTCCTACTAGATTCTCCCTTGACATTCAAGGGAGAAAAAATCTTGTCCGCCTCCCAATTTTTCGAGAGCGGGATAGGGCTGAAAATGAATCTTTGAGGAGTTACGATCGGACTCGGTGCCTTTATCTGCCATTCTGAAAATGCTTTTGTCCTGAGTCCCCAGCAAATCATCTTCCATCAGAATCTTAGACTCATAACAGTTGTGAACGTCCTCCCAGGTTGTAGCCTGAAATTTTAAGAGATTTTCTTTAAGCTTGCGTGGGACGTCTGAACTTAAAGGGTTCAAACCTTTGGTAAAAGCCTCACCAACACATTCATCTTGGACCGCAGGTACTAATATCCATTCCTTCTTGAACCACATAACAAAGTCCTTGAGCAGTTTGGACTGTCCTTGTGAAATACTGAAGATATGCGATTTTCTTAACTTTACCTTACGTGCTCCCGTATGTGCTTTTATGAACATGCCAGCTAGCATGACGAATGAACTAATTGCTCGAGAAGAAGTGAATATCACGTCAGAGCACCCTTAATTAGTGTCTCAGTAAATTTCTTGATCAATACCGATTTTATCTCATATTCCTTCAAGTCATTTCCTTTAATGGCAGTAGTGTAGGTCGTTATGTGTTCTTGTGGATTTGTCATTCCATCATACTTGGGTATGAACGACTTCTTAAATCTTTTGGTAATCAGTTTAGGCGCAGCCTCTGACTTATATGTCAACTGAATATATCTTTTCTTATATGGACATTTTCTGACTGGAAGGTCCCTGGGTATTTGATCCAACCGATGTCGAAATTATTTGGCATTCTTTTCTGCCTTTTGAGCGTGTGTGTCTACTTTACCCGTTATCTCCTTCATGAATTTAAGCACCTGCTCCTGAAATGGGTTTTCAGGAACGATTTCTCTTCCTGAAGCGTCATCATTCCTTGGCTCTTTTTGGTCATTTCTCACAGCATTTGTGATGTTTGCTGGCGGTGCCTTTATGGTTGCTAGAGTGCTGCCAGCGAAGTTGGACGCGAACTCGGAGAAAAAATGTTTTATACTGCCTAACTTTTCTCTCATCGCAAAATTATGTGCCCTTAGGTTTTGCATAGCCTCCTCGGACGTCTCGTCAGTGGGTACTTCGTCTCCCCGGGGTTGTACGCCTCCTAAAGTGGCTCCGTCGACGGCCGCCGGATCTTCTGGTACTGGGTTTGGGATTAGAAGGTCGTTTGGTCCAATTTGGTTGTTTTCGGTATTGTTCCCGGGGATACGGTTACCGTCAAGTCCTTCCATATCTGACATCTGTTGCTCAACAAAAGAAGGCTAAAGAAAGGATTAGATTAACTGTTTACTCGTAAATTGGTAAAGTTGAATTTGTCGATGTTGTCAAGGACATGTAAGTTTCAAGTGATTAGATTAACAGATTAATCAGTAAATAATTCTAGTAAGTAATGAATATAAAAGCAGGGTTATAATATAATTAGTCTGAGCCTAGAAGAAGCTTCGTGTTATGACCTCTGGCTTGATGTTTCCAATAGTATGAAAACACAATATTGAGACAAGTAGTGAGAACAATGAACTAGTATTGTAATATATTGAATATGATGTCCTTACAATGAGTTAATTGATCCTATTTATATTTGAACTCATGGGTACACATTTCATGAATTATGCTCCTAAAAATATCAATACATAATGTCGCGCCCGATTTTGACCATCCGCGGGTCTAAGCGGTGTGCAACGTATCCTGTGATTCCTGGATATTGGATTAAGGAGTCGCCACCTAATTATTTTACGGTGAATTAGGACACCTAAATATTAACTAAATGCTGCAATGTCACTACGATTTTAAGGTCTGCGAAATTAATGAAATTCTAGGTAAAGGTTCTTTATTATCCTAAAGGAAAGGGGTTAGACATCCTTTAAGATCCGCTAACTTACGATTATCCGATCAACCTCAAATTAATATTATACTAAGGAAAATGCGTGTTTAAAGCATAAAGTTAAAAAGATGTTTGCAAGTATTTAGTAAAAGGATGCATTTTGTACAAGTATGCATTTGTATGGTATTAAAGAAAAATACATGTAAAGTTGAAAAAATATCCATTTGTGACAATAATAAGGAGAAAAGCAAGTTATTTATAATGCCAAAGAAGTATTTTTGAAAATTATTTTGAGTTGCAAAATGCAAAAAAAAGATATACTTTTGTATAATTAATAATGCAAATAAAAGATGACCAAAGTTATTTTGAAAATCTAGAATATGCACGACGAGCCAAAATAAACTAGCGGAGGATTTCTATTTTTGCACTAACCGAACCTACGAATAAATAAACTAGCAACGGATTTTAAACTACCCTATTAACTATCCATTCATGGCCTAATTATTCTAAATATCCTAACAATCACACAAACATTAAATAATTATTACATGCCCAAAAATAGAAATAACGGAATTAAAGAGTAATAATAAAAGGGGAACTAAGGCGGATGACGATGTCATCTAGCCCTATTTGTTTTGAAATCCCGAGGTTGGAGAATGCAAGGAGTGTGAATGCGGGTCTTCGTTCGGCAATGATCGTGATGAGTCTCATAACGAAACTCTTCGTTGCTCCCGATGCGTTTCATGTAAATAAAGAAAAGAAATGATTAGTGGACGGGACATGAAAATATATATATACATAAAGAAAGTAAACCAAATAATTCATGAAAGATAAAAGTGTTATTGGGAAGAATATGTTGTTGGGCCCTTAAGCCCAACGGCTCAAGCAGTTTGCGGAATCAGCAAAATGTGGGCCAATAGGCCCATGGGACATGCATAGAAGAGGGAAAATAAATGTCGCAATTGGAACGTACCCCGGATTTTCATATATAAATAAATATCCATAATGAAGCTCAAACACCTACTTTATATCAATTAGCAAACCAGAATAGCAATGAAAGGTGCACAAAGAAATAATATTCCAAGTATTTGAACTCAATATTGAGCCTAGAAAGAACACATAATACGCAGAAATAAAGGGGCACTAATAACTGCATGTTTTTCTCAGATTTTGAAGAGAGGAAAAGAAAACAGGCTCAAAACTCACATCAGCCCAATCTTCTATTATCTAGCAAACATATGAGCCCATACTTACATGCGTGGGACTGATATATAAAAGATATTCCAAATATATGTGGTATACCTGAAGGTATACAAAAGTATATAACCGAAATATACACCTAATGTATACCAAGGCCTATATACCTTATATACGTTTGAGGTATACCATTCCAGATTCAACAAATTAGAAAGAAAAACAGGCCAGTCATAGGCAAGCTCGTGCATTAATAAAGATAAGTAAAATATGGTGTATTTCATGACTCAAACAGACGACATCATGCTAACATACAAAATAAACATTCTCAGATGCAACAAGAGAGGAAGAAATACAAACACCTCACTTCAAATCACATAGATAACTGTAGACCAGAATATTCCTTAACATATTCCATCCTAAACTAAGATAGGAAGAATCAAACTGGATATACCAACATG